>JAOANR010000002.1:27563975-28163975 GCA_030278955.1 Hygrophila difformis
CCTATTCTCCCTAGACTTAGGGATCTTTTAGCACATTATTCCTACTATTCCATTCCTATCTTCCGAGCTATTCCTAGCATCGCGATTCCTACCGCTTGTAACCCAATAAGTATTCTACTAAGCAATAAAACTAAAAGCATTTATTTTTATTTTATCCTTTACGCTTTACTATATTATTTTTCTCAAATACCTTGGTGAAACTCAACAAAACAAAGGTATAAGGTATTAATAAATAAACAATATACATATATAATAAAGAAATGACAACCAAACAAGGGTACCTCAAACCCTGAAAACCCTAAACCCTAGACCTTAGATGTTCAAGAAAAAAAACTGAACAGGTTACTGTTCGAAAAAAAATGAGAAAAGAAGAAGCATGAACTTCTACTGCGAAATCATAAAATAAGGCAGAACAATTCAACCGCATTTTTAAAACAATAATCCAAACAAATAACTAGACAGTAATGCAATAGAAGCATAAACTACAAATCATGGTCAGCAGAATCATCATCATACAGTCTCATAAAGAAGCAACTGAACAAAATACTTCTTCTACCAACCCTAAATGAAAATGCAAATACAAAAGATCACTGGTCGGGAGGCGGGAACTGCCGACGCATGTACTCATCCATCTGCCACATATAGGCGTACATGTCAGTCATAGTGACCTGCTGCTGTACCTGCCTCGTAGTAATCGAGTCCATACGGGCCTGGTAGAGGTCCATCCTAGCATCCAAGGCATCGTAACGAGCCTGCCCAGCTGCAAACCCGGCGTCCATGCCGACCCGCATCTCCTGCATCATCTGCAGCATCTGAGTCATCTCCTGGCCCTGTGGCGCCACTGCAGGAGGTGGAACTACTGGAGGTGGGGGTGGCTGCTCCGGAGGAACAACTAGAATCAAACCGCCATCATCAGGCTGCGGGCGAAGAACAGCCCGAGGAACTCCGCGTCGTAAGGCGTTACGCCGAACAGTGTAAGTCGGAACACGGTGATAGTCACCCGCAGCTAGCCCGTACGGATCGGTCTCCGGTGTCGTGCGAATCCCCTGCTCCGCGCACAAGCCACAAATGAGGTGAACATGGGTAATCACTCTACTCCCTCGTCCTCTCCGCATACCCCTCAAATTGTCCTCAATACAAGTTCCAACATTCACCCTACCGCCTCGGGCGATAAAGCAAATGGTCTCATAGACATGATCTAGGACGATATGGCTCCGGGTAATCGGCCGGACGCGCCCTAACCATATCTGAGTGAGCTCATGCCAAGGGGTGTCCATCGTCGTCAACCGCAGCTCATGATCGTGCTCGAGCCGAGGAGCCACCGCAGTGCATAAGACACCCCACGCAGGCGGGGGTATACAACCCTCAAGCTGTGGCCGGAATACGCCATCGTCAGGGAGGCCGAAATAGATGTTGATCGCCCGAGCACTAAAGTCTAGGTAGCAACCACGAACCCAGACTCGAGATAAGTCTTCGTGCTCCCCAAGACCGCCAATGTTGGCGATCAGCTCCATAGCTAGATAACCGGAAGCAATGCCCTCAGGATGACGTGCGAGTCCGGTCCACTGAAGATGGCCCAAAACCGCCCTAACCCTGTCATCGTCCACATGTTGAGGATACATGCCTCTCTCCGGAACATAAGCCCTGTTCCGACGAAGCTCGTCGAAATAGAACTCCTGAGAGGCCATCGTCGCGAAACGGCGTCTATCATGCCGGTGAGGACGCACCTCGTCAGGAAGACTCCTGAGTCTCGGGCCCCGCTGCTCCTCGTCTTCCTCAGACTCACTGTCATCAACATCCGGCATCACCGGAGCAGCAGTGCTAGGGCCAGCTGCGTCACGCCGAGTGGCCCGACTCTTGGCCCCTGGAAGAACCATGAGAGACGCCCAGACAACCCATAAGAAAAGCAACATCCTGCAAAACCCAATACCAAGTATAAGGCTAATTTCCCCACAATAATCATCAAGAGTAAATACACAAAACATCAAATATAAACGTCCAACACGAGTAATCCATGACCACAACACCCCCAATCACCATTAACATAAAATAAAAGGCCAATTAAAACAAGGAACATACCAGAACAAATTCCAAACCCCTTTGTGGCAATTTGTCGAACACGTTAAGTGCGAAATAAAACAAGTCTCAATTTTACTTACAAAGTACACGAAATTGTCCACAAATTAAAACAACTGCTCGAGCAACAACTCATCATCATGATAGGACATCAAACAACAAAATGCGTTCATTCCCATGCCACAACACCAACCAAAAACTGAAAACTTCATATTTTCCCTAAATATTGAAATCAAGCAAGATTGTGCCAAAAACATAAACACATTGTAGCATAAACCCAAGCAAGTCGACAAGAGTAACATCAATTACCACGTACACTTGTTAATTCATGAAAAATGGGCTTAAAACTAGCAAAACCCCCAAATTTTTGCCTAAACCCTAAACCCTAATTACGAAATCCACCCAAAAATCGAGTAAAATAACAAGTAAGAATTGAAATTAGCAACTCATAAGGATAGACACATACCTTGGTAAGTGAAATTGAAGCTGAAATCAAGATAACGGGGAAGTAAGTCGCCGCATTGGGAGAAAGTTGGGGTGTTGTCTCGGAAGGAAGGGGGAAAGAATACCTGACGCGCTGCGCGCGAGTCCTTTTTTTCGGACTGCCGCGGCCGCGCGGTCCATGCGCGGGGATCACCCTCACCGCGCGGCCACCGCGCGGGGTCCAAATTTTGTTTTTTTTATTCCACTTTTTTCTTAATTATTTAGTTAATATATTCCCATGACTTACCTCTTTTACCCTACCGGGCCTACATCGGTAATGTGGTACGACAACATGGAGTACCACATGATATCATCTCGGACAGAGACAGTAGATTTGTCTCTCATTTTTGGGCAAAACTGCAAGAAGCCCTCGGTACGAAAATAAAGATGAGTACCGCGTTCCACCCCATGACGGATGGACAGACGGAAATAACAATCCAAATGCTGGAGGACATGCTAAGGGCATGTGTCCTAGAGTTTAAGGGAAGTTGGGAAAATCATTTACCCTTAATTGAATTTTCCTACAACAATAGTTACCATGCCAGCATCGGCATGGCACCTTTCGAGGCACTGTATGGACGCAAGTGCCGAAGCCCATTGAGCTGGGAAGAGAGCAATAGGACTATGGAAGTTGGACCACAACTTGTTGAGGACATGGCTCAACAAATCAAGATAATCCAAGGAAAGATGAGAGCCGCTCAAGACCGGAAAAAGAGCTATGCCGACGTGGGACGGCAAGACTTAGAATTTCAAATCGTAAAGTCATGCTGAAGGTATCACCAATAAAGGATGTGATGCGCTTCGGCAAGCGAGGGAAATTAAGTCCACGATACATAGGACCGTATAAGATCCTCGAGAGAGTGGGAAACCTAGCATATCGGCTAGCATTGCCGCCACAATTTTCTCGTGTCCACGACATGTTCCATGTCTCACAATTGAAGAATTACGTACACGATCCGACCCATGTACTCCAACAGGAAGAGATTGAATTGGATGATGACTTGAGCTATGAGGATTTTCCAGTACGAATACTCGACGTGAAGGAGAGAGTCACAAGAAATAAGACCGTGAGGATGGTCAAGGTTCTTTGGTCTAACCACGAAGCCGAGACGGCAACATGGGAATTAGAGGCAGACATGAAGGAGCGTTACCCGACCCTATTCCAAGATGATGCAACCACAGTTATGGGGACATAACTGTCGTCTTAAGAGGGGGAGAATGTAACGGCCCGAATATTTCGGGATATTTTGTCCGAATATTTTTGTATCCTAAATAAACAAATTCAAATTGTTTTGAACTACGTAATAACTTGATCCCTTCACGGGGTACGTAGGCAACTTGGAAATTTCAATTCTGGGTTCAGTCAAATAATAACAAACAACAACATACAATAATACAATCACTCAATCAAACAATTCCTGAACTCGCGAGATGATAAAGTGCAATTTCGAGGACGAAGTTGATTTTTATGGAGGGTAGACTGTAATACCCGTAATTTTTAGGATATAAAATAGAATTTAACCCGATGAGAAAAGAGGTCTTGTTTCCGAGAACCCGGAAATGCACGGAAGTCAAAAGATGACGGATTGGAAGATGACGAATCCAAAACCGACGAACTTAAGATTTCAAACATGAAATCAATTTAAGTCGGAATAAATTTAGGATGGGAATCATAACCCGAGAATGACCCGGAAAATCGAACCCGAAAACGTGGAAGGATAGAAGTCCAAAAGAGAGGAGGAAAAGACCCGTCGGATCGCACGGACCGGTCCGGACCGCAGTCCAGACCGGTGCCGCGCGCTGGCCGCGCAGTCATGCGCCAACCCCGCGTGGCTGCACTGAATGCGGCAGATCACGCGATCATGGCGATTTCTTGCCAAAAATTCGACTCCCGATTTTGGTAAGTGAATTTTGCACGGGAGGAAAGTTTTTAGACGACCTAGGGCTGCCTCCTTCACTCATTCCTCAGTCATCCAGCCCTTTGCACACCCTAAAGCTCTCCCAAAACCAAAATACAAAGTTCTCACCTTCCGACGACTTCCCGACAACTTTCCGATCACATTCCGGCGACGAAAATCGACGGAGGAGGCGTGGAATACAGGATCTTTAGTGTTCCAGATTGTGATAAGTCGTTCATAGGTTTTCGTTTAAGTTTTCGAACCCGAAAACTCAATCTAACATTGGATTTCTTCTTTCGATTCGAATTCGTGGCCAAAGTTGGAAGCTTTGTGTTGAGGAGATCCGTTCGTGGTGATTTTGGACGAACCGAGCGACCCTAGGACGACCAAGAACATCATTACAGTAAGTTGATACCTTTCATATCAATACGGGTGGCTTAGGGGCGTCCGAATTAGTGACTTTGCAACGAAACGTAAAAATCGAACCTAAAAACCCCAACTTGTGCGTTTTCTGAAATCCGTTTAAAACTCTTATTTCGAGAGTCCAAACCGAAAAACTCAAAACTAGACTTTTGATCCTAACACATTAAGCTATGTTGTGTAAAAATTTGAGAGATTTTCATCAATGTTTGCTATCTCAAATCGCGTCGAACATAAACTATGTTTTGAAACTTTTTTCGAAAAGCTGACAGTACATATGTGCGAACTTGATGAGCATGTTTCTATGATTTCTAGTCCGAATTAATCTTTGCAATGTAAAAATGAGTTGTAGATAATCATGTCTAGTATGTGTATATAAAATTTTAGAATTTTTGGAGTCCATTTGATATGTTAAAAAGTCGATTTTCTGAACTGTGTCAAAACTGAATCCTGACAGTGCATTGGTTGTGTAGTAAACTCGATTTTTGACATGTTTTCTCACCTTATTTCGAAATCATTAAAACACAAAAATTGTTCGTCAGGGTTTTTTTGATATACTTTAAAAATTTCAGATTTTTCGGATTTGAATTGAATTTTTAAATTAAAAAGGCGTAAACTGTGACGTCAAACAATTTTAAATTGATGAGATTTTGAAATTTCGAAACAAACGGCCGAAACCTTGAAATACGATAAATCTATACTTTTTGAAAAATCCCGTTACACTAAATCGAAAGGATATTGGATATTTAGGTAGAGGGTGAGTGCTCTGCAGGGTGCCCCTCTAGCCTTTTCGGCGTGCCAATAATGGACGCAAGATACTTGAATGAAAAACTACGCCAAAACGGCATGAGATATATGGCCTACACTCTCGGGAATATCCATATGGGTTTCCCAAGGCTCCGAGTGTTACTGGGTATGGCAGATACGGATGCGGCCGCCGGACAACCGGCTACACAAGAAACTTACGAAACGGCTGCGGCTGCCAGACGACCAGCTAGACTAAATATTTTTGAGATGGTGACGTAACGGGGGAAATTAAAAGACTTAATCCTTTTCCTTTATGTATTTATTTATTTAAGTCTTTAATTATGCATTTAAATTATGTCTTAAATTTTATACCATGCTCAATTTAATAATTATGAAATTTAAATGCATGTTTAAGAATACAAATTAAATTCTTATTTTTTTTAAATTGGTAAATGAATTGCTGTATGCATGATTAGGAGTAAAATTTAATTATTTAATTATACCCCTTTATTGCTATGTTAGGATCGACTTACTCAGTATTTTATAATACTGATAAAATTGTTATTTTTCTTTTTTCTTTCAGAGTATGGAGAAAATGAATGAGCATGTGCATTCGGGGGACATTTTTAAACATTGAATAACCCGAGTTTTGGCCATGTCGGCCATGCCTTTAAATTCCGCTGCATAAACTTATATATTTTCCGCTGCATTAGACTTGATGTGAATGATTATTGTTTTTAAGTAAAAGTACTTCCGGCCTGGGTGATCAAAACCTGGGTGTTACAATCCCCTCGCTAGATGAGGTCTGCCACACCTTGGGCATGGTGGTATAGGGCCTCCTCGGTTAAAAATCCTCCCGTTGTTCCCTCCATTGTTTGTCTGCTGTGGTCTATTTGGTCCTCCCCGATAATCGTTCTTCCTTGCATTGTTCTCGTTCCTGTTGTCCCTAATCTTCTTATCTTGGGGACCTCGGCTGGATTCTCCACTCACTCTCCTCTTCAACTGCTGTACTCGTACCACTGCCACGGCACGGTCATAGTCTGCTTGCAAGTCAAGGTAGTGTACTCCTGTGATCACTTCCCTGATGGCCAGGTTTAAACCCATCTCAAACTTTTGGGCCTTTTCTACATCAGTAGGCACCAACCTTGGCGCAAATTGCACCAATTCCTTAAACCGGGTATAGTATTCCTGGACTGTCTGACCTCCTTGCTTTAAGGACAGGAATTCCTCGTACATTGCGGCTTTAGTGCTCAAGGGATAGAAGCGATCCCTGAGTAGTTCCATAAATTCATTCCAGGAGGAGGGTTCATCCTCTTTATTCAATTTCCCTTGGGTGGCACGCCACCAGTCGTCCGGATCCCCTCCAAGATAGTATGATGCCACGTGCACTTTATCCCCGTCCGGGCATCTCACGGTGTTCAGTAACTTGCCGAACGCCCGGATCCATTCCTCAAGCTTAGTCGGATCTTCCTCGTTGGTGTAATGCGGTGGGTGATATAGGTTTACCATGGCCAGGTAGTTTATGCGCGCTTCTGGCGGAGGTACCGCCACAGCCTGGCCTTGATTGACGTGTGCATTCCCTAAGGCGACCAACAGCTCTTCAATGGTCCTTAGTCGACCGTCCATATTAGGCATTAGGGTTGCTGGCTCTTCCTGAGCGTGTACACCCACATTTGGTATCGGTATTAGGAGGAATGGGCTGGTTACACGGCCTTCCTCTCAGTGCCATTTTGTTGCAAGCACAAGAGATTAGATTTTCTTGTAAGAGTACGGTGTAATGTTTGTAAAATGATTTATTAAATAAAAGAATTGTATTAATAGGTTTTAGTGAATCGAAACGGTGTTAGTAGAATTTGTTTGGAGTTTGGTGTACTATTGCGGTTGTTGCGGTTTTTTTCCTTTTTTTTTTTTTTAAGAAATACCTTGTATATTTTGTTTGATTGAACCCGACAAGGTCTTTGAGAATATAATGGCGATTGAAGAGTATTTTTAAATATATATATATATATATATGTAGTAAATATAAAGAGTATAATATAAAAGCTTATAGTTTTATAGCTCAATGAGATAACTTTATTCGAATACAAGCCATAGAAACGAGAATAGTAGTGCTAGCAATAGTTTGAAAAAGGGAATAGAACTAGTAATAATAATGCATCAATAGATCTCTAAGTCTAGAGCGAGTAAGTAGGCGCGTCCTCAATAGGGTCCTCCTCGTCACTCGATATGTCAATGGGGCCTTGGCCCAGTGGTCTATGGAAGACTGGGCTTGGTGGCCAAATGGGTCCAACAGCTTCGGGTGTGGGCTCGGGGTTATGAGGAAACACGTCATCAGCTAGGTTAGTCAGCTCTCACACCAAGTTCTCTACTTGCGCCTCTAGGTCATCGTTCTTGTTTTGGAGCTCAGTCACTTGAGCTTGGAGTTTAGTGACTTGAACCTTGAGTTGGGTTAAGTACTGATGATCTGCTTCCCTAAGGTGTCCCAGATGGGCCATGTTAGCTTCTAGCTGCCCTACTCGTGTCTTGAAATAATTTATGTGTTATGATTTGAGATAGGCGTTGGTCAATTTCATCATAAGATTTACCATATTCGCATTTGGTTCGGCCATCTAGTGTCAACAAGATAGGTTAGAGTTAGAATAAGTTTAATGTAAGGTTAGGAGATACAAGAATTTAAATCTACATGCAAGTATGCATATGCAAAACCCCAACAAAATTTAATTTACGCAATGCATCTATTTATTTTTAATTTTTTTCATGGGCTTTTAAAAATAAAAATTTATCCCATTGATAATTTAAAAATGATAATGGTATAAGTTGTTTGGGCCTCTATATTGGGCCAAAGATAGTAAACTCTTGGGCTCAAATAAAAATAAAAATGTTGGGCTAAAAATAGTTGGCTAAAAGTTTGGGCTAAAAAATTTGGGCTTTTATAAATAATAATTGAAGTAAAATAATTTTGGGCCTAGAAAAATTTAATAGTGTAAAAATAATAACTTAAAAATAACAGTTAAAAATACTAGTTAAAAATATTCCGGGCTCTTTAAAATAATAGCTTTAAAATATTCCGGGCTCTGATACTAACTTCTAACACCCCGGTTTTGGTAACCCAGGCTGGGATGCCACCGCCACACCTCCCTAGCAAGACACGACTTCTTCGAGCTTGCTAAAGAGATGCAAGGCTAGAGGTATTTGAAAATGGTTTTAAAACACAAGTCCGGAAATACTTAAATTAAAAATAATGTAATAACGTCCATGCACGATAATAATTAGATTTGCAGCGGAAATAAATATGGGCCGATATGGCCAAAACATCTGATTAAACAGGCCCGAAATGCAAGTCACATGAACGATGAAATAATTCTTCAAAAGTATCCCCCCAATGAATGATCACGCTCACTCTCCGTACACTGTAACAGAAAAATATAAAAACAACATTTATCAGTATATAAAATACTGAGTAAATCAATCTTTAACGTAGCAATAAAGGCGATTTAAAATTTAATAATTAAAAATATATTTTTACGCATGCATATTTAAAACATATAATTTGACTAATTAATAGACAAGAATTTAATTCGCATAATTCTCATGGCACAATTAAATTTAAAAAAAATAAAATTAAGCCACAGGCATATATTTAAAGCATGATTTAAAGAAATAAATAATAACATGAGTAAAAACATAATTTAAAAATTTAAGTCTTTTAATTTTCCCGTTAACTAAGAAGAGGACGCCACAACCAAATTTCTCAAGTATCAAGTTTCTCAAGTATCACGTTTCAGAATTGTCGAAGCAATCCGCGTATCGCGCCATACACAGTACCACTCCGGAGCCTCAAGTAACCCATACGGATACACCCGAGAGTGTAGACTAGTTTTTCAATTGCCGTTTTGGCACAATATCACAAAAGATCACTCTCGTCCATTCAAGCACGAGGCATAGAGCTAGAGGGGCACCCTGCAGAGCACTCACCCCCTAATTATTACGTGGAGATCTAGCTCAACCTAGATTAACGGGTTTTCGAAAAAGTTTTTAGCATTTAGACATAGTTCGCAAATCGTGTGTTTCGAAAAGTTAATTCTTCAATGTAGGAAAGAAAGACCTTGACACCGTTTACGCCTATTCAGTTTAAAAATTCAATTTAAAGGCGATCGACTTGAAATTCGAACAGTATATCAAAAATATTCTAACAAACAACTTTCGTGTTTTAAGTTTCTCGAAATTGGGTAACGAAACAAGTCAAGTTTTACAATCTTGTCAAAAAGCAAAATATGTCAACTTTTCTGGTAACAACACACTATTTTTAAAACTCATTTTTGACCTAGCAAACGAACTCCAAAATTTATGAAAATTTACAGGCATTTTACACGACACAAAAATAAACAAGTTTTATTAGAGGCATTTTATCCGAAAACATTCCGGATTAAATCAGATTCGCGCATTAAGTTCAACTAGAAAATCTGTCAGAATTGCATTTGAAAATACACAGGCAACCAGGTTGCATTCGGAGGTCCAAACGATAATGAAAACTCACGAGATTTTACGGACACATTCCTGAGATAGTAATCTACATCTTTCATTTTTACATCAGAGATTAGTTTTGAAGGAAGCCATTAGAAAAACGTCAAGGAAGTCGAACAAGCAAATCTGTCAGCTTTTCGGTTTTGTTCAAAAATTTCAGAATAAACCAGATGCATTTTCGGGGTTCAAAACTTGATGAAAATCCTTGAAACTTTAATACAACCTAGATTAAGATGTTAGAAACAAAACTTTAGTTTGGGATGTTTCATTTCAGATTCTCGAAATAGGAGTTTTTGTTGGATTTCAGAAAACGCGCAAAGGTGAGTTCTTTAAGTCCGATTTTTATGTTTTGATTAAATCTTGTGTTACGAATGTTCCTAAGCCACCTAGATTGATACGTAAGGCATTGACTTACATGGTATGAGATATGGGACGTCTCTGGATCATTCGGTGCATACGGATTGCTACGAACGGATCTACTCAACACGATTTCTTCCTTCTTTGGCCACGAACCGAAATTGCAAGGAAAAATCCGTAGTTAGATCGAAAGTTTTGATTTAAAACGACGAAGAAAACTTAATCTACACCTTAACAACAATCCTACAGCCTTGACTCTTGCTCCACGCGTCCTCTTGCTCGGATTTGATCGTCGGAAAAGTGACACAACTCAAGAGCTTGGGTTTTTTTAGATTGAATGGTGGTGGGAGAGAAAGTGAGGTGTTGAGGGCTGCCTTAGGGTTGTCTAGGGTATAAGAATCTGAATTTAGGGAGTTAGAATCGTCCCCAATCCTTTCCTCCCGAGTGTGATCGAGTTTCCATTGTCGGGGTCGAAAATAAGGCAAGAAATTGCCAAAACCACATCAATGCAGCTGTCCAGACCTCCGGCGCGCCCGTGGCGCGGAATCCTCCAAGACCGCGCGGAAACCGTGCGAGCCCCGGCTGGGCTGCGGTCGGGGCCGGGCCGTGCGATCCGTCGGGCGTTTTCTTCTCTATTTCGGGCTTCTATCCTCCTACGTTCTCGAACTCGATTTTTCGGGTCATTCTCGGGTTATAATTCCCATCTTAAATTTATTTCGACTCAATTTAATTTCGTATTCGAAATCTTGAATCTGTTGAGTTCAAATTCGTTGACTTTTGGTTCGTCGACTTTTGGCTCCCGTGTAATAAATGATCTAATTAAATTATTTCCGGCTTCACGGGTACTTGGAATTAAAATTCTCTTGCTCTTCGAATTTTTAATTCCATTTCTTTTTATTAAAAATTGCGGGTATTACACTCGGTGATGGTAGTAGTTAGCAGCGGCTGTATCGAGCTTTATTGTGTTTTCCCAAGTGAATAAAGGAATTATTATTTCTTTTGTCAAGTTTGGTCGCAATTCTAGTTTATGAACCCAACCAGTTTTTCACGTTTATCAGCCAACCTCCCAAGAGTATTGAAAAAAGGTCATTGGCTCACCCTATCTCCGGCCCTAACCAACACATTTTTATATTTTGTCACCTAAAATATTTTTTTAATAAGGTTTTTTTAATGAATAAATACTTAATACGTTAAATTTAAAGAATAAATTGTGTAATCAAACACAATTTACATAAAGATAAAACAATCCACCTCGCTTATATATTAGTCGTCAACACGCGCTTGAACCCAAAACAAACAATCCGTAAAGATTGAACAACAGACCAAAGCAAATACTTAAAAAAATGCCCGCAAATATAAATTTTGGGCTCAAACATGAGACCTTTGCCTCTGGTATCATATAAGTAAGTGAACCAACTCTCATAAAAGATCAAACTTTTCGGCAGAATTATACAATCACATATATCAGTCCTTAAATCCTTCCAATGTAGCTAAAGTGTTTCAAACTTATTGTTCCGAGCCTTGTTTAATTTTATTGGCATCCTTCTAGATTTTGAATCCTCCCCATTTATGAATGTTGTCATTGTGATGATATCAGTGGAAAATTTAATTAATTTATGGCCCAGATTGCCAATAAATTGCATTTGCCAACTCTTAAAAATGGTATGTCATCTATTAGTAGTGTGGCTCCTAACTTAAACTAAGTACAAAGTTTTTATATACCGTGTATGTAGACATGTATGTATATATCAGAAACATCAATTAATCAGAAAATTCAAAATCTTGATTAAAGAAAAATGGTTGCAATCAATTCATTCTTTATGGTTATACTCATTTTTGCGTCAGGTAAACTCCTATGATACGTTTGCAATTCTAAGATCACAAAATTATGATCAAAGATCATAACTTGTGATAAATTTGAAATAGTGAATATTAAGACAAGTTTAAATTGAAATTTTTTCTTACAATATTATATTATTTAATATGCCTTTTTTCAAAATTATGAATACTTCGCCAGCTAATGAGTTTTGATCGCAAAATTTAGTTGGAAACATGGTGCACAAGGCAAGTGCCGTGAAGAGATGTGACGAAGGTATGGGCGTGTGCGGTTCCGTGTGCGATCGAACGTGTTGCAAAACCAAGTGTTCCATCAAATACCAATTTCAGAATCCACAGGGTTTTTGCCAAGAACTTGGTGCTATCAGAACGTGTGTTTGTACATTTGATTGTTAAACCCTAAATAAATGTATAACAGTATTGAAGATTGAGATGGGAATGGGAGGCAAATAATTTTTATGGATTTAAAGGAAGAAATAAATGTTCCATTTCCTCACTAAAATTTTATTTCATATATGTATACCACTTATGGTATGATTTGAAACAAGCGATTCTACCATCTATTAGATTGAGAAAGTGAGGTATGATTAGTCAAATAAAGTAATGATCCCATACACCAAAGAGCGGCCGGAAACAAGAAATATTTTGAATTAACCTCATTGATTATTCTAGATCTATTTGAATAATTATTTGGGAATTACAGAAAATAGAAATCTATGGTGGGTGGACCTATTATGGTTGCTTTCAGTTGATGTAGAGAATTTGAAACTTATTCAATTGGATCTATGCATGAGAATTTGAAACATGATTATAGTTGAATGATTCAGATGCTATTTGTCTCTGAATCAAATCTGAACTATTCGATTAAGAATTTACAAACAACCCATAAAGTCTAGTACAAAAACCCTGACAGTCGTCCCTAGGAGTAGGTTGTTAATGCGTTGTAACGATCACACACACAATTGTAGTAAAGTAAAGGACACAATTGTTGGTGACCCGGTTCGGACCTCCTGTCCTACGTCCGGGGGATTCCAATCCAGGCAAAGATCACTCAACACAATTCAAGAACAAAAACAAGACGGACTTAATCCTATCAACTTGATCTAGAAGCTGAATCTCCCCCTCAACTCCTAATTCAACTCCTAATCTTCCTGATTCGAATTACAGACACAATCTTGAAGTTGCTTCAACCTGTTGACAATCCTGAACTAGAACCCTTAGCTATTCCAAGAAACACTCTCTTCTTGAATTACAACTCGATCTAAGAAAAATACAGAAGAATTACAGACTAAATTCTCTCAAGATCAAAACACCATATCATCTAATCATGAAGAACACAGTTTTGACTCAAGTATATCTTCTAATCGAATCTAATTGCTCTCGGTAAAGTGTATAGAAGATTTAATGAAAATACAAAAACTTACTTAAGGACTCAAGACTAAAGATATTATATAAACTGAAATCCGCCTTGACCCTTAAGTCCATGGAGCTGGTGAGACTTGATCCACAAAGATGACAACTGCCCTGTTGTTAGAAGGTTGCATTGACACAGAAATAATCCTGCATGAAATGTTAAGTGCCAACAATCTCCCCTCATTTCATGAAGAGGATGATTCATCACATGAAGTCTCAAACCAATATGATGAAAAGCAGTTCAGAGAGTATTAAACTTACAACAGGGTAATAGATCAAGTTCAACAAAATGGTAATTTAAAAATAAGAATAACACCAGCAAAAAAAAAAAAAAAAAAACCATCAAGCAAAAATAGCAAATTATGATCAGTCATGAAAGTGCATGCGAAGAAGTCCAATCCACAGGATAAGATAAAAACCAACAAGCAAAAGTATCAAAAAGTATCCAGCAGCAATCATCCAATAGTTACAGACCCAAATATCAAAAGATTTCAGTTTAGAATGTACCCCTCAAAATGTTGTTATTACCATCCATTAACATCAGTCAGACAGCAGATCAGTTTGAGACCATATCTCCCCCTTGATGAGTCAATCCTCCTCATCATCATCATCATCTTCCTCTCCAGTAGGTGGAGGATCAAATGATCCTGGAAGCAACTTCAGCATGTTGTTGTTTTGCTTCCTAATCTCGAGACCAGCAGCAATGACATTAGACACCTCCTCATTCTGTCGAAGAATGATGGTCTTGAGATGATTCACCAATGTTGTGCCAGAGAGAGCTGGACCAAGGAGAATGTCATTGTGCATATTTCGAAGATCATTGGTGGGAGTGTTCTGCTTAATGGGAATGCGCTCTTCTTTGGGGACTTTGATCCCATTCTTCTTTAAGAACCTTGTGATCAAAGCAGAATAGGGAAGAAGATCGTTCTTACCAAGCGATCCTCGAGTATAACCTACCATCTTAGAGAGCACAAAGAGACCAAAATTTGTCATTTTTAGATATTTTTCAATATAAAACATCATTTTACCCATATGAGATGAAACTTGACTGGCATTTGTTGTTGGAAGGATGTTGGAACTGCATAGACGAAAGAGACATGTAACACCCGAGAAAAACAAATTCAAATTGTTTTGAACTACGTCATGACTTGATCCCTTCACAGGGTACGTAGGCAGCTTGGAACTAATATCTAAGTTCAGTCACAAAATAAATCACAAAATAAATCACAAAATAAATCATAAAATAAAATCATAAAATAAATCACAAGATCAATCGCAAGGACGATAGGAGGAGTTGGAACTAATTTAGACTAGACTAATTAGGGCACGGGAATGTTACGAGCGATAAGCCGAACTCGTAACAAGTTTAAGGTAAAGATCCCGAACTGGAGACAACCCGAGGAGTCGAGCTAACACGTAGAGGGTAGAAAACCGATAGAGGAAAGCAAGAAAAGACCCGACGGAATACGCGGACCGCCGAACCGGCCGGTCCGGCCGGCCCGCGCTCGCCGCGCGCCGCCGCGCGGCCACCGCGCGGAAGGCGGAGTCGCGACTCCAGGCCTGGCCACGCGTGCTCCGCGCGGGCAAAGGCGTAGGTGCGCGTCACCAGCGCGCCAGAGGTGCTGAAGGTGTAAACTTTCCTTCCATGGCGATTTCCTTGCCAAAAATTCGACCCCTAACCATGGCAACCGAATCCCAGCCTTAGGGAAGGCTATAGGACGGTAATGGGGCGTCCAAATCCCCATAACTCACAGAAACACTCAAGCCTCCCCACCATTCTTCCTCTCCAAGTCAAAATCCCTCCGAATCCACTCTCCGACGAGCATTCCGGCGACGACGAGGCGAAAGGAACCAAGCCCTGCCTTCTAGACTCTTGGTAAGCTATGGTATAATTTTTTAGTTCGTCCATACCACTTAGAAACACGAAATCTAACTCTTTTCCTTTACTACGATTTCACGTCGGAAAACGAACAAAAAGCGATCGGAGAAGTTGGCCGTTCGTCGCGACCCTAGGACGTCCGGAAACCCATTCCAGTGACTCTAATCTCTAACTAAGTAAGTTAAGACCTTACTCACAAATTTTTGTGGTTTATTGTTGTTTAAAACTCAAGATCTATACCCGTAACAAAAATTGCTTTTCAAAAACCCTATTTTCGTCCAATTTCAAAAACTCGCCTAAAACTCGACCTTCGGGAATTCAAAGCGAAAACTTTTCAAATTTCAGCCATCGACATTAAGATTTGCTATTCCAAATCTCGCCGTAAACGTTCTGTGACAAACCGAACGTTTCAAACTGTTGAAAGATTTCATTACTCGACTTGATGCATGTTTTTTACCCGTTTTTAGAAAGATTCAACTTTGCATTTCTAAACAAAAGTTGTAGATAAATGTGTCTAGATTATGCATAAAAAATTTCATGGATTTTAGAGTTCATTTGTTATGTAAAATTGGTCGAATTTCAGAACTGTTTTAAAACCCCTTTGGAGTCCGCGCATGAACAGTGTGTTGTGGTCGATTTTTGAGCATCTAAAATTCATTATTTCCAAATTCTTAAAACATGAAAGTTGTTCATTAATGTGTTGTACATCTCCTGTAAAAATTTCGGATCAATTGGCTTTGAAATGAATTTTTAATCGGCATCGCACGAACCTGCGACGAAATCAGTTTTTGAGACAGAAATTCCCTTCTGTAAAGAACTCAAATTTTGACTCACTTCGAAAGCTTATTTTCAAAAACTTAAAACATGAAAGTTGTTCGTGTGTGTGTTTTTGAGCTACTGTGTAAATTTCAGAATTTTTGGTGTAAAAATGAATTTTTAATTAAGAAAGGCGTAAACTGCGTCAAATCGGATTTTTCGAACTTGAGAAAACTCGAACTATGAAACGCGATATCGAATCTTTTGATCACTTGAAATACGAACTTTCGAAAAATCCTGTGCACTAGGCTGAGCCGATCTTCATGCTAATCATTATCTTTGAGACTGCCTCGTTAGTGGTCTCCTTACCATCTGAGATTGCCTCGTTAGTGATCTCGCGCGCTGTGTTTTGGATCGCCTCGTTAGTGGTCCTACTATCTTTTGAGACTGCCTCGTTAGTGGTCTCCCATTGTTGTGAACTGCCTCGTTAGTGGTCCTATGTTGAGATTGCCTCGTTAGTGATCTCCCGGTATGGTGTCCTCTTCTTAGTTTGCGGGATAAAATATAAAAGACTTGTGTGAGTGTTAATTACGCTTAAATCTCATTTACCATGTTTTTAAATTACGCATTTAAATTACATCATTAAATTATGCTTTTAAATTCTGCTTTTAAATTTAGTCTTTTAAATTATGCATTTTCGTCTTGGATAAATTAATCATGTTTTCCGCTGCGAATAAAATATGGATTTTTAAAGTAATGCATGACAAGTGAATCTTTGGATTTAAACACATGTAACCCCTTAAATTGTTAGTTAGGGATTAACTTACTCGGTATATTTTTATACTGATAAACCGTTGTCATTTTTCTTTTACAGAGTATGTCGAGTGACGCATGCATATGCACTTGGGGGAAACCATTATGGACATTTTAAATTCTGCATCGTACTGTTTTTACCGGGTGTGTTAAACCCGAGGATTTGGCCATGTTGGCCGTGATTTACTTCCGCTGCATTTACTCTATTTTTGCGCATGATGATTATTAATATCGTATTTTGAATTAAGTATTATTAATTTCCGGACTAAATCTTGAAATGTTTTAAATCTTTTACGTACCCACAAGCCTTGCATTTCCTTAGTGAGCTCGGGAAGCCGTGTCTTGCTAGGGAGATGTGGCGGTGACATCCCGGCCTGGGTTATCAAATCCGGGGTATTACAAGTTGGTATCAGAGCCCGGAAAATTTTTAAAGCTACTACTATTATTTTAAACCATTATTTCTAAAACCCAAGTATTATTTTTAAATTATTTATTTTGACTACTAGTATTATTTTAGCCCAAAAGCTTATTTTTACATAGCCCAAAATCTTAGCCAAAAGAAATATTAAATTTTTTGCCCACTATAGAGGCCCCACTTTTATTCTTACCCATGTAGTAGATTTATTTTAAAATACATAGATAAATTACATTTTAAATGGGGAAAGGGGGACTTGCACTTGCATGTTGCATATGGATTTAAAATTTGTGCATAACTAATCTTGCCTAAAACAATATTCTAACCTTAACCTACCTTGTTAACAATATATGGCCGCCCCAAACGTGAACATGATCAACCTACTAATGAGGTTGATTGAAGCATACCTCGAATCTCCTCAAAACGTGAACAACTTCAGACTAAGGGTAGAACAAATGGAAGCTAACCTGAGCCACCTAACTAATCTGGGCCAAGCAGGACATCAAGATATAACCCAACTCCAAATCCAAATCAACGAACTCCAGACCCGCGAGACTGAACTTCGGACCCAGATTGACGACGTAGAGACCCAAGCAGGGGTCTTGGGACATCAACTGCATCATCTGAAGGATGATCTGCTTCCACCTGCCCCTCTCGACCCGGGAACTCCTCCTGTAGCTAGCCCCGTTGCTGATCTTGTCGCTGTCCCTACTACCGTCCAAACTCCAGTTGTTGTCGTTGATCCTGCCCCGGCTGCTGGGCCCAATTAGCCAGCAAGCCCAGTGTTCCATGGGCCCCTGGGCACGGGCACCGTCGAGGATTCGAGTGATGAGGATGACCCCATGGAGGACCCGACCACCTATCCTCCCCAGGCTTAGAGATCTTTGCTACATTATTCCTATTGTTCTCCTTTCTGTTTTCCCGAACTACTCTTAGCATTTTGATTCCTATCGCTTGTACCGAATAAAGTTCCCTATTAAGCAATAAAGTTCACAAGCATCTATGCTATGCGCAGTCTTTACGTTTTATTTCATTGAAACTCAACAAACCAAGGGAACAAGATAACAATAAACAAGCATTATATGCACAACAAATCGGCAAGGTACCTAGAACCCTGAATCCTAAAACTCAGGGTCTCAACGTTTCAACCTTTACACCCTTAACCTAAATGACTGAACGAATCAATACAAATCTTAAACAACTATTAGTAGGCATCGCTCGATTTAGCAAACCATTTTCTCCCAACACTCCATCAGATCCCCAGAACTCTAAACCTACTTGTGCTCGTATGGTGATAACAGGATGGCACCCAGAGGACGAGCAAGGACCTTCCCTACCACCCCCAACACCCACGACACGCCAGGACAACCCAATGAGCAGGCACCTAACGTTGAGGCGCCAAACCCAGCAGGCCCGATGCCCAACCCTGCGGAAGGGCGAATGAGGAACATGGAGGAACTACTGATCGCACTGGGCAATGCTTACGTTAACCAGGGCGGAGCTGCCGCGGCACTTCCGGAAGCAAGGATCAATTACCTGGCTTCGGTAAACCCCTACCGACCTCCCTACTATGTAGGGGAGGAGGATCCATCTAAGCTTGAGGAATGGCTGAGGACTTTTGACAAATTACTGAATGCGGTGAGATGCCCGGAAGGGGAGAAGGTTCACGTGGCTTCGTACTATCTGGGTGGCGAGGCCAACGAATGGTGGCAAGCTACTCAGGGGAAACATGGCGAAGACGACGAACCGTACTCGTGGAACGAGTTCATGGAGTTACTCCGGGAGCGCTTCTACCCAATGAGTACTAAGGCAGCACTGTACGAAGAGTTCTCATCCCTGAAACAAGGGGAAAAATCTGTTCAAGAATACTATGCTCGGTTTAAGGAGCTGGTGAGATTTGCGCCTCGGATGGTACCCATAGACGGGGAGAAGGCGCAGAAATTCGAAATGGGGTTGAATTTGTCAATTCGGGAGGTGATCACCGGGGTTAACTACCCAGACTTACAAGTTGTCTACGACCGTGCGGTGGCAATCGCACGAGTACAACAGCTAAAGAGAAAGACTGCAGGGGAATCTAGCCGAGGGGTACAAGGACCAGACAAAAGAAACCGAGACAATAGGACGGGCAACACTGCTGGTGGGGACAACTTTCGGCGAGGGCCGAACGGGAATGTTCAGAACAACAATGGTCGGAATTTCAACCAAGGAGGATGAGTGCTACCCTGTCCGAGGTGCGGCAGGCCGCACCTGGTGAGGAGATGTCCTCAAATGGGCAAATGTTTCCGGTGCGGCCGCATGGGTCATAGGAGGGAGGAATGTCGAACCCGACTCGAGAACATCACAAAGAGAGAAGATTTGGTCATTGGACCCAATGAGCCATTCAATCAAGGAGGCAGGAACGGCAACAATCAAGGATATCGGCCCCCTCCAAACTCGAACCTAGCGCCCTCCGAACCAGCAACAAAACTCAAATCCGAATCAGAACCAGCCGGCCAATCAAGGGAGGCCGATGGGAAGGTTGAACGTGATCAACCAGGCTGGCATACCTGCGCAGGGTGATGTGGTGGCAGGTACCTTTCATGTCCTAAGTACTCCGCTTAGAGTTTTATTTGATTCCGGAGCCAGTTGCTCCATATTATCTTCGAGAGTTGTAGCTGAACTAGATCTACCTAAGTGCGAAATGATTAGCTTAGGAATCCAACTGCCTTCGGGAGAACTAATAGCCTGCTCTAAGCGTTATAACGGAATACCTGTGGTAATAAAAAACATAGAGTTTTTCGCAAACTTGGTAGAGTTCGACGTCAGAGACTTCGACGTCATACTAGGGATGGATTGGCTAACCCGTTATAAGGCCGTGATCGAATGCCAAAAGCAAATGATCACGCTATCAAAGAGTAGGGGAAGGAAAGTTTTCTACTCCCAACCCCCTAAGAAGTCTAACAAAATAGTCAACGCCCTCAAGTTATGTAGCTTAGTGCGGAAGGGTTACGCGCTATACGCATGCTACATTCACAACCTGGAAGCTGAGGGAGTCAAGATAGACGACATCCCAGTGGTGAGGGAATACCCAGATGTGTTCCCTGAAGACGTTCCCGGTATGCCACCCAAGAGAGACCTTGAATTCACAATAGACCTCATTCCGGGGACGGAGCCTGTTTTGAAAGCTCCTTACCGCATGGCGCCACTGGAAATGAAGGAACTAAAGGAGCAACTCGAGGAGTTGCTAGAGAAGGGATACATCAGACCGAGCACGTCCCCATGGGGAGCACCGGTCTTATTCGTCAAGAAGAAGGACGGAGGGTTACGACTGTGCATCGACTATAGAGGACTCAATCAAGTTACCGTCAAGAACAAGTACCCGTTGCCCCGGATCGAAGATTTGTTCGACCAACTAAAGGGAGCTACGGTATTCTCAAAGATTGACTTACGCTCGGGATATCATCAATTGAGGATCGCCGAAAAGGACATCCCAAAGACGGCGTTCAGGACTCGCTATGGACACTACGAGTTCACGGTGCTATCCTTTGGGCTAACGAACGCCCCAGCAATGTTCATGAATCTCATGAATAACGTATTTCGAGAATTGTTAAGTCAATGCGTGGTGGTGTTCATAGATGACATCTTGATCTACTCAAAAAGTGAAGAGGAACATTCCGAGCACTTACACAAAGTGCTAGGGATCTTACGAGCGAACCAACTGTATGGTAAACTGTAATGCCCGTAAATTTTGGGATATAAAAATAGGAATTAATCCAATAGGTAAGAAGGTTTTGCTTCCAAGAACCCGTAAACTCGGAAATGCACGGGAGTCAAAAGACGACGATTTAGAACCCGACGGACCAAAACCGACCGTCTTAAGATTTCAAGCATGAAATCGAATTGAGACGGAATAAATTTATGATGAGAAGCATAATCCGAAAATGACCCGGAAAATCGAGCGCGAAAACGTGAAAGGATAGAAGTCCGAAAGAGAGGAGAAAAAGACCCGACGGATCGGATCGCCCGGACCCGCCCGGACCGCAGTCCAGGCAGGAACCGCGCGCTGGCCGGGCAGGGTTTGGCCAAAAGGCGCGCCAACCCCGCGTGGCCCCCCAGAATTTGGCAAGTTACGCGTTTTCGGCGATTTCTTGCCATAATTTGACCCCCCGACTATGGAAAGAAGATTTTGAGCGGGGGAAGGAGTATTAGGTCATGGGAGGGTTGTCTCCACCCCATTTTGCAGCCTCCAAAACCCTCCCCATTCACTCTCAAACTCTCCCAAGCCAAAACACTCTCCCGACGAACTTCCGACGGACTTCCGGCGACTTTCCGACAACCACCGACGGCCGTAGGAACGTGTAGATCAAGGATCACAGTCCTTAGATCATTGGTAAGTAGTATCTTAGGTTCTCAATCTCGTTTTTCCTTTCAAATCCCCAATCTAACTCTTGAATCGTTGATTGCAAATACGTTCGTGGCCAAAGTCGGGAACTTTGCGTTTCGTAGATCCGTTCGTAGGATTTTGGACAAGCCGAGCGACCCTAGGACTACTCAAGAACACAATCACTGTAAGTTGAGCCTTCCATATCAATACGGGTGGTTTAGGGGCGTCCAAAGTAGTCGTAACATAACGAAACTTAAAAACCGAAATTAAAAACCCCAATACGCACAGTTTCTGTAATCAGCCTAAAACTCATATTTCGAAGATTCAATCCGAGAAACTCAAAACTAGACTTTTAATCCTAACACATAAATCTAGGTCGTGTAAAAATTTCAGACATTTTCGTTAACGTTTGCTATTTCTGTTTCCTCAACTTATTTCGAAAACGTTAAAACACAAAAGTTGTTCATTAGGATGTTTTTGATATACTGTGAAAATTTCAGATTTTTCCAACTTGAAATGAATTTTTAAATTGAAAAGGCGTAAACTGTGACGCCAAGAGACTTTTAAATCAAGAGATTTTGAAATTTCGTAACAAACGATCAAAGACTTGAAATACGATACATCTATACTTTTGAAAATCCCCGATACATTAAATTGAAACGATACATGAGATACTTTGGTGGAGGGTGAGTGCTCTGCAGGGTGCCCCTCTAGCCTTTCTTTTCGGGCCTATAATGGACGAGAGAATTTAGATGAAATATTACGCCAATCGGCGGGAGATACATGGCCTACTCTCTCGGGATTTTCCGTATGGATTTCCCGAGGCTCCGGAGTGTTACTGGGTATGGCACATACGGCTACGGCCGCCGGATCACCGGCTATACAAGATACTTACGATACGGCTGCGGCCGCCGGATCACCGGCTATACAAAATATTGAGAAATGGTTACGTAGCGGGGAAATAAAAGATTTAATATTTTTTTTAGTATTTATTTATTTATGCATGTCTTTAAATTATGCATTTAAATTTTGTCTTTAAATTTCATATCATGACTAAATTGTTATTGTGAATTAAATGCATGTTCAGGTACACAATTAAAATATTATTTCCTTTAAATTTGTTAATGCATGTTTAGGAGTGAAATCTTAATTATCTAATTAAACCCCTTTATTGCTATGTTAGGATCGACTTACTCAGTATTTTATATACTGATAAAATTGTTGTTTTTCTCTTTCTTTCAGAGTACGGAGATAATGCATAGCATGTGCATTGGGGATGGAATTATTAAACATTGTTTTATCGCTTTTTATGATACTTGCATATCGGGAATGTAAATCCCGAGTTTTGGCCATGTCGGCCCACTTTACATTTTCCGCCGCGATATATTATTATTACTACTACATGTGTGGATAATACTTATTATTATTATTTTTAAATAAATTCCGGACTTGTTTTAAACCTTTTTGCAATACCTATAGCCTTGCATCTCTTTAGCAAGCTCGGAGAATCCGTGTCTTGCTAGGGAGGTGTGGCGGTGGCATCCCGGCCTGGGTTATCAAATCCGGGGTGTTACAAGTTGGTATCAGAGCCCGGAATATTTTAAAGCTACTATTATTATTATTTTAAACCAATATTTTGAACTAAGTATTATTTTTAAATTTATTATTATCATTATTATTTTTAAGACTACTAGTATTATTATTTCAGCCCAAAATTTGAGCCCAAAAATTTTCTATACATTTAGTATAATATTTTGAGCCCAAAGGGGGTTAAATTATTTTGACCCAATAATTACTTATTATAAGCCCAACCATTTCTGTAACACCCCGGTTTTGGTAACCCAGGCCGGGATGCCACCGCCACACCTCCCTAGCAAGACACGGTTTCTCCGAGCTCACTAAAGAGATGCAAGGCTATGGTTTTTCAGAATTAAAAATATTCAAACAGCCCATCCATATATAATTTAAAATTAATACATCAAAGTTGCAGCGGAAATATAAATTGTGCAGCGGAAATAAAGTATGAGGGCCGACATGGCCAAAACACGGGTTAAACAGGCCCGTTCATGCAAATTCTAGTCTAACGCAAAATTTAAAATATAATGTAATCCCCAAAAATTCCCAGTATGCATATGATGATGCATATTCTTCAACTCTGAAAGAAAAAGAGGATAAATGGTTTGGGTCAGCAAAAACGCGCTGAGTAAGTTAACACATAGCATGGGTTAGGGGTTTCAAAGCCTTTAATTAAATTTTATTAAAAACATTTCTTGTAGGTAATTCACAATCTGAGTTAATCATCCACTATAAATAAATGGCATGATTTAAGACATGAATAATGCCGTAAGTAAGTAAATAAAAATTTGAGCTTTTAAAAATTCTCCCCGATACGCCACCATCTCAACAATGTTTAATTTAGCCGGCAATCCGGCGGCCGCAGCCAATTTCATAAAATCTGAGCTTTTTAATATATTTCCCGTTACGCCATCATCTCAACAATATATCATTTAGCCGGTGATCCGGCGGCCGCAGCCGTATCGCATTTCAAGTACTTCATTGGCCATCTTGGCACAGTTTCTCATGTCTCATGTTTCAAGTTTATATTTCAATCCCATTCGGCAAGCATAATATTTCAATTGCCTTTCGGCAAGCAAGATATTTCAATTGCCTTTCGGCAAGCAAGATATTTCAATTGCCTTTCGGCAAGCAAGATATTTCAATTGCCTTTCGGCAAGCAAGATATTTCAATTGCCTTTCGGCAAGCAAGATATTTCAATTGCCTTTCGGCAAGCAAGATATTTCAATTGTATTTTATCTCAAAGGGATTCCCAATCATTTAAACCTTAAAGGCTAATTTCATGTTTCGACAAGATTTCAAGATCTCTCAAGTTTAAAACCGATCGATGTCACAGTTTACGCCTTTTTGGTTTAAAAATCCATTTCTTAGGCGATTGATTTGAAATTTGTACATCATCTCAAAAACATCCCAACGAACAACTTTCGTGTTTTAAGTTTTTCGGAAAAACGATGGGAAGCATGTCAAAAATCAAGTTTTCTACTCAAATAGTATGCTGTCAGGATTCAGGTTTGACACCTTTCAAAGATTTGACTTTTTGACATATCAAATGGACTTCAAAAATTCTGAAATTTTACAGACACATACTAGACTTGATTTGCAACAACTTTTGTTTAGAACTCAAAGATTGGTTCGGGCTAGAAATGATAGGAATAAGCTCCTCAAGATCGGTTATGAAATCTGTCATCCTTTGACAATTCCTAAAAACGCAGAATATGTCCGATACGATTTGGGGTATCAAAACTTGATGAAAATTTCTGAAATTTTTACACAACATAGCTTATGATCTTTGGATCAAAATCTTAGTTTTGAGTTTTCAGGTTTGAACACTCGAAGTAATAGAAATATGCTCATCAAGTTCGGTTAAGAAATCTGTCAAGGTTCTTGACATCGGTTCTAACGCAGATCGGATCGGCTCGAGTTTGGAGGTTCAAATCTCAATGAAAAATTCTAAAAACTTACAGTAATATTCCAAACTCATAGATCTACAATTCTTATGTTCAACTCCAATCCTAGATCGGCCTAGATCCATGGTCAAAATAACCAACAAGTTTGAATAAAGAATCTATCACTATTTCAAGATCTAAGTCGATGGCAGGTCTGTTCATGGTCGTTTTCGGATATCAAAACACGATGAAAAATTATGAAATTTTTACAGTAGCTAGATTAATGTCTTAGGAATATTTTTCATGTTTTGGGTTTTTCCGTTTGAAGACTTTTAAGGGTTCGAAAAATTCATACGAAAACACTGCGTTGAGGGTTTCTCTTGTTGACAGATTTTAGAGTTTTTAAATCTCTATGTTTGGTTGCATTTTAAGTCACCCAAAACCATAGTAAGGTTAACTTACAGTGGGGATGATGTTTAGGAGGTCACGGGGTCGTCCGGAATCCACGGGATGTCACGAACGAATCTCCTCCACCCGATTTATTCTTCCTTTGGCTCCGATTTGTGTTTGAATATGAAGATTCGTAAGTTTAGGATAATGGTTATGATCTTAAAACAATAAGGAAACTTGATTTACATCTTACCAACAATCCAAGGCTTGCAATCCTTGATCTACACACTTCCTTGGTCGGATTTGGTTGCCGGAAAGTCGCCGGAAGTTCGCCGGAAGTTCGCCGGAAAGTATTTTGGCTTTGGGAGAGTTTTGGGAGTGAAGAGGGATTTGAAAAGGGTGTGGATGGCTGATAAATGGGTGTGTTGGGGGTGTTATGGCCATTAAAGGGACAAGGAATCCCGGATTTGGAGGCCTAGGCCGACAATTAGGCGGCCGCTACAGTAGTGCTACAGTAGTGCTACAGTAGTGCTTCAGTAGTGCTACAGTAACTTTTAATTTTTTTTTTTTTTTTTTTAAATATTAAGATTCCTTCTCTACAAAAATAAAAAACATAATGTGGGAATTATCCGTGATTGTTGGGACAATTCGATAAACTCGTTTCGAGTTGTTATCTTCCGGTAAATAATAAATTCCGCTCTCCCGGAATTATTTCGGTTTTAATAATTTAAATCCAATTCTTTATTTTTGGATTTAAATTTTCGATGGCGATTTCTCGGGTTCGTCGGCTTCCAATTTGTCGTCTTTTGATTCCCGTGCAATAACTTGTATCATTAAATTTCTTCCGACTTCACGGGTTCTTGGATTTAAAATTCTTTTCCTTCTTGAATTTAATTCCAATTGTCTTGACTCAATTGATGGAATGTCTTCGGGCTTCCTTTCCCTCTTTTATTCCATTTTGAATTTGAATCTATCGGCGTTTTATTTCCGAGCAATAATTTATTGTGATAAATTATTTTCTTCTTCTCGGAGATGTTTCGACATTGATCGGAATAAATTTTATTCCTTTGGACGTTGATAAAAATTTGGGGTATTACAGTCTACCCCCCTTAAGAATCAATTTCGTCCTCGAAGTTGCGCGACTTATTGACCGATTGATTGATTGCGATTGTATCATTGTGTTTTGTTGTTTGATATTATTTGACTGAACCCAGAATTGAAATTTCCAAGTTGCCTACGTACCCTGTGAAGGGATCAAGTCATTACGTAGTTCAAAAAGAATTTATTTGGGATACAAAATATTCGAGTTTCGAAATAAATGCTTATGCATTCTTACGGGGTATTACATCCTCCCCCCCTTAAGATTACAGTTATGTCCCCATAACTGCCTATGTATTATTCACAACCATGTTCGGGTATCATCGCATATGATCCTTCCTCAGTATTCTTCTAGGTGTCATTCTAGAAGCACGCGAAGATGAGTTTCTAAGTGATCAAGATCTAGGACTAAGGCAAAGTTAGTCTGAAGTTGGCGTTTCTAAGTCAAGACTCAAGGTCATGTCGAACACTAGAGTGAGAGGGTTATGTATCACATATGATTCACAAAAAAAAGTTAGTACAGATATTTATGTATGCATATGCATATGTGATCCCCCCCCAAAAAAAAAAAATTTTATGCACGCATTTATTTATCCATGGGGTTTAAAAATAAATTTATTCCATGGATAGGTTAAAATAAGGATAAAAGGTTCGGGCCACTATATTGGGCCGAAAGAAATAAATTATTTGGGCTTTAAATAAAAACAAGGCTATTGGGCCAAAATAATTTCTTGGGCTTCTAAAAAAAAATTTTGGGCTAAAAATTTGGGCCTTAACTTCAAAATAATAATTGGGATCTTTAAAATATATTACTAGTTTAGAAATGATAACTTTAAAAATAATAATACTTGAAAATAATAGTTTAAAAATATTCCGAGCTCTTTAAAATAGTAGTTTTAAAATATTCCGGGCTCTGATACCAACTTGTAACACCCCGGTTTTGGTAACCCAGGCCGGGATGCCACCGCCACACCTCCCTAGCAAGACACGGTTTCTCCGAGCTCACTAAAGAGATGCAAGGCTATGGTTTTTCAGAATTAAAAATATTCAAACAGCCCATCCATATATAATTTAAAATTAATACATCAAAGTTGCAGCGGAAATATAAATTGTGCAGCGGAAATAAAGTATGAGGGCCGACATGGCCAAAACACGGGTTAAACAGGCCCGTTCATGCAAATTCTAGTCTAACGCAAAATTTAAAATATAATGTAATCCCCAAAAATTCCCAGTATGCATATGATGATGCATATTCTTCAACTCTGAAAGAAAAAGAGGATAAATGGTTTGGGTCAGCAAAAACGCGCTGAGTAAGTTAACACATAGCATGGGTTAGGGGTTTCAAAGCCTTTAATTAAATTTTATTAAAAACATTTCTTGTAGGTAATTCACAATCTGAGTTAATCATCCACTATAAATAAATGGCATGATTTAAGACATGAATAATGCCGTAAGTAAGTAAATAAAAATTTGAGCTTTTAAAAATTCTCCCCGATACGCCACCATCTCAACAATGTTTAATTTAGCCGGCAATCCGGCGGCCGCAGCCAATTTCATAAAATCTGAGCTTTTTAATATATTTCCCGTTACGCCATCATCTCAACAATATATCATTTAGCCGGTGATCCGGCGGCCGCAGCCGTATCGCATTTCAAGTACTTCATTGGCCATCTTGGCACAGTTTCTCATGTCTCATGTTTCAAGTTTATATTTCAATCCCATTCGGCAAGCATAATATTTCAATTGCCTTTCGGCAAGCAAGATATTTCAATTGCCTTTCGGCAAGCAAGATATTTCAATTGCCTTTCGGCAAGCAAGATATTTCAATTGCCTTTCGGCAAGCAAGATATTTCAATTGCCTTTCGGCAAGCAAGATATTTCAATTGCCTTTCGGCAAGCAAGATATTTCAATTGTATTTTATCTCAAAGGGATTCCCAATCATTTAAACCTTAAAGGCTAATTTCATGTTTCGACAAGATTTCAAGATCTCTCAAGTTTAAAACCGATCGATGTCACAGTTTACGCCTTTTTGGTTTAAAAATCCATTTCTTAGGCGATTGATTTGAAATTTGTACATCATCTCAAAAACATCCCAACGAACAACTTTCGTGTTTTAAGTTTTTCGGAAAAACGATGGGAAGCATGTCAAAAATCAAGTTTTCTACTCAAATAGTATGCTGTCAGGATTCAGGTTTGACACCTTTCAAAGATTTGACTTTTTGACATATCAAATGGACTTCAAAAATTCTGAAATTTTACAGACACATACTAGACTTGATTTGCAACAACTTTTGTTTAGAACTCAAAGATTGGTTCGGGCTAGAAATGATAGGAATAAGCTCCTCAAGATCGGTTATGAAATCTGTCATCCTTTGACAATTCCTAAAAACGCAGAATATGTCCGATACGATTTGGGGTATCAAAACTTGATGAAAATTTCTGAAATTTTTACACAACATAGCTTATGATCTTTGGATCAAAATCTTAGTTTTGAGTTTTCAGGTTTGAACACTCGAAGTAATAGAAATATGCTCATCAAGTTCGGTTAAGAAATCTGTCAAGGTTCTTGACATCGGTTCTAACGCAGATCGGATCGGCTCGAGTTTGGAGGTTCAAATCTCAATGAAAAATTCTAAAAACTTACAGTAATATTCCAAACTCATAGATCTACAATTCTTATGTTCAACTCCAATCCTAGATCGGCCTAGATCCATGGTCAAAATAACCAACAAGTTTGAATAAAGAATCTATCACTATTTCAAGATCTAAGTCGATGGCAGGTCTGTTCATGGTCGTTTTCGGATATCAAAACACGATGAAAAATTATGAAATTTTTACAGTAGCTAGATTAATGTCTTAGGAATATTTTTCATGTTTTGGGTTTTTCCGTTTGAAGACTTTTAAGGGTTCGAAAAATTCATACGAAAACACTGCGTTGAGGGTTTCTCTTGTTGACAGATTTTAGAGTTTTTAAATCTCTATGTTTGGTTGCATTTTAAGTCACCCAAAACCATAGTAAGGTTAACTTACAGTGGGGATGATGTTTAGGAGGTCACGGGGTCGTCCGGAATCCACGGGATGTCACGAACGAATCTCCTCCACCCGATTTATTCTTCCTTTGGCTCCGATTTGTGTTTGAATATGAAGATTCGTAAGTTTAGGATAATGGTTATGATCTTAAAACAATAAGGAAACTTGATTTACATCTTACCAACAATCCAAGGCTTGCAATCCTTGATCTACACACTTCCTTGGTCGGATTTGGTTGCCGGAAAGTCGCCGGAAGTTCGCCGGAAGTTCGCCGGAAAGTATTTTGGCTTTGGGAGAGTTTTGGGAGTGAAGAGGGATTTGAAAAGGGTGTGGATGGCTGATAAATGGGTGTGTTGGGGGTGTTATGGCCATTAAAGGGACAAGGAATCCCGGATTTGGAGGCCTAGGCCGACAATTAGGCGGCCGCTACAGTAGTGCTACAGTAGTGCTACAGTAGTGCTACAGTAGTGCTACAGTAACTTTTAATTTTTTTTTTTTTTTTTTTTAAATATTAAGATTCCTTCTCTACAAAAATAAAAAACATAATGTGGGAATTATCCGTGATTGTTGGGACAATTCGATAAACTCGTTTCGAGTTGTTATCTTCCGGTAAATAATAAATTCCGCTCTCCCGGAATTATTTCGGTTTTAATAATTTAAATCCAATTCTTTATTTTTGGATTTAAATTTTCGATGGCGATTTCTCGGGTTCGTCGGCTTCCAATTTGTCGTCTTTTGATTCCCGTGCAATAACTTGTATCATTAAATTTCTTCCGACTTCACGGGTTCTTGGATTTAAAATTCTTTTCCTTCTTGAATTTAATTCCAATTGTCTTGACTCAATTGATGGAATGTCTTCGGGCTTCCTTTCCCTCTTTTATTCCATTTTGAATTTGAATCTATCGGCGTTTTATTTCCGAGCAATAATTTATTGTGATAAATTATTTTCTTCTTCTCGGAGATGTTTCGACATTGATCGGAATAAATTTTATTCCTTTGGACGTTGATAAAAATTTGGGGTATTACAGTCTACCCCCCTTAAGAATCAATTTCGTCCTCGAAGTTGCGCGACTTATTGACCGATTGATTGATTGCGATTGTATCATTGTGTTTTGTTGTTTGATATTATTTGACTGAACCCAGAATTGAAATTTCCAAGTTGCCTACGTACCCTGTGAAGGGATCAAGTCATTACGTAGTTCAAAAAGAATTTATTTGGGATACAAAATATTCGAGTTTCGAAATAAATGCTTATGCATTCTTACGGGGTATTACAATTTCGGCCCAAATACCCATGTTTTACTTCTTAAGTCCAAATTATTATTTTTGGCCAATGTAGAGGCCCAACTTTTTAAATTACTTAAAACCTTGATTAAATTTAAATTAAAAACACATTAAATTAGTTTTTGGGGGGTTGCATGTGCATATTCATGTAGATTCAAATTCCTGCATATCTTGACTTTTATTCGAAACATGTCCTGACTCTAACCTCCTTATTGACATTAGATGGCCGAACCCAACACGAACATGGTCAACTTGATGATGAAACTGACTAACGCGTACTTAGAGTCCCAACAACATATCAACTATTTCAAGACTCGAGTAGGAAAACTAGAGGACCACGTGGCCCATCTGGGGCATCTTAGGGAGACCGATCATCATAACATAACCCAGCTGCAAAATCAAGTCACGCAGCTCCAAGCCCAAGTGGCCCAACTCCAAGACAAGGGTGATGACTTGGAGGAACAAATAGGGAACGTAGCCTGGGAGTTGACTACCTTAGCCAACGAGATTGACGGAGGGGTCCTTCAGAACCCGGGACCTCACCCTAATGCTGCAGCACCGATTGACATACCCAGCGACGGAGACGATCCCATCGAGGATGCACCTACCCATTCTCTCTAGACTTGGAGCCCCATACTGATGCACTGCTATCTATGTTCCCTTTTTCCCAAACTATTACCAGCACTACTATTTCATTCCTGTTACGAATGCTTGTAATCGACTGAAAAATTTTCTCTTGAGTAATAAATCTACAAGCATTTATTTTATACAAGTATATTTAAAGTATTCCTTACTGTTTAATTAAATTATTTCTCTTCGAATACCTTGTTAAAACCCGATCAAACAAATGAACAAGGTAATAATAATCAATGACCTATAGATAACAACTAAACAAAAATCCAATTATTAATAAATAACATAAGTATGTAAATATATATGTATTATATAGAGATAATCATCAAACAAGGGTATCTCCAACCCTAAACCCCAACACCCTGGACCCTAGGGTCTCACGAAAAAAAAAACCCTGAACAGGTTACTGTTCACGAAAAAAAAAAAAAACAAAACAAAACAAAAACAAAGCAGCAAGTAGAACCAACCCCAAATAACAACAAATGATACGCTAAACTCCAACAACCTATACTAACAGGTTCCAGTAGACTGATACCTGTTAATATCGTCATTTATTAAATTATTTTATAAGCATTATATAATACTTCAACAAAAAGAATCTAAACTCTCTTGTTCTTGCAACAGCATGGCACCGAGAGGAAGACCGCGCGCCCAGCCCACTACTCCAAACACCAACGAAACCCCTATGCAACCAGAAAAGCCTATACCCGGCGAAGGGGTACACGCTCAAGAGGAGCCGGCAAACCCTATGCCAAACAACATGGACGCGCGCCTACGCACTCTAGAAGAGGTTCTCATTGCGATAGGGAACGCGCATGAGAACCAAGGCCAGGCAGCTGCGGTACCTCCACCCGAGGCCCGCATTAACTACTTAGCTATGGTGAACTCATATCACCCGCCGCACTACGCTGGAGAAGAGGACCCGGCTAAACTCGAAGAATGGATCCGAACATTCGACAAGCTACTAAACGCGGTGAAGTGCCCACTTGGCGAGAAGGTGCCTGTGGCATCGTACTATCTCGGAGGGGAAGCGGATGACTTGTGGCGTGCCATGCAAGATAAGTTAGCCGAGGACGAGGAACCCTATTCTTGGGAAGAATTCATGGGTCTGATCAGGGATCGCTTTTATCCCATGAGCACAAAGTCAGCCATGTACGAGGAGTTCCTATCTCTGAAACAAGGAGGGCAAACAGTCCAGGAATACTACACCCGTTTCAAGGAGTTGGTGCGTTTCGCACCAAGACTCGTGCCGACAGATGTGGAGAAGGCACAGAAATTTGAAATGGGGCTAAACTTGACCATACGGGAAGTGATCACTGGCGTCCAATACTCAGACCTGCAATCGGTGTATGATCGTGCGGTAGCTGTTGCAAGGGTGCAACAACTGAAAAGGAAAGTGAGCGGAGAACCCAGTCGAGGATCTCAGGGACAGGATAAGAGGAGTAGAGACAACCGTTCCGGTAACAATGCTGTGGGGAACAACTTTCGGGGAGATCTGAACAGACCCCCTCAAAACAACAATAGTGGATATGACGATAGAACCCTTTTCCGGGGTAACCCGGTACCACCTTGCCCGAGATGCGGCACGCCTCATTTGGCAGAGGGTGCCCCCAACAGGGCGCCTGCTACAGGTGTGGTCGCATCGGCCACATGGCGAATGAGTGCTGCACTCGATGTAACGACCCGAATATTTTGCATCCCAAATAAACAAATTCAAATTGTTTTGAACTACGTAATGACTCGATCCCTTCACGGGGTACGTAGGCAAATTGGAAATTTCAATTCTGGGTTCAGTCAAATAATATCAAACAACAAAACACAATGACACAACCACAATCAATCAATCGGTCAATAAGTCGCGCAACTTCGGGGACGAAGTTGATTCTTAAGGAGGGTAGATTGTAATACCATAGAAATTGCCCGATATATATGTATGAATATATATTTTTGATCAATTCACTAAGTAGATTTTTAATCAAATCTATATATATATTTATATGTTCAAATATTTGCTTAAAGATTAGTATATTATTTTCTACAAAACATACTTTGAAAAATTATATATATATATATATTTGTCTTTTAAAATAAATATATGGATTTCAATATCAAGTGTAATAAGTATATGGTTCATAGAATATTTTAAATCCATATACAAGTTTATATACACATATATATACCTTGGTCTTGAAATAATCTTTCCAAACATGTACACATGTATATACATTTATATATTCATATGTTTAAATTATAATGAGAATTATCTATTTTCTATATATCCTTAATTAATCATTCTACCCATATTTTTATTTATGGAATTATTCTAGAATGCCATAATATAATTGGGAATAATTTGACTATTGTTTGAAATTGTAGGGTGGAATATTAATCATATCTTGTCATTTTCAAATAAGGAATATATTCCTTTTTGGAGCTATGTATGACTTACAAGATCACTTTTAATTATATGCTAGCTTATTTTGGTATATATTGTTATTATTATTATTTATTATAATATTATAATTATTATTATTGTTACCATTGTCAAGATTGGGTAATGGGATTGTTAGTTAGTGGATAAGTTTTTTTTTTCTAATAGGCAATTACATTAAGACTTTTGAAAACTTAACATAATAATAATAATTAAAATATGCATTCCCATTAATGGAGGACCCTTTCTTAATGAGAATGAGGTAAGAGAAATTATTGGTGTAATACCCGAGAAATCGCCATCAAAAATTTAAATCCAAAAATAATGAATTGGATTTAATTATTAAAAACCGAAATAATTCCGAGAGAGCTGAATTTATTATTTATCGGAAGATAGCAACTCGAAACGAGTTTATCGAATTGTCCCAACAATCACGGATAATTCCCACTTTATCATTTTTATTTTTTGAAGATAAGAAATCTTAATATTTTAAAAAAAATAAATAAAATAAAATAAAATAAAATAAAATAAAAAAAATTGTTACTGTAGCACGTGGCTACTGTAGCACTACTGTAGCACGTGCGGGTACTGTAGCAGCCGATCACTTGTCGGATTTCTGTCCCTTTAATGGCCAAAATACACCCCCAACACCCCATTATCATCCTTTCAAATCCCTTCCTCATCCCAAATTCTCCCAAAGCCAAAACACCTTTCCGACGAACTTTCGGCGAACTTCCGGTGACCTTCCGGCAACCAAATCCGACCGAGGAAGTGTGTAGATCAAGGATCACAGTGCTTAGATCTTTGTCGGGAACTTTGCGTTTCGTAGATCCTTTCGTAGGATTTTGGACGAGCCGAACGACCTTAGGACGACTCAAGAACACAATCTCTGTAAGTTAATGCTTACTTGGTTTTGGGTGACTTAAAATGCAACCAAACATAGAGATTTAGAAACTCTAGAATCTGTCAACACGAAAAACCCCCGGCGCAGCATTTTCGTATAAATTTTTCGAACCCCTAAAACTACTCAAACGGAAAAACTCAAAACATGAAAAACGTTCCTAAGACATAGATCTAACTTCTGTAAAATTTTCATAATTTTTCATTGTGTTTTGATATCCGAAAACGGCCTCCAACAAACCTGCCCTAAAAGTCAAACTTGAAACTGAGACAGATTTGAAATTGGACCAAAACCCCTACTTCAAGAGTTCAAACCGAAAAACTCAAAACTAAGATTTGATCCTAAGATTTTAAGCTATACTGTGTAAAAATTTCAGAGATTTTCATCGAGTTTTGATACCCCAAATCGTGTCGGACATATTCTGCGTTTTTAAAGAATTTTCAAAAGTTGACAGTTTCCTTAACCGAACTTGATGAGCATATTTCTATCATTTCTAGTCCGAACTAATCTTTGTGATCTAAAAAAAAGTTTTAGATAATCATGTCTAGTATGTGTCTGTAAATTTTCAGAATTTTTGGAGTCCATTTGACATGTTAAAAAGTCGAATCTTTGAGTAGTGTCAAACCTGAATCCTGGCAGCATACTATTTGTGTAGAAAACTTGATTTTGACATGTTTCCCATCGTTTTTCCGAAAAACTCAAAACATGAAAGTTGTTCATTGGGATGTTTTTGAGATACTGTGAAAATTTCAGATCAATCGCCTAAGAAATGGATTTTTAAACTGAAAAGGCGTAAACTGTGACATCGATCGGTTTTAAACTTGTGAGATCTTGAAATTTCTAAACAAACGGTCGAAATCTTGTGATACGATAAAGCTATATTTTTGAAAATCCCGTTACACTAAAGTTGAAATGATATCGGTTACATTGGTTACATAAAATTAGGGGGTGAGTGCTCTGCGGGGTGCCCTCCTAATTATTCATTTCGTGCCAAAACGACAATGATTACTACGCGCGAAAGATTGCCAAAACGGCATCTTATTTTTGGCCCTATCCTCTCGGGTGTATCCGTATGGGTTACTCGAGGCTCGACGGAGTGGTACTGGATATGGCGGATTTGGCTACAAGAGCCAACGGGCCTACCCTCTCGGGTGTATCCGTATGGGTTACTCAAGGCTCGACGGAGTGGTACTGGGTATGGCGGATAGGCTGCGGCCGCCAGGGCTACCGGCTAAATGAGATATGATACTTATGAAATTGGCTGAGGCCGCCGGATCACCGGCTAAATGATATTTATGAAATTGGCTGCGGCCGCCGGATCACCGGCTAAATGATATATTGTTGAGATGATGGCGTAACGGGAAATATATTAAAAAGCTCAGATTTTATGAAATTGGCTGCAGCCGCCGGATCACTGGCTAAATGATATATTGTTGAAATGGTTACGTAACGGGAAAATAAAAGATTTAATGTGTTTAAGTATTTATTTATTTATGCCTTGCAAATCATTTTACTATGTAAGTTGAATTATGATCACGTGGAAATCCTTATTTTAAATAATGCCATTTATTTATTAGTGGATGATTAACTTAAATTGTGTATTACCTACAAGCATCTTTTTATTAAATTTAATTAAAGGCTTTGAAACCCCTAAATCATGCTAAGTGTTAACTTACTCAGCACGTTTTGCTGACCCAAACCGTTTATCCCCTTTTTCTTTCAGAGTATGAGGATTATGCATCATCATATGCATACATGGGAACATTTGGGGAAATCTCTATTTTAAATTCCTGCATTTAATTACGACTTGCATGAACGGGCCTGTTTAACCCGTGTTTTGGCCATGTCGGCCCTTATACTTTATTTCCGCTGCACAACTTATATTTCCGCTGCAACTTTGATGTATTATTTTTAAATTATATATGAATGGGCTGTTTGAATGTTTTAAATTCTGAAAAACCATAGCCTTGCATCTCTTTAGTGAGCTCGGAGAAACCGTGTCTTGCTAGGGAGGTGTGGCGGTGGCATCCCGGCCTGGGTTACCAAAACCGGGGTGTTACAATCGACTGGAAAACATCACCAAGAGGGAGGACTTAGGCATGGGGCCAACTCAGCCTCGCAACCAAGATGGGCGGAATGGAAACAACCAGGGGTATAGACCCCCTCAAAACCAGAATCTCAATCAAAATCAACGTCCTCCACAGAATCCAAATCAGCAACAGAATCAGGACCCGAACCGGGATCAGAAAGGCAATCCGGGACGTCCAATGGAGAGGTTGAATATCATCAATGAGGCAGATGTGCCTGTGTAGGGGGACGTAATGGGAGGTACGTTCCATGTCTTAAGTACACCCCTTAGAGTTCTGTTTGACTCAGGAGCTAGTTGTTCGATAATATCATCTAAAGTCTTACCTGAACTAGATCTACCTAAGTGCGAACTGATTAACTTAGGAATTCAACTTCCATCGGGGGAGGTAGTACCATGCTCTAAGTGATATAACGGAATTCCGATAGTTATAAAGAACATAGAGTTTTTCGCGAACTTGGTAGAATTCGATCTAAAGGATTTTGACGTCATACTAGGGATGGATTGGCTAACCCAATATAAAGCCTTGATCGATTGCCAAAAACAAAAGATCACGTTGTCAAAGAGTAGGGGAAGGAGAGTCATCTTTTACTCCCAGCCCCCTAAGAAGTCTACCAAGATAGTTAACGCCCTTAAGCTATGTAGCTTAATGCGTAAGGGTTACGCATTATATGCATGCTACATTCATAAACTTGAGGCCGAAGAGGTCAAGGTGGATAACATTCCGGTGGTGAGAGAATACCCGGATGTATTTCCGGAAGATGTTCCCGGCATGCCGCCTGAGAGAGATTTGGAATTCACCATAGATCTCATCCCGGGAACGGAGTCTGTCTCAAAGGCTCCTTACCGTATGGCGCCGCTAGAAATGAAAGAACTAAAGGAACAACTCAAGGAGTTGTTAGAGAAGGGCTACATAAGGCCGAGCACGTCCCCATGGGGAGCCCCGGACTTATTCGTTAAGAAGAAAGATGGAGGTCTACGACTATGCATCGATTATAGAGGACTTAACCAAGTCACGGTCAAGAACAAGTACCCGTTGCCCAGAATCGAGGATTTGTTCGACCAACTGAAGGGAGCTTCGGTATTTTCAAAGATCGACTTGCGATCTGGATATCACCAGTTAAAGATCGCCGAAAAGGATATCCCAAAGACGGCGTTCAGAACTCGCTACGGGCACTACGAATTCACAGTGCTATCATTCGGGCTGACGAACGCCCCAGCGATGTTCATGAATCTCATGAACAACGTGTTTCGAGAACTATTAGATCAATGCGTAGTGGTGTTCATAGATGACATGCTGATCTACTCGAAAAGCGAAGAAGAACATTCCGAACACTTACACAAAGTGTTAGGGATCTTACGAGTAAATCTGCTGTATGGCAAGCTGTCCAAATGCGACTTCTGGCTAAAAAAAGTGGCCTTTCTGGGACATATCGTGTCCGCCAACGGAGTGGCAGTAGACCCAGCAAAGATCTCGGCAGTGACCGAATGGGTGCCACCGAAGAATCCAACCGAGATAAGAAGTTTTCTCGGATTGGTGGGATACTACCGCAGGTTTGTAAAGGATTTCTCAAAGATCGCTCACCCATTGACACAGCTGTTAAAGAAAGGTGCGAAATACGACTGGACCAGTGAGTGTGATTCCGCATTCCAAGAATTGAAGAAACGACTTACCACAGCGCCGATGTTGGCATTACCATCGGAGGATGGAGACTTCGAGGTGTACAGCGACGCCTCGAAGGAAGGATTGGGATGCGTGCTAATGCAAGATCAAAGGTTTATAGCATACGCATCACGTCAACTAAAGCCACACGAAGAGAACTATCCGACGCACGACTTGGAACTAGCCGCAGTCGTGTTCGCTCTAAAGATATGGAGGCACTACCTCTATGGGCGAAAGTGTCGGATGTTCACCGACCATAAGAGCCTCAAGTATATATTCACGCAAAAAGAGCTGAATTTGAGGCAAAGGAGATGGTTGGAACTGATTAAGGATTACGACCTGGAAATCGCGTATCACGAAGGAAAAGCCAACGTTGTGGCCGATGCCCTGAGTCGAAAAACTCAACACGTGGTGAATTCACTTGTGGTACCGGCCGAGTTGTACAGAGACTTGGCGAAATTAAGTCTGGAGTTGGTACACTCTGGCGAAGTAAGTGAGGCCGTCAACACGATGGTAGTAGGATCTACCATACTCGATGAGATACGACTAGCACAACCGGATGATGAAAAGCTGGAGGAAATAAGGAAAAGCATTGCTGAGGGAAAAGCAATGGATTTTAAAATCCATGAGGACGGGAGCATCCGCTTCAAGGGAAGGTGGTGCATACCACGAAAATGCGAGGACCTGAAGCAAAAAGTGATGGAAGAAGGCCATAATACCCCATACTCGGTCCATCCCGGAGGCGAGAAGCTATACAAGGACATAAAGAAGAACTATTGGTGGCCGAACATGAAGAGAGAAATAGCCGAGTTTGTGGCAAGATGCCTTACCTGCCAGAAGGTCAAGGCCGTACGACAGAAACCCTTAGGATTAATGCAACCATTGGAAATCCCAAGTTGGAAATGGGATAGCATTTCAATGGATTTCGTTTCGGGACTACCACGTTCACCGAAGGGGATGAATAAAATCTGGGTGATCGTGGATAGGTTGACAAAAGATGCCATATTTATCCCTATGAAGTTTACCTGGTCCATGGACCAATTGGCAAGGGCATATGTCGACAACGTGGTATGACGACATGGAGAACCACATGACATCATCTCGGACAGAGACAGTAGATTCGTCTCACATTTTTGGGCAAAACTACAAGAAGCCCTTGGTACGAAGATAAAGATGAGTACCGCGTTCCACCCCATGACGGATGGGCAAACGGAAAGAACGATCCAAACTTTGGAAGATATGCTAAGGGCATGCGTATTAGAGTTTAAAGGAAGTTGGGAAAATCACTTACCCTTAATCGAATTTTCCTACAACAACAGCTACCATGCTAGCATTGGCATGGCACCTTTCGAGGCACTATATGGACGCAAATGCCGAAGTCCATTGAGCTGGGAAGAGAGCAAGAGGACTATGGTAATTGGACCGCAACTTGTTGAGGACATGGCTCAACAAGTCAAAATAATCCAAGGAAAGATGAGAGTCGCGCAAGACCGGCAAAAGAGCTATGCCGACGTGAGACAGCAAGATTTGGAGTTCCAAATAGGCGATAAGGTCATGTTAAAGGTGTCACCGATGAAGGGTGTAATGCGCTTTGGCAAGCGGGGGAAACTGAGCCCACGGTACATAGGACCGTACGAGATCCTAGAAAGAGTGGGAAATCTTGCATACCGACTAGCATTACCGCCACAATTTGCTCGTGTTCACGACGTGTTCCACGTCTCACAATTGAAGAAATACGTCCACGATCCGACCCACGTACTCCAACCGGAGGAGATTGAGCTGGACGATGACTTAAGCTACGAAGAAATTCCAGTGCGAATACTCGACAAGAAGGAGAGGGTAACAAGGAATAAGACCGTGAGAATGGTTAAGGTTCTTTGCTCTAACCACGAAGCCGAGACGGCAACGTGGGAGCTAGAGGCAGACATGAAGGATCGTTACCCAACCCTATTCCAAGACAATGCAACAACAGTTATGGGGGCATAACTGTAATCTTAAGAGGGGGAGGATGTGACAACCCGAATATTTCCGGATATTTTGTACGAATATTTTGTACCCCAAATAAACAAATTCAAATTGTTTTGAACTACCTAATGACTTGATCCCTTCACGGGGTACGTAGGCAACTCGGAAATTTCAATTCTGGGTTCAGTCAAAAATAGGAATTAATCCAATAGGAAAGAAGGTTTTGCTTCCGAGAACCCGTAAACTCGGAAATGCACGGGAGTCAAAAGACGACGATTTAGAACCCGACGGACCAAAACCGACGGTCTTAAGATTTCAAGCATGAAATCGAATTGAGACGGAATAAATTTATGATGAGAAGCATAATCCGAAAATGACCCCGAAAATCGAGCGCGAAAACGTGAAAGGATAGAAGTCCGAAAGTGAGGAGAAAAAGACCCGACGGATTGGATCGCACGGACCCGTCCGGACCGCAGTGCAGGCGGGAACCGCACGCTGGCCGGGCGGGATTTGGCCAAAAGGCGCGCCAACCCCGCGTGGCCCCCCAGAATTTGGCAAGTTACGCGTTTTCGGCGATTTCTTGCCATAATTCGACCCCCCGACTATGGAAAGAAGATTTTGAGCGGGGGAAGGAGTATTAGGTTGTGGGAGGGTTGTCTCCACCCCATTTTGCAGCCTCCAAAACCCTCCCCATTCACTCTCAAACTCTCCCAAGCCAAAACACTCTCCCGATGAACTTCCGACGGACTTCCGGCGACTTTCCGACAACCACCGACGGCCGTAGGAACGTGTAGATCAAGGATCACAGTCCTTAGATCATTGGTAAGTAGTATCTTAGGTTCTCAATCTCGTTTTCCCTTTCAAATCCCCAATCTTACTCTTGAATCGTTGATTGCAAATACGTTCGTGGCCAAAGTCGGGAACTTTGCGTTTCGTAGATCCGTTCGTAGGATTTTGGACAAGCCGAGCGACCCTAGGACCACTCAAGAACACAATCACTGTAAGTTGAGCCTTCCATATCAATACGGGTGGTTTAGGGGCGTCCAAAGTAGTCGTAACATAACGAAACGTAAAAACCAAAATTAAAAACCCCAATACGCACAGTTTCTGTAATCGGCCTAAAACTCATATTTCGAGGATTCAATCCGAGAAACTCAAAACTAGACTTTTAATCCCAACACATAAATCTAGGTCGTGTAAAAATTTCAGACATTTTCGTTAACGTTTGCTATTTCAAATCGCACCGAACATAAACTGTGTTACTAGGACTTTTCGAAAAACTGACAGTGATCATATTCGAACTTGATGAGCATGTTTCTATATTTTCTAGTCCGATTTGATCTTTGCAATCTAAATAAAAGTTGTAGATAATCATGTCTCGTATGTGCATATAAAATTTCAGAATTTTTGGAGTCCATTTGATATGTTAAAAAGTCGAAACTTTGAACTGTGTCAAACCTGAGTCCGGACAGAATTCTGTTTGCGTAATAAAATCGATTTTTGACATGTTTCCTCAACTTATTTCGGAAAAGTGAAAACATAAAAGTTGTTCGTTAGGATGTTTTTGATTTACTGTGAAATTTTCAGATTTTTCCGACTTGAAATGAATTTTTAAATTAAAAAGGCGTAAACTGTGACGCCAAGAGACTTTTAAATCGAGAGATTTTGAAATTTCGTAACAAACGATCAAAGACTTGAAATACGATACATCTATACTTTTGAAAAACCCCGATACATTAAATTGAAACGATACATGAGATACTTTGGTGGAGGGTGAGTGCTCTGCAGGGTGCCCCTCTAGCCTTTCTCTTCGGGTCTATAATGGACGAGAGAATTTAGATGAAATATTACGCCAATCGGCGGGAGATACATGGCCTACTGTCTCGGGATTTTCCGTATGGATTTCTCGAGGCTCCGGAGTGTTACTGGGTATGGCAGATACGACTGCGGCCGCCGGTGTAACACCCCGGTTTTTGGTAACCCAGGTCGGGATGTCACCGCCACATCTCCCTAGTAAGACACGGTTTCTCCGAGCTTACTAAAGAGATGCAAGGCTAGGTATTGCAGTGTTTAAAACATTTAAAGCATTCAAAATAGCCCATACAATATAATTCAAAATTAATAATAGCATAGCGCAGCGGAAATATTTAGTTTAGTACAGTATCGCAGCGGAAAATATTAAAAAGGGCCGACATGGCCAAAACACGGGTTAAACAGGCCCGTTCATAATACAGTCTCAGTACGAAATTTAAAAGCAAAATAAAAGTTCCCAAAATCCCATGCATGATTCGTGCTCGCACATGCTCATTCCACATATTCTGTAAAGAAAGGAATAAAAATGGTTTTGATCAGCAAAATTGCTGAGTAAGTTAACACATGCATGATCGTAGGGTTTAAAAGCCATAACTTTAATAATTTAACAAAAGCATGATAATAACATAATATTTGACTTCATTAAATCCATATCATATAGCACAATCTATCTCAGGCTCTATTTAATAACACATATCACATGGTTCAAGATAATAGCCATAATTTAAATAAAGCATTTAAATAATTTACTTTGACAACAATATCATTTAATCTAGTTTAATTTAATTTGGAATCCCCATTACATTCCCGATTTGGTATTTCAAAGTTTCACGATAAAAATCGCGATGTCAACAAGTTTAGCCGGTAGCCCGGCGGCCGCAGCCGTATCAGCCATACCCAGTACCACTCCGGAGCATCGGGAAACCCATACGGATATTCACGAGAGTGTAGGCTCTAAGTTTCGCCGTTTTGGCAATATCACATTTCAAGTATAGCGCGCGGGGTCACCATCGTCCATTACGGCACGAAGTGAATCGTTAGGGGGCACCCTGCAGAGCACTCACCCCTAATTTTAATTTATCAAGTTTGTAAGGGGATTTAGTTTTTAAAATCTGCCTTCCATTGTATTAATTTAGAAACAATATCTCAATTCGTTTCAACCCTAAAGGTTAATTCCATGTTTCAACAAGATTTCAAAATTTCGTTTCGGTAAATCACAGTTTACTCCAAAATTCGTCTAAAATCAGATTTAATTCCAAAAATTCCAAAATTTCATATATGACTCGGAAACATCAAGATCTACAACTTTCGTGTTTTAACTTTTTCAATCCGAGATACGTAAGTAGGTCAAAATCGCCAATTTTCACATAAGAAGAAATCTGTCCGAGTTCAAAGTGTCGCAGTTTACTAATTTCACATTCTACCATATCAATTCAACTCCAAATTTAATGAAATTTGACAGGGATCATCTTAAGACATTTATCTACAACTTTCATGTTTGGGCAAGGATCTAAAACGGCCTAGATCCTATGTCAAAAACGTGATCAAGATCATTCCTAAGTTCTGTCCAAGATTTCAAGATCTAAAATCAAACAGTTCGGTTTCAACGGGTTTTCACATATCAAATCAACTCCAAAAATTCTCAAATTTTTACAGTAGCTAGTTCTAAGTCTTAGGAACGTTTTTCGTGTTTTAAGGTTTTCCGTTTGAGTTCGTTTTAAGGGTCGGAAAAATTCAACAATTCTGTTGCGCCGGTAGGAAAACAAAAGTGGACAGATTTATGATTCTTGTCAAATCTTTTAGGTTTCGAATGTTTTAAAATCTCCCAAAACCATGTAAGGTTAACTTACAGTGTCTATGAACGTCGGGAATGTCCAATTCGGAGGCGTGGCTTCCAGATCACCGTTTCTCCTCTCCGTTCGTCGGGTTCTACGATCTAGATTCGATACGGGGGTGTAGAAAGAAAAAGGAGATGATTAGGATTCGTTTTCGAATCGTTTATTGAATAAAGATTGGACCGAGACTTACCACGACTATGGAGATCTGTAGAGAAACTCGTCCAACAGCGTTCGTCTTGGTTTCGTGCCTCCGACGACTCCGGATTTAGGGTTTCGAACGTATAGAATGTTTTAGGGTTTTGTAAACTTGTTCGGGGCTCCCAAGGGGCTTATTTATAGAATTCTTAATCCCTAGGGCGTCCACAACCGACCTAGAGGTCTGGAGTCGAGAGATGTTCAACCGAAAGTCGAAAAATCCGCGTTCGGGCGAGAGATTCACGCAACAAACGAATCTGTGAAGTGGCGCGGTCGTGGCGCGCTAATCCCCCTCCACCGCGCGGCCACCGCGCCGACTTCGCCTGGACTTCGGTCCGGGCGGGTCGTGCGATCCGTCGTGCTTTTCCGCCTCTCTTTCGGGTTTCTATCCCTCTATGCTCCCGAATTCCGATTTCCGGGGTATCTTCGGGTTCTTACTTTCTCTCTAATTTTATTCCCAGTCTAATTGAATGTTTTGGACTCGAATACTCGAGTTCATTAGTGTCGGGTTTTGGTGTTCCATTTATCCATCCTTTTGTTTAATTAAATTCCTTTAATTCCTTTTTAAGTAAAAATCTCATTTCTCATTTCCTTATCTTTATTTATTTATTTATTTGCTGGATTTGTTTATTTATAGTATTTATTTTATTTATTATTTATTTATTTAATTATTGTTTTATTTTATGTTGGAAAATTCTCGGGTATTACAGCCGGATCACCGGCTATACAAGATACTTACGATACGGCTGCGGCCGCCGGATCACCGGCTATACAAAATATTGAGAAATGGTTACGTTGCGGGGAAATAAAAGATTTAATATTTTTTTAGTATTTATTTATTTATGCATGTCTTTAAATTATGCATTTAAATTTTGTCTTTAAATTTCATATCATGACTAAATTGTTATTGTGAATTAAATGCATGTTCAGGTACACAATTAAAATATTATTTCCTTTAAATTTGTTAATGCATGTTTAGGAGTGAAATCTTAATTATCTAATTAAACCCCTTTATTGCTATGTTAGGATCGACTTACTCAGTATTTTATATACTGATAAAATTGTTGTTTTTGTCTTTCTTTCAGAGTACGGAGATAATGCATAGCATGTGCATTGGGGGATGGAATTATTAAACATTGTTTTATCGCTTTTTATGATACTTGCATATCGGGCATGTAAATCCCGAGTTTTGGCCATGTCGGCCCACTTTACATTTTTCGCCGCGATATATTATTATTACTACTACATGTGTGGATGATACTTATTCTTATTATTTTTAAATAAATTCCGGACTTGTTTTAAACCTTTTTGCAATACCTGTAGCCTTGCATCTCTTTAGCAAGCTCGGAGAATCCGTGTCTTGCTAGGGAGGTGTGGCGGTGGCATCCCGGCCTGGGTTATCAAATCCGGGGTGTTACATAAACTGTCCAAGTGCGACTTCTGGCTAAGGGAAGTGGCATTTCTCGGGCATATAGTATCCGCCAACGGAGTGGCAGTAGACCCAGCAAAGATCTCAGCAGTGACCGAGTGGGTGCCGCCGAAGAATCCAACGGAGATAAGAAGCTTTCTTGGATTGGCGGGTTACTATAGGCGATTTGTAAAGGATTTCTCGAAAATCGCCCGCCAGTTGACTCAACTGTTGAAGAAAGGGACGAAGTACGACTGGACCAGCGAGTGTGAAGCCGCATTCCAGGAACTGAAGAAAAGACTTACCACAGCGCCAGTATTGACATTACCATCAGAGGATGGAGACTTTGAGGTGTACAGTGACGCCTCGAAGGAAGGACTAGGATGCGTGCTAATGCAAGATCAAAAGGTTATAGCGTACGCATCTCGCCAACTAAAACCACACGAGGAAAACTACCCGACGCACGACCTGGAGTTGGCCGCGGTCGTGTTCGCCTTAAAGATTTGGAGACACTATCTCTATGGGCGGAGGTGTCGAATGTTCACCGACCATAAGAGCCTCAAGTATATATTCACGCAAAAAAGAGCTGAATTTGAGGCAGAGGAGATGGTTAGAACTGATTAAGGATTATGACTTGGAGATCGCGTATCACGAAGGGAAGGCCAACGTCGTGGCCGACGCCTTGAGTCGAAAGACTCAACATGTCGCGAACCCACTTGTGATACCGGCCGAATTGTACAAGGACCTGGCGAAATTGAGTCTAGAGCCGGTGCATCCTGGCACGGTGACCGAGGTCGTCACTGCAATGGTAGTGGGACCGACTATATTCGACGAGATACGGCTCGCCCAACCGGGTGACGAGAAGTTGGAAGAAATAAGGAGGGGCATTGCCGAAGGAAAAGCAATGGATTTCAAAATTTATGAGGACGGAAGCATCCGCTTCAAGGGAAGGTGGTGTATACCACGGAAATCCGCGGATCTGAAGAAAAGGGTGATGGAGGAGGGCTATAACACCCCCTACTCGGTTCACCCCGGAGGGGACAAGCTGTACAAGGACTTGAAGAAGAACTACTCGTGGCCGAACATGAAGAGAGAGGTAGCTGAGTTTGTGGCAAGATGCCTCACCTGCCAGAAGATCAAGGCAGTACGACACAAACCCCTAGGACTAATGCAACCATTAGAGATCCCAAGCTGGAAATGGGATAGCATCTCAATGGATTTTATTTCGGGGTTACTACGCTCACCGAAGGGAATGAATAAAATCTGGGTGATCATGGATAGATTGACAAAAGCCGCCATATTTGTCCCAATGAAGGATACTTGGTCGATGGACCAATTGGCAAGAGCGTATATCGACAATGTGGTACGCCGGCATGGAGTACCACACGACATCATCTCAGATAGAGACAGTAGATTTGTCTCTCTGTTCTGGACCAAACTGCAGGAAGCTCTCGGTACGCAAATAAAGATGAGTACCGCGTTCCATCCCATGACGGATGGGCAGACAGAGCGAACAATCCAAACGCTGGAGGACATGCTGCGGGCCTGCGTACTGGAATTTAAGGGAAATTGGGAGAATCATCTACCCTTGATAGAGTTTTCCTACAACAACAGTTACCATGCCAGCATCGGCATGGCACCCTTCGAGGCACTGTATGGACGTAGGTGCCGAAGTCCATTAAGCTGGGAAGAGAACGATAAGGCGGTAATAGTGGGACCACAACTTGTTGAGGACTTGGCTCAACAAATCAAGGTCATCCAAGGAAAGATGAAAGCCGCTCAGGACTGGCAAAAGAGTTACGCGGACGTGAGACGGAAAGACTTGGAATTTCAAGTCGGCGATAAAGTCATGCTATAGGTATCACCAATGAAGGGTGTGATGCGCTTCGGCAAGCGAGGAAAACTGAGCCCACGGTACATAGGACCATATGAAATCCTGGAAAGAGTGGGAAATCTCGCGTATCGACTAGCGTTGCCACCGCAATTTGCTCGTGTTCACGACGTGTTCCACGTCTCTCAATTGAAGAAGTATGTGCACGATCCGACCCATGTACTCCAACCGAAAGAAGTTGAATTTGAGGATGACCTAAGTTACGAGGAAGTTCCGGTGTGAATACTTGACACGAAGGAGAGAGTAACGAGGAATAAGACCGTGAGAATGGTCAAGGTCCTTTGGTCCAACCACGAGACGGAGACGGCAACGTGGGAGTTGGAGGTCGACATGAAACAACGTTACCCTACCCTCTTCCAAGATAAGCCGGCCACAGTTATGGGGACATAACTGTATTCTTAAGGGGGGGAGGATGTAACACCCGAGAAAAACAAATTCAAATTGTTTTGAACTACGTCATGACTTGATCCCTTCACAGGGTACGTAGGCAGCTTGGAACTAATTTCTAAGTTCAGTCACAAAATAAATCACAAAATAAATCATAAAATAAATCACAAGATCAATCGCAAGGACGATAGGAGGAGTATGAACTAATTTAGACTAGACTAATTAGGGCACGGGAATGTTACGAGCGATAAGCCGAACTCGTAAGAAGTTTAAGGTAAAGATCCCTAACTGGAGACGACCCGAGGAGTCGAGCTAACACGTAGAGGGTAGAAAACCGATAGAGGAAAGCAAGAAAAGACCCGACGGAACACGCGGACCGCCGAATCGGCCGGCCCGCGCTCGCCGCGCGGCCACCGCGCGGAAGGCAGAGTCGCGACTCCAGGCCTGGCCACGCGTGCTTCGCGCGGGCAAAGGCGTAGGTGCGCGTCCCCAGCGCGCCAGAGGTGCTGAAGGTGTAAACTTTCCTTCCATGGCGATTTCCTTGCCAAAAATTCGACCCCTAACCATGGCAACCAAATCCCAGCCTTAGGGAAGGCTATAGGACGGTAATGGGGCGTCCAAATCCCCATAACTCACAGAAACACTCAAGCCTCCCCACCATTCTTCCTCTCCAAGTCAAAATCCCTCCGAATCCACTCTCCAGCGAGCATTTCGGCGACGACGAGGCGAAAGGAACCTAGCCCTGCCTTCTAGACTCTTCGTAAGGTATGGTATAATGTTTTAGTTCGTCCATACCACTTAGAAACTCGAAATCTAACCCTTTTCCTTTACTACGATTTCACGTCGGAAAACGAACAAAAAGCAATCGGAGAAGTTGGCCGTTCGTCGCGACCCTAGGACGTCCGGAAACCCATTCCAGCAACTCTAATCTCTAACTAAGTAAGTTAGACCTTACTCACAAATTTTTGTGGTTTATTGTTGTTTAAAACTCGAGATCTATACCCGTAACAAAAATCGCTTTTCAAAAACCCTATTTTCGTCCAATTTCAAAAACTCGCCTAAAACTCGACCTTCGGGAATTCAAACCGAAAACTTTTCAACATAGATTTTGTTCCTAAGACTTTAATCTATCTCGTGTCCAAATTTTAGCCATTGACACTAAGATTTGCTATTCCAAATCTCGCCGTAAACTTTCTGTGACAAACCGAACGTTTCAAACTGTTGACAGATTTCATTACTCAACTTGATGCATGTTTTATACCCATTTTTAGAATGATTCAACTTTGCATTTCTAAACAGAAGTTGTAGATAAATGTGTCTAGATTATGCATATAAAATTTCATGGATTTTGGAGTTCATTTGGTATGTCAAATTGGTCGAATTTCATAACTGTTTTAAAACCCCTTTGGAGTCCGCGCATGAACAGTGTGTTGTGGTCGATTTTTGAGCATCTAAAATTCATTATTTCCAAATTCTTAAGACATGAAAGTTGTTCATTAATGTGTTGTACATCTCCTGTAAAAATTTCGGATCAATTGGCTTTGAAATAAAATTTTTAATCGGCGTCGCACGAACCTGCAACGAAATCAGTTTTTGAGACAGAAATTCCCTTATGTAAAGAACTCAAATTTTGACTCACTTCGAAACCTTATTTCCAAAAACTTAAAACATGAAAGTTGTTTGTGTGTGTGCTTTTGAGCTACTGTGTAAATTTCAGAATTTTTGGTGTAAAAATGAATTTTTAATTAAGAAAGGTGTAAACTACGTCAAATCGGATTTTTCGAACTTGAGAAAACTCGAACTATGAAACGCGACATCGAATCTTTTGATCACTTGAAATACGAACTTTCGAAAAATCCCGTGCACTAGGCTGAGCCAATCTTCATGCTAATCATTATCTTTCAGACTGCCTCGTTAGTGGTCTCCTTACTATCTGAGATTGCCTCGTTAGTGATCTCGCGTGCTGTGTTTTGGATCGCCTCGTTAGTGGTCCTACTATATTTTGAGACTGCCTCGTTAGTGGTCTCCCATTGTTGTGGACTGCCTCGTTAGTGGTCCTATGTTGAGATTGCCTCGTTAGTGATCTCCCGGTATGGTGTCCTCTTCTTAGTTTGCGGGATAAAATATAAAAGACTTGTGTGAGTGTTAATTACGCTTAAATCTCAATTACCATGTTTTTAAATTATGCATTTAAATTACGTCATTAAATTATGCTTTTAAATTCCGCTTTTAAATTATGTCTTTTAAATTATGCATTTTCGTCTTGGATAAATTAATCATGTTTTCCGCTGCGAATAAAATATGGATTTTTAAAGTAATGCATGACAAGTGAATCTTTGGATTTAAACACATGTAACCCCTTAAATTGTTAGTTCGGGATTAACTTACTCGGTATATTGTTATACTGATAAACCGTTGTCATTTTTCTTTTACAGAGTATGTCGAGTGACGCATGCATATGCACTTGGGGGAAACCATTATGGACATTTTAAATTCTGCATCGTACTATTTTCCCCGGGTCTGTTAAACCCGAGGATTTGGCCATGTTGGCCGTGATTTACTTCCGCTGCATTTACTCTATTTTCGCGCATGATGATTATTACTATCGTATTTTGAATTAAGTATTATGAATTTCCGGACTAAATCTTGAAATGTTTTAAATCTTTTACGTACCCACAAGCCTTGCATTTCCTTAGTGAGCTCGGGAAGCCGTGTCTTGCTAGGGAGATGTGGCGGTGACATCCCGGTCTGGGTTATCAAATCCGGGGTGTTACAAGACAGCTATACTTAAGAGTAAGCTGAGCAGCACGGCGTTGACCTCGACCAAATGCAACGCTTTTGGTGTTGGATATCTCGTAAGCAACCTCGGCATTGGAGTTAGGCATGTAGTTCGTCACATCATCCAGGTTGCTGTTAAGTTGCACTTTTAACAACTGGTTGAAGACTTGAGGGAAAATTTCCAGGATTTTGCCTCGGATGTAGATCTTTCCACCATATGGGGACTCAGCATCTAGGACATCTGGATAGAGATTTGCATAGAACTCACGAACCAAAGCAGGAGAGTAGTCTTCCAAATTTGTAGCCCAGTAGAGAAGATGGCAATCCTCCAGGTACTTTGTCAAGCCAAGTTCCTTGTAGATAGGATGTGTGAACTGCTCCTCTAGTATGAAGTCTCAATTGTTGAGTTCCTTGGCAAACTTCTGCATTTCCTTGTCATAGAATTTGAAAATTAGAGCATCACGAACAGTCATAGGTCCAACTTTCTTAGGTCATTTCTGCGTTGTCTCGACTGCTGGTTGCTTGTCCTTCCTCTTGCGAGAACGGGTCACAATGGTGCAAGCAGTAGGATGATGTTCGGGAGTAGTTTCAGGATCTGGCTCGTTGTCCTTTTGTTGTGCCTGTTCTTCAGTAACAGCATCGTCAGGATTATTGGAATCAAAAGATCATCATCATTCCCCTGAGGATAATCAGTAGTGGTTCCGTCATCCCAATCAAGAGAGTAGGTCTCCTTTTGAGGTGCTGGAAGAGCAGGTGGAGTCGGTGCAGGTAGTGCTCCGGTTGGCGGTAGATAGTCAAGAGGAAGAACCTCCTGGACAGTGTCATCAGCATTGCCTCCAGACGTCTCACCAAGATCAGTTGAAGATGGGTTAGGGACGGACATTTGAAGAGCTTGTAAAACTGAAGAAACTATTTCAGCAGGATCAACAAGAGCTTGAGCAGGTGTTAGAGTAGATGATTCAGGAAGAGGTTCAGAGGACGATTTGGGGGAAGAAGAAGACGCCATTGAAGAGTTTAGACTTCAACAAGGAAAAATAAAAAACCAAACAGAGCAAGAAAAGTGCAGAGACTATAAGTGTAAGCTAACATATAAAGAGGAGAGGAGTTTGAAACGTTAACCACGATGAGCAAAAATGAAACGACGAAGTAATGATGGCGGTTTCGGGGATCGTGAGCAGCAGTGGTGAGAGGACGGTTACAATAGTTGCAGGGTGATGACGACTGCTCTCAGACGTCGTATCAAATCTCTTGTTTTGTCTTATCTCCGATCTCCTCCACAAATGTAACTTGGGCCTATAAATGTTAGTAAACATAGAAAAACAAATGGCCCAAACATAATAGAATCTAATTAGAATGAAAACTGAGGCCCAGAATAGTTCTAAGCCTATCAAACTTGTCTCCTTCCATAGCTTTGGTAAGGATGTCTGCACGTTGCTCTGACGACCCTACATGTTGAATATCGCAAATGTTATCTTCAACTAAGTCTCTAATGAAATGATACCTGATGTCAATATGTTTGCTCCTATTGTGAAGCACTGGGTTCTTAGAGATGTTTATAGAACTTGTGTTGTCACATAGCACCACAAATTTCTCTTGATTTACACCATAATCCGCCAAAGGTTGTTTCATCCACATAAGTTGGGAGCAACAACAGGCAGCAGCTATGTATTCTGCTTCCGCTGTAGAGATAGCAACTATGTTTTGTTTCCTTGAATACCAACTAACCAAATTATCACCAAGATAGAAACATCCTCATGTAGTCGACCTTTGGTCATCACAACTTCCAGCCCAATCAGAATCTGTGTATCTTATGAGATCAAATGATGATCTTTTAGAGTACCAAATTCCAATACCAATAGTTCCCTTGATATATCTCATAATTCCCTTAGCTGCCTTGAGGTGTGTCTCCTTAGGTTGAGATTGAAATCTAGCACATACTCCAGTGCTATAAGAGATATCAGGTCTGGTTGCTGTTAGGTAGAGAAGACTACCTATCATACTTCTGTATAGTTTTTGATCAACATCATTGCTGAAATCATTTTTAGAAAGCTTCTCATGTAATCCCTGAGTTGTTCTTGCAACCTTGTTGTCTTCCAAATTAAATTTCTTGAGCATATTAGCAGCATACTTTTCCTGTGACAAGAATATGCCATCCTTTTCTTGTTTAATCTGCAAACCAAGAAAATAGTGCAATTCTCCAAGCATACTCATCTCAAACTCAGTCTTCATAGCATGTATGAACCCTTTTCTAAGTTCTTTTGAAGTAGAACCAAAAATGATATCATCAACATAGACCTGTACAACTATGATATGCTTATCTGAATGCTTAATGAACAAAGTCTTATCCACATTTCCTCTGGTGTAGCCGTTGTTAACAAGAAACTGTGACAACCTTTCATACCAAGCACGGGGTGCTTGCTTAAGACCATATAAAGCTCCTTTGACTCTGTAGACATGATTTGGATATTTATGATCTTCAAACCCATCTGGTTGAGCTACATAAATTTCCTCCTTTATCCTTCTATTTAGAAAAGCAGTCTTGATATTCATTTGGTATAACTTGAAATTCAAATAACATGCTACAGATAAAAAATTCTTACAGCTTCCATTCTAGCATCAGGTGCATATGTCTCTCCATAGTCCAATCCTTCTATTTGTGTGTAGCCTTGTGCTACCAATCTAGCTTTATTTCTGACTATGTTTCCATGCTCATCTTTCTTGTTCCTAAAGATCCATTTAGTACCAATAATGTTGATGTTGTCAGGTGGTGGTACTAACTCCCATACAGAGTTCCTTTCAAATTGAAGAAACTCGTCTTGCATGGCTGCAATCGAATATTCATCTTTGAAAGCTTCTGATGCATTCTTTGGTTCCACATTGGATATAAAGCAGTTCATTCCAGCTAGTTGCTTGTAATCAACTTTCTTATTTCGAGTCTGCCTTGGTGCATCTATTCCTCCTATAATATCAGTATCAGAATGATGCTTCAAAGTTCTAGGACCCTTCCTCTTATCATTATCAGTAGAGTCAAATGGTTGTTGCTCTTCTTCAGTATCAACCAAAGCTTCAGTTTCAGCACCAGCTTCTACATCAGCTTCAGATGATGGTTCTTGTGATTCCTCAGTTGGTAGATCAAGCATAGGAAAGTAATGTAGACCATCTTCATCTTCAGATAGTCCTTTAGATAAAGAGTCTTCAAATATAACATTCACTGATTTTATGACCTTCTTACTATCAGTCAAGAAGATTCTGTAAGCTCTAGAGTTGTTAGCATAGCCTAGAAACAACCCCTTTTCTGATCTGGCATCAAACTTCTTAAGCTGTTCTCTGTCTCTGTAAACATGACATGGACAACCAAATGTATGAAAATATTTAACATTAGGAAGTTTATCATACCATATTTGATAAGGAGTGAAATTTGTCTTTGGTCTCAATAGAACTCTGTTTGCAACATGACATGCTGTGTTGATTGCTTCTGCCCAAAAAGTCTTTGGAAGAATGCTATCATGAAGCATAGACCTAGCCATTTCCAGTAGAGTCTTATTCTTCCTTTCTACTATGCCATTCTGTTGAGGAGTTTTTGGGGCTGAGAATTCTTGAGAGATTCCATGCAGTTTACAAAACTCAGTGAATTGTTGATTGTCAAACTCTCTACCATGATCAGTTCTAATTCTACTGATCTTCCCTTGCTTTTGATTCATGATCTTAAGACTAATTGTTTCAAAGTACTTGAAAGCTTCATCTTTGGATCTGAGAAAACAAACAAAGGTGAATCTAGAAAAGTCATCAACTATAACAAGCACATACCTTTTACCATTTAGGCTTTCAACTTCTAATGGACCCATCAAGTCCATGTGAATTAGTTCAAGGCAATGGTCAGTGGTAATATCATTAACTCGCTTGTGTTGATCTTTAGTTTGCTTTCCTTTGGAACACCCTTCACAGACGACCTTGGAGTTGTTCTGTAGTTTAGGAAGCCCTTTGACAGCTCCTGAAATGCTCAACTTGTAAAGAGTTTGGTAATTAAGATGTGCCATCCTTTTGTGCCAAAGACTTGTAAGATCTTTCAAAATCAATGCCCTGTCTACTGATTCCTTCAAGATGTAACAATTATTAGTAGACCTTTTTCCAGACATAATACATTTATAATCTTTGAACACATAACAAGTATTCATGTCAAATAGCACTAAGGATTTTTCATCACATAATTGACTTATGGAAATCAAGTTTGCAGTTAATCCTTCAACAAAATAGACTTTAGAGAGATTAGAGAGAACTCCCTTATCAATGTTACCATAGCCAGTGACTTTGCTTTTGGCACCATCACCATACATAACCTCTCCACAATCTTGTTCTGTGAAGTACTGAAGAATACTCTTGTTCCAGTCATATGCCTAGAGCATCTAGAATCAAAATACCACAAGGTGTTCTTATGGTGTGCCTGCAATGATACAACAATAAGACCAACAGATTGTTTGTTAGAGTACTTAGATATCCAGGCCTTACGAATCTGGATTTTCTTCTGTAGTTCTAACGACGGCCAGACAACTGGTCTTCCATTTAAAAGATCTCGAACTATCTTCAGACAAGTGTCAGCTTGATGACCAGGTAGTCCACAATAGATACAATCCCTTGAGTCTTGAGGTGCATGGTTGACTTGTAAAGGTATATACTTGTATGTAGCTGTATTACTTGGCTCTTCACCTAGATATCCTCCACTGACAAAGTTTCTCTTGGTCGATTTGAATTTGTTCAGCTTTCCTTTCTTCTTGTATCCAATACCTGAAAAATCACCAGGTCTTTTGTACATAGAAAGAACTGAATCTAATTTATTTTTACCTTTACCGTTTGAGAGAGCTCATTGCACTTGTTCTGGAGTTCCTATTTTTCAGATGTTAGTAAGGACTTTTCATCTGTTAACATGGAATTTCTTGTCTCAAGCTCTTCAACTTTGAGCTTAACAAGCTTTAACTCCTTCAATATTTTGTTTTTCTCAGCACTTAGTTCATCATAAGATATTCCGAGGTCAGCCAGTTGAGCTAACAACTTCTTGTTCTCACTGAAGGCAGTGTCATACTCAAACTTTAACTCTTCATAAGCATCAACCAGCTTTGAATATATTTCATTGATATTACCTGCACTAACAGAATCATATTCATTAGTAGAATAATCTAATGAACTAGTTATACCTGTTAGAGGACTGCAATCACGAATTGTTAAGGCTTCAACATCTTCTGGATCACTCTGCTGTTCCTTTGTTGCCTCAACATCAGATTCTCCATCACTCAGAGTGGCTTGATATGCTTTTCCTTCTTTTCTCTTGGCAGTGGGACATTCCTTTTTGACATGTCCTTTGCCTCCACATTCATAGCATACAATAGAGGAGAATTTATCAAATTTCTCTGGCTCCTTGAGTTTCATGTGATTATTGCTTTTGTCATCATATTTCTTAGAACCCTTATTCTGTTGTTTGTCTAACGTCGAAACACCATGTGAACTGGATTTCTGAGGTTTGCCTTTCTGAAACTGTCTTGCTCTCTTTTCTTGAAGAAATTTGGCCATTCTTCTAGTGATCAGTGACAATTCTTCATCCAGATCATCATCTGAATCTTCAATCTTTTCAGCTTTTAGAGCAATACTCTTCGACTTGCCTTTGTTTCTTGATTCCAGATGATTCATCTCATAGTTTTGTAAATTCCCTACCAATTCTTCCAAAGTCATAGTATTGCTCTTTTCACTCTCTTCAAGAACTGATATCTTTCCAGAATACTTAGGTGATACAGTTCGTAGCATCTTCCGGACTAATTTCTGTTCATCAAAATGCATTCCAAGCTCAATGCATTGATTAACCACATTTTGAAATCTTTCAAAATATTTTGAGATGTTTTCATCGTCTGTCATCTCCAACCTGTCATACAAAGATTCAACACGATGTAAACGTGTTAGCTTAACATCAGCAGAACCTTCAAACCTGATTTCAAGGAATCTCCACATATCATGGGCGTTTTTACAATTCTTGATCATCCTATGTTGTGCCTCCTCCATGGCTCCACTAATTGCATTCATGGCCGCATAATTCCCTTGTTTTGCTGCCCTTTCTGCTGCTATGTATTCAGCCGTTCTAGCCAATCGAATTGTAGGCGTTGCAGTAGTTGTGGTGACTGTGGTTGAAGTGGTATCCGTAGATGTGGATGTAGTTGTACTAGCAGTTGCATGGGTTTCAGTCCTTGTTGGTGGTTCCCATGCTTCTTCGACTGCATCCCAGACATCCTCTCCAAGAGCTCTAAGGTAGCACTCCATTCTTGACTTCCAATAGCTATAGTTGTTTCCAACGAAGATCGGTGGACGCAGGTGCGAAATTTCCCTACTCATGATGAATCTTGAATCTCCCGTAAAGCCTTAGAATATTGGCTCTGATACCAATTGACAGTCCCTATGAGTAAGTTGTTAATGCGTTGTAACGATCAGACACACAATTGCAGTAAAGTAAAGGACACAATTGTTGGTGACCCGGTTCGGACCTCCTGTCCTACGTCCGGGGGGTTCCAATCCAGGCAAAGATCACTCAACACAATTCAAGAACAAAAACAAGACATGGACTTAATCCTATCAACTTGATCTAAAAGCTGAATCTCCCCCTCAACTCCTAATCTCCCTGATTCAAATTACAGACACAATCTTGAAGTTGCTTAACCTCCTGTCCTACGTCCGGGGGGTTCCAATCCAGGCGAAGATCACTCAACACAATTCAAGAACAAAAACAAGACATGGACTTAATCCTATCAACTTGATCTAAAAGCTGAATCTCCCCCTCAACTCCTAATCTCCCTGATTGAAATTACAGACACAATCTTGAAGTTGCTTCAACCTGTTGACAACCCTGAACTAGAACCCTTAGCTATTCCAAGAAAGACCCTCTTCTTGAATTACAACTCGATCTAAGAAAAATACAGAAGAATTACAGACTCAATTCTCTCAAGATCAAAACACCATATCATCTAATCATGAAGAACACAGTTTTGACTCAAGTATATCTTCTAATCGAATCTAATTGCTCTCGGTAAAGTGTATAGAAGAATTAATGAAAATACAAAAACTTACTTACGGACTCAAGACTAAAGATATTATATAAATTGAAATCCGCCTTGACCCTTAAGTCCATGGAGCTGGTGAGCCATGATCCACAAAGATGACAACTGCCCTGTTGTTAGAAGGTTGCATTGACACAGAAATAATCCTGCATGAAATGTTAAGTGCCAACAATCTTCCCCTCATTTTATGAAGAGGATGATTCATCACATGAAGTCTCAAACCAATATGATGAAAAGCAGTTCAGAGAGTATTAAACTCACAACATGGTAATAGATCAAGTTCAACAAAATGGTAATTAAAAAATAAGAATAACACCAGAAAAAAAAATAACCAGCAAGAAAAAATAGCAAATTATGATCAGCCATGAAAGTGCATGCAAAGAAGTCCAATCCACAGAATAAGATGAAAACCAGCAAGCAAAAGTATCAAAAAGTATCCATGTAACACCCGAGAAAAGCAAATCCAAATTGTTTTGAACTACGTCATGACTTGATCCCTTCACATGGTACGTAGGCAGCTTGGAACTAATTTCTAAGTTCAGTCATAAAATAAATCATAAAATAAATCATAAAATAAATCACAAGATCAATCGCAAGGACGATAGGAGGAGTTGGAACTAATTTAGACTAGACTAATTAGGGCACAGAAATGTTACGAGCGATAAGCTGAACTTGTAACAAGTTTAAGGTAAAGATTCCGAACCGGAACGACCCGAGGAGTCGAGCTAACACGTAGAGGGTAGAAAACCGACAGAGGAAAGGAAGAAAAGACCCGACGGAACACGCGGACGGCCGAACCGGCCGGTCCGGCCGGCCCGCGCTCGCCACGCGCCACCGCGGGGAAGGCGGAGTCGCGACTCCAGGCTGGTCGCGCGTGCTCCGCGTGGCAAAGGATATAGGTGCGCGTCACCAGCGCGCCAGAGGTGCAGAAAGTGTAAACTTTCCTTCCATGGCGATTTTCTTGCCAAAAACAACACCTCCTTCGATGGCAACCGAATCCCAGCCTTAGGGAAGGCTTAAGAGCACCCAAGGGGCGTCCAAACCCTAAGTTTTCAGAAACCACTCCCTAAACACTCTCAATTTTCTCTCAAAGTACGAAATCCCTCCGAATCCACTTTCCGGCGAGCATTCCGGCGACGACGAGGCGAAAGGAACCAAGCCCTGCCTTCTAGACTCTTGGTAAGCTATGGTATAATGTTTTAGTTCATCCATACAACTTAGAAACTCGAAATCTAACCCTTTTCCCTTACTACGATTTCACATCGGAAAACGAACAAAAAGCGATCGGAGAAGTTGGCCGTTCGTCGCGACCCTAGGACGTCCGGAAACCCATTCCAGCGACTCTAATCTGTAACTAGGTAAGTTAAGACCTTACTCACAAACTTTTGTGGTTTATTGTTGTTCAAAACTCGAGATCTAGACCCGTAACAAAAATCGATTTTCAAAAACCCTATTTTCGTCCAATTTCAAAAATTAGCCTAAAACTCGATCTTCGGGAAATCAAACCAAAAACTTTTCAACATAGATTTTGTTTCTAAGACTTTAATCTATCTTGTGTCCAAATTTCAGCCATTGACATTAAGATTTGCTATCTCAAATTTCGCTGTAAACTTTCTGTGACAAACCGAACGTTTCAAACTGTTGACAGATTTTCTTATTCGACTTGATACATGTTTTTTTACCCGTTTTTAGAATTATTCAACTTGCATTTCTAAACAAAAGTTGTAGATAATTGTGTCTACATTACGCATATAAAATTTCATATATTTTGGAGTTCATTTGATATGTCAAACGGCTGAATTTCAGAACCTGTTTTAAGCGATATTTTGAGTCCACGCGTGTACAGCGTGTTGTGGTCGATTTTTGAACATCTAAAATTCATTATTTCTAAATTCTTAAAACATGAAAGTTGTTCATTAATGTGTTGCGTATCTCCTGTAAAAATTTCAGATCAATTGGCTTTGAAATAAATTTTTAATTGGCGTCGCACGAACCTGTGACGGAATCAGTTTTTGAGACAGAAATTATCTTTTGTAAAAAACTCAAAATTTCACTCACTTCGAAACCATATTTCCAAAAACTTAAAACATGAAAGTTGTTCGTGTGTGTGTTTTTGAGCTACTGTGTAAATTTAAGAATTTTTGGTGTAAAAATGAATTTTTAATTAAGAAAGGCGTAAACTGCGTCGAATCGGATTTTTCGAACTTGTGAAAACTCGAACTATGAAACGCGATATCGAATATTTTGATCACTTGAAATATGAACTTTCGAAAAATCCCGTTCACTAGGCTGAGCCGATCTTCATGCTAATCATTATCTTTGAGACTGCCTCGTTAGTGGTCTCCTTACTATCTGAGATTGCCTCGTTAGTGATCTCGCGCGCTGTGTTTTGGATCGCCTCATTAGTGGTCCAACTATCTTTTGAGACTGCCTCGTTAGTGGTCTCCCATTGTTGTGGACTGCCTCGTTAGTGGTCCTATGTTGAGATTGCCTCGTTATTTATCTCCCGGTATGGTGTCCTCTTCTTAGTTTGCGGGATAAAATATAAAAGACTTGTGTGAGTGTTTAATTATGCTTTAATCTTATTTACCATGTTTTTTTAAATTACGCATTTAAATTACGTTCTTAAATTATGCTTTTAAATTCCGCTTTTAAATTAAGTCCTTTAATTATGTATTCACGCCCTGAATAAATTAATCATGTTTTTCCGCTGCGAATAAAATGTGGATTTTTAAATTAATGCATGAAAAGTGAAATCTTTGGATTTAAACACATGTAACCCCTTAAATTGTTAGTTAGGGATTAACTTACTCGGTATATTTTTATACTGATAAACCGTTGTCATTTTTCTTTTACAGAGTATGTCGAGTGACGCATGCATATGCACTTGGGGGAAACCATTTATGGACATTTTAAATTCTGCATCGTACTGGTTTTACCGGGTCTGTTAAACCCGACGATTTGGCCATGTTGGCCGCGATTACAATCGTATTTTGAATTAAGTATTATAAATTTCCGGACTAAATCTTGAAATGTTTTAAATCTTTTACGTACCCACAAGCCTTGCATTTCCTTAGTGAGCTCGGGAAGCCATGTCTTGCTAGGGAGATGTGGCGGTGACATCCCGGCCTGGGTTATCAAATCCGGGGTGTTACAAGTTGGTATCAGTGCCCGGAAAATTTTTAAAGCTACTACTATTATTTTAAACCATTATTTTTAAAACCCAAGTATTATTTTTAATTTATTTATTTTGACTACTAGTATTATTTTAGCCCAAAAGCTTATTTTTACATAGCCCAAAATCTTAGCCAAAAGAAATATTAAATTTTTGGCCCATTATAGAGGCCCAACTTTTATTCTTACCCATGTAGTAGATTTATTTTAAATACATGGATAGATTACATTTTAAACGGGAAAAGGGGGACTTGCACTTGCATGTTGCATATAGATTTAAATTCGTGCATAACTAATCTTGCCTAACACATGTTCTAACTCTAACTTACCTTGTTGACATTAGATGGCCGAACCAAATGCAAACATGATCAACCTGATGGTAAAACTGATGAATGCGTACCTCGAGTCCCAACAGCATATCAATTATTTCAAGACGCGGGTAGGACAGTTGGAGGGTAACCTGGCCCATGTGGGTCACCTTAGGGAAACAGACCATCACCACATAACCCAGCTGTAGGAGCAAGTCACACAGCTCCAAGCCCAAGTGGCCCAGCTCCAAGACAAGGGGGATGACTTGGAGGAGCAGGTAGAGACCCTGGGCTGGGAACTGACTAACCTAGTCCAGGACGTGGATGTGGCGGTTCTTCAGAACCCGGGGCCTGCCCCCAATGTCGCCATGCCCATCGACGTGTCGAGCGATGAGGATGATCCCATCAAGGCCGAGCCTACCCACTCGTTTTAGATCTAGTGATCCAGCTACGCATTATTAGTAGTATGTTTTCCTTTCCGTACTATTAGCAGCACTCCTATTTGTATTTCAAACGCTTGTAACCCAAACGGAATTATTTCTTGAGTAATAAAAATACAAGCCTATTTAAATTTATTTCATACATTTTATTTAATTCTTTAACTACCATGATCAAATAAAGGAACATCCAACCAAATTTAAAAATTTATCTAGAGAACAACCCCTGACGACAACAACCAGTACACTAAGCAACCTCTACTAACAAACCCCAACAAATTGATACCTATTAACACTATTCTTTATTCAATAAAATTTTCTCCTTACAAGCACTTATTTATTTAACATATATATAGCTATTTAAACTCTACCCCGTATACCTTATCACATTAGTTTATCTAAGTTCCTTGAAGCAGCTTAGTCCCACAACGGCGCAAGTATTGTTGGGCAACCCACACACATATAGATGCGATAGGGAGGTAACAGTAAATCTAGAACATCTCAAACCATAAAATAGGCAGAACAATTAAACCATGTTTCTAAACAGCAACAAACAACTAACACAAGCCAAACACGTAACTAGGCAATAACGCAACGGAAATATAAACCATGAATCCCAGTCAACAGAAACATCCTCATAAGGAGGAAACTAAACAAAGTACGTCTGATACAAAACCTAAACGAAAACGCAAATATGGAAAGAAAAACATCACTGATCAGGAGGCGGGAACTGCCGACGCATGTAGTCGTCCATCTGCCGCACATAGGCGTACATGTCGGACATGGTGGCCTGCTGCTGAGCCTGCCTCGTAGCGAACGAGTCCATACGGGTCTGTAGAAGTCCAATCTAGCGTCTATGGCATCATAACGAGCCTGCCCAGCTGCAAACCCGGCATCCATACCGACCCGCATCTCCTGCATCATCTGCAGCATCTAAGCCATCTCCTGTCCCTGAGGTGCCACTGCAGGAGGTGGAACTACTGGAGGAGGGGGTGGCTGCTCCGGTGGTACGACAAGGATCAAGCCGCCATCATCAGACTGCGGGCGAAGTACAGCACAGGGAACCCCACGACGTAAGGCGCTACGCCGGGCAGCGTAAGTCGGGATACGGTAGCAACTACCCGCCACTAGATCGTACGGGTCTGTCTCAGGTGTCGTGCGAATCCCCTGCGCCGCGCACAAGCCACAAATGAGGTGAACATGGGTAATCACCCTACTCCATCGTCCTCTCCACATACCCCGCAAGTTGTCCTCGATACAAGCTCCCACATTCACCCTACCGTCTCGCGCGATAAAGCAAATGGTCTCGTAGACGTGATCCAGGACGATATGGCTCCGGGTGATCGACCGGACACGCCCTAACCTATATCTGAGCAAGCTCTCGCCAAGGGGAGTCCATCGTCGTCAAACGCAGCTCATGACCGTGCTCGAGCTGAGGAGGCACTACGGTGCATAAGGTATCCCACGCAGGAGCAAGAACACGTCCCTCAGGCTGTGGGCGAAAATGCGCCATCGTCAGGCATGCCAAAATAGACATTGATCGCCCGAGCACTGAAGTCGAGATAGCGACCACGAACCCATACCCGAGATAGGTCGTCACCTTCCCCAAGACCACCAATGTTGGCGATAACCTCCATAGCCAAATAACCGGAGGCAACGCCCTCGGGATGACGTGCAAGTTCGGTCCACTGCAAATACTCCAAGACTGCACTGACCCTGTCATCGCCCAGATGATGAGGATATATGCCTCTCTCAGGGACATAAGCCCTGTTTCGACGAAGCTCGTCGAAATAGAAGTCCTGGGCAGCCCTCGTCCTAAACCGAAACCTGTCGTGCCGGTGAGGACGCACCTCGTCAGGGAGACCCCTGAGTCTCGGGCCCCGCTGCTCCTCGTCCTCCTCTGACTCGCTCTCATCGAAGTCAGGCACCGCCGGAGCGGCATGGCTGGGGCCAGCCTCATCAGCAACTCGTCTCCTAGTCCTCGGAGGACACATGAGAGACGCCAGAACAACCCACAAGAAGAGCAACATCCTGCACATCATCCAATACCAATCATAAGACTAAATTCCACACAAAACTCAAGCAGAAATACGTAAGAGACATCAGTATAGACTCCCAATGTGAGTATGCCACAAGAACATCAAATCCTATTGTTCACTAAGACAAACCGGAAGGTAATCTGGACGAAGGATATGCTCAAACTAGTTCCAAGACCTTTGTGGCATTTCGTTGAACACGTTATGTGCGCAATAAACCAAAACCTAAGTTACTAACAAACACACGGAAGTTGCCCACAAAGTGAAACAATCACTCTAATAACAATACATCATTTCCTTACAGCACCAAACAACAAAGAAATGAGCTAGTAATCACACCCCAACAACAACCAAACATCAAAAACTTCATAGTCTTCTTAGAGATTTAAATCCAACAAGAAATTGCCAAAAACATAAACACATTGTGGCATAAATACAAGCAAGGCAACAAGAGTAACATCAATTACCACATATACTTGCTAATTTGCACAAATCAAGCCTAAAAATAACAAACCCCCAATTTTTGTACATAAACCCTAATTCCTAAATCTCCTCGCAAATCAAGTCATTCAATGCATAAAAATTGAAATTAGTAAGTGGGTTTAGTAGATTCATACCTTGGAAAGTGAAATTGAAGCCGAAATCAAGCGAACAAGAAGGTAAGTCATCGGATTTAGAGAGAATTGGGGGTGTGGTCTCGAATGGGAAATGGGGGAAGTGGTTCGCGCGGAGCGCGAGCCCCATTTTCTTCGAACAGGTGCGGCCGCGCGCTCGCCACGCGCTATGGCGCCTTACCGCGCGGCCCGCGGGACCCGGAGTGAGTTTTATTTTTCCGATTTTGCTTAATCTCTTTTGTTATACACCACTCACTTAACCCGAGTATACATTGACAGTGAGGTACGACGACATGGGGTATCACCCGACATCATTCCTGACAAAGACAGTAGAATTGCCTCGCATCTTCTTTTCGCAAGGCTACAGAAAACCCTCGGGACGAAAATACATAGGGACCATAAGAAATCCTGTAAAGAGTGGGAAACCGCTTATTGACTAGCGTCACCACCACAATTTGCTTGTATTCACGATGTATTCCACGTCTCTCAATTGAGGAAGTATGTGCACGATCCGACCCATGTAGTCCAACCAGAAGAAGTCGAATTTGAGGATGACTTGAGTTACGAGGAAGTTCCGATACGAATACTTGACACGAAGGAGAGAGTAACGAGGAATAAGACCGTGAGAATGGTCAAGGTCCTTTGGTCCAACCACGAGACGGAGACGGCAACGTGGGAGTTGGAGGCCGACATGAAACAAACGTTATCCTACCCTCTACCAAGATGAGCCGGCCACAGTTATGGGGACATAACTGTATTCTTAAGGGGGGGGGGGGGATGTAACACCCGAGAAAAACAAATTCAAATTGTTTTGAACTACGTCATGACTAGATCCCTTCACAGGGTACGTAGGCAGCTTGGAACTAATTTCTAAGTTCAGTCATAAAATAAATCATAAAATAAATCACAAAATAAATCACAAGATCAATCGCAAGGACGATAGGAGGAGTTGGAACTAATTTAGAGTAGACTAATTAGGGCACGGAAATGTTACGAGCGATAAGCCGAACTCGTAACAAGTTTAAGGTAAAGATTCTGAACCGGAGACGACCCGGGGAGTCGAGCTAACACGTAGAGGATAGAAAACCGATAGAGGAAAGGAAGAAAAGACCCGACGGAACACGTGGACCGCCGAACCGGCCGGTCCGGCCGGCCCGCGCCACCGCGCGGCCACTGCGCGGCCACCGCGCGGAAGGCGGAGTCGCGACTCCAGGCTGGTCGCGCGTGATCCGCGCGGCAAAGGCTTTAGGTGCGCGTCACCAGCGCGCCAGAGGTGCAGAAAGTGTAAACTTTCCTTCCATGGCGATTTTCTTGCCAAAAACAACACCTCCTTTGATGGCAACCGAATCCCAGCCTTAGGGAAGGCTTAAGAACACCTTAGGGGCGTCCCAAACCCTAAGTTTTCAGAAACCACTCCCTAAACACTCTCAATTTTCTCTCAAAGTTCGAAATCCCTCCGAATCCACTTTCCGGCGAGCATTCCGGCGACGACGAGGCGAAAGGAACCAAGCCCTGCCTTCTTGACTCTTGGTAAGCTATGGTATAATGTTTTAGTTCGTCCATACAACTTAGAAACTCGAAATCTAACCCTTTTCCCTTACAATGATTTCACGTCGGAAAACGAACAAAAAGCGATCGGAGAAGTTGGCCGTTCGTCGCGACCCTAGGACGTCCGGAAACCCATTCCAGCGACTCTACTCTCTAACTAGGTAAGTTAAGACCTTACTCACAAACTTTTGTGGTTTATTGTTGTTCAAAACTCGAGATCTAGACCCGTAACAAAAATCGATTTTCGAAAACCCTATTTTCGTCCAATTTCAAAAACTCGCCTAAAACTTGACCTTCGGGAAATCAAACCGAAAACTTTTCAACATAGATTTTGTTCCTAAGACTTTAATCTATCTTGTGTCCAAATTTCAGCCATTGACATTAAGATTTGCTATCCCAAATTTTGACGTAAACTTTCTGTGACAAAGCGAACGTTTCAAACTGTTGACAGATTTTCTTATTCGACTTGATGCATCTTTTTCACCCATTTTTAGAATGATTCAACTTTGAATTTCTAAACAAAAGTTGTAGATAATTGTGTCTAAATTATGCATATAAAATTTCATGGATTTTGGAGTTCATTTGATATGTCAAACGGCCGAATTTCAGAACCTGTTTTAAGCGATCTTTTGAGTCCGCGCGTGTACAGCGTGTTGTGGTCGATTTTTGAACATCTAAAATTCATTATTTCTAAATTCTTAAAACATGAAAGTTGTTCATTAATGTGTTGCATATCTCCTGTAAAAATTTCGGCTCAATTGGCTTTGAAATGAATTTTTAATCGGCGTCGCACGAACCTGTGACGGAATCAGTTTTTGAGACAGAAATTATCTTTTGTAAAGAACTCAAAATTTCACTCACTTCGAAACCATATTTCCAAAAACTTAAAACATGAAAGTTGTTTGTGTGTATGTTTTTGAGCTACTGTGAAAATTTCAGAATTTTTGGTGTAAAAATGAATTTTTAATTAAGAAAGGCGTAAACTGCGTCGAATCGGATTTTTCGAACTTGTGAAAACTCGAACTATGAAACGCGATATCGAATATTTTGATCACTTGAAATATGAACTTTCGAAAAATCCCGTTCACTAGGCTGAGCCGATCTTCATGCTAATCATTATCTTTGAGACTGCCTCGTTAGTGGTCTCCTTACTATCTGAGATTGCCTCGTTAGTGATCTCGCGCGCTGTGTTTTGGATCGCCTCGTTAGTGGTCCTACTATCTTTTGAGACTGCCTCGTTAGTGGTCTCCCATTGCTGTGGACTGCCTCGTTAGTGGTCCTATGTTGAGATTGCCTCGTTAATGATCTCCCGGTATGGTGTCCTCTTCTTAGTTTGCGGGATAAAATATAAAAGACTTGTGTGAGTGTTTAATTATGCTTTAATCTTATTTACCATGTTTTTTTAAATTACGCATTTAAATTACGTTCTTAAATTATGCTTTTAAATTCCGCTTTTGACGCATGCATATGCACTTGGGGGAAACCATTTATGGACATTTTAAATTCTGCATCGTACTGTTTTTACCGGGTCTGTTAAACACGAGGATTTGGCCATGTTGGCCGCGATTACTTTCCGCTGCATTTACTCTATTTTCGCGCATGATGATTATTACTATCGTATTTTGAATTAAGTATTATAAATTTCCGGACTAAATCTCGAAATGTTTTAAATCTTTTACGTACCCACAAGCCTTGCATTTCCTTAGTGAGCTCGGGAAGCCGTGTCTTGCTAGGAAGATGTGACGGTGACATCCCGGCCTGGGTTATCAAATCCGGGGTGTTACAATCCAGCAGCAAGCATCCAATAGTTACAGACCCAAATATCAAAAGATTTCAATTTAGAATGTACCCCCTCAAAATGTTGTTTTTACCATCCATTAACATCAGTCAGACAGCAGATCAGTTTGAGACCATATCTCCCCCATGATGAGTCAATCCTCCTCATCATCATCATCTTCCTCTCCAGTAGATGGAGGATCAAATGATTCTAGAAGCAACTTCAGCATGTTGTTTTGCTTCCTAATCCGGAGACCAACAGCAATGACATTAGACACCTCCTCATTCTGTCGAAGAATGATGGTCTTGAGATGATTCACCAATGCTGTGCCAAAGAGAATTGGACCAATGAGAATGTCATTGTGCATATTTCGAAGATCATTGGTGGGAGTGTTCTGCGTAATGGGAATGCGCTCTTCTTTGGGGACTTTGATCCCATTCTTCTTTAAGAACCTTGTGATCAAAGCAGGATAGGGAAGGAGATCGTTCTTGCCAAGCGATTCTCGAGTATAACCTACCATCTTAGAGAGCACAGAGAGACCAAAATTTGTCATTTTAAGATATTTTTCAATACAAAACATCATTTTACCCATATGAGATGAAACTTGAATGGCATTTGTTGTTGGAAGGATGTTGGAACTGCACAGACGAAAGAGACAGCTATACTTAAGAGTAAGCTGAGCAACACGGAGTTGACCTCAACCAAATGCAACGCTTTTGGTGTTGGATATCTCGTAAGCAACCTCGGCATTGGAGTTAGGCATGTAGTTCGTCACATCATACAGGTTGCTGTTAAGTTGCACTTTTAACAACTGGTTGAAGACTTGAGGGAAAATTTCCAGGATTTTGCCTCGGATGTAGATCTTTCCACCATATGGGGACTCAGTGATAATGGCCAAAATTGACCATTATTTTCAATCTATTTCTGTGTCTAAACATGAGCATTTGATCGTATTTCGATTTTATTTAAATACGAAAGCAGTTGAATTGACAGATATTTGCAAGTTTGTATAAATAATAAACTGGTATTGAAAAACACAAAAATATTGTTATTTTATTAAATTTTTGTTAAGAAAATCCAAAAACATGATAATATTAAAAATTCCACACTTTTAAAATTTGAGAATGATAGTTCGGTGTTGTTTGTTCGGTGGAACACAGATCCATTAGATGGAGCACAAACGAACAAATCAATTGGAGGAATAAATATCTATATATAATATATTTATTTATTTATATTTTTAAAAAAAAGAGAAAAAGAGAAAAAGAAAGAAGAAACGAAAAAGGAAGCAAAATTGAAAAGAAGTGTAACATGATTAGCTGTGGGCCCCGCCTAATTTTGTTCATTTCCTAATTCTTGCCACAGTAGAGACGTAAATGCAATTGGAATTACGCCTTGTCTATTCCGACCACCCATCTCCGAATTCCGGCGACCACCGCAGCACTCCACCACATGTCTCTCACCATTTCGGGCCACCATCCTTCTCAGTCACAGCCGACCGCCGCTGCCATCTCCCAACTCCGAGCACCCCGACAGACCAATCTAAGAAAACCCACAAATTATTTTCCGGTCATCCCCTCCGAAGCTTCGGCCACAACCTCAGGCAGTCCCAATCGTCCTCTCCGCCAGCTCCAGCATTATTGCCAACACCTCGCTGTTCCACCACCACCTCAAGGAAACTCCCGTCACCGCCGCTGTTCGTTATTGGAAGCTCCGGCGAGTCCCGAAAGCCGTAACCTTGCCGATGAACAAAACCTCGCAACTCCGGCCAAGCTCGACCCAGCTGCTCCGCGTCAACCGCCGGAGAGAGTTCCGCGTCATCCCTTCCATCCCTTGACGCCCAGCAGCTCCGCGTCATCCCTTCCATCCCTTGACGCCAAGCAGCCCCGCATCGTCCCTCCTTTGACGCCAAGCAACTCCGTAGCTCTGCGTCATGTAAAATGTTTTGCGTCATCTCTTTCTGCTTCTTCCGCGTCGTCCATCTCCTTGGCGTCAAAGGGAGCTTGTTCCGCGTCATTTCCTTGGCATCAAGGGAAGCTGTTCCGCGTCAAGGGCTTAACCCAAATTTAAATTGGCAAAGTCTTTTATTTTCCCATGTGATGAAAGAATTGGTAAGTACCAGGAGCTCCAGTCCCACAAGTGCAAAATGTTTTGTCTCTTCCTCCGGACCTCATGCACCCGCCCCTTGCTGCGAAAAATCTGAATGTTAATGGGCCTAGGGTTTTCACTCATAGCTATGCTTTCCACTCTTCAACAGTAGCCGCACAGTGTAAAAAATTCTCAAATTGTTCTCGAAGACAAGTGTGGTCACAGTTTAGTTTTTAGGGTAGTTAGTTTATATTTATGTAATGTAGATTTAAATTTTAGTGTAGTTTAGTTCTTAGTTGTTTTTATTTTGTTCATAGTTTTCAGTAGCCATTTTTTTATTTTTCTCTATATTACATTTTGCATTTTTTTTTGTGTTTAGAACACTTAATCAATGGGTGTTTTTGGACATATTTTGGTTTGTGGAATTAATCAAGAAAATGCTTCCCAAAAATCTGTCATGTGATTATTCCATGGATTATTTACTGTTTTGTTTGTATTTTGGCCACTTGACCAAGTTTTTGTGTTCTAGATAGGTTTAATGCTTTCTTAGAATTAATAAAATTCATGAATGTTTGATATTCATCCCTTGATAGATTTATTAGTTTAGAATTCATTTAATCTTTGTTTCTAGTTTAGTTTTATTTTATTTTAGCTTAGTAGTTGTTTTTATTTTGTTTAGATGTTGTTTTATTTTTATTTTTATTTTTAGTTTTAGTATGATAGATCTAAAAAGGGATGTTATTAAAGTGTTTATGCAAAAAAAAAAAAAAATTCTATTTCTTACATTGCAATGCATCACGTCGTAACCCCATGGGTTGCGTCGTAATACTCACGTTGTGATCCCACGGATCACGACGTAATTTTTGCATTGCGATGTAAGCCTAAAATCTCTTTAAAATTTTGCAAAGTTCTCACAACGCTAGAATAACGTTGTGATCCCACGGGTCACGACGTAATTTTCACCCTTGCGACGTGAAGCAAAACTCTGGCAAAATTTTTATAAAATTTCCCGTCACAAGACTCACGTCGTGAACCTAGGTTCACGACGTACTTTATAGTCTTGCAACGTGAGCCCCCCTCCCCCCCCTCTTTTTCAAAACCCAAATTTTCTTATTTCTAAACCTGTACGACGCCAAACCTACGACGTGATCTTAGGGTCACGTCCTAATTTTGGTTTAGTGTCGTACTCTACCAATTTATTTCCAAAATTCCAAAAATTGCTTCTACCCACCTATCACGTCACTAGCCCCCCACGTCGTGATCCTAGGATCACGACGTAATATCTGTCTTGCGACGTGGGCACCTTTTTGCCAAATTTTTACTTCTTCGTTTCTCTCGCTTAATTAATTAAACCTCTATATCCAATTTTCCAAAATTGTTGTACGTTGGAAATCTTATACTCCCTCCGTCCCACTTAACTTGTCTTGTTTCACTTTTGCACACAATCCAATGCATTTTTTCAACCGCTAATATCTCAAAATGTGTACAACAAAAAATTATGTAAAATATCTATCCTAAAACTACATGATTATACGATTCTAACAAGACTCAACTCGACTATTTTTTCCAAATATATACATGCAATAAAATCGAGTCAAAATAGAAAAATGAACAGTGTCAAAAAGTCAAAATGACAAGTTAGCTGGGACGGAGGGAGTATAACACTCTATAAAATTTTAAACAAAATTAAAAATATAAATAAATAAATATTCTAAATTTCCCATAAAATTTAAAACATTTTAAGAGGATGATATATTTTCGAAGCAACGACTATTTAATCGGATTTAATATAAATTAATTAGTCATTTTAAACCTAAATTCCCTACCTGCATTGTAGCGCAAATTAAATCCTAATCCCGTAATGGGCGGACGCCGAGAACTTTGGAGTATAGATCCATTACTTTATAAATGTTGGATTAATTAATAATGAAGAACTATATTGTAAAATTAATCATTATGATTGAATTAAAAATACTTAATATATTCATTTATGGAAATCAAGGAAGATCCTTTTTATTAATAGATTATCTAATAAGGAGAATTGAGTTATTTTAAGTCCATAAATTTTTATTTGCAAGAATGCAATTTAATATTAAATGATGGATTAAAATATAGAATTAACCCCCAAGAATTGTTTAAAATACTTAGCTAATTAAATTATAAAATTAACAAGTGACCAAATGCTTTGAAAGGATTTGAAATCTTGATTCACATTGTTGGACGGCAAATTAATAGAAGATTTAATTCATTGAATCCATTAAGTTGAATTTCAAGTGTAAGGACCATTTAGAATTAAATTTAAGTCCTTAGAATTAAATTACAATACATAATCCATTATCGACTTTTAAGTAAATATTGTCCCGAATTGGAGGAAGTGAAGTCTTGGATTACTCGACTAACGATACTGGATTAATGAATAAATTATGTCCATAATAGCTAGTTGATTAAGTCCATTATTAGAGATTGGGCCAAATAAATTAAGTAGTGCAATAGGCAAATAAAGAAAATTATTTAAGCCCAAACTAAACTAAACCCAGTCCAAACCAAAGGCCCAATACACCAAACCACCAAAATCCTAACCCTAGCCCTAGCAGGGCTGCCGCCGCCGCCCCTTTTCCGGCGCCGTCCTTCGCCGCTGGCGAGCCTCCGGCCGGCCACCATGGCGTACGGCCACCACCAAACCTTCCCTCTTTTTCACTTCCGGCCGTCTTCCACCCCAAATCCGCCTCCGGCCACCACCGAGCCACCATCTTCTTCCCAAATCGCCACCATCCGCGGCCACAACCACTGAGGTCCGCCATCTCCACCACCTCCATGGATTTGCCACCACCATTATTTCCATTTTTCTCCTCCCACCAAGGCTTTCGCCACCACTCCTTGCGCCGCCACAACTCACCACGAAATCCGTCCACCACCTGTCATCTCCACCTCGCGCCACCCGTTGCACCACCTCCGTCCACCAAAATCATCCCCGGAAGCCACAGCCGCCTCCGCCCTTATCTCGACAACAACACCGCTAGCCCCTCCTCTCCTTCCCATCGCCGCCACGGCTCCTTCACCCTTCACCCTCATTTCCACAAGAATCCAGAAATCAAACCAAGAACAAAAATAAGAAAAGAAACAGAGATACAAGGAGGAGGAGGAGAAGAAGGTCCAAGTTAACCACTGGCGAGCCGAGCAGCGCTGCCGTTCCCGCCCTCCGCCTCGCCAGTCGCCGTCTCTCACATCGCCGGCGAAATCTCGGTGTCCAAACCAAAGAAAAATGAAGAGGGGAAATGGAAGAGAGACGAGGAAGAAGACAAGGAAAGAAGTCTCAAAGGGGAAAGGGATAGCTTTTGAATAAAAATTTCAGGGAGCATTTAATGTGCACAGGAGCCAACTGGGGAAATGTCAGTCTGGAAAAGCTGAAATGGGGGATAACTTGTTTTTTTTAGCCAACACTCCTATATAATACCCCTCCAATCCTACTATTTCACACCTTCATTGTATGTCTCGGTTTTAACATTATTTCCTTTTCCTTGTTCAGTATTTTTCTCTAAGTTCTTCCTTTCTTTCCTCACGCCACCTCATACTCCAGCTTCTCTTGCCTCTCTCGGCCATTTCCATTATTTAGTTTTGTTTAGTTTAGTGTTGTAGGATTATAGTAGTATTGTTAGGAGTAATTTATAGTAGTCGCTATTTTCGAGTGGAATTTTCTCTGCAAGCTAAAGAGTTTTAGAGCTAAGTAAGGATTAGTACAGATAGCTAGTCCGTAGGAAGTGCTTCGGGTAAGATTTATTAAGTCGGAAATTCTAGTTATTATTATTTTATTATTTATATATTATGGCTTACTAACTTAATATTAAATTTTTGCTAGTCAAATAGCTGTAAGGGAATATCTGCTCGTAGGCCGTGCGTGTGTCGTGTCCATTCCATCCACGGTTACAGTAAGTAGATTTTTACTCTTTGGAGTAAAGCCAAATTTATTTTAGCTTAAGCATAATTTTTACTACCGCTTTATTATTTTAAATTTATGCTTATAGCTCCCTACTGTTTTTGGATTACTGGTATGCCATTTTACTGTGCTTTATAATGTTCGCAACTATTCACAAAATCCTTCGGATTTTTGAGCTCATTGTTACGGGGATGAGCGATGTGCCATGGGTCGCAGCTGCCCAACTCCCACGCTGTTGTGCACTTAATCGCCACACGAGGACTACTGGGACTCACAGCTCGGCGCTATGGTCTTCTCTCATAGTGGGCTTGAGGAAATTTCTTACCTCCCCCACACCCTTGAGTGCATGTGGGACTTGAGTCCGACAAAACAGGGACCCCACCTTCGAGTGGGACTAGAGCCCTAGAGCGGAACCCTACACACGGTGGCTGAAATATTTAAATTTCGGTAACGCATATTGCTGTATTATCTTTTCCCGGGATTTAGATTAATATTGTCTTTATGTACAAATTTATTCTCGTTTTTAGCATACCATGACCATAACTGTTGTCTTTAAATTATTTCTGCTACCCTATCTCCTCCGGGAGTAAACTTCTACTTACTCAGCGATTGTTTTCGCTGACGCTACACTTGTCACCATTTCCTTTCAGGTTTCAGAACTGCGAGGTTCGATAGAGCATATTTTGCACGGGCATGGTATGGGGTTTTATTTATTAGAATGTAGAAGTATATTTCTAAATCCCCTTTGGGGTCAGAACATATCATTTGGCATAGATCATTTTTTTTATGAGGCAAAGATAAATTTTATAAAGCATGGTAAATTATTTATCAAGCATGAGTAAATATTTGGGTTTTATCCCGTTTATGCAAACGTTGTGCCCTACTGTTTAAACAATGCATTTTTGCGTTTAGCAGTGTTATTTTTGAAATACGAGATAGACAACCCCTTATTATAATATTTTTGAAATGCGAGGTAAAACCTCTTTTAAAATAAAAATTTCCATGGATTTATTCCATTCCTATTGTTGAGCTCCTTTGAGGAATGCGTTCCTCCGTTTGGTTACGCTATACCAAACATTTTTATTAAGCTTATTTTATACTTGTTACGGTATTATAAGCTTTTGTGCAGAGTATATGCTAACTTACCCGGGAAGTGGTTAGCATATGCATTAAACTCTGATGTTCTGCACTCATTATTTTTAGCCTTAGCATATTTCGGGCGGTCCGGAATACGTGGCGGTAGCACCCCACCCATTGTTCCCGCACTTTTCTTCCGCTGCATCCTTAGGAAAAATGGGGGTGTTACAGTTTGGTATCAGAGCATTTTGCTCTTGGAATTGTGCATTTAAATTATTTAAAATTTATGCACCATAAATTATTTTGGAAGCTCTATGGCTATGCAAGTAGTGTATTTAAATTATTAAATTTTTACACGAAAAGCATTGGAAGTATTTTTACAATGGGAAGATGTGCATTCAAATTACCTAAGTTTTGGGCACATGAGAGATTATTTTAAAGCATGGTTGCTATGCTAGTAGTGCATTTAAAATTTTTAAAATTTGTGCACGAAGGAATTATTTTTGAAGCATTTTTGCCCAAGGAAGTAGTGCATTTAAATTATTACAATTTTTGCACGAAAATAATTTTTGAAAAGACTATGCCAAGTATGTTAAAAGTTATATTTGGGGATGGGAACACACACATTATGCATATAGGCACGAGCAGAATTTTGGTTGTTATAAGTTATTCTGACAAGGATTTTTCCAGATGTCGGACCCGGCACTTTTGGCATTTAGTGACACCGTGGCCCACTTGACTAGGGACGTGGCCAGGCTCGAGCACAAAGTCTGCGGCCTTGAGGCCAAGAAAGCCCAATTGAGGGCAAGGCTGAAAGAGGTGGAAGCTCAGGTGGAGACCGAGTTGCGCCTGAGGGTGCAAATGCAGGACTACCTCGAGGCTGTCGCTCAGCGACAGGATGGCGAGATTGCGAGATAGCGACAGAGGATCGCTGCGCTGGAGACACACACCATCTCGCTCTTCAAGTAGCTTCACCATCTTAGGACCGAGTGGAGACCCGAGGGGTGGATGCGCACGGACATACTAGACCGTATCCATAAGTACACTTCTATGGAGAACGCGCCCGCGTCCACCAGTGCAGCGGTAGCTGGGGAACCCGCGCAAGAGGGGTCAGACCACGAGGGATCCGACGAGTAGGATGAGGGACTCGGTCGTTTCCCTCATGAGCCGTTTTCCACCGATCTCTAGCTACCTTCACGTATCACATTTCCTTAGTATCTAGTTCCCAGAACCTAGTCGCTCTATTTAGGACCTAATATGTAGACGATGCCTACAGTAGATGACGGTATTTGCACTTAGTTTTACTTTTATCATCGGTAAGATCTCGGGGACGTTTACCCCAACAGTAGATCTACCAAATCACGGCGTTATATCGAACCGGCCTTGAGCCATTTTGCGTTATCGGATATATAACTAAATTTCTACTATCATGCTTTGCTCTAGCATTATTTATAAGCTTAACTAAGGTTATGCCTTAGGCTTGTAAGAACACGATTTATGTGTTAACCATGATAATCACATGAGTAACCAAGAATAAGAATTTTTCTAAATATTATATGGTCTTAAAGATAAGACGCGAGTGTCAAGTAAGGGCACCAAAGAGATTTTTAAACCCACCACGGGTTCTATAAAATATTTACGAAGTTTCCCTAAATTCTTGTGCCGAATGGACACGGGAAGTCAAAAATTTACCAAAAATATTCTTGAGGAGGCAACTTGCCTCAATAAGCACTTAAAGGGTTAACGTAAGACATTAGACTCTATTCCTTTAGGTTTAAGGACTTGGAACCCAATCTTTGATTAAGATAATATGCTAAATAAGGCTCGGCGGAATCGTTGGAAATTATTTTCATCTACCTCGATACGATTCACAAATAAGCTATGAAAAAGTTTTCTCCTTCAACAATAATACTAATAATGAGAATGACAATAGTAATGATAAATGATAATGATAATAACAACAACCACAATAAAAATAAAACTATACAAGAGCCTATGATACGATGGATTGAATACTATGGATTTCCAAGGACGAAGCTTATAATTAAGGACGGAAGATTGCACGCCCGATAAAATTTAAAATTCATAATTACAAAGATACGGTGGATAATCCTTAGTTGGAAATGTCGTTTATCAAGATGATAACCCACCAAGCAAGGGAATTCTTCATTGAAATTATTATTATTTAAAAATAATGAACACCTATTAAGATAGCCTAATAAAGAGAGAACTAACAACAAGACATAGTAAGGAGGATATTCATTACAAATTTTATAGGCCAAACAATTGGACCTAAACCACTTTCGTGCAACCCGGGGTCGGGTATCCAAGAAGAATAATTAACTAGCATTTGGAAATTTCAAAGTGACCGAGACTTGGAAATAATTAAAAGATTCACATGTGTACAACTAGAGACGATTAATGATGGACTTTAGACGTGAATGTTTCCGGTTAAGGATGAGCTGAGTTGGATTTCCAAAGGATTTAACTTTTATCTATTTTGGGATGAACTCGAGGAACTTACTTTAATATTTTTAAAATGTAAAGGACGCTCCAAGCATAACAATTAATTATCGGACCAAGTATATCAAGCAAAATTAACCAAGTGTTTCGAAACGAATATATAATTTTTCCTAAGGACAACAGTTTACCAACAAGACAAGTGGGATTTATTAAGGAGTATAGTGTATTCAAATGACGCCTAACAATTTAAATTGAAACGATAGAACCCCAAAACGGATGTAAGATAGCATATCAATGGATCTTTTGACCTAGGATTATTGAAATATGGAGAATGGATATAAATAATTAAAATTAAATAGTCTATCTTTATTTCCCTACGGAGGCAACGAAGCAGGAGCCGTTAGCATACTCCGGTAAAGAAAGGGTCAGAAAGAAAAAAATGAACCAACCCATATTTAACCAACATATTAAACCATTTAGAAACGTCAACGAAATTAAGTTGGACGATTCTTGCAACAATAAATATATTCTAAGGAAATTAAGCGGGTACCAAGGATAAGTGTCCGAGGCTAGTTGGGGAGAAACTTGTAGTGTATAGACAACACGATGAGAGGTTTTCTAGAAAATATAATTTTAGTAAATAATATCTAACCATGAATTACTTTTAAGTTTTGTCTTGAGGCTTCGAGGACGAAGCCTTATTTTAGGGAGGATAGACTATAACACTCTATAAAATTTTAAACAAAATTAAAAATTTAAATAAATAAATATTCTAAATTTCCCATAAAATTTAAAACATTTTAAGAGGATGATATATTTTCGAAGCAACGACTACTTAATCGGATATAATATAAATTAATTAGTCATTTTAAACCTAAATTCCCTACCTGCATTGTAGCGCAAATTAAATCCTAATCGCGTAATGGGCGGACGCCGAGAACTTTGGAGTATAGATCCATTACTTTATAAATGTTGGATTAATTAATAAAGAAGAACTATATTATAAAATTAATCATTATGATTGAATTAAAAATACTTAATATATTCATTTATGGAAATCAAGGAAGATCCTTTTTATTAATAGATTATCTAATAAGGAGATTTGAGTTATTTTAAGTCCATAAATTTTTATTTGCAAGAATGCAATTTATTATTAAATAATGGATTAAAATATAGAATTAACCCCCAAGAATTGTTTAAAATACTTAGCTAATTAAATTATAAAATTAACAAGTGACCAAATGCTTTGAAAGGATTTGAAATCTTGATTCACATTGTTGGACGGCAAATTAATAGAAGATTTAATTCATTGAATCCATTAAGTTGAATTTCAAGTGTAAGGACCATTTAGAATTAAATTTAAGTCCTTAGAATTAAATTACAATACATAATCCATTATCGACTTTTAAGTAAATATTGTCCCGAATTGGAGGAATTGAAGTCTTGGATTACTCGACTAACGATACTGGATTAATGAATAAATTATGTCCATAATAGCTAGTTGATTAAGTCCATTATTAGAGATTGGGCCAAATAAATTAAGTAGTGCAATAGGCAAATAAAGAAAATTATTTAAGCCCAAACTAAACTAAACCCAGTCCAAACCAAAGGCCCAATACACCAAACCACCAAAACCCTAACCCTAGCCCTAGCAGGGCTGCCGCCGCCGCCGTCCTCGCCGCCGGCGAGCCTCCGGCCGGCCACCATGGCATACGGCCACCACCAAACCTTCCCCCTTTTTCACTTTCGGCCGTCTTCCACCCCAAATCCGCCTCCGGCCACAACCGAGCCACCATCTTCTTCCCAAATCGCCACCATCCACGGCCACAACCACTGAGGTCCGCCATCTCCACCACCTCCATGGATTTGCCACCACCATTATTTCCATTTTTCTCCTCCCACCAAGGCTTTCGCCACCACTCCTTGCGCCGCCACAACTCACCACGAAATCCCTCCACCACCTGTCATCTCCACCTCGCGCCACCCGTTGCACCACCTCCGTCCACCAAAATCATTCCCGGAAGCCACAGCTGCCTCCGCCCTCATCTCAACAACAACACCGCTAGCCCCTCCTCTCCTTCCCATCGCCGCCACGGCTCCTTCACCCTTCACCCTCATTTCCACAAGAATCCAGAAATCAAACCAAGAACAAAAATAAGAAAAGAAACAGAGATACAAGGAGGAGGAGGAGAAGAAGGTCCAAGTTAACCACTGCCGAGCCGAGCAGCGCTGCCGTTCCCGCCCTCCGCCTCGCCAGTCGCCGTCTCTCACGTCGCCGGCGAAATCTCGGTGTCCAAACCAAAGAAAAATGAAGAGGGGAAATGGAAGAGAGACGAGGAAGAAGACAAGGAAAGAAGTCTCAAAGGGGAAAGGGATAGCTTTTGAATAAAAATTTCAGGGAGCATTTAATGTGCACAGGAGCCAACTGGGAAAATGTCAGTCTGGAAAAGCTGAAATGGGGGATAACTTGTTTTTTTTAGCCAACACTCCTATATAATACCCCTCCAACCCTACTATTTCACACCTTCATTGTATGTCTCGGTTTTAACATTATTTCCTTTTCCTTGTTCAGTATTTTTCTCTAAGTTCTTCCTTTCTTTCCTCACGCCAACTCATACTCCAGCTTCTCTTGCCTCTCTCGGCTATTTCCATTATTTAGTTTAGTTTAATTTAGTGTTGTAGGATTATAGTAGTATTGTTAGAAGTAATTTATAGTAGTCGCTATTTTCGAGTGGAATTTTCTCTGCAAGCTAAAGAGTTTTAGAGCTAAGTAAGGATTAGTACAGATAGCTAGTCCGTAGGAAGTGCTTCGTGTAAGATTTATTAAGTCGGAAATTCAAGTTATTATTATTTTTTATTTATATATTATAGCTTACTAACTTAATATTAAATTTTTGCTAGTCAAATAGCTGTAAGGGAATATCTGCTCGTAGGCCGTGCGTGTGTCGTGTCCATTCCATCCACGGTGACAGTAAGTAGATTTTTACTCTTTGGAGTAAAGCCAAATTTATTTTAGCTTAAGCATAATTTTTACTACCGCTTTATTATTTTAAATTTATGCGTATAGCTCCCTACTGTTTTTGGATTACTGGTATGCCATTTTACTGTGCTTTATAATGTTCGCAACTATTCACAAAATCCTTCGGATTTTTGAGCTCCTTGTTACGGGGATGAGCGATGTGCCATGGGTCGCAGCTGCCCAACTCCCACGCTGTTGTGCTCTTAATCGCCACACGAGGACTATTGGGACTCACAGCTCGGCGCTATGGTCTTCTCTCATAGTGGGATTGAGGAAATTTCTTACCTCCCCCACACCCTTGAGTGCATGTGGGACTTGAGTCCGACAAAACAGGGACCCCACCTTCGAGTGGGACTAGAGCCCTAGAGCAGAACCCCACACACGGTGGCTGAAATATTTAAATTTTGGTAACGCATATTGCTGTATTATCTTTTCCCGGGATTTAGATTAATATTGTCTTTATGTACAAATTTATTCTCGTTTTTAGCATACCATGGCCATAACTGTTGTCTTTAAATTATTTCTGCTACCCTATCTCCTCCGGGAGTAAACTTCTACTTACTCAGCGATTGTTTTCGCTGACGCTACACTTGTCACCATTTCCTTTCAGGTTTCAGATCTGCGAGGTTCGATAGAGCATATTTTGCACGGGCACGGTATGGGGTTTTATTTATAAGAATGTAGAAGTATATTTCTAAATCCCCTTTGGGGTCAGAACATATCATTTGGCATAGATCATTTTTTTTATGAGGCAAAGATAAATTTTATAAAGCATGGTAAATTATTTATCAAGCATGAGTAAATATTTGGGTTTTATCCCGTTTATGCAAACGTTGTGCCCTACTGTTTAAACAATGCATTTTTGCGTTTAGCAGTGTTATTTTTGAAATACGAGATAGACAACCCCTTATTATAATATTTTTGAAATGCGAGGTACAACCTCTTTTAAAATAAAAATTTTCATGGATTTATTCCATTCATATTGTTGAGCTCCTTTGAGGAATGCGTTCCTCCGTTTGGTTACGCTATACCAAACATTTTTATTAAGCTTATTTTATACTTGTTACGGTATTATAAGCTTTTGTGCAGAGTATATGCTAACTTACCCGGGAAGTGGTTAGCATATGCATTAAACTCTGATGTTTTGCACTCATTGTTTTTAGCCTTAGTGTAACACCCCGGATAATTATTTCATAATTAAATTAATTAATTATGATTAATTATTTTAATTGGGCTCAATTACTTATAAATTGTGTTATGGAACTTATGGTAGAAGCCCAACCATAATTAAGAGAAACAAGAGAGCCTAAAACAATTCCAACCCATTTTTTTATTCAATAAGGAAGAATTGTAGTATGGAAATTGTGTAGGGACTAAGGTGCATTTAGGAAATTGCTATGAGGCCCATTAAACTTAAATTGGGAGAAGTAAAGGAGTTGTCTTCATTCTTCACCCAAAATCCCGTCATTTAAGAGAGAGACAAAAACTATGGCTTTCTTGAAGGGTGAAATAGCAGCTTGAGGAAGGGAAATGGGAGCTGTTATGGTTCCAAGATTTGGAGATGGAGGGTTCGACATTTTAAGGGAATGTTTTCTCCACTTCTTCTATTGTTTCTACACCTTGATTTTTGGAATTGGGGAAGAAATTGGGTGCCATGTTTTGACGGAGACTGGTGGCTCGCCGGAAGGCGGTGTCGCCGCTGTGGTGGCGACGAGGTGGGCCAGGGCCGACGGCCCTGGCCATGGCGAGGCTGGAGGCAGCACCTCCGGCGTTGGCAACGCCACAGCGCGGTGGTGCTGTGGCTGTGAGCAGCGGCTGCTGCCGCAGCTTCTGCGGAGGTCGCGCCGGCGGCGTGGTGGTGGTGATGGTCGTGCATGGTGGTGACGATGGCTAGTGGTGGTAGTCCAGTGGTGGTGATTGGTGGCAGTGGTGGGGATTGCTCTTTCTTTTGATTTTATGTTTTGTGTTAATTGATTTTATTGAGCTTTAGTTCCATTGATGAGTTTGGTTTGTTAGCTCACTAAGATGTGTTGGGTGGGTTTCTAGTGTGGATATGATTTGGTGTTTGGAGTTTAGTAGATAGATTGCTAAATTTTTTATGGATTTTATTCCTAAATGTGGTAATTGACTTACTAGTTTTGAGAATTGGTTGAGTTTAAATTCTATGGATTGTTGATTTGCTAATTTGAAGTGTTGTAGGTGATACTTGAATTAGTAGGGTGATTCCTAAACATTTATAATGTTGAATTGATTAGGTGACTATAGAATATTCGATTATTTGGTGATTCTTGTATAATGTGAACATGGATTCTTGGATAATTGAATAATGTAAATGGACTTCTTGAGTTCAATTTGAAGGAATGGCATTGAGAATTTTTGAGTAAATAAACTTGATTGTTATATGTTAGATGATTTGGGTGATTTGTGAATATGCTAGAGTAGGGTTCATCAATGTTTGTTTGTTGGAGTATTCATGGACTGAAAGTATTTAAAAGAAGTAAATCGGAGTTGAAATGAGATTTGAATTCTTGGTTATTGTTATTCAATAAATTAGATTGGAAGCAAGAGACCTTTAAAGTAAACGAACAATGGTAAATTTAATTGGCTAATTGTCAATTGGTGAATTATTGATCATTGTTAATTGTTAGTTCATGGTGGGGACTTTGATGAGTTGAGTATTGTTGGTTACTGATGGTGGATTAAATATTTTGGAGTTAGTATTGTATTTTGATATGATTATTGGTGGATTGAAATAGGTAATTTATTGGAGTTGTTATGTATTGTACATCATGAACTTGTTGGTAGGTTGATTTTTTTTTTTTTTTTAATATCTGGTTCTAGGAAAGAAGTAAAAAGGGGGTTGAAGGATGAAATGTTGGTGTTGGAGGAGGAAACGATTGCTCTGGTACTATAGCAATTATATTATTATATTGCTTACGATTGTTTTATTGTATAGGGACAACTACAAGTTCGAGTTGAAGCCTTGGGAGATTTGAGATGTTCAAAAGGAAGCTTTGAAGATAATTATAAAGGCAAGGTTTAGTTAGTAATCTGTAGATTAGGGAGTTAGGCCGAGATGACTAACTAGTGTTGATTTATAAATCGTATAACTCTTGGCATGTTAACCTAGACGTTTAGGATGTGATCCTAATTAGGTTGTGCTTTAGATGTAGGGACGTCTATAACTAGACTGTTTCCCTAGGGAATGATTAACCGTTAGGGTGGATTGTGACGTAAACATATGATGAACTTAGAGGCTTCTTGAGAATTTATGCAATGCCTTAGAGTCTCAATGTGCGATTTTTGTGAAGTTATCTTATTATGAGATGGAAACGAAATTGAATTGGAACTGAGTTCCATTTCTGAAATTGATTTGGGACTAGTTTCCCTTATCTGTTTATTTTGGGACGAGTTCCCTGGATTTGGGATTTATTCCCTGGACTGAATTTGGGATTTATTCCCTGGATTTGGGATTTGTTCCCTGGATTTGGGATTTATTCCCTGGACTGGATTTGGGATTTATTCACTGGACTGGATTTGGGCTGCAACCCTTATCTATTTGATTCGAGACGAGTTCTCTTATCTGGAACCATGGACTAGGATGCGCATTAGGAGTTTATTTATTCATTTAGGATAGATAGGCACTTAGGGCATAACATTTCATCTCATCATTCATCATGCATGGTGATTGCAATGCATTTTATGGTTGAAACACCGGTATGAGACGGTGTGATATTTAAATTCTGTATCTAATTCATGTTATTAATATATTTATATTTATATTATGCTGTCTAATTCTCGTACTGTCTAATCTACTTATTACTGCTATTACCTTGCCAGTATATTGTACTGACACCTTGTTGTTGTCTCTTTTATAGATCTTCTTACGGAGGGCGCAGAACATGTTGATGGGGTTACGGGTTGAGCGGATTAGATAGGCTGCATTTCTATGTGTTTACCTTACTTGAATATATGGTTATATGTTTTTGGTATGATTTTTGTGTTGAGTATATTTCTTATTATAGTTGTGATCAGTGAATCCTTCGGATGGATTATTTGTTAAAGTCTATTAATTGAGGCGTATGAGCATGTTAGTGGATTGTTACGGGGCTTGTCGCCCGAATATGCTATGTTAATTCCTGGGAATATTTTATTTTGTTTTTGTACTGAGTTACTACCTCGCTTCGTATTAGCTGTCTAAGCTGAGTGATCGACAGTTTAGAACAGTTAATACGGCGGTGACGTCACGAAAATGATTTTAAATTTTCGGGGCGTTACATAGTGGTATCAGAGCGGTTTTGCTCTATTATGTGTTAAAAATTTGATAAAAGCATGTGGTGAGATGTGCGGGGGTTGCATACAGGATAGGGTTGCATTATCATATGTTAGTTAGATTTAATTTTTATGTTATTGGTTTCTGATGAATACTGTGCACCTTGTGAATCTAAGTCATGATTTGTAAGATAATCATGGGTAGATAACAAGGATATCTTAAGGGGATCAATGTTTTAATTCAACTAGCAACTTATTTAGAAGTTGCTGAATAATTATTGTTATTAAAATTATTATTTGCTTGGGATTTCTGCTAACTTATTGTGTTGTGATAATGCATGAGATCTGTCTTTAAGGTAATATGCAGGTATTGAATATTTAGAAAACTTGATTAAGAAGGATCGTCAGGAGACACCCGAGTCGTTGAGCATTGGGTAATCATCAACAAAAAGCTCTTCTGTGGGGCCTGTAACTAAATTGGAGCTGATCGGCACCTTCAAATCTGTGCTATACAGATGCTTGATGATGATCCATTGTCAGCAGATGACGAGAACATCAGGAGAATAATAGCTCATGCATCTTTCGAATTTTAAAGATACATAGGATAACTCATTCGACTGTATTGATCGACGAATTTATGATGACATTCAATTAGAGACATCGAATTGAGTATACCGCAAAGATTAATTGGGGATGTTTATGCAAGTGAATGTCCTAATGCGCGATACTCGCTTGCTAATATCTGTATTCCTATTATTGGTTATGTTTCAGCTATAAATTCTTCTTTTCATTTTCTTGATTATGAGAAAATGAATATCTCTATTACTTTCATTGTTGTAAATTTGTACTACTACTACATTTGTATTCGGAGTAGAGTCGTTACGTAACGAGCATTCCGTTAGTGCCTTCTATTTTCTACTGACTTATTATTCCTATAATAAATTGGATTCTCAATCAATCAGCATAATTTCTATTGCTAATCCGGGTCATCTTGTAATTGGTTCACTTATTTAATTAAATTGTTCCATTATAAAATGACGCCCATCTCAGTATCCTTATTTCCGTGATATTTTTAATTCATTTTAGAAAATCATTATAATTATTATATACTTGGCACCCTTCCAGTAACTTTAATTTTTACCAATCCGGTTCTTTTACTCTAAAATCGGACTTTTATCAACTTCCCGGATTCCTTTTTAAACTGAAATCGAATCGTTCCACCCTTGTCTACTTCGCATTTGTCCATCAGAACGATGTTATGTAAACTGTTAACTTCTATTAAGGGAATTGATAAGGCTTCTGCAAGCCACACTGTCTCCTACTATATTTCATTCAAGTATAATACTTGAGGGTAATCGGTTGTGTTTTAATGCACCCACATAATTCGTTCTAATTGCATTTGCCTTCAACTTTTTAGTTGAAGTACTCTTTGCTGATATAAGACATCTTGTTGTAAAACAAGGCATTCTATTTATCAGTATTCACTTTGCGTTCCGCAAACAACGATTTTAGATGTTTTGCATTCCTTTCCATCGGTATCGGGAAAAAATTTGGCTCTCGATATAATTCTGAAATGCTGTATTCTTTGGAATTCCATCTAACTTCCTACCTCGTGTTGGAGACTATTTGTTTCTTTTTGTGATACAAGTCTATTCCTAGGCGAGAATTTCTATGGAACCGTTGAGGTGAAACTGCACTTTGTGCAAATGCCATCAAGACTAACGCAACAAACTGCAATCGAGGTAACTACCAGGATAAAATTCACGGAAGTTTGGATCGGTAAGCATGGAAATTGAGTAGATTGAATTAAATTTCCAACGTTTCAATGAGAAAACAAGAGACTGACGAGATAATGGTGTGACGAGATGCAACAAAACATAGAGTTTCAAGCCAACATAACGATTGTATCTCAGAAATCGTGATACATGCCGTAAATAGTGTGAAGAGAGACACGACAGAAGCTTGAGGCATGCTAGTTACCCGCGGATGGTGAACTCAGTTAAAGACGACATAATTGCTTGATCTGCCGGAAGTTGATGAAGATCTTGAGAAAAAGGGCTACTGCATAAAATGGAATGCAAGATGTAATCTGGATTTTAATGACTGGATACGGGATTGTGAATTGGTTTTCAATGTAAGTGGAAGGAAAATTGACGAAATTAGGTTTCTCCTGCTATAGCCAACCACGTTCGAGTATTAGGTTGGCATTATCTAAAAACTAACCGGAAGAAAGTAAAGAATCCTCATCAACTGAGTGGTTCTTTGTAATGACAAGAGTTGATTTCAGAACTCTTAAAAAGACAAATAGAGTTGTCAGAAATTATCAGAGGCAGGTTGAAGATGTTACTTCCGTAAAGGTTGACAAGGGTCAAGAATATGAATCATTATTAAAGACGAGTAATCAATGAAGGATGAAGTACTTATTATAAGACGCTCTAGATGGCGAAAGAACTATGGTCTCAACCTGTGACAAAAACACGACGTCAGGGACTGACAGAAGCGTGTGCTAAGATGTTCAAAGTTGGATCTCACCCACAATTCAGTGGAGATAAGATATTAATCTATACCATTATGTCATTCGAGGACGAATGATCCTAAGGGGGAGGAAATGTAACATCCCGGATAATTATTTCATAATTAAATTAATTAATTATGATTAATTATTTTAATTGGGCTCAATTACTTATAAATTGTGTTATGGAACTTATGGTAGAAGCCCAACCATAATTAAGAGAAACAAGAGAGCCTAAAACAATTCCAACCCATTTTTTTATTCAATAAGGAAGAATTGTAGTATGGAAATTGTGTAGGGACTAAGGTGCAATTAGGAAATTGCTATGAGGCCCATTAAACTTAAATTGGGAGAAGTAAAGGAGTTGTCTTCATTCTTCACCCAAAATCCCGTCATTTAAGAGAGAGACAAAAACTATGGCTTTCTTGAAGGGTGAAATCGCAGCTTGAGGAAGGGAAATGGGAGCTGCTATGGTTCCAAGATTTGGAGATGGAGGGTTCGACATTTTAAGGTAATGTTTTCTCCACTTCTTCTATTGTTTCTACACCTTGATTTTTGGAATTGGGGAAGAAATTGGGTGCCATGTTTTGACGGAGACTGGTGGCTCGCCGGAAGGCGGTGTCGCCGTTGCAGTGGCGACGAGGTGGGCCAGGGCCGACGGCCCTGGCCATGGCGAGGCTGGAGGCAGCACCTCCGGCGGTGGCAACGCCACAGCGCGGTGGCGCTGTGGCTGTGAGCAGCGGCTGCTGCCGCAGCTTCTGCGGACGTCGCGCCGGCGGAGTGGTGGTGGTGATGGCCGTGCATGGTGGTGACGATGGCTGGTGGTGGTAGTCCAGTGGTGGTGATTGGTGGCAGTGGTGGGGATTGCTCTTTGTTTTGATTTTACGTTTTGTGTTAATTGATTTTATTGAGCTTTAGTTCCATTGATGAGTTTGGTTTGTTAGCTCACTAAGATGTGTTCGGTGGGTTTCTAGTGTGGATATGATTTGGTGTTTGGAGTTTAGTAGATTGATTGCTAAATTGTTTATGGATTTTAGTCCTAAATGTGGTAATTGACTTACTAGTTTTGAGAATTGGTTCAGTTTAAATTCTATGGATTGTTGATTTGCTAATTTGAAGTGTTGTAGGTGATACTTGAATTAGTAGGGTGATTCCTAAACATTTATAATGTTGAATTGATTAGGTGACTATTGAATATTCGATTATTTGGTGATTCTTGTATAATGTGAACATGGATTCTTGGATAATTGAATAATGTAAATGGACTTCTTGAGTTCAATTTGAAGGAATGGCATTGAGAATTTTTGAGTAAATAAACTTGATTGTTATATGTTAGATGATTTGGGTGATTTGTGAATATACTAGAGTAGGGTTCATCAATGTTTGTTTGTTGGAGTATTCATGGACTGAAAGTATTTAAAAGAAGTAAATCGGAGTTGAAATGAGATTTGAATTCTTGGTTATTGTTATTCAATAAATTAGATTGGAAGCATGAGACCTTTAAAGTAAACGAACAATGGTAAATTGAATTGGCTAATTGTTAATTGGTGAATTATTGATCATTGTTAATTGTTAGTTCATGGTGGGGACTTTGATGAGTTGAGTATTGTTGGTTACTGATGGTGGATTAAATATTTTGGAGTTAGTATTGTATTTTGATATGATTATTGGTGGATTGAAATAGGTAATTTATTGGAGTTGTTATGTATTGTACATCATGAACTTGTTGGTAGGTTGATTTTTTTTTTTAATATCTGGTTCTGGGAAAGAAGTAAAAAGGGGGTTGAAGGATGAAATGTTGGTGTTGGAGGAGGAAACGATTGCTCTGGTACTATAGCAATTATATTATTATATTGCTTATGATTGTTTTATTGTATAGGGACAACTACAAGTTCGAGTTGAAGCCTTGGGAGATTTGAGATGTTCAAAAGGAAGCTTTGAAGATAATTATAAAGGCAAGGTTTAGTTAGTAATCTGTAGATTAGGGAGTTAGGCCGAGATGACTAACTAGTGTTGATTTATAAATCGTATAACTCTTGGCATGTTAACCTAGATGTTTAGGATGTGATCCTAATTAGGTTGTGCTTTAGATGTAGGGACGTCTATAACTAGACTGTTTCCCTAGTGAATGATTAACCGTTAGGGTGGATTGTGACGTAAACATATGATGAACTTAGAGGCTTCTTGAGAATTTATGCAATGCCTTAGAGTCTCAATGTGCGATTCTTGTGAAGTTATCTTATTATGAGATGGAAACGAAATTGAATTGGAACTGAGTTCCATTTCTGAAATTGATTTGGGTAGTTTCCCTTATCTGTTTATTTTGGGACGAGTTCCCTGGATTTGGGATTTATTCCCTGGACTGAATTTGGGATTTATTCCCTGGATTTGGGATTTGTACCCTGGATTTGGGATTTATTCCCTGGACTGGATTTGGGCTGCAACCCTTATCTATTTGATTCGAGACGAGTTCTCTTATCTTGAACCATGGACTAGGATGCGCATTAGGAGTTTATTTATTCAGTTAGGATAGATAGGCACTTAGGGCATAACATTTCATCTCATCATTCATCATGCATGGTGATTGCAATGCATTTTATGGTTGAAGCACCGGTATGAGACGGTGTGATATTTAAATTCTGTATCTAATTCATGTTATTAATATATTTATATTTATATTATGCTCTCTAATTCTCGTACTGTCTAATCTACTTATTACTGCTATTACCTTGCCAGTACATTGTACTGACACCTTGTTGTTGTCTCTTTTATAGATCTTCTTACGGAGGGCGCAGAACATGTTGATGGGGTTACGGGTTGAGCGGATTAGATAGGTTGCATTTCTATGTATTTACCTTACTTGAATATATGGTTATATGTTTTTGGTATTATTTTTGTGTTGAGTATATTTCTTATTATAGTTGTGATCAGTGAATCCTTCGGATGGATTATTTGTTAAAGTCTATTAATTGAGGCGTATGAGCATGTTAGTGGATTGTTACAGGGCTTGTCGCCCGGATATGCTATGTTAATTCCTGGGAATATTTTATTTTGTTTTTGTACTGATTTACTACCTCGCTTCGTATTAGCTGTCTAAGCTGAGTGATCGACAGTTTAGAACAGTTAATACGGCGCGGTGACGTCACGAAAATGGTTTTAAATTTTCGGGGCGTTACACTTAGCGTATTTCGGGCGGTCCGGAATACGTGGCGGTAGCACCCCACCCATTGTTCCCGCACTTTTCTTCCGCTGCATCCTTAGGGAAAATGGGGGTGTTACAGGGAGTATTAAATATTGCACTGAATCAGAGTCCACTTGGATTCAGATAAGGTGTGATAGATAATACTAGAAGAACAACATGTGGGCCTTGGTTATTTTCTAAGATAGGGTTGAGTACTCTTTCAACTACTATCATCTTCTGCCAAAGCCTATTTTTGAGTCTTGAGTGAGTGCATCCGGAACAAACTAATTTATTAGTTTGCTTCATTAGTTTGTATCTCATAACCACCCGGGAGTAGGTAAACACTGCGAGCGGTTTACTGATGTCCGGGAATTCTTGATCTGCGTCCGGTCATTAAGACTGGGGGCTCTCATTTACTACCAGTATGATGTTTTTAAAACCTCCGAGGGATAGGATTTTAAATGCTTTCTTTACCGCTTTCTTTTAAATGCTTTTATAGAGGTCACTCGAATGTATTGAGAGAACTTCTAACTGATACTAGGAATGGGAGTTATGGAATAGTTCAGGGCTTGATTTAAATCTTTGGGTGTGACCGGGGGAATGATGGGAGTACTTGGCATTTCAACTAATGATTTGTCAGGTGTTTCTTGTCCATCACAGATGACTAACATACTCCTGCAAGGCATTGCAAGGGGTGTTATGAGTTTGTGGTATCTTAGAATTTCTTTTCTTAAAAGCATATAAATTCTTACTGTAAGTACCTGTCTGTTAAAGGGAATACAGTATAGAAAACATGAGAGTTAGCTAACTGATGGATTATCCCAAACAAAGATTTGTGTAACAAAATGGAAGTTTAACTGTGTTTCAACTGAATCTTGTCCAATTTTTATTATTTTCTTCATGTCCCTTCTGTCTCATTTTAAATCTGCTTTCTTAGAATAATTTTAACCACTTTCTTAGAATAATTTTATTGCTTTCTTAGATTAAATTTAATTCGCTTTCTAGAATAATTTTATCTGCTTTATTTTATTGCTTTCATAGCTTAGAATTAAATTATGTCAAATAGTTGATAATTAAAACACAAACTTGAATCGAGTAACCGAGTGGAAAATCTTAGAAAACGACGTGGGCCCTGCTTCTATCGCACATCCTCTAGTGAACAATCCGGTACTTACTATAAATACTGCAATTTTTGACTCCGTGCGCTTTCGGGGGCACAATTTCTTAACACGAGTAACTAAAAACGTGACAACCTATAAATATATCCCTAATCCCACATCCATCATCATAAATCGATTTTCATTAAATAAAATCAAGATCGGGATAAATCCTCATTTCTTCTTTTAGAAAATACTCGTGTGGGAAATTTGTCAAAAGTTTCATGGCGCCGTTGCCGGGGTGGATGCAGCGTCGTTTATTAAGAGAATTACACTCCTGATTACTCATAGTTAGTTTTGTGTATGTATTTCAGAACAGAGAAGTACCCTCAAATTAATTAAACATTTAGAGTACTAAGACTCTAAATGTAAGGATGTTGATTTGAGGGGAAAACCTAACCAAATCGGTATTCTTTCTTGCAGGAATCATGGAGCCACCAAAAAGAAAATTGAAGCTTCAAAACAGGACAAGCCACAGCCACCATCTCCACTTGCCGTCGCCCCTGTCCCCAGTTCTGTGATTGACCGAAGATTATATCCGAAATTTAAAAAAATTTAAGATCTGGAATAATTTTCACAAGCACGGAATTTGTAATACCCGGGAATTTATCAACATAAAATAAATAAATAAACAATAAATAATAAATAATAAATAAATAAACATGATAAATAGATAAAGAATCATAAGAAATGAGAAATGGAATTTAAATTAAAAAGGAATCAAAGTTCTGAGAACCCGGGAAGCCGAAGACAATTTAATCAAATAAATTGTACACAGGATCCCGACCCTAATGGACTCGAGAATTCGAGGCCAATATTAAATTCAGACCCGAGTAAAATTAGGATAGGAAATTGGAGCCCAAAAATAATCCGGAAATAGGAGCCCAAGAACATAGAGGGATAGAAGTCCGAAAGAGAGGAGAAAAGGCCCGACGGATTGCACGATCCGGCCCAGACCGCAGCCTGGACAAAGGCCGCGCGGTCTCCGCGCGCTCCAAAGGGAAAGACCGCGCCAACTCAGCGCCATTAGCGCCAGTTGCGACGTTCCGCGATTCACTCGCCCGAATCCGGATTTTTCAACTTCGGTTGCTCACCTTGCGGCTCAAGACTCATTAGGGCAGACCTTGGACGTCCCCTAGGTCTTGCACATCTATAAATAACCATCTTAATCGATCCCGAACACTTTTCAAAACCCTACGAAAAACTCTCTACATATCGAACCCTAATCCCGGAGTCGTCGGAGGCACGAAGCCAAGAGAAGGGACTGACTTGGACGAAATTTGGAGACTTACATCGTCGTGGTAAGATCTGATCCATTCTTTTCCATTCTTGATTTGAAAATGAATCCTAACTCGATCCTTTTTCTATTCTAAACCCCGATCCGGATCGAGAGCGAAGAACCCGACGGAATCAAGGAGATAAACGGTGAACTGGAAGCCACGCCTTCGAATCGACGAGCCGGAACATCCATAAACCTGTAAGTTAACGCTTACTTCGGTTATGGATGATTAAAATACATTCGAATACAAAGATCTAAATAAAAACCCTAAAAATCTGTCAATAAAAGAAACCGACGGCGCAACGTTTTGCTTTGAATTTTTCGTACTCTTAAAAGTCTTCAAACGAGAAAACTCAAAACTGAAGAATCGTTCCTAAGACATAGATCTACCTTTTGTAAAATGTTCATAATTTTCCATTGTGTTTTGATAGCCGAAAATGGTCCCAAACGAACCTGCCTCAAATATAGATCTTGAAACGGTGAAAGATTCATAGTCCGAACTTGTGGTTGATTTTTACATTATATCTAGAGCAATTCAGGAATAGTGTTTAACATAAGAAGTGTAGATCTATAAGTTTAGAACACCTCCGTGAGTATTTGGAATCTTTCGTTAAGATTTGAACCCCTGAATATGAACCGAACCAATCTGCGTTCTTACCAAATTCATGAAAGCTGACAGAAATTAGTTTCGAGCTTGATCCAAAGATTAACCACTAATCCGACGAGAATTAGGCTTTGCATTCTAATGAAAGTTGTAGATAATGGTCTTAAGTATCTCCCTGTAAAATTTCATCAAATTTGGAGTTAGTTTTCTATGGTAGATCTCGAAATAATGAAACTGCTGTGTAAAATTGGGACAGTTTAATAACCCGATGAAAATCCACGTTTTTGACTTATTTCCTTAACTCGGATCGAAAAAGTTAAAACACAAATCTTCTCTGTGTTTTTGATTCATTGGTCAAATTTCAGAGTTTTCGAACTTAAAACAGATTTTTAATTAATTTTGGAGTAAACAGTGGTTTGACAAAGTCAAATTTTGAAAATCTTGTTGAAACAGTGAAATTGGCATTTAAGGTTTAAACGATTGGGAATTTCCTTTGAAATAAAATGCATGAAATAAGAATTTTGAGAAATCCCCTTACAACTAGATTAATTAAAATTAGGAGGTGAGTGCTCTACAGGGTACCCTCCTAACTATTCACTTCGTGCCTTTACGGATGATGGTGACCCGCGCGAATATGAGAAAATAAAATTCACATGAATAAGGCTTGCCCGAATGGCAATTGAGATATAATGCTTGCCGATAGGCAATTGATAAATAAAGCTTGCCGAAAGGCAATTGATAACTAAAGCTTGCCGAATGGCAATTGAGATATAAACATGAGACATGAGACATGAAACTAGAAGACTCGGAAATTGTTCCTTTTAGATTATGCTTTTAAATTATGTCCTACATTTATATTACTTTGCAAGCTATATTTATGGTCTTATGAAATCCCTGTCTTTTAAATTATACGGTTAATTTGTTATTAGATGAATACATTAAATCACGTATTGTATGCACATGTTTTCTTTAACTATTAAATAATGGCTTTGAAACCCCACGATCATGTAAGTGTTAACTTAATCAGCAAGTTGTGCTGACCCAAAATCATTTCTTTCTTTTTCCTACAGAGCATGTGGATTATACTTGAGCACGTACATGCATGGGATTTTTTTGGGAACACTTATGTTTAAATTTTGCATTAGACTATAGTATGAACGGGCCTGTTTAACCCGTGTTTTGGCCATGTTGGCCCTGTTTACATTTTCCGCTGCAATACCTATACTTACATATTATTTTTGAATTTATATTGTATGGGTTGTTTTTAATTGTTTTAAATATTTTAAATACTACAATAGCTAGCCTTGCATCTCTTTAGTGAGTTCGGAGAAACCGTGTCTTGCTAGGGAGGTGTGGCGGTGACATCCCGGCCTGGGTTATCAAAACCGGGGTGTTACAAGTTGGTATCAGAGCCAGGTTTATTTTTAAAGTAGTATTATTATTTTTAAACTATTAGATTGTTATTTTTAAACTATTATTTTTAAACCATGATTATTTTTAAATAATTATTGTCATAATTATAGAAGCCCAAATTATTATTTTTAAAACTTCCTAGCCCAAATTATTTTGAGCCCAAATAATAATTATTTTTGACCCAATATAGAGGTCCAAGGATTTTAACTATTATTTTAAATTTCTAAAGCGTTAATTCCATGGAATGAATTTTTACCTTTAAATAACAAAGAGGCTTGACATCGAATTAGATAACCTAGAAGCGACGTTTTTCTAACTTAGATCTCTTGCTACACCTAAATAACAAAGAGGCTTGACATCGAATTAGAAATGCTCACTAGAGACTGATCTTTTCGTAGTTATAGATCTCATTCATCTATGCGCACGGCTAAGCATAACAATCCTCGGCCTTAGCCATTCTTATCCTGGTACGAATTAGAAAATTTCCTTATGTGGAACAATAAAAATCAAGTTTTTATTAAAACACTCCTTATTCCAAAAATCTTGTTTGGTTTCCCAAACAACAAATTCGAAAATTCAAAATTTGAAATTAGAAACTCACGCTGCTCTAAAAAAACGTGGCCTTATGGGCGCACGTTTAACACTTGATCTCATATATGATTTAGCAAATTTCTTGTTCAAGCGATCTATCTAAACTCTGATAAACTAATCTATATACGTTATAACAGAAAATGGCACCTAGGAGAAAACCAAGGAAGGTAAGTCCAAACGGCACTGATGCTAACCTCCCCAACGAGGCCAATACCAATGACACCCCTCAAAACCTAGGAGAACGAGTACCTCCTGCACCCAACAACATGGAAGAACGTCTAAGGACTGTGGAGGAAGTCCTTGTAGCATTAGGAAATGCCGAGGTGCATAGGGCACAAACAGTACCTCCGCCAGTAGCCCGAGTCAACTACTTGGCATTGGTAAACCCCAACAACCCACCCCATTATGACGGCCAAGAGGATCCGGCCAAATTGGAAGATTGGATCCGTACCTTTGATAAGCTCTTGAACGCTATCACATGCCCTGATGAGGAGAAGATACACGTAGCGACCTACTACTTAGGAGGCGAAGCCGATGAGTGGTGGCAAAACCTTCAAACGAACTCAGAGGAAGACGAAGAAGCCTACACCTGGGAAGAACTTAAGGAAGCTTTGAGGGAAAGATTCTACCCACTGAGCACCAAGACTGCGAAATACGAGGAATTCATCAACCTAAAACAAGGTGCGCAAACAGTGCAAGAGTACCACACCGAATTCAAGGAGCTAGTGCGATTTGCTACGAGGATGTACCAACCGACTCTGACAAGGCTCAAAAATTTGAGATGGGTCTGAACCTTAGTATCCGGGAGATACTTGCAGTAGGACAATTCACGAACCTGCAGACGGTTTATGATCGTGCGGTAGTGGTTGCACGAGTCCAAGGACTGAAATGGAAACCGGTAGATGAGGCTAACCAAGGACCACAAAGAGAATACATGGTGGATAAGGACCATTTCTATGGAGACTCGAACGGACATCAAAATGACAATGGGGAGAAAAAGGGGATAGTCTTCAACCATGGTGACTATGCGCTACCATGTCCAAAGTGTGGTAAACCGCATTATGCGAGAGGATGCCCTCAGCCTGGAGCATGCCTTCGATGTGGTCGACATGGTCATCGGCTGCGTAATTTCCGGACACGGAAGGAGAACATCGACAAGAGAGAGGATGTGACTACTCGACCTAAGCAACCACAAAACCCAGACGGTCAAAATGGCAACAACCAAGGGCACCGATACCCTCAGAATAAACACCAAAACCCGAAACCTCTTGAGAATACTGAATAGGCAGTTATGGGGACATAACTGGAGTCCTAAGGGGGAGAGGATGTGATACCCCATAATAATTTCTCTTTGGAGTTCGACTCGATAAGATGTATCCTAAATCATAAATAAACAAATTCAAATTGTTTTGAACTACGTTATGGTTTGATCCCTTCACAGGGTACGTAGGCAGCTTAGAAGTTTTAATTCTAAGTTTACTCAAAAAATAATAAAATAAACAAAAGGATTAGTTCTTAACACAAGAAAAAGCCGAAACACAACTTCGAGGACGAAGTTGATTCTTAAGGAGGGTAAACTGTAATACCGGGAATTTTGCAACATAAAATAAATAAATAAATAAATAAATAAATAAATAAATAAACATGATAAATAGATAAAGAATCATAAGAAATGAGAAATGGAATTTAAATTAAAAAGGAATCAAAGTTCCAAGAACCCGGGAAGCCTAAGACAATTTAATCAAATAAATTGTACACAGGAACCCGACACTAGTGGACTCAAGAATTCGAGGCAATATTAAATTCAGACCCGAGTAAAATTAGGATAGGAAATTGGAGCCCAAAAATAATCCAGAAATAGGAGCCCAAGAACATAGAGGTATAGAAGTCCGAAAGAGAGGAGAGAAGGCCCGACGGATCGCACGACCCGGCACAGACCGCAACCTGGACCAAGGCCGCGCGGTCTCCGCGCGCTCCCAAGGGAAAGACCACGCCAACCCCGCGCCATTAGCGGCAGTTGCGACATTCCGCGATTCACTCGCCCGAATTCGAATTTTTCGACTTCGGTTGCTCAACTTGCGGCTCAAGACTCATTAGGGCTTGGACGTCCCCTAGGTCTTGCACATCTATAAATAACCATCTTAATCGATCCCGAATACTTTTCAAAACCCTACGAAAAACTCTCTACATATCGAACCCTAATCCCGGAGTCGTCGGAGGCACGAAGCCAAGAGAAGGGACTGACTTGGACGAAATTTGGAGACTTCCATCGTCGTGGTAAGATCTGATCCATTCTTTTCCATTCTTGATTCGAAAATGAATCCTAACTCGATCCTTTTTCTATTCTAAACCCCGATCCGGATCGAGAGCGAAGAACCCGACGGAATCAAGGAGATAAACGGTGAACTGGAAGCCACGCCTTCGAAACGACGAGCTGGAACATCCATAAACCTGTAAGTTAATGCTTACTTCGGTTATGGGCGATTAAAATACATTCGAATACTAAGATCTAAATAAAAACCCAAAAAATCTTTCAATAAAAGAAACCGATGGCGCAACATTTTGCTTTGAATTTTTCGAACCCTTAAAAGTCTTCAAACGAGAAAACTCAAAACTGAAGAATCGTTCCTAAGACATAGATCTACCTTCTGTAAAATTTTCATAATTTTCCATTGTGTTTTGATAGCCAAAAATGGTTCCAAACGAACCTGCCTCAAATATAGATCTTGAAACGGTGAAAGATTCATAGTCCGAACTTGTGGTTGATTTTTACATTAGATCTAGAGCGATTCAGGAATAGTGTTTAACATAAGAAGTGTAGATCTATAAGTTTAGAACACCTCCATGAATATTTGGAATCTTTCGTTAAGATTGGACCCCCGAATATGAACCGAACCAATCTGCGTTCTTACCGAATTCATGGAAGCTGACATAAATTAGTTTCGAGCTTGATCCAAAGATTAACCACTGATCCGACGAGAATTAGGCTTCGCATTCTAAATAAAAGTTGTAGATAATTGTCTTAAGTATCTCCCTGTAAAATTTCATCAAATTTGGAGTTAGTTTTCTATGGTAGATCTCGAAATCATGAAACTGCTGTGTAAAATTCGGACAGTTTAATAACCCAATGAAAATCCACATTTTTGACTTATTTCCTTAACTCGGATCGAAAAAGTTAAAACACAAAACATGTTCTTCTCTGTGTTTTAGAGTAATTGGTCAAATTTCAGAGTTTTCGGACTTAAAACATATTTTTAATTAATTTTGGAGTAAAGAGTGGTTTGACAAAATCAAATTTTGAAAATCTTGTTGAAACGGTAAAATTGGCCTTTAAGGTTTAAACGATTGGGAATTTCCTTTGAAATAAAATGCATGAAATAAGAATTTTGAGAAATCCCCTTACAACTGGATTAATTAAAATTAGGAGGTGAGTGCTCTACAGGGTGCCGTCCTAACTATTCACTTCGTGCCTTTACGGACGATGGTGACCCGCGCGAATATGAGAAAATAAAATTCACATGAATAAGGCTTGCCCGAAAGGCAATTGAGATATATTGCTTGCCGAAAGGCAATTGATAAATAAAGCTTGCCGAAAGGCAATTGATAACTAAAGCTTGCCGAATGGCAATTGAGATATAAAGATGAGACATGAGACATGAAACTAGAACACTCGAAAATTGTTCCTTTTAGATTATACTTTTAAATTATGTCCTACTGTTATATTACTTTTCAAGCTATATTTATGGTCTTATGAAATCCCTGTCTTTTAAATTATGCGGTTAAATTGTTATTAGATGAATACATTAAATCACGTATTGTATGCACATGTTTTCTTTAAATATTAAATAATGGCTTTGAAACCCCACGATCATGTATGTGTTAACTTACCAGCAAGTTGTGCTGACCCAAAACCATTTCTTTCTTTTTCCTACAGAGCATGTGGATTATACTTGAGCACGTACATGCATGGGATTTTTTTGGGAACACTTATTTTTAAATTTTGCATTAGACTATAGTATGAATGGGCCTGTTTAACTCGTGTTTTGGCCATGTTGGCCCTGTTTACATTTTCCGCTGCAATACTTATACTTACATATTATTTTTCCGCTGCATTATAATACTCCCTCCGTCCCATCTTAGATGTCTTATTTGACTTTTTGACACTGTTCATTATTCAACTTTGACTCAATATTATCGTAAGTTTATAATGGGAAAAAATAGTCGAGTTTGGTCTTGTTAAATTTGTTTAATTGTATAGTTTTGGAATACATATTTTATATAATTTTTACTTGTATATATTTTGAGATATTAACGATTAAAAATGTGCATTGGATTGTGTGCATAAGTCAAACATGACATCTTAGTTGGGATAAAGGGAGTATTATTTTTGGATTTATATTGTATGGGCTGTTTTTAATTGTTTTAAATATTTTAAATACCGCAATACCTAGCCTTGCATCTCTTTAGTGAGCTTGGAGAAACCGTGTCTTGCTAGGGAGGTGTGGCGGTGACATCCCGGCTTGGGTTATCAAAACCGGGGTGTTACAAGTTGGTATTAGAGCCAGCTTTATTTTTAAATTAGTATTATTGTTTTTAAACTATTAGATTATTATTTTTAAACTATTATTTTTAAACCATGATTATTTTTAAATTATTATTGTCATAATTATAAAAACCCAAATTATTATTTTTAAAATTTCCTAGCCCAAATTATTTTGAGTCCAAATTATAATTATTTTTGACCCAATATAGAGGTCCAAGGATTTTAACTACTCCCTCCGTTTGTTAAAAGTTGTAACATTTGCATAGTTGTTACTATTCACTGAGTAACTTTGATTCAAATTTTTAACACAGTTATACAAGATAAAACATAGTCAAGTGGGATCTTGTTAGATTCGTCTAATCGCGTAGCTTTAGAATATTAAATTTTTATAATTTTTACTTTTACACAATTTGAGATATTAAGCGTTAAAAATGTGCATTGGATAACGTGAAATGCAGGAATGTTACAATTTTTTAAAAACGGAGGGAGTATTATTTTAAATTTCTAAAGCGTTAATTCCATGGAATGAATTTTTACTTTTAAAACCCATGGAAAAAAAATATATATATACATAGTGCATGAATTATTTTTGGGGCAAAATCATCATTTGCATGTGCATACTGCATTTTCTATACCTTACATAACCTAGAAGCGACGTTGTTCTAACTTAGATCTCTTGCTACACCTAAATAACTTAGAGGCTTGACATCGAATTAAAAATGCTCACTAGAGACTGATCTTGCCGTAGTTCTAGATCTCATTCATCTATGCGCACGCCTAAGCATAACAATCCTCGGCCTTAGCCATTCCTATCCTGGTACGAATTAGAAAATTTCCTTATGTGGAAAAATAAAAACCAAGTTTTTATCAAAACACTCCTTATTCCAAAAATCTTGTTTGGTTTCCCAAACAACAAATCCGAAAATTTGAAATTTGAAATTAGAAACTCACGCTGCTCTAAAAAAATGTGGCCTTATGGGCGCGCGTTTAACACTTGATCTCATATATGATTTAGCAAATTTCTTGTTCAAGCGATCTATCTAAACTCTGATAAACTAATCTATATACGTTGTAACAGAAAATGGCACCTAGGAGAAAACCAATGAAGGTAAGTCCAAACGGCACTGACGCTAACCTCCCCAACGAGGCCAATACCAATGAGACCCCTCAAAACCTAGGAGAACGAGTACCCCCTGCACCCAACAACATGGAAGAACAGCTAAGGACTGTGGAGGAAGTCCTTGTAGCATTAGGAAATGCCGAGGTGCATAGGGCACAAACAGTACCTCCGCCAGTAGCCCGAGTCAACTACTTGGCGTTGGTAAACCCCTACAACCCACCCCATTATGACGGCCAAGAGGATCCGGCCAAATTGGAAGATTGGATCCGTACCTTTGATAAGCTCTTGAACGCTATCACATGCCCTGATGAGGAGAAGATACACGTAGCGACCTACTACTTAGGAGCCGAAGCCGATGAGTGGTGGCAAAACCTTCAAACGAACTCAGAGGAAGACGAAGAAGCCTACACCCGGGAAGAACTTAAGGAAGCTTTGAGGGAAATATTCTACCCACTGAGCACCAAGACAGCGAAATACGAGGAATTCATCAACCTAAAACAAGGTGCGCAAACAGTGCAAGAGTACTACACCAAATTCAAGGAACTAGTGTGATTTCCTACGAGGATAGTAACAACCGACTCTGACAAGGCTCATAAATTCGAGATGGGTCTGAACCTTAGTATCCGGGAGATACTTGTAGTAGGACAATTCACGAACCTGCAGACGGTTTATGATCGTGCGGTAGCGGTTGCACGAGTCCAAGGACTGAAATGGAAACCGGTAGATGAGGCTAACTAAGGACCACAAGGAGAATACAAGGTGGATAAGGACCATTTCTATGGAGACTCGAACGCACAACATCAAAATGACAATGGGGAGAAAAAGGGGATAGTCTTCAACCATGGTGACTATGCGCCACCATTTCCAAAGTGTGGTAAAGCGAATTATGCGAGAGGATGCCCTCAGCCTGGAGCATGCCTTCGATGTGGTCGACATGGTCATCGGCTGCATAATTGCCGGACACGGAAGGAGAACATCGACAAGAGAGAGGATGTGAATACTCGACCTAAGCAACCACGAAACCCAGACGGTCAAAATGGCAACAACCAAGGGCACCGATACCCTCAGAATAAAGACCAAAACCCGAAACCTCTTGAGAATACTGAATAGGCAGTTATGGGGACATAACTGGAGTCCTAAGGGGGAGAGGATGTGATACCCCATTATAATTTCTCTTTGTAGTTCGACTCGATAAGATGTATCCTAAATCATAAATAAACAAATTCAAATTGTTTTGAACTACGTTATGGCTTGATCCCTTCACAGGGTACGTAGGCAGCTTAGAAGTTTTAATTCTAAGCTCAGTCACAAAATAATAAAATAAACAAAAGGATTAGTTCTTAACACAAGAAAAAGCCGAAACACAACTTCGAGGACGAAGTTGATTCTTAAGGAGGGTAGACTGTAATACCCAGGAATTTTGCAACATAAAATAAATAAATAAATAAATAAACAATAAATAAAAAATAATAAATAAATAAACATGATAAATAGATAAATAATCATAAGAAATGAGAAATGGAATTTAAATTAAAAAGGAATCAAAGTTCCGAGAACCCGGGAAGCCGAAGACAATTTAATCAAATAAATTATACAGAGGAACCCGACACTAATGGACTCGAGAATTTGAGGCCAATATTAAATTCAGACTCGAGTAAAATTAGGATAGGAAATTGGAGCCCAAAAATAATCCGGAAATCGGAGCCCAAGACCATAGAGGCATAGAAGTCCGAAAGAGATGAGAAAAGGCCCGACGGATCGCACGACCCGGCCCATACCGCATCTTGGACCAAGGCCGCCCGGTCTCCGCGCGCTTCCAAGGGAAAGACCGCGCCAACCCCGCGCCATTAGCGGCAGTTGCGACGTTCCGAGATTCACTCGCCCGAATGCGGATTTTTCGACTTCGGTTGCTTACCCTGCGGCTTAAGACTCTTTAGGGCAGACCTTGGACGTCCCCTAGGTCTTGCACATCTATAAATAACCATCTTAATCGATCCCGAACACTTTTCAAAACCCTACGAAAAACTCTCTACATATCGAACCCTAATCCCGGAGTCGTCGGAGGCACGAAGCCAAGAGAAGGGATTGACTTGGACGAAATTTGGAGACTTCCATCGTCGTGGTAAGATCTGATCCATTTTTTTCCATTCTTGATTTGAAAACGAATCTTAACTCGATCCTTTTTCTATTCTAAACCCCGATCCGGATTGAGAACGAAGAACCCAACGGAATCAAGGAAATAAACGGTGAACTAGAAGCCACCCCTTCGAATCGACGAGCCGGAATATCCATAAACCTATAAGTTAAACAACTAAAATACATTTGAATACAAAGATCTAAATAAAAACCCTAAAAATCTGTCAAAAAAAGAAACCGACGGCGCAACGTTTTGCTTTGAATTTTTCAAACCCTTAAAGTCTTCAAACGAGAAAACTCAAAACTGAAAAATCGTTCCCAAGACATAGATCTACCTTCTGTAAAATTTTCATAATTTTCCATTGTGTTTTGATAGCCGAAAGCGGTCCCAAACGAACCTGCCTCAAATATAGATCTTGAAACGGTGAAAGATTCATAGTCCGAACTTGTGGTTGATTTTTACATTAGATCTAAAGCGATTCAGGAATAGTGCTGAACATAAGAAGTGTAGATCTATAAGTTTAGAACACTTCCATGATTTTTTGGAATCTTTCGTTAATATTTGAACCCCCGAATATGAACCGAACCAATCTGCGTTCTTACCGAATTCATGAAAGCTGACAGAAATTAGTTTCGAGCTTGATCCAAAGATTAACCATTGATCCGACGAGAATTAGGCTTTGCGTTCTAAATGAAAGTTTTTGATAATTGTCTTAAGTATCTCCCTGTAAAATTTCATCAAATTTGGATTTAGTTTTCTATGGTAGATCTCGAAATCATGAAACTGCTGTGTAAAACTCGGACAGTTTAATAACCCGATGAAAATCCACGTTTTTGACTTATTTCCTTAATTCGGATCGAAAAAGTTAAAACACAAAACTTGTTCGTCTCTGTGTTTTCAAGTCACTGGTCAAGTTTCATCGGACTTAAAACAGATTTCTAATTAATTTTGGAGTAAACAGTGGTTTGACAAAGTCAAATTTTGAAAATCTTGTTGAAATGGAGAAATTGGCCTTTAAGGTTTAAACGATTTGGAATTCCCTTTGAAATAAAATGCATGAAATAAGAATTTTGAGAAATCCCCTTAAACTGGATTAATTAAAATTAGGAGGTGAGTGCTCTATAGGGTGCCCTCCTAACTATTCTATTCGTGCCTTTACGGACGATGGTGACCCGCGCGAATATGAGAAAATAAAATTCACATGAATAAGGCTTGACCGAATGGCAATTGAGATATAATGCTTGTCGAAAGGCAATTGATAAATAAAGTTTGCCGAAAGGCAATTGATAACTAAAGCTTGCCGAATGGCAATTGAGATATAAACATGAGACATGAGACATGAAACTAGAAGACTCGAAAATTGTTCATTTTAGATTATGCTTATAAATTATGTCCTACAGTTATATTACTTTGCAAGCTATATTTATAGTCTTATTAAATCCCTGTCTTTTAAATTATGCGGTTAAATTGTTATTAGATGAATACATTAAATCACGTATTGTTTGCACATGTTTTCTTTAAATATTAAATAATGGCTTTGAAACCCCACGATCATGTATGTGTTAACTTACTCAGCAAGTTGTGCTGACCCAAAACCATTTCTTTCTTTTTCCTACAGAGCATGTGGATTATATTTGAGCACGTACATGCATGGGATTTTTTTGGGAACACTTATTTTTAAATTTTGCATTAGACTATAATATGGACGGGCCTGTTTAACCCGTGTTTTGGCCATGTTGGCCTTGTTTACATTTTCCGCTGCAATACTTATACTTAGATATTATTTTTCCGCTGCATTATAATATTATTTTTGAATCTATATTGTTTGGGCTGTTTTAATTGTTTTAAATATTTTAAATATTGCAATACCTATGTAACACCCCGGATTTGATAACCCAGGCCGGGATGCCACCGCCACACCTCCCAAGCAAGACACGACTTCATTCGAGCTCACTCGAGAGATGCAAGGCTAAGGGTATAAAATAATTTTAAACAACCAAGTCCGGAAATACTTATATTTAAAAAAATAATAATCATCCATACACGCAGCGAAAATATAAGTTGTGCAGCGGAAATAAAGTATAAGGGCCGACATGGCCAAAACACGGCTTAACAGGCCACTATGCAGTCTCATGCAGAATATAATTTAATGTCCAAAATAAATTCCCCGGATGTATGCTCATGCTTCATACTCTGTCATAGAAAAATAGAAAGCAACGTTTATCAGTTTTAAAGAATACTGAGTAAGTCAATCCCTAACATAGAAATAAAGGGGTTTTAAAATTTTAATAATTAAAACTTCATTTTTAAGCATGCATATCAAAAACGTGTAATTCGACTAATTAATAGACAATGATTTAATACACATATTCTCATAGCCAAATTAAGTTTAAAAATTAGAATTTAAGGCATAGGCACAATTTTAAAGCATGGCATATTAAATAGCATGAGTAAAGGCATAATTTAAAAATAAGATAGAACATAATTTTTCAATTTTTTTTTTAAGAACGATAAGAATTTAATTTGTATACTTGAACATGCATTTAAATTCATAAATAATAATTTAAGCACGGTGTAAATTTAAGATATAATTTAAAGACATAAATAAATAAATAAATACGAAAAAGAATTAAGTCTTTTATTTTCCCCTGTTACGTCACCACTCAATAATATTTAGTGTAGCCGGCGATCCGGCGGCCGCAGCCGTTTCGTAAGTTTCTGTCTAGCCGGCGATCCGGCGGCCGCAGCCAATTTAATAAGTGTCATTTAGCCGGCGATCCGGCGGCCTCAGCCAATATAGTATGTTTCATTTAGTCGGCGCTCCGGCGCCCTTAGCCAATTTAGTAAATTTCATTTAGCCGGCGATCCGGCGGCCGCAGCCAATTTAGTAAGTTTCTTGTGTAGCCGATAGTCCGGCGGCTGCAGCCGTTTCGTAAGTTTCTTGTGTACCCGATCATCCGGCGGCCGCAGCCGTATCTACCATACCCAATAACACTCCGGAGCCTCAGGAAACCCATACGGATATTCCCGAGAGTGTAGGCCATGTATCTCATGCCGTTTTGGCATAATTATTCAATCAAGTATCTTGCGTCCATTATAGGCACGCCGAAAAGGCTAGAGGGGCACCCTGCAGAGCACTCACCCTCTACCTAGGTATCTCATATCGTTTCGATTTAGTGTAACTGGGTTTTTCAAAAGAATAGATTTATCATATTTCAAGGTTTCGACCGTTTGTTTCGAAATTTCAAAATCTCTTCGATTTAAAATCGTTTGGCGCCACAGTTTACGCCTTTTTAATTTAAAAATTCATTTCACGTCCGAAAAATCTGAAATTTGTACAGTGTACCAAAAACACCCTAACGAACAAAATTCGTGTTTTAACTATTTCGAAATAAGGTGAGAAAACATGTCAAAAATCGAGTTCATTACACAGGTAGTATTCTGTCTAGATTCAGTTTTGGCACAGTTCAAAAATTCGACGTTTTAACATAACAAATGGACTCCAAAAATTCTGAAATTTTATACAGGCATACTGGACATGATTATCTAAAACTTTCATTTATATTGCAAAGACTATATCTGAATAGAAATTATAGAAACATGCCCATCAATTTCGGACATATGCACTGTCAGTTTTTCGGGAAGAGTTTGGAAAACAGTTTATGTTTAATGCGATTCGAGATAGCAAACATTGATGAAAATCTCTCAAGTTTTTACACAACCTAGATTAATATATTAGGATCAAAAGTCTAGTTTTGAGTTTCTCGGATTGGACTCCCGAAATATGAGTTTTAAACGGATTTCAGAAATTGTGCAAGTTGGGATTTTTAGGTTCAATTTTTACGTTTTGTTACAAAGTGACTAAATCGGACGCCCCTAAGCCACCCGTATTGATATGAAAGGCATCAACTTACTGTGGGTGTGATAAAAGACGTCTCCGGGTTGTTCGGAATCGACGGATGGCTACGAACCGATTTCCTCAACCCGATTTCTTCTTCCTTTGGCTCCGATTTGTGTTTACAAGTAAAAACCCATAAGTTAGGATGATGTTTATGATCTTAAAACGAATAGGAAGCCTGATTTACATCTTACCAATAATCCCAAGCCTGAAATCCATTATCTACACACTCCCACGGTCGGTTGTGGTCGTCGGGAAGTTGCCGGAAGTTCGTCGGAAAGTCGTCGGAAAGGTGGCTTTGGTTTTTGGGAGAATTTGGATGAAGAAGGGGTTTGAAAACTGAGGAATGAGGCTAGGGTTCATCCAATCTCGTCCTAAATGTCTTTCCCCCGACTGGGATCGACTTTCCTTAGTCGGGGGTCGAAATTTAGGCAAGAAAATCGCATAACCGCGTCAAGTGTAGCAGGCTGTGTGGTTGGCGCGGGGTAAGGCCAAACACCGCGTGGAGGGCGCACGGCCTGGTCTGGGCCGTGCATCCGGACTGGGACGTGGGATCCCGTCGGGCCTTTTCTCCTCTCTTTAGGGTTTCTATCCTCCTACATTTTCGGGCTCGATTTTTTGGGTCGTTCTCGGGTTACGATTCCCTTCTTAAATCTACTTCGACTTGAAATTGATTTCGTGTTTGAAATCTTAAGTCTGTCGGTTTCGGATTTGTCGGCTTCTAACTCGTCGTCTTTTGGCTCAAGTGCAATAATTTATCTAATTAAATTATTTCCGACTTCACGGGTTCTTGGAATTAAAATTCTTTTCCTTCTTGAATTTAATTCCAATTCTTTTGGGATTAATCAATGGAATATCTTCGGGCTTCCTTTCCCTCTTTTATTCCATTTTGAATTTATCGGTAATTCATTTCCGAGCAATAATGAATTATTTTCTTCTTCTCGGAAATATTTCGGCCTTGATCGGATTAAGAAATAAATTTTATTCCTTTGGACATTGGTAAAAATCCCGGGTATTACAGTCTACCCCCCTTAAGAATCAACTTCGTCCTCAAAGTTGCGCTTTAGGTTTTCGCGAGATTAGAACTAAGGTTCTATCGTTCATTTCGTTCATTTCTATTTTTCGTTATTGTATTATTGCGTTATCATATGTTATTGTTTGATGTTGTTTGTATTATTTTATAATATCATTTGACTGAACAGAGAATTGAAATTTCCAAGTTGCCTACGTACCCTGTGAAGGGATCAAGTCATTACGTAGTTCAAAACAATTTGAATTTGTTTATTCGGGTCGGGTTCGAAAATAAATGTCTATGCATTATTACGTGGTATTCCATCCTCTACCTCTTAGGACTTCAGTTATGTCCCCATAACTGCCTATACGTTATTCTCGTTACCTTCGACCCCCTTCTCATTGAGATGGTAATTTGACTCGATCGTCGTCATCCAATCATCCTACAGTTCCTCCTTGATTTCCATGGTGAGTGTTCACCCAATCCAGCCTTTTCAAATATTCTCGCTTGTCAATGTTCTCCATCCGAGTCCGGCATTCACGCAGTCGGTGACCCTATCGACCGCATCGATAGCACGCGCCAGGTTTAGGGCATCCTATCGCATAATGTGGTTTACCACACTTTGGGCATGGTGGCGCATAGTCACCATGGTTGAAGACTATCCCTTTGTTTCCTCCACTGTTGCCTTGAGGTGGTCTATTCGGGCCTCCCCGAATATGGTTCCTACCTGAGTAATTATCGGTTCCGTGGTCCCGTTTCCTCTTGCCCTTCCCTTGGTTGATTAGTGGATTTCCTAAGGCAACCACAGCTTCCTCTATAGTTCTCAATCGGTCACTTAAGTTCTTGGGTGTGGAGGCTACTTGCCCTCCTTGATTGGGTGCACTAACGTCTTGTACTGGTACGTCGGGTTGTCGTGGCTCTTCGTTGGTGTTGGGTGGGATGGGTGGATTGCTAGGTCTTCCTATAGGTGTCATTCTGTCACAACATATAAGGATTTGATTCTACGGATTTCATAGTGTTGGAAAAATAATAATTTGTTGAATCAAATTGTGTTAATAGGAGTTGTTTATATGGTGTGGTGTTTAGAGTTTAACATTTTGTTGCTTGGACGCGGCGTAGTAGGTATTAGGTTTTAATAAGAATTCCTCAAGATTTTTGGAATAATAAGAGTGTTGTAATGATAGATATGGACTTGCACTTTGTTTCTCCATATAAGGAATTTTTTTTTTTTGTACAAAGATAGGAAATGAAATGGTACTTCTATTTCTCGGAAAGTAATAACTAAGCAATGGTAGATAAATAGCATTTATAATCTTCAATCTCTTAAGCCATGTTGGTAGGGTCTTTCTTCGTTGGGCTTCGATTCAATCCTTCATTGCTTCGTTTTGTTTGGTAAGTTTTTTTTTTTTTTTAACTTGGGTCTCTAGATTATTTATGCGTTCATCGTTTTCATCGTTAGGTTTCTCGACAAGTCATAATATATCGTCTAGGTGAGGATCTATGGTAAAAGGCAGAGAATAGGTATGCGCATGCTAAGCATAGACGATCAAGATCTAAAACTAAGGCACAATTAGTCTAGCGCTTCTAAGTCAAGACTCAAGGTCAAGTCGAATACTAGAGTGAGAATGTTATGTAACACAAACGATTCACAAAAGAGGTTAACACAATTATTTATGTATGCATATGCATATGCAAACCCCCCCCCCCCCCCCCCCAAAATAATTTAGTTCATGCAATGCATCTATTTATTTTTCCATGGGCTTTTTAGAAAAAATTATTTCATGGATAATTTAAAAATAATGGTAAAAGGTTTGGACCACTATATTGGGCCAAAAGTAATAAATTATTTCGGCTCAAGTATAAACATGGGTATTGGGCCAAAATATGTGAGCTAACATAATTAATTATTGGGCTAAAAATTTTGGGCTCAAAATTTTGGGCTTTTAAAAAAAATAACACTTATAAGTAAAACAATTTGGGCTAAAAGTTTGGGCTTCAAAAGTGATAGTTAAAAAAATAATACTAGTTTTAAAAATAATAATAGTTTAAAATAATAATACCTTTAAAAATATTCCGGGCTCTGATACCAACTTGTAACACCCCGGATTTGATAACCCAGGCTGGGATGCCACCGCCACACCTCCCAAGCAAGACACGACTTCATTCGAGCTCACTTGAGAGATACAAGGCTAAGGGTATAAAATAATTTTAAACAACCAAGTCCGGAAATACTTATATTTAAAAAAATAATAATCATCCATACACGCAGCGGAAATATAAGTTGTGCAGCGGAAATAAAGTATAAGGGCCGAAATGGCCAAAACACGGGTTAACAGGCCCGTATGCAGTCTCATGCAGAAAATAATTTAATGTCCAAAATAAATTCCCCGGATGTATGCTCATGCTTCATATTTTATCATAGAAAAATAGAAAGCAACGTTTATCAGTATTAAAGAATACTAAGTAAGTCAATCCCTAACATAGCAATAAAGGGGTTTTAAAATTTTAATAATTAAAAACTCATTTTTAAGCATGCATATCAAAAACGTGTAATTCGACTAATTAATAGACAATGATTTAATACACATATTCTCATAGCCAAATTAAGTTTAAAAATGAGAATTTAAGGCATAGGCACAATTTTAAAACATGACATATTAAATAGCATGAGTAAAGGCATAATTTAAAAATAAGATAGAACATAATTTTAAAAATTTTTTAAGAACGATAAGAATTTAATTTGTATACTTGAACATGCATTTAAATTCATAAATAATAATTTAAGCACGGTGTAAATTTAAGACATAATTTAAAGACATAAACAAATAAATAAATACATAAAAGAATTAAGTCTTTTATTTTCCCCCGTTACGTCACCACTAAATAATATTTAGTGTAGCCGGCGATCCGGCGGCTGCAACCGTTTCGTAAGTTTCTGTCTAGCCGGCGATCCGGCGGTCGCAGCCAATTTAATAAGTGTCATTTAGCCGGCGATCCGGCGGCCTCAGCCAATATAGTAAGTTTCATTTAGCCGGCGATCCGGCGGCCTCAGCCAATTTAGTACATTTCGTTTAGCCGGCGATCCGGCGGCCGCAGCCAATTTAGTAAGTTTCTTGTGTAGCCGGTAGCCCGGCGGCCGCAGTCGTATCGTAAGTTTCTTGTGTAGCAGGTCATCCGGCGGCCGCAGCCGTATCTGCCATACCCAGTAACACTCCAGAGCCTCTGGAAACCCATACGGATATTCCCGAGAGTGTAGGCCATGTATCTCATGCCGTTTTGGTGTAGTTTTTCAATCAAGTATCTTGCGTCCATTACAGGCACGCCGAAAAGGGTAGAGGGGCACCCTGCAGAGCACTCACCCTCTACCTAGGTATCTCATATTGTTTCGATTTAGTGTAACGGGGTTTTTCAAAAGTATAGATTTATCGTATTTCAAGGTTTCGACCGTTTGTTTCGAAATTTCAAAATCTCTTCGATTTAAAATTGTTTGGCGCCACAGTTTACGCCTTTTTAATTTAAAAATTCATTTCAAGTCCGAAAAATCTGAAATTTGTACAGTGTACCAAAAACACCCTAACGAACAACATTCGTGTTTTAACTATTTCGAAATAAGGTGAGAAAACATGTCAAAAATCGAGTTCATTACACAGGTAGTATTCTGTCCAGATTCAGTTTTGGCACAGTTCAAAAATTCGACATTTTAACATAACAAATGGACTGCAAAAATTCTGAAATTTTATACAGGCATACTGGACATGATTATCTACAACTTTCATTTATATTGCAAAGACTATATCTGAATAGAAATTATAGAAACATGCCCATCAATTTCGGACATATGCACTGTCAGTTTTTCGGGAAGAGTTTGGAAAACAGTTTATGTTCAATGCGATTTGAGATAGCAAACATTGATGAAAACTTTGAAATTTTTACACAACCTAGATTAATATATTAGGATCAAAAGTCTAGTTTTGAGTTTCTCGGATTGGACTCTCGAAATATGAGTTTTAAACGGATTTCAGAAATTGCGCAAGTTGGGATTTTTAGGTTCGATTTTTACGTTTCGTTACAAAGTGACTAAATCGGACGCCCCTAAGTCACCCGTATTGATATGAAAGGCATCAACTTTCAGTGGTGTGATAAAGGATGTCTCCGGGTCGTTCGGAATCGACGGATGGCTACGAACGGATCTCCTCAACCCAATTTCTTCTTCCTTTGGCTCCGATTTGTGTTTACAAGTAAAAACCCGTAAGTTAGGATGATATTTATGATCTTAAAACAAATAGGAAGCCTGATTTACATCTTACCAATAATCCCAAGCCTGAAATCCTTTATCTACACACTCCCACGGTCGGTTTTGGTCATCGGGAAGTTGCCGGAAGTTCGTCGGAAAGTCGTCGGAAAGGTGACTTTGGTTTTTGGAAGAATTTGGATGAAGAAGGGGTTTGAAAACTGAGGAATGAGGCTAGGGTTCATCCAACCTCGTCCTAAATGTCTTTCCCCCGACTGGGATCGACTTTCCTTAGTCGGGGGTCGGAATTTAGGCAAGAAAATTGCATAACCGCGTCAAGTGTAGCAGGCTGTGTGGTTGACGCGGGGTTGGCACGGGGTAAGGCCAACCACCGTGCGGAGGGCGCGCGGCCTGGTCTAGGCCGTGCGTCCGGACTGGGCCGTGCGATCCCGTCGGGCCTTTTCTCCTCTCTTTCGGGTTTCTATCCTCCTACATTTTCGGGCTCGATTTTTCAGGTCGTTCTCGGGTTATGATTCCCTTCTTAAATCTATTTCAACTTGAAATTGATTTCGTGTTTGAAATCTTAAGTCCATCGGTTTCGGAATTGTCGGCTTCTAACTCGTCGTCTTTTGGCTCCCGTGCAATAATTTATCTAATTAAATTATTTCCGACTTCACGGGTTTTTGGAATTAAAATTCTTTTCCTTCTTGAATTTAATTCCAATTCTTTTGGGATTAATCCATGGAATATCTTCGGGCTTCCTTTCCCTCTTTTATTCCATTTTGAATTTATCGGTAATTCATTTCCGAGCAATAATGAATTGTTTTCTTCTTCTCGGAAATATTTCGGCCTTGATCGGATTAAGAAATAAATCTTATTCCTTTGGACATTGGTAAAATCCCGGGTATTACAACCTAGCCTTGCATCTCTTTAGTGAGCTCGGAGAAATCGTGTCTTGCTAGGGAGGTGTGGCGGTGACATCCCGGCCTGGGTTATCAAAACCTGGGTTTTACAGAATTAATCCAACCTAAATTCTTGCAAGTCAGAATAATTTAATCATTATATATATATATATTATAATAAAAATAAAAAAACCCTCTTGTGCATATTATATTAAATAATTCGGGTATTAATCAACTAATTCACATTTAGAGTACTAAAACTCTAAATGTGAGGATGCTGATATCTTTTGAGAAAATCCGATATTTTATTTTGTGTGTGTTTTGCAGGAATTCGTGGGACCAACAAAAAGAAAATTAAAGCTTCAAAAAGGTTCCCGGTTGGATCAATTCTGTGATTAATTAAAAGTATTCTTGGAATTTAAAGCAATTTAAAATCTGGAATAACTTTTATAAGAACAGAATTAATCCAACCTAATTTATGCAAGTAGATTAAATTTTATATGTGTTTAGAAAATCCAAAAACGTGATTGAGCAATTTTGATGAAAATCAGAATTTTTCTAAGTATTGGGCATCGAACAATTCCTTGCTCGATGAACCAAATGATCACACTTAGCCAAAATTGTCGAACACATAATTGGTTTGACGAAAAAGGCTATCGAAAGTATGTTTTTAATTTTTATATAAATATTTTCCCCCTCCCTCCCTCCTCTTTTATTTTGTCTTGATTTGAATAATTTGTTTGAGTAGGAATTGATTTACTCACATTTTGAGCAAGGCTCAAAATGTGAGGATGTTGATTCTTCACTTAAAAAAAAAAGGTTTTATTTTTATTTTTATTTTGTTTATTTTTTATTATTTTATATTTACAACTAGCACAAAGCATGCATAACTCCGTCAGTTTAAATTCACATATTTGATTTTGGTTTATGATTAAAATTTCAAACTTTTAAATTGGGATAATATAATTGAAGACATTCATGATATGAATTTTTGAGGTTTTGAGCTATAAAAATTTAATGATATAATCATCTTGTTAGGTAATGAGTCCTCATGTTGAGAATTTAATTGAATAAATTGTGAGAATATGTTAAAGATTTTATTTAAGAATATTGTATGACATGATGAACCATTCCATGTGAGATTTGAGCCATGAGTCACTTTTACTCATTTTCTTCTTTGTTGTGTGAAAATCATTTTGATTAAAGGAAACTAGAACTTGCGATTGGGACCGATTCAAGACCATGCCATATTCCAAAAATCGAGCATATGATCGAGGCACTTAGAAAATCCAATTTTTGGCCTTCTTTTGAAATCCAAACCCAAAAATATTTTCCCCTTAGGATTAACCGCTTTGAGCCTAATTTTTCTTTGAAGCCCTCTATATTATTTCTAGCCATACAAAAAGACCAAATATCAAACCCAAGTGTGCAAGAATGAATTTTATCAAGGCATTACAATTTATGATCATCAATTCATCAAATCGGTATTCAAAAATCCGATCAAAAAAAAAAAAAAGAAAAGAAAAGAAGAAAAATGTTGAGTTTCATCCAACAAAAATAAATTGCAAAATGACAAAGCAAATTAGACATAGTCTAATGTCATGCAATAAAAAAAGGAAGCAAACAAAATATATATATATATATATATATTGATGATCATAAATTTTAAATAAAAATAATGCCATGTTATGATAGTACTAATTCTTGCCACTTCTTAGCCCAATAATCCCCTTCCATACCAAATGTTACAACCGTATGCCCCGTCATAACCCTTGAATAAGACCTCATGATCTTGATTTGAAGAAATGAGCCGGTGGCGAGTTGGTCTAATTGCAAGCATATGGGATAATTTAATTAAATTTGATTATGAGTGTTCAATGATTAAAACCCAATTTGAGAGTGAGTGAAATTTCCGTTTCTACCATATGTTAGGTTCTGTTTCTAAATTTCTGTTTATGTCATGCTTAAATTCTAGAATTAAATCAATGATTAATTCTAAACATGATATTCATGAAAAATTATCAATAATGACTGATTTGTAGGCCTGATTAAGTGAAAAATATCATTTTATTAAACACTGCAATCAAGAGAATTTAATACTTGTAGTTTTTTATTGTCTAATCCCAAAATAAAAAGAATGAAATTTTTGAAGCCACGAAAATAGATTGAATATGCAGAGTCTATGTTCTTAGGAACATTGTCTCCGACTGCTCAAGGATGATCAGTATTAAATGTGAGGATGTTGATAATGGCCAAAATTGACCATTATTTTTAATCTATTTCCGTGTCTGAACATGGGTATTTGATCGCATTCCGGTTTTATTTAAATAAGAAAGCAGTTGAATTTGACAGATATTTGCAAGTTTGTATAAATAATAAACTGGTATTGAAAAACACAAAAATGTTGTTATTTATTAAATTTTTGTTAAGAAAATCCAAAAACATGATAAAATATTAAAAATTCCACACTTTTAAAATTTGAGAATGATAGTTCGGTGGAACACGGATCCAATAAATGGAGCACAAACGAACAAATCAATTGGAGGAATAAATATCTATAAATAATATATTTATTTATTTATTTATTTTTATATATATAAAAAAAGAGAAAAAGAGAAAAAGAAAGAAGAAACAATAAAGGAAGCAAAATTGAAAAGAAGTGTAACATGATTAGCTGTGGGCCCCGCCTAATTTTTTTTCATTTCCTAATTCTTGCCACAGTAGAGACGTAAATGCAATTGGAATTACGCCTTGTCTATTCCGACCAACCATCTCCGAATTCCGGCAACCACCGCAGCACTCCACCACATGTCTCTCACCATTTCCGGCCACCATCCTTCTGAGTCACAGCCGACCGCCGCTGCCATCCCCCAACTCCGAGCACCCCGATAGACCAATCTAAGAAAACCCACAAATTATTTTCCGGTCATCCCCTCCGAAGCTCCGGCCACAACCTTAGGCAGTCCCAATCGTCCTCTCCGCCAGCTCCAGCATTATTGCCAACACCTCGCTGTTCCACCACCACCTCAAGGAAACTCCCGTCACCGCCGCTGTTCGTTATTGGAAGCTCCGGTGAGTCCCGAAAGTCGTAACCTTGCCGATGAACAAAACCTCGCAACTCCAGCCAAGCTCGACCCAGCTGCTCCGCATCATCCGCCGGAGAGAGTTCCGCGTCATCCCTTCCATCCCTTTACGCCAAGCAGCCCCGCATCGTCCCTCCTTTGACGCCAAGCAGCTCCGCAGCTCTGCGTCATGTCAAATGCTTTGCGTCATCTCCTCCTGCTTCTTCCGTGTCGTCCATCTCCTTGGCGTCAAAGGGAGCTTGTTCCGCGTCATTCCGGAATGCTTCGCGTTATCTCCTTGGCGTCAAGGGAACCTGTTCCGCGTCAAGGGCTTAACCCAAATTCAAATTGGCAAAGTCTTTTATTTTCCCATGTGATGAAAGAATTGGTAAGTCCCAGGAGCTCCAGTCCCACATGTGCAAAATGTTTTGTCTCTTCCTCCGGACTCATGCACCCGCCCCTTGCTGCGGAAAATCTGAATGTTAATGGGCCTAGGGTTTTCTCTCATAGCTATAAATAGCTGCTTTCCACTCTTCAACAGTAGCCGCATAGTGTAAAAAATTCTCAAATTGTTCTCGAAGACAAGTGTGGTCTCAGTTTAGTTTTTAGGGTAGTTAGTTTATTTTTATGTAATGTAGATTTAAATTTTAGTGTAGTTTAGTTCTTAGTTGTTTTTATTTTCATAGTTTTCAGTAGCCATTTTTTTTTATTTTTCTCTATATTACATTTTGCATTTTTTTTTTGTGTTTAGAACACCTAATCAATGGGTGTTTTGGACATATTTTGGTATTGTGGAATTAATCAAGAAAATGCTTCCCAAAAATCTGTCATGTGATTATTCCATGGATTATTTAATGTTTTGCTTGTATTTTGGCCACTTGACCATGTTTTTGTGTTCTAGTTAGGTTTAATGCTTTCTTAGAATTAATAAGATGCATGAATGTTTGATATTCATCCCTTGATAGATTTATTAGTTTTGAATTCATTTAATCTTTGTTTCTAGTTTAGTTTTATTTTATTTTAGCTTAGTAGTTGTTTTTATTTTGTTTAGATGTTGTTTTATTTTTATTTTTATTTTTAGTTTTAGTATGATAGATCTAAAAAGGGATGTTATTAAAGTGTTTATGCATATAAAAAAAATTCTATTTCTTACATTGAATTGCATCACATCGTAACCCCACGGGTTGCAATGTAATACTCACGTTGTGATCCCACGGATCACGACAAAATTTTTGCATTGCGATGTAAGACCCAAATCTCTTAAAAATTTTGCAAAGTTCTCACGTCGCTAGACTAACGTTGTGATCCCACGGGTCACGACGTAATTTTCACCCTTGCGACGTGAAGCGAAACTCTGGCAAAATTTTTATAAAATTTCCTATCACAAGACTCACGTTGTGAACCTAGGTTCACGACGTACTTTATAGTCTTGCAACGTGACCCCCCCCCCCCTATTTCAAAACCCAAATTCTTTTATTTCTAAACCTGTTCGACGCCAAACCTAAGACGTGATCTTAGGGTCACGTCCTAATTTTGGTTTAGTGTCGTACTCTACCAATTTATTTCCAAAATTCCAAAAATTGCTTCTACCCACCTATCACGTCGCTAGCCCCCCACGTCGTGATCCTAGGATCACGACGTAATATCTATCTTGCGACGTGGGCACCTTTTTGCCAAATTTTTCCTTCTTCGTTTCTCTCGCTTAATTAATTGAACCTCTATATCAATATTCTAAGGTTGAAGTCCAATGATCTTAACCAAAGATTAAATTGGTATAGAAATTTTTGTTCAATTCCATTAAAAGATTTTTCTACAAAATTAAAATGAAATTAAACTCTTGTGTTTTAAATATAAGCCGGACTATAATTAATTATGGAATGAAAGATTGTTTAAGACATAAAGAGTAATTATGGATTTAATTCCATAACCTTGGATGAGAAACCAATGTGGCGTAGTCGCCAGAACCAATGGATTAAGTATCCCAATAATCCCCGAAGGGCCAGTTTCCAAACAAAAGGCCAAGAATTTGCTGATGCACTGTATAAATTTTTCTTGCAGGAAACATATAATTTGGAACCCCAAGAAGCCCAAAAACTGCAAATAATGATCCGGATAGATCAAGACCGGACAAGCCCGGAATCCATCAACATGGATTCCCCATTTCGGAATTAAATAAAGGAAAGAAGGCCTTAAGATGCACAAGGAAAGCCCAACAAGCATGAAGAGGCCCATATAGGAGCTCGTCGGAAAAGTGGCCGGAGATCAGTCGGAACCACCAACGGACGTCGGAAAATATATTTTGTAATAGTGTAGAAAATAAAGGCATGCAAAATTTGACTAAGGCATGGGGACCAATGCGCTTTAAAGCAATGCGGTTTATACCGCATCAATGCGGAATAAACCGCATCGCCCAATGCGGTTTCATAATACCGCATCGATCCCCCAGCCTCTCCAATACGATGCGGTATAAACCGCATCGACCTCAATGCGGTTTAATACCGCATCGCCCTTTCGCATTTGCCTTAGTATTTTTCTAAGTTTCCCTCAATTCGGTATTGGTCAATTCGGTATTCCCATAGACCGAATTGCTTAAACCGAATTGCTTTTTCCACATCAGTAATATTATTTCCTAAGTTCCAATTCGGTTTTGTTGCCAATTCGATATATACCGAATTGCCATCATAAACCGAATTGACCCTTTTTCTCTTGTAATAGATAGGTTCCGAGTGGCTAATGCGGTCTTTTGCCTTCAATGCGGTTTATACCGCATCGATGCGGTATAAACCACATCACTCTCCCCTAAACCGCATTTGGTCCAAATTTGATGTATTATTAATTTGTCTTGTTTTCTAAGGGGTTTGGTCTATAAATATGTCCTCCCCCTTTATTTGTAAACAACTTTGCTTATTATTGAAATCCATTCTCATAATTTCAAAGTTCACAACCGAGAGCACTCTTTCAAAAGTGTTCCCCCCATCCGTGTTTTTATTGAACTTGTGTTCATTTTCCTTACGCCATCAAGTTGGAAACTTGCTCGATGGATTGTCAATGAATGATGCACTTGAAGGAAGCCATTTGTCTTGAGTTCGCCTCACTTCCCTTGGCAAGTTCGGGTCCCCTTCATTCATAAGTTTCCTTATCTTTTATCTTACAATTTAGTTTCATCATCTTTGTTATATCCATCTTTTGTGTGTGCTCTTGTTCTTCATCACCTTCCATTTTCCTATCCATCTAATCATCATTTATCTAACCCTAATATTCAGTCAACATTAATCTGGATATTGTCACTAATCAAGTCTCGATCTACGACATATATAGAAATTCGGTATCAGAGCCAAACTTGTTAGTGCAATAGGATTACTCTCCATATTTCTATGTTTTATGTGGTATTTCTTCTTGTTTGAAAATCTAGAAAACTCTAAAAATATTTTGTGCCTTGTAACTCTCGGCCATACCATATTTCTCCATATCTTGTTTGTTGTTGATGTTAGTCTTGTTGTCTTAATCTCATGTGTGAATGTACTTGCATGACTATTTGAGTTTGTGGGTTTAGGAGTGTGAGGCCTTATCTTGTGGGTTGAATTATTCATACCGTGTTCTTGGTGTGTTCATCCAAAAATCCAAAGTGTTCTAGCAAGACTTGATGTAATAGTATAGTTTTGATTTTTGCATGGGGAAGGCTAGTATATGTAGCCATGATCATTAAATGTCCAATCATATGCAAATTCGGCCCCTTGATTAGTGTGAGGATATTGTAAGAAGTCTACTGCATTTAATTCTCCAAGGAGGTACCATACATTCAACCGAAAAAGGAGGAAGAAAGTAAAAATTTGCGGCCATCAGTTCGAGAGCAATTCGGTCTATACCCTTCCAATTCGGTATATACCGCATTGATTGGCACAAACCGCATTGATTCTCCTACTGAAGAAAATTGCCAAGGCTCAACACTCAATTCGGTATTAAGCATCAATTCGGTATTCCCTAAACCGAATTGCATCTAAACCGAATTGCCTGAAGAAATTGTGCATCAAGTACCAAGCTATCAATTCGGTTTATGGGTGCGATATAAACCGCATTCAAAACCATAAACCGCATTGCCTCCATCAATACCGCATCGGTTGGCACTAGAATTTTCAAGTGTTGTGGTGCAATCCCATTCTCAGTATTATTTTTCCTTTCACATATTTGAGTGTTTTGAGTGAATTTACAATAAAGTGAATACCGGACTGGCATAATTTGAAACCTAGCCTGAGAAGCCACTTGAGTACTTGTACAATAAAGTGGATATCGTGACTGGCATTTTGTGAAACCTAGCCCGAGAAGTCATTTGAGTAAATTGGGTTTTTAATTCTCGACCTGCATTTTTCCTATGAGCTTTATTTTTCCACTTCTAAATTGAGACAAATATCACTGTTCTTTGCTTGCAATATCTGTTTAAGACTGTGGACTTGATCAGACTGCAGTACATACATACATTCTGTGCGTTCTTTGATTGAGTCGAAAAGTTCATTTGACTCTTGAGCTGTGCGTACAAAAATATCTGTGTGTACTTCTCTTGCATCTGATTGAACTATCTGAGCAGGTGACGAACTGAAGTGGTGTTGAGGACCCAGACTGAGTACAAATTGAGAGTTCACTCTACATATTTCCGCACTTGTTTTCTGACCTCCATTATATCTATATTATTTTTCTGAGTATCATGGCAGGAAACACAGAGCCAAATTTGACTGACATCATGGAGATGCTCCGAACAATGAGCGAGAGTACTGTTAAAAAGGGCTGATTTCGAAACCCTTAAGCAAACTCTTGATGCTAATGTTTCGAATATTTTCGCTGTAAATGAGCGCATTGATAATCTGAGCAATGAATTTGCAGGACGCATGAAACAACAAGATGAGGCTCTGGCACAACGATTGATGCAACGGGTTGTACATAGGTTGGAAGATGCATTCTATAATCCTTCCACCTCCGGACAAAATGGAGCATTTGGAAGCAATAGCCACGTCTAGGGAACTAACATGGCTGATGCAGAAGAGGCCCTAGCTGAAAGGGAAGAAGAACAGGTCGCGATCGGGACATTTGATCGGCGACAAGGGCCCCGTGCTCCGAGGCCACCTCTGATGGCACCAATCCACCCTCCTTCAGTCGACGAAGGACTGCGCATCAATGATCCTTTGGCCATGCCTCCACCACCTATGCCGAACAGACCCCGAAATGCACCTACAATAAATAGGGATGATCCAGATGACGTGGACGACAATCTGCAATGCATTTAGTTTACCATTCCTACTTTCAGAGGAACCGGTGATCATAATGAATTTCATGATTGGAAGAACACCATGGAGATGATCTACAACTGCCACAATTACTCTTGACTTCAAAAAGATCCAATTGGCAGTTCAGGAATTCAAGGAATATGCTCAACTCTGGTGGCAAAAGTTCACAATTGACCACCACAATGCCGGACAACCCCAAGTCACCGACTGGGAATATTTTCTACAACTCATGGAGAGAAGATTCGTGCCACCTACCTACAAACCAGATATGTACATGAAAGTGATCAGTCTGAAGCAGGAGTCAAGAACTGTTGAGGAATACTACCGCGAAATGGAAATGCTCATGATGCGGGCACAGTTCAATGAAGACCCGCTGATCACTCTGACCAGATTTGCCAAAGGTTTGAGACCCGAAATCTTCAAAGAAATGGACATGAGAGGATATGTGAATATCACTGATCTGGTAAGAAAAGCTGCAAAGTTCGAGGCCCAACTCAAGAGAAGGACCCATATGACTTCCACCGGTTACAACCCAAATAAACCTTGGTTGATTCGACCACCTGAGCGGACAGAGAGATCCAAAAACCCCCAGCCTACACCGTCGCCGGTTCGTGATGAGGGAGGTTACAAGCCCAAAAGGTTTGAATTGGGAAAGAACTTCAGGGAGTACAACTGGGAAGATAGAATCAGGAACCAGGGCCGAGAACAACATCCACCCGCCAAGGACAAAAGAGAAATCACTTGTTGGAAATGCGGCAAGAAAGGCCATTATGCCAATGAATGCAATAATCCAAGACGAGTGGCGATACTCAATACTGGCGAGGAGGAGAGACCAGTGATCGAGGTTGAACCAGGAGTGTTCAAGGTTGTTGACTCGGAAGAAGAGGATGACTGCGATGAAGATCTGAGGCGATATCAAATTGATGAACCAGTCAATCCGGAAATCGAAGAGGACAATGAAGAAGACGTCAATCTGCTAGTAGCAATGAGAGCTTTGAACACTGACAGAGAGCCAGAAGTATCACCCAACGAACAAAGGGAGAATCTCTTCCATTGTCGTTGCACCATTCAGGACAATAATGCCACTGTCATTGTTGATAACAGAAGCTGCACTAATATTGTTAGTTTATATACTGTGCGCAGATTGCAGCTGCCAACGGAGGAACATTCCAGTCCCTACTTACTGCACTGGATGAACAACAGTGGCAAGACCAAGGTCTCCCAACAGGCATGGGTCCCTATCACAAAGGGCACCTACTCGGAAAGAGTATTATGTGATGTCGTTCCCATGAACGCATGTCACGTTTTGCTTGGAAGACCGTGGCTTTATGATAAGGATGCCACTTACAGGGGAAAGTCTAATGTTTGATATTTTAAACATGGACAAAAATAATATTTGTTTAAACCTCTATGTGAAAGCTGTCAGGCGAGACCAGGAAAAACTGAAGAATAAAATAGCCCAAGCAGAAGCTGACCATAAGGCAAAAGAAAGGGGAAAAGCCAAAATTGGTGAGAGCTCATCAAACTTGGATCAATGTCTGATATTGACCAAGACTGCATTTCAGCAAGCAGCACAAGAACCTGACTTCTCAGGTCACTGTTTTCTTACCTTAGTTAAACCTGATGAATCTCTCAATTGAACTATTCATACTGCACTTGAGTTGCCTTTGGAATTTTCCAGAATGCTTGAAAGGAATCAGGATATTTTTCCGGAAGAAGTGCCATCTGGCTTACCACCACTCCGAGGCGTGGAACATCGTATTGACTTTGTTCCCGGAGCTCCAATCCCCAACAGACCTGCATACCGCATGAATCCCGAGGAGACGAAGGAAATTCAGCGGCAAGTGCAAGCATTGCTCGAGAAGAGTTGGGTTCGAGAAAGCTTATCTCCGTGTGCCGTGCCAGTTCTACTCGTACCAAAGAAAAATGGCGAATGGCGTGTGTGTTGATTGCCGAGCAGTCAATGCTATTACGATCAAATATCGTCATCCAATTCCCCGACTGGACGACATGCTAGATGAGCTTGGTGGTGCAAGTCTTTTTACCAAGATTGATTTAAAGAGCGGATATCATCAAATCTGAATGCAGCCAGGGGATGAATGGAAGACCGCCTTCAAAACGAAGTTTGGTCTATATGAATGGCTCATTATGCCATTCGGTCTTACCAATGCCCCATCTACATTTATGCGGTTGATGAATGAGACTCTTCGACAATTCATAGGAAAATTTGTAGTAGTTTATTTTGACGACAGTCTTATTTACAGCTATACTCTAATCGATCATGTAAATCATGTGCAACAGGTACTGGATTGGTTGAGAGAAGTCCGCCTATACGCCAACTTCGAGAAGTGTAGCTTTTGTGTGCCAGAAGTGACATTTCTTGGATTCGTCGTGGGAAGAGATGGATTGAAAGTGGACGAATCAAAAATCAAGGCTATATCTGACTGGAAGCCACCAACCACTGTGCATGAAGTTCGCAGTTTTCTAGGTTTGAGTGGGTTCTTTCGAAGATTCGTTCCACAGTTTAGTGTCATTGCGGCCCCAATCACTGCACTGCTTAGAAAGGACATTCCGTTCAAGTGGGGGCCGGCACAGCAAAAGGTATTCGATGACCTCAAGGATAAGCTTACTCATGCTCCTGTTCTAGCATTACCAAATTTCGATTTGCCACTTGAAATCGAAAGTGATGCGTCAGGTACGGGCATGGGAGCGGTGTTGCTTCAAGAAGGAAGACCGATAGCATACTACAGTGAGAAGTTCAGTGGAGCACAACTGAATTATTTCACGTACGACAAAGAATTATATGTTGTTGTTCAATCTTTGAGGACATGGCAGCACTATCTGAGAGGAAGAGAATTCGTGATCAACACTGATCATGAGACACTTAAGCACATAAGGGTTCAGGGACAATTGAGCAAAAGACATGCTCGGTGGAGCACATTTATAGAGTCGAAAATTGAGCAAAAGACATGCTCGGTGGAGCACATTTATAGAGTCTTTTCCTTACGTGATTAAGTATAAGAAAGGGAAAGACAATGTGGTTGCAGATGCACTCTCCAGAAGAACAGCATTAGCCACATTTGCAACTACTCATCTGTTTGGATTCGAGCATATCAAGAGTCAGTACTCCACTGACGAAGATTTTAGAGTGTTGTACAAAAGGACAAAGCAGAATGGGTTCAAGGAGTTTTCCCAACTGAACGGGTTCCTGTATTATAGAAACAGATTATGCATCCCAAAGGGATCTGTCAGGGAGTTGCTAATTCAAGAGGCTCACGGCGATGGACTCATGGGACACTTTGGAAAAGATGCAACTCTGGGAGTCCTTGTTGAAAAGTTCTACTGGCCAAAAATGCAAGCCCAGGTTGTTCGCTTCATTGCTAGATGCTTGGTCTGTCTGAAGGCCAAGTCGACTGTTAAACCCCACGGCTTATATCAAGCATTACCTGTGCCAGAAGGACCTTGGCTAGATATATCAATGGACTTCGTACATGGACTACCACGGACCGCAAGAGGAAAAGATTCAATCTTTGTGGTAGTTGATCGATTCTCCAAGATAAGACATTTCATACCATGTGCGAAGACCAATGATGCCAGGCATATTTCGAGCTTATTCTTCAAAGAAGTGGTACCTCTTCATGGAGTACCCAAGTCAATTGTGTCAGATCGAGATGCCAAGTTTGTAAGCTATTTGTGGAAGGGATTTTGCGTGAGATGGGTACACAACTTTTGTTCTCAACGTCTTACCATCCTCAGACGGACGGACAGACAGAAGCGGTAAATCGCGTGCTGGGTAACCTCCTAGGCATAATTACTTCTTCGAGTTCTAAAAGTTGGGATGAATGTTTGCCTTACATTGAATTTGCTTATAATCGTCACATTCATCGTGCCACACACATGTCACCCTTCGAGGTTGTTTATGGATTTAACCCGATGATCCCTCTTGACTTTCTGCCACTACCTAGCAGTGAGCATCTTAACTTTAACGGCAGAGACAGGGCTAAGGCAATCAAGGATCTGCACCAAAAGGTTCGGGACAGCTTGCTGAAGGCATCGGAGACATATGCCAAATTTGCCAATAGGGGCAGGAAAAGGCTGTTGCTGAAACCAGGAGATTGGGTCTGGGTGCATATGCGAAAAGAACGTTTCCCTGCACAGACACATGGCAAACTCGCATCTCGCGGAACCTAGACCTTACAAAGTCATAGAGAAAATCAACAACAATGCTTATCGGATTGAGCTTCCTGATCATTGTAATATTAATCCGACTTTCAATATTGCTGATTTATCTCTTTTCGAAAGAGATGATGAGTTGGATTCTGGTCGGTTGATGTCTCAAGCTTCCCAAGGGGTGGGGATGGCGTAGTCGCCAGAACCAATGGATTAATTATCCCAATAATCCCCGAAGGGCCAGTTTCCAAACAAAAGGCCAAGAAATTTGCTGATGCACTGCATAAATTTTTCTTGCAGGAAACAGATAATTTGGAACCCCAAGAAGCCCAAAAACTGCAAATAATGATCTGGATAGATCAAGACCGGACAAGCCCGGAATCCATCAACTTGGATTCCCCATTTCGGAATTAAATAAAGGAAAGAAGGCCTTAAGATGCACAAGGAAAGCCCAACAAGCATGAAGAGGCCCATATAGGAGCTCGTCGGAAAAGTGGCCGGAGATCAGTCGGAACCACCACCGGACGTCGGAAAATATATTTTGTAATAGTGTAGAAAATAAAGGCATGCAAAATTTGACTAAGGCATGGGGACCAATGCGCTTTAAAGCAATGCGGTTTATACCGCATCAATGCGGAATAAACCGCATCGCCCAATGCGGTTTCGTAATACCGCATCGATCCCCCAGCCTCTCCAATACGATGCGGTATAAACCGCAACGACCTCAATGCGGTTTAATACCGCATCGCCCTTTCGCATTTGCCTTAGTATTTTTCTAAGTTTCCCTCAATTCGGTATTGGTCAATTTGGTATTCCCATAGACCGAATTGCTTAAACCGAATTGCTTTTTCCACATCAGTAATATTATTTCCTAAGTTTCCAATTCGGTTTTGTTGCCAATTCGATATATACCGAATTTCCATCATAAACCGAATTGACCCCTTTTCTCTTGTAGTAGATAGGTTCCGAGAGGCCAATGCGGTCTTTTGCCTTCAATGCAGTTTATACCGCATCAATGCGATATAAACCGCATCACTCTCCCCTAAAACGCATTTGGTCCAATTTTGATGTATTTTTCATTTCTCTTGTTTTCTAAGGGGTTTGGTCTATAAATATGTCATCCCCCTTCATTTGTAAACAACTTTGCTTATTATTGAAATCCATTCTCATAATTTCAAAGTTCACAACCGAGAGCACTCTTTCAAAAGTGTTCCCCCCATCCATGTTTGTCCTAAACTTGTGTTCATTTCCTCACGCCATCAAGTTGGAAACTTGCTCGATGGATTGTCACTGAATGATGCACTTGAAGGAAGCCATTTGTCTTGAGTTCACCTCACTTCCCGTTGCAAGTTCGGGTCCCCTTCATTCATAAGTTTCCTTATCTTTTATCTTACAATTTAGTTTCATCATCTTTGTTATATCCATCTTTTGTGTGTGCTCTTGTTCTTCATCACCTTCCATTTTCCTATCCATCTAATCATCATTTATCTAACCCTAAAATTCAGTCAACATTAATCCGGATATTGTCACTAATCAAGTCTCGATCTACGGCACAATGTCTCTCATACAAGATTATTTTTCTTTTAGTCCCCAAAATATTTTCTTTTATTTTATTTTGTCTTTACCTGTGTTGTGTGAAATGAATAATGAAAAATGTCATAGAATAATGTTGGCGAACGGTCCCTTTACCGGGAAATGAAGTAGCCTGTAGTCTGTGTATTAATTACTACTATTTGTTATTTTGCATGGTTTGGATAGTGACTGACGAGGTCAGGCGAACGGTCCTCTTACCGGGAAATGAAGTAGCCACTCAGTCAGTCCCTGTCTGAATACAGTTTTAGTTTCTTATTTTATTTTCAAACCCGAATTTCAAAATGTAATATTATCAGATGGTGTCGATCAACACTGTTTGACTGGTATTATAGTGAGAAAATATGTAGGTTTTTCTCTCATTTCACAGATAGTAGGAATCTTGATGATAGCGACCACTGTCATTTAAGGTCTTCTGCTGTCTAAAATCATTCCACCCAAATGAGAGGGAAAATTGGACAGCAGATGCTTGCAGTCCACCCAATCGTTTTGCCATCTTTTAGCCAAAAAATAAATTCTTCTCATCTCCGGCTATTTCATCTATGTGTCTCACTTCTGTCTAAACCCGCCTTATATTTTGGGTTAACTTACACTTCCATATAAATTTATGCATGATACTATTATGTAAATATTGTGGTCATAATTATTTTGGGATCCTTCCCTTGGACATAGGAGTCTTGATTTAAATCCGATGTCTCACAATAAATTTCCAACAAAAATTCATTTATAAAATCTGAATCTAAGTAAGGGATAAATTCCACAGTTATGACTAATTCACATTCAACTGGGGGTTGATTTTGGGAAATTAGAAGCAGAGTTAGCTATTATGTCTCACCTAGACTGAAAGGATCTGTGTTTTAATTGAGAGTCGAGTACCTGTTTAGGGAATGATTTTCAAACATCAATTATTTTCCAAAATTGTTGTACGTTGGAAATCTTATATTAAATATTGCACTGAATCAGAGTCCGCTGGGATTCAGATAAGGTGTGATAGATAATACTAGAAGAACAACATGTGGGCCTTGGTTATTTTCTAAGATAGAGTTGAGTACTCTTTCAACTACTATCCTCGTCTGCCAAAGCCTATTTTTGAGTCTTGAGTGAGTGCATCCGGAACAAACTAATTATTAGTTTGTTTCATTAGTTTGTATCTCATAACCACCCGGGAGTAGGTAAACACTGCGAGCGGTTTACTGATGTCCGGGAATTCTTGATCTGCATCCGGTCATTTAGACTGGGGGCTCTCATTTACTACCAGTATGATGCTTTTAAAACCTCCGAGTGATAGGATTTTAAATGCTTTCTTCTCCGCTTTCTTTTAAATGCTTTTATAGAGGTCACTCGGATGTATTGAGAGAACTTCTAACTGCTACTAGGAATGGGAGTTATGGAATAGTTCAGGGCTTGATTTAAATCTTTGGGTGTGACTGGAGAATGATGGGAGTACTTGGCATTTCAACTAATGATTTGTCAGAAGTTGCTTGTCCACCACAGATGACTAACATACTCCTGCAAGGCATTGCAAGGGGAGTTATGAGTCTGTGGTATCTTAGAATTTGTTTTCTTAAAAGCATGTAAATTCTTACTGTAAGTACCTGTCTGTTAAAGGGAACACAATATAGAAAACATGAGAGTTAGCTAACTGATGATTATCCCAAACAAAGATTTGTGTAACAAAATGGAAGTTTAACTGTGTTTCATCTGAATCTTGTCCAATTTTTATTATTTTCTTCCTGTCCCTTCTGTCTCATTTTAAATCCGCTTTCTTAGAATAATTTTAACCGCTTTCTTAGAATAATTTTATTGCTTTCTTAGATTAAATTTAATTCGCTTTCTAGAATAATTTTATCTGCTTTATTTTATTGCTTTCATAGCTTAGAATTAAATTATGTCAAATAGTTGATAATTAAAACACAAACTTGAATTGAGTAACCGAGTGGAAAATCTTATAAAACGACGTGGGCCCTGCTTCTATCGCACATCCTCCAGTGAACGATCCGGTACTTACTATAAATACTGCAATTTTTGACTCCGTGCGCTTTCAGGGGCACAATTTTTCTAACACGAGTAAATAAAAACGTAACAACCTATAAATATATCCCTAATCCCACATCCATCATCATAAATTGATTCTCATTAAATAAAATCAAGATTGCGATAAATCCTCATTTCTTCTTTTAGAAAATACTCGTGTGGGAAATTTATCAAAAGTTTCACTCAGCATCTAGGACATCTGGATGGAGATTTGCATAGAACTCACGAACCAAAGCAGGAGAGTACCCTTCCAAATTTGTAGCCCAGTAGAGAAGATGGAATCCTCCAGGTACTTTGTAAAGCCAAGTTCCTTGTAGATAGGATGTGTAAACTGCTCCTCTAGTATGAAGTCTCGATTGTTGAGTTCCTTGGCAAACTTCTGCATTTCCTTGTCATAGAATTTGAAATTTAGAGCATCACGAACAGTCATAGGTCCAACTTTCTTAAGTCGTTTCTGCATTTTCTCGACTGCTGGTTGCTTGTCCTTCCTCTTGCGAGAACGGGTCACAGGGGTGCGAGCAGTAGGACGATGTTCGGGAGTAGTTTCAGGATCTGGCTCGTTGTCCTTTTGTTGTGCATGTTCTTCAGTAACAGCATCGTCAGGATTATTGGAATAAAAAAGATCATCGTCATTCCCCTGAGGATAATCAGTAGTGGTTCTGTCATCCCAATCAACAGAGAATGTCTCCTTTTGAGGTGCTGGAAGCGCAGGTGGAGTCGGTGCAGGTAGTACTCCGGCTGGAGGTAGATAGTCAAGAGGAAGAACCTCCTGGACAGTGTCGTCGGCATTGCCTCCAGACGTCTCACCAAGATCAGTTGAAGATGGGTTAGGGATGGACATTTGAAGAGCTTGTAAAACTGAAGAAACTATTTCAGCAGGATCAACAGGAGCTTGAGCAGGTGTTAGAGTAGATGATTCAGGAAGAGGTTCAGAGGACGATTTGGGGGAAGAAGAAGACGCCATTGAAGAGTTTAGACTGCAACAAGGAAAAAGAAAAAAACCAAACAGAGCAAGAGAAGTGCAGAGACTATAAGTGTAAGGTAACATATAAAGAGGAGAGGAGTTTGAAACGTTAACCACGATCAGTAAAAATGAAACGACGAAGTAATGATGGCGGTTTCGGGGATCGTGAGCAGCAATGGTGAGAGGACGGTTACAGTAGTTGCAGGGTGATGATGACTGCTCTCAGACGTCGTATCAAATCTCTTGTTTTGTCTTATATCCGATCCCCTCCACAAATGTAACTTGGGCCTATAAATGTTAGTAAACATGGAAAAACAAATGGCCCAAACATAATAGAATCTAATTAGAATGAAAACTGAGGCCCAGAATAGTTCTAAGCCTATCAAACTTATCTCCTTCCATAGCTTTGGTTAGGATGTCTGCACGTTGCTCTGACGACCCTACATGTGAATATCACAAATGTTATCTTGAACTAAGTCTCTAATGAAATGATACCTGATGTCAATATGTTTGCTCCTATTGTGAAGCACTAGGTTGTTAGAGATGTTTATAGCACTTGTGTTGTCACATAGCACCACAAATTTCTCTTGATTTACACCATAATCCGCCAAAGTTTGTTTCATCCACATAAGTTGGGAGCAACAAACATGTAGCAGCTATGAATTCTGCTTCGGCTGTACAGAGAGCAACTATGTTTTGTTTCCTTGAATACCAACTAACCAAATTATCACCAAGATAGAAACATCCTCCTGTAGTCGACCTTCTGTCATCACAACTTCCAGCCCAAACAGAATCTATGTATCCTATGAGATCCAATGATGATCTTTTAGAGTACCAAATTCCAATACCAATAGTTCCCTTGATATATCTCATAATTCTCGTAGCTGCCTTGAGGTGTGTCTCCTTAGGTTGAGATTGAAATCTAGCACATACTCCAGTTCTATAGGAGATATCAGGTCTGGTTGCTAGTAGGTAGAGAAGACTACTTATCATACTTCTATATAGTTTTTGATCAACATCACTGCTGGAATCATTTTTAGAAAGCTTCTCATGTAATCCCTGAGGTGTTCTTGCAACCTTGTTGTCTTCCAAATTAAATTTCTTGAGCATATTAGCAGCATACTTTTCCTGTGACAAGAATATGCCATCCTTTTTTTGTTTAATCTGCAAACCAAGAAAATAGTGAAATTCTCCAAGCATACTCATCTCAAACTCAGTCTTCATAGCATGTATGAACCCTTTTCTAAGTTCTTTTGAAGTAGAACCAAAAATGATATCATCAACATAGACCTATACAACTATGATATGCTTATCTGAATGCTTAATGAACAAAGTCTTATCCACATTTCCTCTGGTGTAGCTGTTGTTAACAAGAAACTGTGACAACCTTTCATACCGAGCACGGGGTGCTTGCTTAAGACCATATAAAGCTCCTTTGACTCTGTAGACATGATTTGGATATTTATGATCTTCAAACCCAGCTGGTTGAGCTACATAAATTTCCTCCTTTATCCTTCCATTTAGAAAAGCAGTTTTGATATCCATTTGGTATAACTTGAAATTCAAATAACATGCTACAGATAACAAAATTCTTACAGCTTCCATTCTAGCAACAGGTGCATATGTCTCTCCACAGTCCAATCCTTCTATTTGTGTGTAGCCTTGTGCTACCAATCTAGCTTTATTTCTGACTATGTTTCCATGCTCATCTTTCTTGTTCCTAAAGATCCATTTAGTACTAATAATGTTGATGTTTTCAGGTGTTGGTACTAACTCCCATACAGAGTTCCTTTCAAATTGAAGTAACTCGTCTTGCATGGCTACAATCCAATATTCATCTTTGAAAGCTTCTGAGGCATTCTTTGGTTCCACCTTGGATATAAAGCAGTTCATTTCAGCTAGTTGCTTGTAATCAAATTTCTTATTTCGAGTCTGCCTTGGTGCATCTATTCCTCCTATGATATCAGTATCAGAATGATGCTTCAAAGTTCTAGGACCCTTCCTCTTATCGTTATCAGTAGAGTCAAATGATGGTTACTTTTCTTCAGTATCAACCAAAGCTTCAGTTTCAGCACCAGCTTCAGATGATGGTTCTTGTGATTCCTCAGTTGGTAGATCAAGCATAGGAAAGTAATGTAGACCATCTTCATCTTCAGATAGTCCTTTAGATAAAGAGTCTTAAAATATAACATTCACTGATTATATGACCTTCTTACTATCAGTCAAGAAGATTCTGTAAGCTCTGGAGTTGTTAGCATAGCCTAGAAACAACCCCTTTTCTGATCTGGCATCAAACTTCTTAAGCTGTTCTCTGTCTCTGTAAACATGACATGGAAAACCAAATGTATGAAAATATTTAGTATTAGGAAGTTTATCAAACCATATTTGATAAGAAGTGAAATTTGTCTTTGGTCTCAATAGAACTCTATTTGCAACATGACATGCTGTGTTGATTGCTTCTGCCCAAAAAGTCTTTGGAAGAGTGCTATCATGAAGCATAGACCTAGCCATTTCCTGTAGAGTCATATTCTTCCTTTCTACTATGCCATTCTGTTGAGGAGTTTTTAAGGCTGAGAATTCTTGAGAGATTCCATGCAGCTTACAAAACTCAGTGAATTGTTGATTCTCAAACTCTACCATGATCAGTTCTAATTCTACTGATCTTCCCTTGCTTTTGATTCATGATCTTCAGACTAATTGTTTCAAAGTACTCGAAAGCTTCATCTTTGGATCTAAGAAAACAAACAAAGATGAATCTAGAAAAGTCATCAACTATAACAAGCACACACCTTTTACCATTTAGGCTTTCAACTTCTAATGGACCCATCAAGTCCATGTGAATTAGTTCAAGGCAATGGTTAGTGGTAATATCATTAACTCGCTTGTGTTGAGCTTTAGTTTGCTTTCCTTTGGAACACCCTTCACAGACGACCTTGGAGTTGTTCTGTAGTTTAGGAAGCCCTTTGACAGCTCCTGAAAAGCTCAACTTGTAAAGAGTTTGGTAATTAAGATGTGCCATCCTTTTGTGCCAAAGACTTGTAAGATCTTCTTTCAAAATCAATGCCCTGTCTACTGATTCCTTCAAGATGTAGCAATTATTAGTAGACCTTTTTCCACACATAATACATTTATAATCTTTGAACACATAACACGTATTCATGTCCAATAGCACTAAGGATTTTTAATCACATAATTGACTTATGGAAATCAAGTTTGTAGTTAATCCTTCAACAAAATAGACTTTAGAGAGATTAGAGAGAACTCCCTTATCAATGTTACCATAGGCAGTGATTTTGCTTTTGGCACCATCACCATACATAACCTCTCCACAATCTTGTTCTGTGAAGTTCTGAAGAATACTCTTGTTCCAGTCATATGCCTAAAGCATCCAGAATCAAAATACCACAAGGTGTTCTTATGGTGTGCCTGCAATGATACAACAACAAGACCAACAGATTGTTTGTTAGAGTACTTAGGTATCCAGGCCTTACGAATCTGGATTTTCTTCTGTAGTTCTAACGACGGCCAGACAACTGGTCTTCCATTTAAAAGATCTCGAACTATCTTCAGACAAGTGTCAGCTTGATGACCAGGTAGTCCACAATAGATACAATCCCTTGATTCTTGAGGTTCATGGTTGACTTGTAAAGGTATATCCTTGTAGCTGTATTACTTGGCTCTTCACCTAGATATCCTCCACTGACAAAGTTTCTCTTGGTTGATTTGAATTTGTTCAGCTTTCCGTTCTTCTTGTATCCAATACCTGAAAGATCACCAGGTCTTTTGCACAGAGAAAGAACTGAATCTAATTTATTTTTACCTTTAACCGTTTGAGAGAGCTCATTGCACTTGTTCTGGAGTTCCTATTTTTCAGATGTCAGTAAGGACTTTTCATCTGTTAACATGGAATTTCTTGTCTCAAGTTCTTCAACTTTGAGCTTAACAAGCTTTAACTCCTTCAATATTTTGTTTTTCTCTGCACTTAGTTCATCATAAGATATTCCGAGGTCAGCCAGTTGAGCTAACAACTTCTTGTTCTCACTGAAGGCAGTGTCATACTCAAACTTTAACTCTTCATAAGCATCAGCCAGCTTTGAATATATTTCATTGATATTACCTGCACTAACAGAATCATCTTCATCAGTAGAGTAATCTAATGAACTAGTTATACCTGTTAGAGGGTTGCAATCACGAATTGTTAAGGCTACAACATCTTCTGGATCACTCTGTTGTTCCTCTGTTGCCTCAACATCAGATTCTCTATCACTCAGAGTGGCTTGATATGCTTTTCTTTCCTTTCTCTTGGCAGTGGGACATTCCTTTTTGACATGTCTTTTGCCTCCACATTCATAGCATACAATAGAGGAGAATTTATCAAATTTCTCTGGCTCCTTGAGTTTATTGTTATTATTGCCTTTGTCATCATATTTCTTAGAACCCTTATTCTGTTGTTTGTCTGACGTCGAAACACCATGTGAACTGGATTTCTGAGGTTTGCCTTTCTGAAACTGTCTTGGTCTCTTTTCTTGCAGGAATTTGGCCATTCTTCTAGTGATCAGTGACAATTCTTCATCCAGATCATCATCTGAATCTTCAATATTTTCAGCTTTTAGAACAATACTCTTCGACTTGCCTTTGTTTCTTGATTCCAGATGATTCATCTCATAGTTTTGAAAATTCCCTACCAATTCTTCCAATGTCATAGTATTGCTCTTTTCACTCTCTTCAAGAACTGAAATCTTTCCAGAATACTTAGGTGATACAGTTCGTAGCATCTTCCGGACTAATTTCTGTTCATCAAAATGCATTCCAAGCTCAATGCATTGATTACCACATTTTGAAATCTTTCAAAATATGTTGAGATGTTTTCATCGTCTGTCATCTTCAACCTGTCATACAAAGTTTCAACACGATGTAAACATGTTAGCTTAACATCAACAGAACCTTCAAACCTGATTTCAAGGAATCTCCACATATCATGGGCGTTTTTACAATTCTTGATCATCCTATGTTGTGCCTCTTCCATGGCTCCACTAATTGCATTCATGGCCGCATAATTCCCTTGTTTTGCTGCCCTTTCTGCTGCTGTGTATTCAGCCTTTCTAGCCAATCGAACGGTAGGCGCTGCAGTAGTTGTGGTGGCTGTTGTTGAAGTGGCATACGTAGATGTGGATGTAGTTGTACTAGCAGTTGCAGGGGTTTCAGTCCTTGTTGGTGGTTTCCATGCTTCTTCGACTGCATCCCCGACATCCTCTCCAAGAGCTCCAAGGTAGCACTCTATTATTGACTTCCAATAACTATAGTTGTTTCCATCAAAGATCGGTGGATGCAGGTGCGAAATTTCCCTACTCATGATGAATCTTGAATCTCCAGTAAAGCGTTAGAAGATTGGCTCTCATACCAATTGACAATCCCTAGGAGTAGGTTGTTAATGCGTTGTAACGATCACACACACAACTGCAGTAAAGTAAAGGACACAATTGTTGGTGACCCGGTTCGGATCTCCTGTCCTACGTCCGAGGGATTCCAATCCAGGCGAAGATCACTCAACACAATTCAAGAATAAAAATAAAACTTGGACTTAATCCTATCAACTTGATCTAGAAGCTGAATCTCCCCCTCAACTCCTAATCTCCCTGATTCGAATTACAGACACAATCTTGAAGTTGCTTCAGCTTGTTGACAACCCTGAACTAGAACCCTTAGCTATTCCAAGAAAGACTCTCTTCTTGAATTACAACTCGATCTAAGAAAAATACAGAAGAATTACAGACTCAATTCTCTCAAGATCAAAACACCATATCATCTAGTCATGAAGAACACAGTTTTGACTCAAGTATATCTTCTAATCGAATCTAATTGCTCTCGGTAAACTGTATAGAAGAATTAATGAAAATATAAAAACTTACTTAAGGACTCAAGACTAAAGATATTATATAAACTGAAATCCGCCTTAACCCTTAAGTCCATGGAGCTGGTGAGACTTGATCCACAGAGATGACAACTGCCCTGTTGTTAAAAGGTTGCATTGACACAGAAATAATCCTGCATGAAATGTTAAGTGCCAACAATCTCCCCCTCATTTCATGAAGAGGATGATTCATCACATGAAGTCTCAAACCAATATGATGAAAAGCAGTTCAGAGAATACTAAACTCACAACAGGGTAATAGATCAAGTTCAACAAAATGGTAATTAAAAAATAAGAATAACACCAGCAAAAAAAAGAAATAACCAGCAAGCAAAAATAGCAAATTATGATCAGTCATTAAAGTGCATGCAAAGAAGTCCAATCCACAGAATAAGATAAAAACCAGCAAGCAAAAGTATCAAAAAGTATCCAGCAGCAAGCATCCAATAGTTACAGACCCAAATAACAAAAGATTTCAGTTTAGAATTTACCCCCTAAAAATGTTATTTTTACCATCCATTAACATCGAACACACAACAGATCAGTTTGAGACCATATCTCCCCCTTGATGAGTCAATCCTCCTCATCATCATCATCTTCCTCTCCAGTAGGTGGAGGATCAAATGATCCTGGAAGCAACTTCAGCATGTTGTTGTTTTGCTTCCTAATCCGGAGACCAGCAGCAATGACATTAGACACCTCCTCATTCTATCGAAGAATGATGGTCTTGAGATGATTCACCAATGCTATGCCAGAGAGAGCTGGACCAAGGAGAATGTCATTGTGCATATTTCGAAGATCATTGGTGGGAGTGTTCTGCTTAATGGGAATGCGCTCTTCCTTGGGGAATTTGTTCCCATTCTTCTTTAAAAAACCTTGTGATCAAAGCATGATAGGGAAGGAGATCGTTCTTGCCAAGAGATCCTCGAGTATAACCTACCATCTTAGAGAGCACAGAGAGACCAAAATTTGTCATTTTAAGATATTTTTCAATACAAAACATCATTTTACCCATATGAGATGAAACTTGACTGGCATTTGTTGTTGGAAGGATGTTGGAACTGCACAGACGAAAGAGACAGCTATACTTAAGAGTAAGCTGAGCAGCACGGAGTTGACCTCGACCAAATGCAACGCTTTTGGTGTTGGATATCTCGTAAGCAACCTCGGCATTGGAGTTAGGCATGTAGTTCGTCACATCATCCAGGTTGCTGTTAAGTTGCACTTTTAACATCTGGATGAAGACTTGAGGGAAGATTTCCAGGATTTTGCCTCGGATGAAGATCTTTCCACCATATGGGGACTCAGCATCTAGGACATCTGGATGGAGATTTGCATAGAACTCACGAACCAAAGCAGGAGAGTAGTCTTCCAAATTTGTAGCCCAATAGAGAAGATGGCAATCCTCCAGGTACTTTGTAAAGCCAAGTTCCTTGTAGATAGGATGTGTGAAATGCTCCTCTGGTATGAAGTCTGCATTTCCTTGTCATAGAATTTGAAATTTAGAGCATCACGAACAGTCATAGGTCCAACTTTCTTAGGTCGTTTCTGCATTGTCTCGATTGCTGGTTGCTTGTGTTTCCTTTTGCGAGAACGGGTCACAGGGGTGCGAGCAGTAGGACGATGTTCGGGAGTAGTTTCAGGATCTGGCTCGTTGTCCTTTTGTTGTGCCTGTTCTTCAGTAACATCATCATCAGCATTATTGGAATCAAAAAGATCATCGTCATTCCCCTGAGGATAATCAGTAGTGGTTCCGTCATCCCAATCAACAGAGAATGTCTCCTTTTGAGGTGCTGGAACAGCAGGTGGAGTCAGTGCAGGTAGTGCTCCGGCTGGCGGTAGATAGTCAAGAGGAAGAACCTCCTGGACAGTGTCGTCGGCGTTGTCTCCAGACGTCTGACCAAGATCAGTTGAAGATGGGTTAGGGACGGACATTTGAAGAGCTTGTAAAACTGAAGAAACTATTTCAACAGGATCAACAGGAGCTTGAGCAGGTGTTAGAGTAGACGATTCAGGAAGAGGTTCAGAGGACGATTGGGGGAAGAAGAAGACGCCATTGAAGAGTTTAGACTGCAACAAGGAAAAAGAAAAAAACCAAACAGATCAAGAAAAGTGCAGAGACTATAAGTGTAAGGTAACATATAAAGAGGAGAGGAGCTTGAAACGTTAACCACGATCAGCAAAAATGAAACGACGAAGTAATGATGGTGGTTTCGAGGATCGTGAGCAGCAGTGGTGAGAGGACGGTTACAGTAGTTGCACGGTGATGATGACTGCTCTCAGACGTCGTATCAAATCTCTTGTTTTGTCTTATGTCCGATCTCCTCCACAAATGTAACTTGGGCTTATAAATGTTAGTAAACATGGAAAAACAAATGGCCCAAACATAATAGAATCTAATTAGAATGAAAACTAAGGCCCAGAATAGTTCTAAGCCTATCAAACTTATCTCCTTCCATAACTTTGGTTAGGATGTCTGCACGTTGCTCTGACGACCCTACATGTTGAATATCACAAATGTCATCTTCAACTAAGTCTCTAATGAAATGATACCTAATGTCAATATGTTTGCTCCTATTGTGAAGCACTAGGTTCTTAGAGATGTTTATAGCACTTGTGTTGTCACATAGCACCACAAATTTCTCTTGATTTACACCATAATCCGCCAAAGTTTGTTTCATCCGCATAAGTTGGGAGCAACAACATGTAGCAGCTATGTATTCTGCTTCCGCTGTATCGAGAGCAACTATGTTTTGTTTCCTTGAATACCAACTAACCAATTTATCACCAAGATAGAAACATCCTCCTGTAGTCGACCTTCTGTCATCACAACTTCCAGCCCAATCAGAATCTGTGTATCCTATGAGATCCAATGATGATCTTTTAGAGTACCAAATTCCAATACCAATAGTTCCCTTGATATATCTCATAATTCTCTTAGCTGCCTTAAGGTGTGTCTCCTTAGGTTGAGATTGAAATCTAGCACATACTCCAGTGCAATAAGAGATATCAGGTCTGGTTGTTGTTAGGTAGAGAAGACTACCTATCATACTTCTGTATAGTTTTTGATCAACATCACTGCTGGAATCATTTTTAGAAAGCTTCTCATGTAATCCCAGAGGTGTTCTTGCAACCTTGTTGTCTTCCAAATTAAATTTCTTGAGCATATTAGCAGCATACTTTTCCTGTGACAAGAATATGCCATCATTTTCTTGTTTAATCTGGCAACCAAAAAAATAGTGCAATTCTCCAAGCATAATCCTCTCAAACTCAGCCTTCATAGCATGTATGAACCCTTTTCTAAGTTCTTCTGAAGTAGAACTGTAACACCCCTGTTTTTGGTCACCCAGGTCGGGATGTCACCGCCACACCTCCCTAGTAAGATACGATTTCTCCGAGTTTACTAAAGAGATGCAATGCTATGTATTGCAGTATTTAAAGTATTTCAAACAATTAAAATAGCCCATTCAATATAAATTCAAAATAAATATCATAATGCAGCGGAATAATAGTATCTAAGTATAAGTATTGCAGCGGAAAATATAAATAGGGCCAACATGGCCAAAACACGGGTTAAACAGGCCCGTTCATACTATAGTCTAATGCAAGAAATTAAAATATAAAGTTTCCCAAAAATTCCCCATGCATATACGTGCTCATGCTCATTCCACATACTCTGTAAGAAAAAAGGAAATAAATGGTTTGGTCCAGCACAACTTGCTGAGTAAATTAATGCATACATGATCGTGGGGTTTCAAAGCCATTAATCAATATTTAAATAAAAGCATGATACGGATAGATCATGAATAACTTAACTTAATTAACTAACCAATTTGCCTAACTAATTCATGGCACTAATTCATAACACATTTAGCATAATTTAAATAAAGGCCATAAATAATTTAAATAAAGCATTTAAAAATTTAAATGGACATTGAATAAATATTTTAACTATCCCCATTACACCCAAGATTTAGTATTTCAAGTACTTCACGATTGCATCGCAATCTCGTCAAGTTTAGTCGGTAGCCCGGCGGCCGCAGCCGTATTTGCCATACCCAGTACCACTCCGGAGCCTCGGGAAACCCATATGGATATTCTTGAGAGTGTAGGCCATATATCTCATGCCGTTTTGGCAACATATCTCAAATTTCACGCGGGTCACCATCGTCAATAAAGGCACGAAGTGAATCGTTAGGAGGGCACCCTGCAGAGCACTCACCCTCTAATTTTAAATGATCAAGTTCGTAAGGGAATTTTCCTAAATTCAGATTTTATATGTTTATTTCAAAAGAGTTTTCTACTCGTTTAAACCTTAAAGGCTAATTTCACCGTTTCAACAAGATTTCAAGATTTGACTTGGTCAAAACCATTGGTTACTTCAAAATTCATTAAAAATCAGGTTTAAGTTGAAAAATTCTAAAATTTGACCAGTGACTCGGAAACACAGATATGAACAAGTTTCATGTTTTAAGTTTTTCGATCCGAGTTACGGAAATAAGTGAAAAATGTCGATTTTTAACAGGATGATAATCTGTCTGAATTTTCTACACAGCAGTTTCAAAATTTCGAGATAAACCATAGTAAACTAACTCCAAATTTGATGAAATTTTACAGAGAGATACTTAAGACATATGTCTACAACTTTCATGTTCGACTAAAGTTCTGAATCGATCTAGATCTATTGTCAAAAACGTCTACAAGATCGGACTAAAGTTCTGTCAAGATTTCAATATCTGAATTTAGAACAGTTGGGTTTGGGGTCGATTTCAGATAACAAAACTTAATGAAAAATTATGAAATTTTTACAGGGGATAGATCCATGTCTTAGAAACATTTTTTGTGCTTTAAGTTTTCTCGTTTGAACTGGTTTAAGGGTTCGGAAAAATCGTGCAAGAACGCTGCGCTGTGGGTTTTCTTTGTGTTGGCAGATTTTAGGTTTCTTGATTAGATCGTTAAGTTAGGTGTGTTTTAATTCGCTCAAAACCATAGTAAGATTAACTTACTGATTTTTGGTCGTCCCGGCTCGTCGATTCGGAGGCGTGGCTTCCAGTCCACCGTTTAGCTCCTCGGTTCGTCGGGTTCTTTGTTCTAGATCCGGTTCGGGGTGTAGAAAAGAAAATGATGAAGTTAGGATTCGTTTTCGAATCAAGAATGTAAAGAGATCGGACCAGAACTTAACACAACGTTAGAGGCCTTCCAATTTTCGTCCAAGAGAGTCCCTTTGCTCGGTTTCGTGCCTCCGACGACTCCAGAATTAGGGTTTATCGGGTAGAGAGATTTTGTAGGGTTTGAAAAGTGTTCGGGATTACTTGAGAGGGTTATTTATAGATGTTAAGAACCCTAAGGGCGTCCAAAGTCTGCCCTACTAAGCCTTGAGCCGCAAGGTGAGCAACTGAAGTCGAAAAATCCGGATTTGGGCGAGAAAATCCCACACGGGGTATTACTGCCTGTGGCACGGGGTTGGCGCGCCGAATAGGGAAACCCCGCGCGGCCACCGCGCGGTCTCCGCCAGGACTTCGGTCCGGGCGTGTCGTGCGATCCGTCGGGCATTTCCTTCTCTCTTTCGGACTTCTATCCCTCTATGTTCTCGGATTCGAATTTCCGGGATGTTTTCGGGCTCCTATTTCCTATCTTAATTTTTACTCGGGTCTAGATTCAATATTGGCCTCGAATTTGATTAAATTGTCTTCGGCTTCCCGGGTTCTCGGAATTTTGATTCCTTTTTAATTTAAATTCCATTTCTCATCTCTTATGATTTTTTATCTATTTATCATGTTTATTTATTGTTTATTTACTTATTTATTTATTATGTTATATTGCGAAATTCTCCGGTATTACAGTCTACCCTCCTTAAGAATCAACTTCGTCCTCGAAGTTGTGTTTCGGCTTTTCTCGTGTTAGGAACTAATCCTTTTGTTTATTTTATTATTTGTGACTGAACTTAGAATTAAAACTTCTAAGTTGCCTACGTACCCTGTGAAGGGATCAAGCCATAACGTAGTTCAAAACAATTTGAATTTGATTGTTTACAAAAATGTACTGAAAATACACGGTGTGACATCCTCTCCCCCTTAAGATTACAGTTATGTCCCCATAATTTTGTCGGTATCGGTTTGGAACAGTGTCGGGTAGCGTTCTTTTATGTCTGATTCTAACTCCCAGGTTGCTGTTTCGCTTTCTTGGTTCGACCAAAGAACCTTGACCATCTTGACAGTTTTATTCCTCGTTACTCGCTCCTTAACGTCTAGAATTCGCACTGGAACTTCTTCATAAGTCAGATCCTCATCGAGTTCGATTACTTCAGGTTGAAGTACATGTGTCGGGTCTGGCACATATTTCTTTAGTTGTGAGACATGGAAGACGTTATGAACTCGATCTAGTTGTGGCGGTAAAGCCAGTCGGTAGGCCAAATTTCCGACTCGTTCTAGAATTTCATAAGGTCCCATGTATCGACGACTCAACTTCCCTCGTTTGCCAAACCGCATCACCCCCTTCATGGGTGATATCTTTAGCATGACCCTATCTCCCACTTGAAATTCTAGGTCTCGTCGTCTCACGTCAGCATAACCCTTCTGACGGTCTTGAGCGACTTTCATTTTCCCTTGAATCACCTTTATCTGTTGAGCCATGTCTTCGACAAGTTGTGGTCCCACTACCACAGACTTATCGTTTTCTTCCCAGCTCAATGGGCTTCGGCACTTTCATCCATACAACGCCTCGAAAGGTGCCATGCCAATGCTAGCATGGTAGCTATTGTTATAGGGAAACTCAATTAAGGGTAAATGAGCTTCCCAATTTCCCTTAAACTCCAACACACATGCTCTCAGCATGTCTTCCAGTATTTGGATCGTTCTCTCGGTTTGTCCATCCTCATTGGGTGGAATGCGGTGCTCATTTTGATTTGAGTACCGAGAGCTTTTTGTAACTTCGTCCAAAAATGAGAGACAAATCTACTGTCTCTGTCAGAAATGATGTCATGTGGTACTCCATGTGGTCGTACCACATTATCAATGTAGGCTCGGGCCAATTGGTCCGTAGTCCACGTGTCCTTCATCGGGATAAATATGGCCATCTTCGTTAGCCTATCCACAATCACCCAAATCTTGTTCATGCCCTTAGGTGATCGGGGTAATCCCGAGACAAAGTCCATCGAGATGCTATCCCACATCCAACTTGGAATCTCTAGTGGTTGCATCAGTCCTAAGGGTTTATGTCGCACTGCCTTAACCCTTTGGCAGATGAGGCATTTCGCCACGAAGTCTGCAACTTCCTTTTTCATTCCCGGCTACCAGTAGATCTTCTTCAGATCCTTATAGAGTTTGTCCCCTCCGGGGTGCACTGAATATGGTGTGTTGTGCCCTTCATTAATCAACCTTTGCTTCAACTCGGCACACTTTTGAGGCAGACACCATCTCCCTTTGAAGCGAATGCTTCCATCCTCATGGATAGCAAATCCTATTGCCTTACCCTCGCATTATACTCCTTTATCCTTTCCAACTTCGCGTCGCCCGGTTGGGCAAGTCTAATCTTGTCCAAAGTTGGAGTTTCTACAACCATCTCGTTGATCGTTTCACTCACTGTGCCCGGGTGCACAAGTTCCACATCTAATCTTGCCAAATCCATGTACAATGCCGGCGGAATTACCAACGAGTTTGTCATGTGTTGGGTTTTCCGGCTTAGGGCATCGGCTACCACATTCGCCTTTCCCTCGTGGTAGGCTATCTCCAAATCATAATCTTTAATGAGTTCCAACCACATTCGCTGTCTCAAATCAACTCCTTCTGGGTGAATATATATATTTCAAGCTCTTGTGGTCGGTGAACATTCGACACTTTTGCCCATAAAGATAATGTCTCCATATCTTTAGAGCAAAAACTACCGCTGCCAACTCCAGGTCGTGTGTTGGATAATTTTCCTCGTGAGGTTTCAGTTGGCGGGATGCATATACAATGACCCTCGAGTCTTGCATCGAGACACAACCTAAACCTTCCTTCGAAGCATCGTTGTAAACTTCGAAGTCACCATTCTCTGATGGTAGCATCAATACATGTGTGGTTGTGAGTCATTTCTTCAGCTCTTGAAACACAATCTCACACACCTCTGTCCACACGTATTTTACTCCCTTCTTCAATAGCTGGGTTAAAGGTCGTGCGATTTTTGAAAAATCCTTCACGAACCGTCTATAGTACCCGGCTAATCCAAGGAAACTTCTTATCTCAGTTGGGCTCTTTGGCGCTGCCCACTCCGTCACGGCAAAAACTTTTGCCGGATCCACTGAAACTCCATCAGCGGATACTATGTGTCCAAGAAATGCTACCTCCTTCAACCAAAAATTGCATCTGGACAATTTGCCGTATAATTGATTCTTTCGCAAGGTCCCTAACACTTGGTGCAAGTGTTGGGCATGCTCCTCTTCGCTCTTCGAGTAGATCAGGATGTCATCAATGAACACCACTACACACTGATCTAACAGTTCTCGAAATACATTGTTCATGAGGTTAATGAACATTGCTGGAGCATTTGTTAACCCAAATGAAAACACTGTGAACTCGTAGTGGCCATATCGAGTTCAAAACGCCGTCTTCGGGATGTCTTTCTCGGCGATTCTCTACTGGTGATACCCAGATCGTAAGTCGATCTTCGAGAATACTGAAGCTCCCTTCAGTTGATCAAATAGATCCTCAATTCTCGGCAGAGGGTACTTATTCTTGATGGTCACTTGGTTTAACCCCCGATAATCTATACAAAGACGTAATCCTCCGTCTTTCTTCTTAACAAATAAAACCGGTGCTCCCCATGGGGAAGTACTCGGTCTTATGTATCCTTTCTGCAGTAACTCCTCGAGTTGTTCCTTTAACTCCATTTCCAGTGGTGCCATTCGGTACGGAGCTTTTGAGACAGGCTCGGTTCCCGGAATGAGATCTATCGTGAATTCAAGATATCGCTTAGGTGGCATGCCCGGAATGTCTTCGGGAAACACATCCGGGTATTCTCTTACCACTGGTATGCCGTCAACCTTGTTCTCTTCCGCCTCAAGGTTGTGCGCGTAGCACGCATATAGTTCATACCCCTTACGCATCAAGTTACTTAGTTTGAGAGCACTAACGATTTTGTTGCTCCTCTTATGGGGCTGAGAGTAAAAGATAACCCTCTTTCTCCTACTTTTCGACAGGGTGATCTTTTGTTTCTGGCATTCGATCACCGCTTTATACTGGGATAACCAGTCCATCCCCAGTATAATGTCAAAGTCCCTTAAGTTAAATTCTACTAAGTTTGCGAAGAATTCTACGTTCTTGATCACTATAGGAATTCCGTTGTATCGTTTAGAGCACGCTACTACTTCTCCTGAAGGCAGTTGAATTCCTAAGCTAATTATCTTGCACTTAGGTAGATCTAACTCAGACACTATTCTTGATGCTATGATTGAGCAACTAGCTCCAGAATCAAATAAGACTCTAAGGGGTGTATTCAAGACATGAAATGTATCTGCGATCACTTCCCCTTGTGCGGGCACGTCCGCTTGGTTAACCACGTTAAGCCTCCCCATAGGGCGTCCTGGATTGCCCTGCTGAGTCTGATTCGGCTGCTGGTTTGGCTGTTGATTTTGGTTCTGAGGTGGTGGAGGACGTTGGTTCTGGTTCTGATTTGGCGGCCTATACTGATTTTGAGGCGGTCTATACCCCTGATTGTTGTTGTTCTGCCCGTTTTGCTTTTGAGGCTGTTCCGGCCCCAAAACCAAGTCTTCCCTCTTTGTTATGTTCTCCATTCTCGTTCGGCACTCTCGACGTATGTGGCCCATTCGACCACACCGAAAGCAGGCGCCCTGCTGAGGGCATCCCCTCGCCAGATGGGGTCGTCCACATCTTGGGCAGGGTTGTACCGGACCCTCCTGGTTAAATCGTCTTCCATTGTTAGATTGTTGTGGCCTATTCGGCCCTCATCGCTGCTCATTCCTTCCCGTATAGTTCTCGCCTCTCGCGTCCCGGTTCCTCTTGTCTTGGGGACCCCGGCTGGGCTCCCCACTCACTCTCCTTTTCAGTTGTTGTACTCGCGCCACTGCCACATCGCGGTCGTACACGGCTTGCAGATCGGGGTAGTGCACCCCCGCGATCACCTCGCACACTGCCAAGTTCAATCCCATCTCGAATTTTTGAGCTTTCTCCGCATCCGTGGGTACTAATCTTGGTGCGAACCTCACCAGCTCCTTGAACCAAGTGTAGTACTCTTGTACGGTCTGGCCTCCTTGCTTCAGCGACAAAAATTCCTCGTACATTGCTGCTTTAGTACTCAGGGGATAGAATCTATCCCTGAGCAGTTCCATCATTTCCGCCCAAGAGTAGGGCTCGTCGTCTTCAGTCAGTTTTGCTTGAGTCGCCTGCCACCAGTCGTCCACTTCGCCTCCCGAGTAGTACGAAGCGACGTGCACTCTCTCTCCTTCCGGACACTTGACCGCGCCCAGCAGCTTGTCAAAGGTCCGGATCCATTCCTCCAGTTTTGCTGGATCCTCCTCACCAGCATAGTGGGGTGGCTGGTAGGGATTAACCATAGCCAGATAGTTGAGACGAGTTTGGGGCGGAGGTACTGTCGCAGCTTGACCCTGATTGACTTGCGCGTTCTCTAGCGCAATCAAGACCTCCTCTATTGTCCAAAGACGATCGCCCACATTGTTCGGTGCGAGGGCATCCTGCGCACCTTGGGGTTGTTCTCCTACAGGTTGAGCAGGTCCTGTGTCATTTGGTGGCACTTCAGTAGTAGTTTGGGGAGCGGGTTGGGTTCTTGATCTACCTCTTGGTGTCATTCTATTACAAACATGTAAATTAGAACGTAATATATTATCTAGGCAAGCTACTATGAATGTGCTTGTATTTTCACGTATAATGCTTGATTGGGCTTAAAAGTAACGCAAGGTTTTATTTTATTTTGTTTAAATGAATAGATCTTGTATTTTATTCCCTTAAAAGAAGCTTTTAATACAAGTAGGAGGATGTACAAAAATAGCAACGTTTTCTTAGCAAAAATAGTATCTAATATAAATAGAATCCCTATCGTCTCTAGGCGTCCTCCGGTAGGGTAGCAGGATCCTCCTCCGGGTCATCCTCCTCCGAACTTGGCGGCAGTAGGTTGTCAAAGATGGTGTTCAAGTCCTCTCCATGAGCATCGACGTGTTCCTTCAGTATCAGGTTTTGCGTAGTGAGGGTTTGGACTTGGCGTTCGAGTTGGTTTATGCGGTGGTGGTCCGCCTCTCTTAAGTTGCCCATGTGGTGCAGATTCTATGGTTTGTTGGGAGTCAAAGTGAGCATTCATCATTTTGATCATCAAGTTCATCATATCTTGACTAGCCATCTAGCGCAAGCAAAAGATCTAAGTTAGAATGTATCACGCTTCTAAGTTCTCTAAGTTTAGGCAATGCAGTATGCACATGCAAATGATGATTTCCCCCCAAAAACAATTCATGCACTATGTATATATATATATATATATATTTCGAATTTCCATGAGTTTTTAAAGTAAAAATTCATTTCCATGGAATGAATGCTTTAAAAATTTAAAATAATAATTAAAATCCTTGAACCTCTATATTGGGTCAAAAACAATCATAATTTGGGTTCAAAAATAATTTTGGGCTAGAAAATTTTAAAAATAATAATTTGGGCTCATAGTTTAAAAATAATAGTTTAAAAAAATAATAATTTAATAACTTAAAAATAATAATACTAATTTAAAAATAAGCCGGGCTTTGATACCAACTTGTAACACCTCGGTTTTTGGTCACCCAGGTCGGGATGTCACCGCCACACCTCCCTAGTAAGACACGGTTTCTCCGGGCTTACTAAAGAGATGCAAGGCTAGGTATTGCAGTATTTAAAGTATTTCAAACAATTAAAATAGCCCATTCAATATAAATTCAAAATAAATATCATAATGCAACGGAATAATAGTATCTAAGTATAAGTATTGCAGCGGAAAACATAAATAGGGCCAACATGGTCAAAACACGGGTTAAACAGGCCCGTTCATACTATAGTCTAATGCAAGAAATTAAAATATAAAGTTTCCCAAAAGATCCCCATGCATATACGTGCTCATGCTCATTCCACATACTCTGAAATTTAACCAGTGACTCGAAAACACAGAGATGAACACGTTTCATGTTTTAAGTTTTTCGATCCGAGTTACGGAAATAAGTGAAAAATGTCGATTTTTAACAGGATGATAATCTGTCCGAATTTTCTACACAGCAGTTTCAAAATTTCAAGATCTACCATAGCAAACTAACTCCAAATTTGATGAAATTTTACAGGGAGATACTTAAGACATATATCTACAATTTTCATGTTCGACTAAATTCTAAATCGGTCTAGATCTATTGTCAAAAACGTCTACAAGATCGGACTGAAGTGCTGTCAAGATTTCAAGATCTAAATTTAGAACAGTTCGGTTTGGGGTTGATTTCAGATACGAAAGCTTAATAAAAAATTATGAAATTTTTACAGGAGATAGACCTATGTCTTAGGAACGTTTTTTGTGTTTTAAGTTTTCTCGTTTGAACAGGTTAAAGGGTTCAGAAAAATCGTGCAAGAACGTTGCGCCGTGGGTTTTCTTCGTGTTTACAGATTTTAGGTTTCTTGATTAGATCATTAAGTTAGGTGTGTTTTAATTCGCACAAAACTATAGTAAGATTAACTTACTGATTTGTGGTCGTCCCGGCTCGTCGATTCGGAGGCGTGGCTTCCAGTCCACCGTTTATCTCCTCGGTTCGTCGGGTTCTTCGTTCTAGATCCGGTTCGGGGTGTAGAAAAGAAAAGGATGAAGTTAGGATTCATTTTCGAATCAAGAATGTAAAGAGATCGGACCAGAACTTACCACAACGTTAGAGGCCTTCCAATTTTCGTCCAAGACAGTCCCTTTGCTCGGTTTCGTGCCTCCGACGACTCCGGAATTAGGGTTTACCGGGTAGAGAGATTTTGTAGGGTTTGAAAAGTGTTCGGGGTTACTTGAGAGGGTTATTTATAGATGTGAAGGGCTCTAAGGGCGTCCAAAGTCTGCCTTAGTAAGCCTTGAGCCGCAAGGTGAGCAACCGAAGTCGAAAAATCCGGATTCGGGCGAGAAAATCCCGCACGGGTTGTTACTGCCCGTGGCGCGGGGTTGGCGCGCCGAATAGGGAAATCCCGCGCAGCCACCGCGCGGTCTCCGCCTGGACTTCGGTCCGGGCGGGTCTGCGATCCGTCAGGCATTTCCTCCTCTCTTTCGGACTTCTATACCTCTATGTTCTCGGATTCGAATTTCCGGGATGTTTTCGGGCTCCTATTTCCTGTCTTAATTTTTAATCGGGTCTAGATTCAATATTGGCCTCGAATTCTCGAGTCCATTAGTGTCGAGTTCCCGTGCACAATTTATTTGATTAAATCGTCATCGGCTTCCCGGGTTCTCGGAATTTTGATTCCTTTTTAATTTAAATTCCATTTCTCATCTCTTATGATTCTTTATCTATTTATCATGTTTATTTATTTATTATATTTATTTATTTATTTATTTATTTATGTTATATTGCAAAATTCCCGGGTATTACAAGAACCAAAAATGATATCATCAACATAGACATGTACAACTATGATATGCTTATCTGAATGCTTAATGAACAAAGTCTTATCCACATTTCCTCTGGTGTAGCCGTTGTTAACAAGAAACTGTGACAACCTTTCATACCAAGCACGGGGTGCTTGCTTAAGACCATATAAAGCTCCTTTGACTCTGTAGACATGATTTGGATATTTATGATCTTCAAACCCAGCTGGTTGAGCTACATAAATTTCCTCCTTTATCCCTCCATTTAGAAAAGCTGTCTTGATATCCATTTGGTATAACTTGAAATTCAAAAAACATGCTACAGATAACAAAGTTCTTACAGCTTCCATTCTAGCAACAGGTGCATATGTCTCTCCATAGTCCAATGCTTCTATTTGTGTGTAGCTTTATTTCTGACTATGTTTCCTTGCTCATCTTTCTTGTTCCTAAAGATCCATTTAGTACCAATAATGTTGATGTTGTCAGGTGGTGGTACTAACTCCCATACAGAGTTCCTTTCAAATTGAAGTAACTCGTCTTGCATGGCTGCAATCCAATATTCATCTTTGAAAGCTTCTGAGGCATTCTTTGGTTCCACCCTGGATATAAAGCAGTTCATTCCAGCTAGTTGCTTGTAATCAAGTTTCTTATTTCGAGTCTGCCTTGGTGCATCTATTCCTCCTATAATATCAGTATCAGAATGATGCTTCAAAGTTCTAGGACCCTTCCTCTTATCGTTATCAGTAGAGTCAAATGTTTGTTGCTCTTCTTCAGTATCAACCAAAGCTTCAGTTTCAGCACGAGCTTCTACATCAGCTTCAGTTGATGGTTCTTGTGATTCCTCAGTTGGTAGATCAAGCATAGGAAAGGAATGTAGACCATCTTCATCTTCAGATAGTCCTTTAGATAAAGAGTCTTCAAATATAACATTCACTGATTCTATGACCTTCTTACTATCAGTCAAGAAGATTCTGTAAGCTCTGGAGTTGTTAGCATAGCCCTAGAAACAACCCCTTTTCTGATCTGGCATCAAACTTCTTAAGTTGTTCTCTCTCTGTAAACATGACATGGACAACCAAATGTATGAAAATATTTGACATTAGGAAGTTTATCATACCATATTTGATAAGGAGTGAAATTTGTCTTAGGTCTCAGTAGAACCCTGTTTGCAACATGACATGCTGTGTTAATTGCTTCTGCCCAAAAAGTCTTTGGAAGAGTGCTATCATGAAGCATAGACCTAGCCATTTCCTGTAGAGTCCTATTCTTCCTTTCTACTATGCCATTCTGTTGAGGAGTTTTTGGGGCTGAGAATTCTTGAGAGATTCCATGCAACTTACAAAACTCAGTGAATTGTTGATTGTCAAACTCTCTACCATGATCAGTTCTAATTCTACTGATCTTCCCTTGCTTTTGATTCATGATCTTCAGACTAATTGTTTCAAAGTACTCGAAAGCTTCATCTTTGGATCTGAGAAAACAAACAAAGGTGAATCTAGTAAAGTCATCAACTATTACAAGCACATACCTTCTACCATTTAGGCTTTCAACTTCTAATAGACCCATCAAGTCCATGTGAATTAGTTCAAGGCAATGGTCAGTGGTAATATAATTAACTCGCTTGTGTTGAGCTTTAGTTTGCTTTCCTTTGGAACACCCTTCACAGACGACTTTGGAGTTGTTCTGTAGTTTAGGAAGCCCTTTGACAGCTCCTGAAATGCTCAACTTGTAAAGAGTTTGGTAATTAAGATGTGCCATCCTTTTGTGCCAAAGACTTGTAAGATCTTCTTTCAAAATCAATGCCCTGTCTACTGATTCCTTCAAGATGTAACAATTATTAGTAGACCTTTTTCCTGACATAATAAGTTGATAATCTTTGAACACATAACAAGTATTCATGTCAAATAGCACTAAAGATTTTTCATCACATAATTGACTTATGGAAATCAAGTTTGTAGTTAATCCTTCAACAAAATAGACTTTAGAGAGATTAGAGAGAACTCCCTTATCAATGTTACCATAGCCAGTTGAAACTTTTAACACATTTCGTCAACACGAGTTTTTCTAAAATATCCCAAGTTAAATTTATTAAGAGAAAAGAGTTATGATTCGTGGGAAAGGGGTTTAAGGATGTATTTCACTTTTTATTACTCATGTGGGATACTTTGATTTCAAACGGCGCTGTGGTCCTCCCCGGCATGAAACTTTTGACAAATTTCATGGTGCAGCCGGGATAGACAGTTCAATCTTGACCTTCAGTCTGTCACACTGAAGGTCCCCGGCAACGGCGCCATGAAACTTTTCATAATTTCATGTCATGAAGTTCCTTGCCATGAAACTTTTGACAAGTTCCCACTATATGAGTATTTTCTGAGAAATCATAATCCTGGTTTTCAATTTTATTTGATGAAACCAATTTATGAAGATGGAGTTGGGATTAGGGATATATTTATAGGTTGTCACGCTTTTATTACTCGTGTTAAGAAACTGTGCCCCCGAAAGCGCACGGTGTCAAAAATTGCAGTAATTTATAGTAAGACCGGATCGTTCACTAGAGGATGTGCAATAGAAGCAGGGCCCACGTCGTTTACTAAGATTTTCCACTCGGTTACTCAATTCAAGTTTTGCAATGGTTTCTAACAACTACTTGACATAATTTAAACTATTTTATGAAAGCAGTAAAATATTATTCTACAAAGCATGATAAATTATATCAAAGAAAGCGATTAAATTCTATTCTAAAAAAAACAATGAGAATTATGCTAAGAAAGCAAATAAAATTATTCTACGAAAGCGGATTTAAAATATGACAGAAGGGACAGGGAGAAAATAATAAAAATTGGACAAGATTCAGATGAAACACAATTAAACATCCATTTTAATACACAGATCTTTATTTGGGATAATCCTTTCAGTTAGCTAACTCTCAAGCTTCCTATACCATGTTCCCTTTAACAGACAGGTACTTACAGCAAGGATTTACATGCCTTAAGACCTCAACCTCTAAGATACCACAGATTAATAACTGCCCCTGCCGAGGTATGTTATTCCTCCATGGTGGATAAGCAACACCTAACATATCATTAGTTGATATGCCAAGTACTCCTATCATCCCCCTTGTCACACCCAAAGTCTAAATCTAATCCCAAACTAATCCATAACTCTTAAACCTTACAACCGGCGGCTAACCTCTAATTCTTCCGAGTGACCTCTATGAAAGCATTTTAAAGAAAGCGAATAAAGAAAGCAGTAAAGAAAGCATTTAAAACCTATCACTCGGAAGTCTTAAAAGATCATCACATTCCGTTAGTATAAAAGAGCCCCTAGTCTTGGTGACCCGATGCAGATTTAGAACTTCCCAAGTGTCAGTAAGCCACGGGGCTTATAACATCCGGTTAGTTGCGAGATACAAACATGAGTGGAACAGACCTATGAAGATCTATTCCGAATGTATTCACTCGAGACTCAATTTTAGGCTTTGGCGGGAGAAGATAGTAGTTGAAAGAATACTCAACCCTACCTTAGAAATCAACCAAGGCCTATATGTTGTTCCTCTAATATTATTTATCACATCTTATCTGAATCCAAGTGGACACCGATTCGATGCAACACTTAATACAGGATTTCCAACACACAGTAATTTTGAGAAACAAATAGATATTTGAAAATCATTCCCTAAACAGGTACTAAACTCTCAATTAAAACACAGATCCTTTCAGTCTAGGTGAGACCTAATCGTTGACTCTGCTTCTAAGTTCTCAAAATCAACCCCCAGTAGAATATGAGTTAGTCATAACTGTCGAATTTATCCCTTACTCAGATCCGGATTTTATAAAGTGATTTTTGTGGAAATTTATTATGCAACATCTGATTTAAATCAAGACTTCTATGTCCAAGGAGAAGGATCTTCAAAATATTATAGACCACAATATCTACATAATAATATCATGCATACATGTATATGAGAAGTAAAATAAATTACCCCAAAATATATGGTGGGGTTAGACAGAATTTGATACACAAAGATGAATTAGCCAGAGATACGAAGAAAATGGCTAAAGAGGTTGCCAGAAATAATTGGGGTTATCAGGACTGCAAACATCTGCTATCCGGGTCCCAAGTATTCCAGATGGAATGATTTTTAGACAGTGGAATGCCTTAAGTGACAGTTGCCGCCGTCATCTTAGACTTCACCATCTATGAATCTGGAGGAAAACCCACATGTTCTATTACTGTAATAATTATTAGATGACATTGGCATATATCATCTATCATTACTACAACTCTAGATTCAGGTTTGAAATTAAGATAAAGAAAAGAAAATTGTATCCGGATAGGAGTCAGCTGAGCAGCTATTATAATCCCGGATGGACGAACCGCCAAGGCTTCCACCGACCACTATCTGAACCATGCAAAATAACAACTAGTAATTAATACTCAGAATACGAGCTAGTTATCCGTGTGGGAATACCCGCCAACATTAGTCTGATATATTTCTTACTAGTGTTCATACACACAATGAAAGAGAAAATAAACAAAGTTAAGAAAATGTTTTTGGTATCGTGTGAGTGTTAATCACACAATAAATAGACACTGATGGGTTGAGATGTGTAATAGATAAAATTGGGTGTGATGGGCCTAAGCCCAATACACCCATGCAACTTACACAACTCTAGAAATAAAATATTTTTTTGAGGTTTTAAAATAGAAGGAAGAAAGCAATTCGATCTATTGAGCAAAATGCAAAAGAGACCGAATTGAGAGTGCATGAGGTATGAAGTAACACCATACCCAATTAATCCTTGTAAAGTCATGAACCATCCTCTAATTCGAATTGTCAAAGCAATTCGGTCTAAACTGAATTGGACAATTCGAATTGATGAAGTCATTACTTACTCAAATTTGGTTAAGGCATTTACCCCAAAGTGAGGGTAATTCGAATTGCCAATTGAATTCGGTTTAGACCGAATTTGACAATTCGAATTGGTAGACAAAGAAGATAAACTAAGGCATGAAGGGATGGAATGCATACAATATGGTGTGCAAGATCAATTCGATCTATAGGAGAGATTCGGTCTAAACCGAATTCGCATAGACCGAATTGCTTGTGCACCATATGAGAACAATTTTTGCTATGCAATTCGGTCTCATGGGCAATTGCCTAGATCGAATTGCATATAAATTTTTAGATAAGGCATTCAACAAATATTTTTGCCATGCAATTCCATTCTCATGGGCAATTCGGTCTAGACCGAATTACCTCAAATCAAATTGCATGTCTTTTCTCGCATAAAAGATATTTTTTGAACTCATGAGTGCAGGTTCGGTTTACAATGTGTGGTTCATGATGGATAAGATTTACCAAATCCTTCATTTCACATTGATAATGGCCAGAAATGACCATTATTTTCAATCCATTTCCGTGTCTTAAACGGGCATTTGATCGCATTCCAGTCTTACATTAAGTAAGAAAGCAGTCGAATTGGACTGATTTATGCATAATTGTAAAAATAATAAGCTGGTATGAAAAAGGCATAAATATGTAATTTTATTACATATTTATGTTAGAAAAATCCAAAAACATGAGAAAAAGAAAAGAAAAGAAAAAGGAATGAAAAGATGGGCAAAAGAATAAAGCAAGCCCACAAAATACAAAAAGATGGGAAAAAGATAGAAAAGCCCACAAAAAGAATATTTTCAGCCCATCTGGCCCAATGCAGCAGGCCCAGGAACACCTTTGTCGCGGAAGCCCCTTTGTCGCGATGCATGGTTCCGCGACAAAGGAGGGTTCCGCGACCAAGCAATCCAGATGAAGAAGGAAACCAGCCGAGCCCTTTGTCGCGATGACCTTTGTCGCGATGGCATGCTCCGCGACAAAGGCATGCTCCGCGACCAAGACACCCAATTAGAGACACCAGACCCAGTCGAGAAGCTTTGCCACATGCAGTGTGTTCCGCGACCAAACTTGATGCTCCGAGACAAAGCTGTGATGTGTGTGATGTCTTGAGACACAATGGGCTAGAATCAAGGCCCATGGGCTTAGGGTTACACTTCTATAAATATGAGGTGTCTCCCATGAGCTAAGGGTTGGAATTTTGTTGATTAGAGCTCTCTTGAAGGCAAAGCAGTAGGAGCTCTCTCTTAGGTAGTGTAGTTTAGATTTATTTTCTTGTATTATTTAATTATGGCCCTTAGTTTAGTTTAGTTTAGTGTTTATCTTAGTATTTTACTGTTCACAGTGATCTAGATAGCCACTTTTATATCATGTTTTGGTTTCTAAACTCTTGTTTTAGGGTTTGTAATACCCAAATCATGGGTATTAACAACACCCCTTCAATAATATGGGAAAACATTCATCATTTGTGTCCCAAATCATGAAATGGGTCTCACACCCCATGGATTTATGCTTTCTTTTTCATTGTGGGGTCATTTGACCCCCATTATGCTATTTTTATGTTCACTGTTGCATTTTATGGATGATGCTGTGTATTTGAGTGTGGTCAAACCCTAGATTAGGATTCTTGCTTTATTTTTAAATTCTGTCCAGTTTTGTTTAAGCATGTTCTTTCATAGTTTGAATGTTTCATGTTTGTTTTTAGCTTAGAATAGCTTTTTGATCTGAAATAGGGTGAGATCACGCTGTTTGCATGCCGCTGTTCATTTCTGCTTTTTCTGACTTTTGTCCTGACCCACCTTTGTCGCCAACCACCTTGTCGCGGAACCACGTTCCGCGACAAAATGGTTGCTCCGCGACAAAGGTGTCTAAAGACACTTGTCTTCATATTTTAAAACCCTTTGTCGCGGAACACCTTGTCGCGGAACCACGTTCCGCGACAAAATTTTCCATGCATAGCGACAAAGGAGCCAAACTCTTGCATTTTGTCTGCATGGCTTTTTGTCGCGGAATAATCTTGTCGCGGAACCACGTTTCGCGACAAAATCTCATTCTGAGACAGAAAAATTATGCCATGTTCTTATTTCTTTGAAGACTTTGTCGCGGAACACCTTGTCGCGGAACCACGTTCCGCGACAAAATTTTCCATGCATAGCGACAAAGGTTCAAATGCTTTAAAAATTTTCTGAAAATCCTTTGTCGCAAAACACTCTTGTCGCGGAACCACGTTCCGCGACAAAATCTTGCTTAGCGACAAAGAAGCGTTATGCTGCCAAAAATTCTAAAAACTTGTCGGGATACCCATGTCGCGGACTTCGGTCCGCGACAAAATTTATGATATCGCGACAAAGACTCCCTTCTCTCTATTTAACCTCAAACAACCTTCATTCTCTTCCTATATTATATTGCATCACTCACATCATAACCCCACGGGTTAAGGTGTAACATTCTGGAATTGCAATATAGGGTGTTATGCTGCCCAAATTTTGATTCTCCATTTGCATTGCTTAATTAATTGAACCCTTGAATCATTAACGATTAAAGATTGAGATTAGCAATAATTTACACATCAATAATCATCATGATTAAAGGACCTTTGTTCAATTGCCATTAAAACACTCCTCTATAAACAAAATCTTGATGGCTTAAGCAGATAATCCGGACTGTAATTAATTATGGTAGGAGGGATTATTTAAGATCATCAATTGTGGATTCAATCCACAACCTCGCATGAGAAACCAATGTCTCCCATACAAGGAATCTTCTTTTATTTCTTGTTGATTTTGTCTTTGCGTGTTGTGTGTAACACTTAGTAAAGAATATATCAGACTAATGTTGGCGGGTATTCCCTCATGGATAACTAGCTCGTATTCTGGGTATTAATTACTGAGTGTTATTTTGCATGGTCTGGATGACTGTCAGTGGAAGCCTTGGCGGTTCGCCCATCCGGGGTTATAATAGCCGCTCGGCTGACTCCCATCCAGATACAGTTTTATTTTTTTTATCTTAATTTCCATACCCAAATTCCAATCTGTAATAGGAATCAGTTGACATCTGTCAATGCTAACTGATGATCATTATAGAAGGGAAGCATGTAGGTTTTTATCCGAATTCACAGACAGTGGAGGTCCAAATGGCATTGACACTACCATTATAGGGTCTAAGCTGTCTAAATTCGCTCCATCCGAGTAATTGGGAAATTGGACAGTAGATGTTTACAGTCCACCCGATTATTCTGCCCTTACTTTGGTCTCCTGACCACTTCATATCTGTGTTTCACCTTCTGTCTAGACCCGCATCTATATTTTGGGTCAATTAATTTTACACTTCCCTATATCTTTATGCATGATAATATTATGTACTATTGTGGTCTGTAATTATTTTGGGATCCTTCCCTTGGACAATAGAAGTTTAGATCTTAAACAGATATTGTGTAATAAATTTCCAACAAAAATCTCTTTATAAAATCCGGATCTGAGTAAGGGATAAATTCCTCAGTTATGACTAATTCATATTCTGTCAAGGGTTGTATTTTGGGAAATCAGAAGCAGAGTCAGCGATTAGGTCTCATCTAGACTGAAGGGGATCTGTGTTTTAATTGAGAGTCTAGTACCTGATAGGGAATGACTTTCAAATCTTTTATTTTCCAAAATTGCTGTTTGTTGGGAATCTAAGATTAAATATTACCCCGAAATGGGGTCCACTTGGACTCAAATACAGTGTAATAAATAATCTTAGAGGAACATCATCCAGGCCTTGGTTATTTTCTAAGATAGGGTTGAGTTTTCTTTCAACTGCTATCCTCTTCTGCCAAAGCTTATTTTTGAGTCTTGAGTGAGTGCATCCGGGACAAATTAATTTATTAGTTTGTTTCATTAGTTTGTATCTCATAACCACCCGGAAAGAAGTGAACACTGCGAGCATTTCACCAAGAGCCGGGAATTCTTGATCCATACCCAGTCATCTTGACTGGGTGCTGTCTTTTACTACCAGGGTCAGATTTTCAAAACCTCCGAGTGATAGGTTTTAAATGCTTTCTTTACTGCTTTCTTTTAATCGCTTTCATTAGAGATCACTCGGTTGTATTGAGAGTTGTGTAACTGCTACAAGGATTGATAGTTAAGGGATAGTTTAGGGCTTAATTAGAATCTTTGGGTGTGACATGGGAGAATGATAGTAGTACTTGGCATTTCAATAAATGATATGTCGGGTGTTGCTTTTCCACCACAGATGAAGTAACACACCCAGGCCAGGGCAGTTACGAATTTGTGGTATCTTAGAATCTGTGGTCTTAAGAACATGTAAACTCATATTGTAAGTACCTGTCTGTTAAAGGGAAAGCATTATTGAGAGCATGAGAATTAGCTATCTGATAGAATTATCCCAAACAAAGATCTGTGTATAAAAATGGAAGTTTAATACTGCATTATCTAAATCTTGTCCAATTTTTATTCTTCCCTTCCTGTCCCTTCTGTCTACATTATGATCCAGCTTCACGGCTGGCACAATGTAAATTTTCCCTGCTTTCATAGATAATGTTTATCGCAGTTTTAGAATAATTTTACCCGCTTTCTAGGATAGACTTATTCGCTTTGTAGAGTAAATTTTAACGCTTTTATAATCTAGTCTAAATTCATGTCAGTAGTTGTTAATCACTTTTCAAACCATTGGAGCAATACGAATGGAAAATCTAGTAAAACGACGTGGGCCCTGCTTCTATCGCACATCCTCCAGTGAACGATCCGGTCTTACTATAAATTACTGCAATTTTTGACACCGTGCGCTTTCGGGGGCACAGTTTCTTAACACGAGTAATAAAAACGTGACAACCTATAAATATATCCCTAATCACAACTCCGCCATCATAAATTGGTTTCATTAAATAAAACCTAAACCAGGATTATGATTTTTCGGAAATACTCATGTAGTGGAAATCTGTCAAAAGTTTCATGGCAGGGAATCTCATGACAAGAATTGATGAGAAATATCATGGCACTTATGCCGGGGACCCTCAGTGTGACAGGCTGAAGGTCAACCTATTCCGGATGTACCATGAGATTTGTCAGCAGTTTCATGACAGAGAGGACCACAGCGCCATTTGAAATTAAAGCACCACACTTGAGTAATAAAAAGAATAAAAATCTTGATATATCCCTAAACCCATTCCCGTGAATCATAACTCTTTCCATTTAATAAATCTAACCTGGTATATTTTAGAAAATACTCGTGTGCGGAAATTGTCAAAAGTTTCATGGCGCCGTTGCCGGGGAGGATGCAGCGCCGTTTTATTAAGAGAACTACATTCCTCATTGCTCCTAGATTAGCTTATACATATAATTATAAATATTCACCTTCAGAACCAATTCTAACCTGGGGATTGTACAGGTACTGTCATCATTGAAGCCGTTGTTCTATGCAAAGGAGGAAGCAGACGCCAGCCGAGATCCCGTTTAATTCAGAGATAGAAAAGACAGCTCGACGTCTTAGGGCGGAGACTAAACGAAGAAGGGAATGGGAACGACAGGCATTACTTTCACCAAGCACCAGCAGCGACATTTCCGAGATGGCAAACCCGGACATCCCACCAATCATTCAACCCAATCCTCCACTTCACAACATTGAGGAAGACCCCGAAGATGCTGATAACGATGATTTGGATGATCCCCCTCCCCATATCATACAAGGAGGTGGGAACCCACCAAACATGGAGCAGCAACACTTCGAGGCACCCCCTCCCAATCCGAACCATCAAAACCCACCAAACAACCAGAACCACCCAAACCAGCAAAATTTCCAAAACCAGCAGAATCAGCAATACCATAACCCCCATCAGAATCCCCCGAATCCAAATGATTTCCATGATCCGAGGAACTATTTCATGCCTCAGAACTACTACCCACAGCAGTACCAAGGTGGGCCTGAGAACAATCATCAAGCAGCAGCTGCTGCTGATTACATGCAGCCGATTTTAGAGCCATATCTGAATATTCCTGGACAAGCTCCATTCTTGGCTAGGAACTTCGAATTGAAACCGGCCCTAATCAGTCTAGTCCAGAGCAACCAGTTTGCCGGAGCAAGCCATGAAGACCCCCATGATCACCTACAAACCTTCCTAGAATTATGTGACACGATCAAAAATCGTGATGTATCTGCAAACACTATTCGACTGAGGCTATTTCCCTTCTCTCTGACAAGCGGAGCACGAACATGGTACAAGTCACTGCCCGTAAATCAGAAGTCTACATGGGAAGATGTGATCAGAAACTTCTTAGCAAAATACTTCCCGGAGTCCAAGGTGGATGAATGCCGCTCCAAAATTGCGGAATTCAGAATGAAACCAGACGAGTCTTGTATGATGCAAAGGAAAGATTCTTCAACCTGCTCAGAAAGTGTCCTCAACATGGCTTCCATGACTGGGAGAGATTGAGAAAGTTCTACAGTGGTCTGACCCCAGCATGGAAATCCATGCTCGATGCTGCTGGTGGTCAACATTTGCTCTACATACCGATGGACCAAGCCTGGGCAAAGATTGAAGCCATGAGTGTCAACCGTTCTGTTCTGACTGATGATGGTAATCTCCCTCCCACTCGTGGTTTATGTGCTGTAGGTACAGTAGAGAAGTCAGACATTGAAAAACTTCAAGAGCAAGTGGCAGCATTGTCTGTAAATCAAGGAGTTGGAAGTTCTGCTCAGGGACAGCAAACTGATGTTATCTGTGGTCTGTGTCAAGGTGCTCATGCAACTGACACATGCGAGCAAATCACAACAGAAAGCTGTAACTATGCAGGAGCCTTTCCAAATAGACAGCCGAATTTGTCTTACTCAAACAACAATGCCTTGAATTCACATCTCTTGAACAAGCCACAGCAACAACAATTCAACCCTCAGCAGAATCAGGGATTCGTTCAGAACAGTGGCCAACATTTTCAGAATCCCAACTTCCAACCTCAAATTCAGCAGAGGCTTCCTCAAAATTTCCAACAGCCCACCCAGAACTTCCAAAATTTTCAGCCCCCAAAACTTCCAGCCTCAATTCATCCCAAACCAAGGCCAATGGAACCAAAACCAGAATCAGAATCAACATCAAAAGCCCCCTTCAAGGCTGGAGAATTTGATGACTGATTTTATCACTAGACAGAAGGAGATTAACACCCAGCTGCAGGCTTCCATTAGAAATGTGGAGACCCAAGTTACACAGATGGCTAATGAGATGCAGAAAAGGGACAAAGGTACATTGCCAAGCACTGCAGAAAAGAACCCGCAATGCAAGGCAATAACCTTGAAATCTGGAAGAGTACTAGCTGGACCAAAGGGAGCAGATACTGGAGCGGAATGTGAAGAAGATGATGTTGTTGAAAATGCTGGTAAGGAAGCTGATAATGAGAACGAAGCGGAAAAAGAGACAGCCGAACTGCAGACTGAAGCTGCGTCTGAAACGGCTGAAGCAGATAAGGGTACAGGTGAAGGTACAACTTCCTTCCCTTCACCACCAAAAATTGCTAATAACAAGTACATGCCCAGGATTCCTTATCCTGCACGTCTTAAAAATAAGGAACATGATCTTAAATTCAAGAAATTTCTGCAACGATTAAAGTCTGTAGAGATAACCATTCCTCTCACAGAAATGATTTCCGAAATGCCCATCTATGCTAAGTTCTTGAAAGAATTGATTTCAGGAAAAAGGCAGGTTGAGCAGGAGGAGGTGATTATTCTCAACAGCACATGCAGTGCCATCGTTCAGAGGAGAATGCCTGAAAAGAGAGAGGACCCCGGATGTTGCACACTTCCAGTACAATTCGGAAAGGCCAAAGTGAGTATGGGGCTTTGTGATCTAGGATCAAGCATCAATGTGATGCCACTAGCTATGGCTATTCGCCTTAAGCTGGGGGAAATTCAACCGATCAAGATGAGACTGCAACTTGCAGACAGATCAATCACTCAGCCCGTAGGAATCCTTAAGGATGTTGTGGTCAAAACCGGGTAGGTTCTTTTCCCGGTCGACTTCATCATCCTCGACATTGAAGAAGATTCTGAAATGCCGCTTATCCTTGGACGCCCATTTCTAGCCACTGGTGGTGCACTGATTGACGCTAAATCTGGAAAAGTCACCCTAAGGGTCGATGGCGAGGAGATCATCTTTGATATGGAGAAATTGCAGAAATTTCCGAATGACAGTTCTTGTTTTTCATTTGAAAATGTAATAGTTAGGGAAGAGCCAGACTCTGAACTTGATTGTGAAATGATGCTGGATGAACTATCAAAGCAGGTACTGAAGCCTGCTGGCGTGGAGCACAAAGGATGCAAAGCCGTTCACTTTGCCGATCCCGAAATAGGGGATCTGGAAGAGTTTGACGGCATCGAATTCCATGATGACGCCAACCAAGAGGAAGAAGAGGATCCTGTACTGATGCAGGATCCCGAAGGTAAATCTGTTCTCCCACTACCCATTTCTCGCAAACTACTCCCTTCCGTTGAATGTCCACCAGAGCTTGAACTTAAAACATTACCCGATCATCTCAAGTACGCGTTTCTCGCAGAACATAAAAAATTACCTGTGATTGTTTCGGCTAAGCTCTCCCAAGAGCAAGAAAATGCTCTGGTGGTCATTCTTAAGAAACATGTACATGCAATAGGTTGGACCATTTCTGATATAAAAGGAATAAGCCCTTCTATTTGCATGCACAGGATTCTAATGGAAGAAGAGTTTAAACCCTCCCGTCAACCTCAGAGGCGATTGAATCCCCTTATGCAAGAAGTGGTAAGGAAAGAAGTTATCAAGCTCTTAGATGCTGGTATAATCTATCCTATCTCTGACAGCAAATGGGTTAGCCCAGTGCAGGTCGTACCCAAACGAGGAGGGATGTGCATAACCAAGAATGAGCAAGGAGAAGAGGTTGCAACCAGGCCAGTGACCGGATGGAGAGTTTGTATCGACTACCGGAAGCTGAACGAGGCCACACGCAAGGACCATTTTCCATTGCCATTCATTGATCAGATGCTTGAGAGGTTGGCAGGGAGAGAGTTTTATTGCTTTTTGGATGGTTATTCTGGTTATAATCATATTGTTATTTCTAGTGAAGACCATGATAAAACCACTTTTACTTGCCCGTACGGCACTTTTGCCTATCGACGGATGCCTTTTGGTTTGTGCAATGCATCTGCTACTTTTCAAAGATGCATGATGTCTATCTTCTCCGAATTTATCGAAAAATGCATTGAAGTTTTCATGGATGACTTCTCTGTGTATGGAGATACGTTCGAAGATTGTTTGACCAATCTTGCAAAGATTTTAAAGAGATGTGAGGATACCAATCTTGTTTTAAATTGGGAAAAGTGCCATTTTATGGTCACTGAGGGCATAGTGTTAGGTCATCGCATTTCTCGTGCAGGCATTGAAGTCGATCCAGCCAAAGTTTCCATCATTTCCAATCTCCCTCTCCCCAACTCTATCAAATCAGTTAGGAGCTTCTTAGGGCATGCCGGTTTTTACCGGCGATTCATTAAGGATTTCTCTAAAATTGCCAAGCCGCTCACTAATCTGCTTTGTAAAGAAAATCCTTTCTTAATAAATGAAGCGTGTGTCCAAGCCTTTGACACGCTCAAGAAGATGTTGGTTTCTGCACCGATAGTGCAACCACCCGATTGGTCACTGCCTTTCGAGGTAATGTGCGATGCTAGTGGTCTCGCCGTAGGCGCAGTTCTTGGACAACATAAGGATGGGAGACATTGCGTAATTCATTACGCAAGTCATGCCCTGAATGAAGCCCAAATTAACTACACCACAACGGAGAAAGAGATGTATGCTGTAATCTTCGCATTTGATAAATTCAGACAGTATCTTATAGGTACGAAGACTATAGTATATACCGATCACTCTGCATTGAGATACTTGTTTAGCAAACAAGATGCAAAACCTCGATTAATCAGGTGGGTACTTCTGTTGCAAGAATTTGATATCATAATAAAAGATAGGCGAGGTCGAGATAATGGTGCTGCTGACCACTTATCTCGATTAGATAATGATAAAAAGGAAAAAGTCGTCAATGAAGAGTTTCCGGACGAACAATTGTTCGCATTGCATTTGCATAATCAAGCTTGTCCATGGTTTTCCGACATCGCTAACTTCTTGGCGTGCGGAATAACCCCACAGTTTTCGAACTATCATCAGAGGAATAAGTTCAAACGAGATGTATTAAGTTACTTCTGGGAAGAACCTTATCTCTTCAAACACTGCACTGATTCAATAATCAGGCGATGTGTGACCGAGCATGAAGCCTATCAAATTGTCAGAAAATGCCATGAATCAGAGTATGGAGGTCATCACGGTCCCGCTCGAACGGCCCACAAGGTCCTCGAATGTGGATTTTATTGGCCTCACATCTATGAGGATTGCAGGACATTTGTGAAAGGTTGCGACAAATGCCAAAGGTTAGGAAACATCTCCAAGAGGGATGAAATGCCTCAAAAGGGAATTCTCACACTTGAGATTTTCGATGTATGGGGCATTGACTTCATGGGACCGTTTCCACCATCAGGTGGAAACTACTATATCTTGGTGGCTGTCGATTACGTGTCCAAATGGGTTGAGGCTGTCGCATTACCGACCAATGATGGTAACCAAGTCATCAAGTTCCTCAAGAACAACATTTTTAGTCGATTTGGCGTACCTAGGGTGGTGATATCTGATGGAGGAACACACTTTATTAATAAAGCTTTTGAAACTTTAATGAGTAAAAATGGAATCCTCCATAAGATAGGCACGCCTTACCATCCTCAGACTAGTGGTCAAGTCGAAGTATCCAACCGCGAAATCAAACACATACTCGAAGCCACTGTCGGGATAACCCGTAAGGATTGGGCACGTAAGCTCAATGATGCTCTATGGGCATACCGCACAGCATATAAGACTCCCATCGGGATGTCTCCATACAGGCTGGTCTTCGGAAAAGCCTGTCATTTGCCTGTAGAGCTAGAGCATAAAGCTTACTGGGCCGTTAAAACGCTCAACTTCGATCCGAAAGTCGCTCAGAGCAAACGTAAGTTGGACCTCAATGAAATTGAGGAAATACGAGCGCAAGCTTATGAAAGCTCTCGAATTTACAAGGAGCGGACCCAGAAGTTACACGATCGCCGGATTAAACCTAAGTATTTTTATGTTGGTCAACAGGTATTATTGTTCAATACTAGGTTGAAGCTGTTCCCCGGAAAGCTCAAGTCTAGATGGGAAGGACCACATGAAGTACTAGAGGTGTTCAAAAATGGAGCTGTCAGGATCCGAACTGATAGGGGCGATATAGTGGTGAATGGACAGCGATTGAAGGAGTATATCGGACAGTTCGATCCGAAGAAAGAAAGCCAAGCAGTGGCAGACCCGGCTTACACTCAATAAGAAACAGCATTAAAAACACAAAAATTTCATTTTATATATATATAGTACTTACGTCATAACAAAAAGTACCCAAAGATCAATTAAACATTTAGAGTACTAAGACTCTAAATGTGAGGATGTTGATATTTGGAGAAAATTTAATGCGCTTTATTTATCCACCTCGCAGAAGTTCGGAACCACCAAAAGAAGGAGCAGATAAGAGTAACATGGAAAAACCAGGTTCTCGGTTAGATCAATTCCATGAGTCTAAGAAAATATTCCCGGAATTTGAAGAAATTCAATACCCGGAATAAAATTCACAGATAAATGGAACTGACCCAACCTAATTTTATGCAAGTGGATTATTTAATTTTTAGCCCAGCTTTTTGAATTTATTTGGACTGAATTTATTCAGCCCAAATCAAATAAAATGGACTCAGGCCCAACATCACACTCGGGCCCAGTCCAAGAAAATTTGAAAATTCAAAATTCTTTGTCGCGGAAGGTCCTTTGTCGCGATGTCATGCATCCCGACCAGGACCTGTTCCGCGACAAACCCTCTTCTGCCCTCAACTCTCTGTTGATTGTCGCGATGCACTTTGTCACGGAGCATGGCTCCGCGACCAAGCACTGCTCCGCGACACAACCCCCGTTGACTTTGTCTTTATGCTGAACTTTGTCGCGATAGCCTTGTCGCGGAGCATCGCTCCGCGACCAAACCTCAATTCCGCGACCTTTCTAATGTCGCTATGCCTTTGTCGCGGAACCTTGTTCCGCGACAAAGTCTCGGATTCCGCGACAAAAGTTCTAGTATTTATACCCCCCCCCCCACCCCCTCCAGTTTCTCTTCACTTTCACTTGTCATTTCAACTTCTTTCTTCTTCTTCCTTTCCCCCATTTTCCTCTCATCCGAACGAACACCACGTGTTCTTCGCAACCAACTCATCTATTTTCTAAGGGGAAACCATGGATCGATTTTATGGACTCCTCCCAAACCTTGGACCCATGCCCCAACCCGAGCCAAGGAGGGCAGGGTAAACCCCATTCTCACCATGTTCATGGCACCTCGAAATCCCTTGTTTTATTTTTATTTTGTTGTGTTCATGGTGTGATGTGGTTAGTGTGCACGTTTAACTTTAGATTTTTGGAGGTTTTTGAGTGCTCTCGGTTATGAGCACCATTTTGAAACATTTGAGACCTCATTTTGAAACTGTTAATGGATTAAGATTTTGAAGTTTAAAACTGGAAAGAACAAACTGATGAACATTTGGGTATTGTTTTGAATATCTTGATGTTATTGGTTTGATTGATCTTGACGTGACTTCTACAGTGTTGTTTTGGTGTAATAAAGAGGTAAGATCTTTTTGGGCACATTTGTTCTCATGTTAGAAATCTCATGGGAATAAATGTTTGTTTGTTTATGGAAACATAGTACAAACACCCAATGAGAAGCTTCCACTTTTTAATAAAAGCAACCCTTTGGAAAAAGACAAAAAGAGTTATTTTGTTTAATGATTGACTTGAAGTCTTTTGTTCCCAATGGAACACTAGTGTGAGTAAGATTAGCAGTATTTTTGTCACCTAACTGCCATCCTTTTCAAAATTAAAAATGGGACCACTCACATCCCACTTTTATTAAATAAAATGAGTCAACCATTTTAAAATTAAAAACAGTGTTTGCAAATTTTTGGATGTTTTAACTGTCCAAACAGTCCAAGCTATCCGGAAATAGCAGATCCATCTTCGCCACGTCTTCATTGCACATTCCAATATTCGAGCATTCCATTTCCATCTGTCCATCTCACTCCACTCCCAACAAGTGTCTCGGACTTGTTTAATAAAATTGAAAAACTTTTGGGCCCAATGGTCCGTTAAAAAAAGATTTTAGGCCCAATGGACAATTTTATTTTGGGCTCCTTAGCCCATTTAAAACCAAACATTGTTTACTTATGCTTTAAATCAAAATTCAAGTCAGAAATTTAATAATCTCACATCTAGAGCAAAGCTCTAAATGTGAGGATGTTGGTTTCTGAACTTGAATAATTTCTGAAAATTATATAAAAATTGGATTCATCACTTCTTATCTTATCAGGGGTAATCTTCCCATACCAGACCCTACACCCGAAGGAACCCAGCTGCTAGACTTGCCACTCGAACTCCTTGGTGAAATTCTCTCCCGAATAGGAGAGGATGAAATCAAGGAGGTATTTACCGCACAACGGATATGCAAGAAGCTCAGGGATGCTGGAAACCTTGCCATCGTGTACAGGCGATGCGAGGTTGACTCCTCCACTGTGAAGAGATGGCAAGAAAGGATTCTTCGGCAGAAGGAGAGATTCCTGCAAACATGCACAGCGGCAGGAAACTTCAATCTCCAGATCATTCCAGCACTCATGGCATTTGCAGAAGAGAATGAGGAACAAGCTTGTGAACTGCTGCACCCAGGACTTGAGGACAACCATAAGGCGTCAATCTTCGTCCGCGGACTGATGCTTATGAGCAAGACGGATGAAGGCCAAGTCGAGCAAGGGATCAGAATGATTGAGAGAATGGTGACAGATCGGTCAGTTCTTCAGTATACGTCCACCAACGTCCTCGCATGGATGGCAGACAACCCAGACACCCCATAACTGTGGGCTGGTCAAGGAGTCAAAGTTTACTGCCCAAGGTGGCATGCACCTCTGAGAAACCGCGATTGGTGCCTGCGTTGTGAGCTTTCCAGCTACATCCACTGGCTCCGATACATGTTCTGAAGGAAGAAGGATGAATCCCAGTTTACTTTGCTTTATTTTATTTCCGTATTAGTAGTAGTATCTTGCAAGAGAGTTCTCCTTTTGTGTGTGCAGGTTTGTACTAACTGCACGAGAATCTCTTGCCTCGGATGTATTTATTTGCTTTCCCTAAAATGGAACTCAGCTTCTGAGACCACTGAACAGATCTTTACTTGCTTTCTTTTCAAAAAAGATGTCTGTACAGTCCCAGATGAATAAGTGACTGTCAGACCAAAAATATGCTGTTGACACACTCCGTGTGTCGGCAGTGTTTCTTTACTGCTTTCAATTAATAACCAGCAAAAATATGCATAAACTTGCTCTAAATTCACATGTGAATTTAGGCTTGTGATTAAATTTTCAAACTTTTAAATTGAGATAATATAATTGAGAGCATGCATGACATAAACTCCTGAGGTTTTGAGCTATAAAAATTTAATGATGCGATCAGCTTATTGGGTAATGAATCTGCATGTTAGAGATTTCGATTGAATAAATTGTTAGAATTAAATTTTGATTAAATTTGAGAATATTGTATGACATGAATCAATCTAACCTTGTGAGATTTGAGTCATGAGTCATTTTTACTCATTCATTTTCTTTGATGTGTGAATCATTTTAATTAAAGGAAACTAGAACTTGCAATTGGGACCGATTCAAGACCATGCCATATTCCAAAAATCGAGCATATGATCGAGGCACTTAGAAAAAACCCAAATTTTTGGCCTTCTTTTGAAATCCAAACCCAAAAATATTTTCCCTTTAGGATTAACCAATTTGAGCCTATAAGCCTAATTTTTCTTTGAAGCCCTCTATATTATTCCTAGCCTTATAAAAAGACCAAGAAATTCAAACCCAAGTGTGCAAGGATAAATTTTATCAAAGGCATTAAACTTATGATCATCAATCCATGTTAATCGGTATGTTATAAACCGATTAAAAAAAAAAAAAAAAGAGAGAGAGAGAGTTGAATCTCATTCAACACAAATAAATTGCAAACGACAAAGCAAATTAGACATAGTCTAATGTCATGCAATAGAAAAGAAAAGCAAAAGAAAGAAAAATATTGATGATCATAAATTTTAAATAAAAATGCCAAGTTATGATAGATTAATTCTTGCCACTTCTTAGCTCAATAATTTCCCTTTCCTACCTAATGTTACAACCGTATGCCCCTTTACAACCCTTAAATAAGACCTCATGATCTCGATTTGAAGAAATGAGCCGGTGGCGAGTTGGTCTGATTGCAAGCTTATGGGATAATTTAATTAAATTTGATTTTGAGCGGTCATGATAAAACCAATTGAGAGTGAGTGAAATTTCCGAATCTCTTATATGTGAGGCTTTGTCTTATTGCAAATGTTCATGTCATCCTCTAATTCTAATCCTTAATCTTTGCATCTTTCAAACATGATATTCATGAAGGGTTGATAATAATGTTTGATTTGTAGGCCCGATATAGTGAGCAAGTATCATTTCATTAAACACTGCAATCAAGGGAGTTTAATACTTATAGTTTTTGATTGTCTTATCCCAATCCAAAAAGAATGTGATTTATGAAGCCACGAAAATGAATTGAATATGTAGAGTCCGTGTTCTTAGGAACATTGACTCCGACTGCTCGGGGACGATCAGTATTAAATGTGAGGATGTTGATAATGGCCAGAAATGACCATTATTTTCAATCCATTTCCGTGTCTTAAACGGGCATTTGATCGCATTCCGGTCTTACATTAAGTAAGAAAGCAGTCGAATTGGACTGATTTATGCATAATTGTAAAAATAATAAGCTGGTATGAAAAATGCATAAATATGTAATTTTATTACATATTTATGTTAGAAAAATCCAAAAACATGAGAAAAAGAAAAGAAAAGAAAAAGGAATGAAAAGATGGGCAAAAGAATAAAGCAAGCCCACAAAATACAAAAAGATGGGAAAAAGATAGAAAAGCCCACAAAAAGAATATTTTCGGCCCATCTGGCCCAATCCAGCAGGCCCAAGGAACACCTTTGTCGCGGAAGCCCCTTTGTCGCGATGCATGGTTTCCGCGACAAAGGAGGGTTCCGCGACCAAGCAATCCAGATGAAGAAGGAAACCAGCCGAGCCCTTTGTCGCGATGACCTTTGTCGCGATGGCATGCTCCGCGACAAAGGCATGCTCCGCGACCAAGACACCCAATTAGAGACACCAGACCCAATCGAGAAGCTTTGCCACATGCAGTGTGTTCCGCGACCAAACTTGATGCTTCGAGACAAAGCTGTGATGTGTGTGATGTCTTGAGACACAATGGGCTAGAATCAAGGCCCATGGGCTTAGGGTTACACTTCTATAAATATGAGGTGTCTCCCATGAGCTAAGGGTTGGAATTTTGTTGATTAGAGCTCTCTTGAAGGCAAAGCAGTAGGAGCTCTCTCTTAGGTAGTGTAGTTTAGATTTATTTTCTTGTATTATTTAATTATGGCCCTTAGTTTAGTTTAGTTTAGTGTTTATCTTAGTATTTTACTGTTCACAGTGATCTAGATAGCCACTTTTATATCATGTTTTGGTTTCTAAACTCTTGTTTTAGGGTTTGTAATACCCAAATCATGGGTATTAACAACACCCCTTCAATAATATGGGAAAACATTCATCATTTGTGTCCCAAATCATGAAATGGGTCTCACACCCCATGGATTTATGCTTTCTTTTTCATTGTGGGGTCATTTGACCCCCATTATGCTATTTTTATGTTCACTGTTGCATTTTATGGATGATGCTGTGTATTTGAGTGTGGTCAAACCCTAGATTAGGATTCTTGCTTTATTTTTAAATTCTGTCCAGTTTTGTTTAAGCATGTTCTTTCATAGTTTGAATGTTTCATGTTTGATTTTAGCTTAGAATAGCTTTTTGATCTGAAATAGGGTGAGATCACGCTGTTTGCATGCCGCTGTTCATTTCTGCTTTTTCTGACTTTTGTCCTGACCCACCTTTGTCGCCAACCACCTTGTCGCGGAACCACGTTCCGCGACAAATTGGTTGCTCCGCGACAAAGGTGTCTAAAGACACTTGTCTTCATATTTTAAAACCCTTTGTCGCGGAACACCTTGTCGCGGAACCACGTTCCGCGACAAAATTTTCCATGCATAGCGACAAAGGAGCCAAACTCTTGCATTTTGTCTGCATGGCTTTTTGTCGCGGAATAATCTTGTCGCGGAACCACGTTTCGCGACAAAATCTCATTCTGAGACAGAAAAATTATGCCATGTTCTTATTTCTTTGAACACTTTGTCGCGGAACACCTTGTCGCGGAACCACGTTCCGCGACAAAATTTTCCATGCATAGCGACAAAGGTTCAAATGCTTTAAAAATTTTCTGAAAATCCTTTGTCGCAAAACACTCTTGTCGCGGAACCACGTTCCGCGACAAAATCTTGCTTAGCGACAAAGAAGCGTTATGCTGCCAAAAATTCTAAAACCTTGTCGGGATACCCATGTCGCGGACTTCGGTCCGCGAGAAGTCCGCGACAAAATTTATGATATCGCGACAAAGACTCCCTTCTCTCTATTTAACCTCAAACAACCTTCATTCTCTTCCTATATTATATTGCATCACTCACATCATAACCCCACGGGTTAAGGTGTAACATTCTGGAATTGCAATATAGAGTGTTATGCTGCCCAAATTTTGATTCTCCATTTGCATTGCTTAATTAATTGAACCCTTGAATCATTAACGATTAAAGATTGAGATTAGCAATAATTTACACATCAATAATCATCATGATTAAAGGACCTTTGTTCAATTGCCATTAAAACACTCCTCTATAAACAAAATCTTGATGGCTTAAGCAGATAATCCGGACTGTAATTAATTATGGTAGGAGGGATTATTTAAGATCATCAATTGTGGACTCAATCCACAACCTCGCATGAGAAACCAATGTCTCCCATACAAGGAATCTTCTTTTATTTCTTGTTGATTTTGTCTTTGCGTGTTGTGTGTAACACTTAGTAAAGAATATATCAGACTAATGTTGGCGGGTATTCCCTCATGGATAACTAGCTCGTATTCTGGGTATTAATTACTGAGTGTTATTTTGCATGGTCTGGATGACTGTCAGTGGAAGCCTTGGCGGTTCGCCCATCCGGGGTTATAATAGCTGCTCGGCTGACTCCCATCCAGATACAGTTTTATTTTTTTTTATCTTAATTTCCATACCCAAATTCCAATCTGTAATAGGAATCAGTTGACATCTGTCAATGCTAACTGATGATCATTATAGAAGGGAAGCATGTAGGTTTTTATCCGAATTCACAGACAGTGGAGGTCCAACTGGCATTGACACTACCATTATAGGGTCTAAGCTGTCTAAATTCGCTCCATCCGAGTAATTGGGAAATTGGACAGTAGATGTTTACAGTCCACCCGATTATTCTGCCCTTACTTTGGTCTCCTGACCACTTCATATCTGTGTTTCACCTTCTGTCTAGACCCGCATCTATATTTTGGATCAATTAATTTTACACTTCCCTATATCTTTATGCATGATAATATTATGTACTATTGTGGTATGTAATTATTTTGGGATCCTTCCCTTGGACAATAGAAGTTTAGATCTTAAACAGATATTGTGTAATAAATTTCCAACAAAAATCTCTTTATAAAATCCGGATCTGAGTAAGGGATAAATTCCTCAGTTATGACTAATTCATATTCTGTCAAGGGTTGTATTTTGGGAAATTAGAAGCAGAGTCAGCGATTAGGTCTCATCTAGACTGAAAGGATCTGTGTTTTAATTGAGAGTCTAGTACCTGATAGGGAATGATTTTCAAATCTTTTATTTTCCAAAATTGCTGTTTGTTGGGAATCTAAGATTAAATATTACACCGAAATGGGGTCCACTTGGACTCAAATACAGTGTAATAAATATTCTTATAGGAACATCATCCAGGCCTTGGTTATTTTCTAAGATAGGGTTGAGTTTTCTTTCAACTGCTATCCTCTTCTGCCAAAGCTTATTTTTGAGTCCTGAGTGAGTGCATCCGGGACAAATTAATTTATTAGTTTGTTTCATTAGTTTGTATCTCATAACCACCCGGAAAGAAGTGAACACTGCGAGCATTTCACCAAGAGCCGGGAATTCTTGATCCATACCCAGTCATCTTGACTGGGTGCTGTCTTTTACTACCAGGGTCAGATTTTCAAAACCTCCGAGTGATAGGTTTTAAATGCTTTCTTTACTGCTTTCTTTTAATCGCTTTCATTAGAGATCACTCGGTTGTATTGAGAGTTGTGTAACTGCTACTAGGATTGATAGTTAAGGGATAGTTTAGGGCTTAATTAGAATCTTTGGGTGTGACATGGGAGAATGATAGTAGTACTTGGCATTTCAATAAATGATATGTCGGGTGTTGCTTTTCCACCACAGATGAAGTAACACACCCAGGCCAGGGCAGTTACGAATTTGTGGTATCTTAGAATCTGTGGTCTTAAGAACATGTAAACTCATATTGTAAGTACCTGTCTGTTAAAGGGAAAGCATTATTAAGAGCATGAGAATTAGCTATCTGATAGAATTATCCCAAACAAAGATCTGTGTATAAAAATGGAAGTTTAATACTGCATTATCTAAATCTTGTCCAATTTTTTTCTTCCCTTCCCGTCCCTTCTGTCTACATTGTGATTCAGCTTCACGGCTGGCACAATGTAAATTTTCCCTGCTTTCATAGATAATGTTTATCGCAGTTTTAGAATAATTTTACCCGCTTTCTAGGATAGACTTATTCGCTTTGTAGAGTAAATTTTAACGCTTTTATAATCTAGTCTAAATTCATGTCAATAGTTGTTAATCACTTTTCAAACCATTGGAGCAATACGAATGGAAAATCTAGTAAAACGACGTGGGCCCTGCTTCTATCGCATATCCTCCAGTGAACGATCCGGTCTTACTATAAATTACTGCAATTTTTGACACCGTGCGCTTTCGGGGGCACAGTTTCTTAACACGAGTAATAAAAACATGACAACCTATAAATATATCCCTAATCACAACTCCGCCATCATAAATTGGTTTCATTAAATAAAACCTAAACCAGGATTATGATTTTTCGGAAATACTCATGTAGTGGAAATCTGTCAAAAGTTTCATGGCAGGGAATCTCATGACAAGAATTGATGAGAAATATCATGGCACTTATGCCGGGGACCCTCAGTGTGACAGGCTGAAGGTCAACCAATTCCGGATGTACCATGAGATTTGTCATCAGTTTCATGACAGAGAGGACCACAGCGCCATTTGAAATTAAAGCACCACACTTGAGTAATAAAAAGAATAACAATCTTGATATATCCCTAAACCCATTCCCGTGAATCATAACTCTTTCCATTTAATAAATCTAACCTGGTATATTTTAGAAAATACTCGTGTGCGGAAATTGTCAAAAGTTTCACACATCAATGTCACCTCACAGCCACACTAATGAGTGTTTTAAGGAAAATAGGCAAAGTAGGTTACGTGGCTAGCAGGTATTGGCATGAAACAAACCTTAATACTGCAAACAAGCAATCAAAGATCAAAGACCTAAACATCTAATAAGTAATAAGAACAAATGCATAAAAACAAGAACACCTAAATTATCTAAGGCAACAATAAGCTAACAAAAAGAGACTAAAACAGCAGCTGAATAACATGGAAATAAATTCTAACAAGCCTAAAATCGTCTAAAACCAAAGAACACTCATTTGCATCACTAAGGTGTAAGAACAAGCCAAAAACCCACTAAACATGCATTTATTGAGAATGTAAGTCAACTAGGACATAATAAATGTAACCTAGTTGAAACAAACAAACATTCTAACATTTATTGCTAAGGAAAGCATTAAATAAATGCCAAACACTTGAAATAAAAACCCATTTCTGGATTCTTCTTTGTATTGACACTTGAAAGCAACAAATAACCCTAAAACCATCATTAGCTTGAAGGTAGAGTTCATTCTAACTACAAAGCATATAAAGTTTATGGTAATGGCTACACTAAGGGTAGTAACAAGCTTCTAATGAAAATAAACTGAGGTTAAAAGCATTAAAACTACACTACAAGCATGAAAAATAAACTAACTAACTAAACTACCTACCTAACCCTTAAGGGGTGGAGAACCTTCTGCTCCTTCTTTTTGTCCCCAGCAAATGTCCAAGTGTAAGTGTTCGGATTGGAATGTTTCTTGTGTTGAGGAAAGTCAGCTTTTATACTTCTTCTCAGAACCCTAGGCCCATCAGGGCCCATCCACAGTGCCATGCATTTCTCACGTGCTCAAAGCTGCAATTTCGAATGTGGTTCGGTCTCCTCAAGTAGTTCGGTTTAGACCGAATTGGTGACATGAGGTCTTCCTCCTTGATCTTGAGCATGAAATGTGGTGATTCGGTCTATTGGTAGACCGAATTGGCCTTGTCGAATTGATGATGGCTCCTGTTTGGCTTCCTTGCTTTGAGGCAATTCGATCTATGCAATCAATTCGGCCTAGACCGAATTGCATAGATCGAACTCCTTTTCCTTTCTGCTCAGGGTCTTCTTCTTTCCAAGGTGCAATTCGGTCTAGGGGTCAATTCGGTTTAAACCGAATTGGTTACTCTTTCCTTCTTCAACACTTCTCTTTTTCTTCTTTTCTTCAGCAATTCGGTCTAATGAGCAATTCGGTTTAGGTCGAATTGCGTATAGGCCGAATTGGTCTTCAACACTTAACCAAAATTTCAGATTGTGGGATTTTCATTCTTTTTCTCATCTTTTTTATTTTTGTGGGCCATTTTATTCTTTTGCCCATCTTTTCATTCCTTTTTCTTTTCTTTTTCCCTTTTTTCATGTTTTTGGCTTTTTCCAACACAAATGCAATTAAAATTGCATATTTTTGTGTCTTTCATTACCAGCTTATTATTCTTACAAACTTGCATCAATCTATCGAATTCAACTGCTTTCTTATTGAAATAAGAAGGGGTGCGATCAAAATGTCCGTCTTAGACACGGAAATGGATTGGAAATAATGGACAATTTTGGCCATTATCAACATCCTCACATTTAATACTGATCGTCCCCGAGCAGTCAGAGTCAGTGCTCCTAAGAGCATGGACTCTGCATATTCAATCCATTTGCGTGGCTTCAAAAATTTCATTCTTATTATATTGGGATAATACAATCAAAATTACAAGTATTAAACTCTCTTGATTGCAGTGTTTAATCAAATGATACTTCTCACTTGGATAGGTATACAAATCAATCATTATTGTTAATTCTTCTTGAAGGTATGTATAGAAAATTTTCATTGGATTAATTTTTGAATTCAAGCATGACATGAGCATTAATCAATCAAAACAGAGCCTCACATATAGTAGAATCGGAAATATCACTCACTCTCAAAGTTGGCTTTTAGACAATACGCTCATAATCAAATTCACATAAATTCTCTCATAAGCTTTATACCGCCCCGAAAATTTAAAACCATTTTCGTGATGCCACCGCCGTATTAACTATTCTAAACTGTTGATCACTCAGCTTAGATAGTCAATACGAAGCGAGGTATAAATACAAACCTGTATCACAATAATATAAATGCCAACAAAAGCAGTACATAGCCCAGGAACAGTACATGGCATATCCGGGCAACAAGCCCTGAAATAATATAATGACATGATCACACATCGAATACCAGAAATACCCAATAAGTAAATCATATGTGACAACCGCTCACATTTAAGGAATAACATATATTTTCATCAAAGATCAGGCAAGAGCATATAATATTTATTCTAAACAATAAATATAATGGATGTAACCTAGCTAGTCCGCTCAACCCGAACCCCCATCATCGTGCTCTGCGCTATCCGTAGGAAGATCTATAAAAACAGACAACAACAAGGTATCAGTACAACGTACTGGCAAGGAATAGATATAGAAGGGGAAACGGGGCACATTAATGATAATACTATACTATATAAACAATAATAATAATAATAATAATATTTAAGGGCATAAAATGAATACAGGAAGTAAACATCACACCGTCCCATACCGGTGCTTCAACCACTGCAGATAAAATGAATGATTGATGATGAGATGTAATGTTATGACCTAAGATGTCTATCTACCCTAAATGCAGCACATAAGAATGTCTAGCGCGCATCCTAGGTACCATGGTCGGTATTCCCCCCCATATAAGGGTCCACTCCCCTTAATGGTCGGGAGACATACCCATAGTGCCCCCGCCGCGGACACTAACAGCTGAGAACGTGGCTTACGGCAAGCGGGTCAGGCTAAGGGTCATGAGTCCTTTATCAGCCAAATTTTCTGACTACGGATATAAAATCCTTATCAGTCTCAATGCCCAGGATAAAATACTAACTATGCCCAATCGGATACCGACTCGTAAGCATAGGGTATCCAATACCCTCGGAAGCATAATTTAAGTTCACAATCATATCAACACATGTCCATACGCAAATCAACGCATATTGACAAGATAAGCAACTCATCGCGAGTTAAGTATAATCAGGGGTGTGCCAAGTCCCACGTATCGGCACTCAACTCATACATCAAAATAGAAGCAACACAAGATTCCATCCTAAACTAAAGCATGGTAGATCTTCTCTAATTGCAAACTAAGTTCCAGGTTATGAGCATAATAATTAGTGAGATATTCGCAAGCAGTTCTATCCTAATTCTAAGGCATCCTCGTTATACGCAGGGAATCCGTACACACGAGAGTTCCCAATACTAAGGCAACATAGACTATACTAGTCTATTCCTAACCCCTATCTAATTTGCTATTCTAAACCTTGCCTTTATTATGATTCTTCAAAACTTCCTTTGTACATCATCAAACTTCCATGGCTTCAATGCGAGTCCACGATCATTCCCTGTACAACAATATCATCATGAGAATTAAAATAATTGAACAGTACCAACACCACCGCCTTCTCCTTTCACCAACACCCACATCCACCTCCAATCCCTTTCCAAGATCCCACAAACCAACACCAAGTTAACATTTTCCCATTTTACCAACATAGAATTAGGAAAATCTAGAAATAGTCCAACAAAGCCAATACATAGATACACCGCTATAATCAACAATGCCAAAGGACTTTTAAAGAGTTTATAGAAACCCCAACAATTTAAACAATTAAATCTCATTAACCAATTTTACATAACCATCGTATGTTCTAATACATACTCCAATCTAAATTTAATCTACAATTACAAGGAAAAACATCAATATTCATGGTTCCCAACTTTATTATTCAAAACCAACCTCAATTTCAAAATCTATCTATCTAGTTCACTACGATTCAAGGATCTAAATCATACCATCAAAAATTCATAACTTTAGACCACCAATATACTTTCCCAAGTTCAATTGAGTGCACCTTAAATCATAAAATCCAACACAAAGAATCTCACAAGACTAGCAAACTAAAATTCCAATTATTACATACATAATATAAGACGAAACTATTACAACTCTCCTATTAGGATAACATTAATCTTAAGAATCTAAATCCACATAATCTCTATCATTTTACATAATCAATTTCTAACACATAGATGACAAACTCAAAACCTTCATAGGACATTTAAAATAAAAATTCCTCCAACTCATCATAATTCAATAAATCCATTTTAACCCCTTAGCTAGCACACCAAGAACTTATAGAACCAAAATCTAACAATTCTTGAACATTCCAAATCACCAAAACATGTAACATCTACAATATATCATTTAAACAATAATATACAATTAGATCATTTCTAACACTCAAATGTGGGGTAAAGAATTCAACCAAAATGCCAAGAACACCAAAAATGAGAAAATACCAAAATCCACCACCACCATTACCACCGACTACCACCACCTCTGCCACCATCACCATGCACAACCACCATCACCACGCCGGCGGTTCTCCGCCGGCGCAACCACAGCAGCGGCGGCAGAGCAGCCGCCGCTCGCCACCACCACAGCGCGCACAGGCGCGCTGTGCGCCTCCACCGGCTGGAGGCGGCGCCTCCAGCCCTCCTCCCCGCCATGACAACCACCATTTCACCACCCTCACCCCCATTCTAACACCATCACTGCCACAGTCCCAACTCAACACCCCCTTCACTTGTAAAGAAGAGAAAATGGGGAAAGAAGGGGAACGAAGAAGAAGAAGAAGAAGAAGAAGAGATTACCGTGAGTAGTTGAATCGATTCTCCAATTTTTCGAGCAACCAAGGCCGCTGCTCCTCCTGTTCCCAAGTCACGATCTCCCTCTCTCAAAGTGCCCTAGTTCTCAATCTTGGAGAGTGACGGGTTGAGTGGGAATTTTCCCCAATTTTCCAATATAAGGTCAAGGGACTTTGTAACAATTCCTTATTCTCATTTTAGCCCCAAATCATTCTAATAGTTCAAATTCTCCCCTTGTTGAATTGTTTGATTTGGATCACCAATACTTCTTCATTGGGCTTGAAATAATTATACACTCACTCTATTTAATTATTTAAGCCCACTTGACTAATTAACCATAATTAATAATTTAATTATGGAATAATTATCCGGGCTGTTACATTCCCTCCCCCTTAGGATCATTCGTCCTCGAATGAAATAAGGGTATCAATCAATAGGTAAACTTCACTAAGTTGAATTGATATCCAACCCTGAACACTTCTACACGCTTCTTCCAATTCATCATCTTGACCCTAGCCAAGCTTCACTTCAACAACTTGTTGAATTCGTCCAATCAAATGATACTTTCCTCAATTAGAATATGTGGAACGTATCATATGTATTCTTGCCCCCAGCTACGGACTCAAGTGATAGATCTCATTTCCAATCCTCTTCATGCTTCCCCACGAGCCACTGGCATGGAGTCCGGTCTACCCTCAAGTCCAATTCACCTCATTCACGTTTTAACTACATGAAGTAGACCTTATTCTCATGTAACTCCATAATTCACGTCTTCAGGTTCACATCACTTTCTGATTAGCAGAGATTCTTCTCGAGTTTGCCTCTGATAACTTTTGACAACTCTATTTGTCTCTTGAAGAGTTCTGAACTCAACTCTTCTCATTTCGAAGAACCACTCAATTGATGAAAGATTCAACGCTTTCTTCTCGATCAGTTCTTATATAATGCCAACCTGGCACTCGGACGTCTTTGGCTATTGTACGAGAAATCTAACATCACCAGATGTTCCTCTCGTTTACACTGGAAACCAACTCACAAACTCGTATCTAGATGTTACCATCCAATTCATATTTGTCATTCCAATGTAAACTGTAGCCTTTTCCATTAAATCTCCATCGACTTTCGACAGATCAATTAGATGTGTTGTCTTTAAACGAGCTCACCATCCGTTGGTAACCTTGAGTCTCCAGCGCCGTCGTGTTTCTCCTCATACTTTTTACGTCCTGCAACAGAATTTCTGAGATGCGATAATTAGCTTGGCCTGATTCTCTGTGTTTCGTTCCATCTCATCACACAATTCTCTTGTCCGGTTCGAGTGTTTCTCATCGAAACATTGGAAATTTAATACAAATTCACTCAATTTCCATGCTTACCGATCCAAACTTCACTGAATTTTATCCGGAGAGCTATCTCGATCTACGGATCGTAATGTTAGTCTTGATGGCATTCCCAAATTCCATCTCATTCTGAGTATATTTTACACAATTCTTAACTAGTAACACAGTTAATTTATTCCTTGAGAAGTTTATTTGAATTGTGTTAGGACTGAATTCTGCTCCGGATATTCCATTTACCTTGAATAAGTCGATCCCAACTTTTCACTTTTGGAGGTTTTGCTTCGTGCCCTGACGGCAATTGCAAAAGTGCGGTGTTATCCCAACGGTTCCCTAGAAATTCTCGTCTTGAGATGAACCTGCATCACAAAAGGAAACAATCTCTAACACATGGTAGAGAGTGAGATTCAATTCCCAAGAGTATGGTAAATTCATAATTAAATCGGGAGCCAAAATCTCCGGATACAGATGAAAGGAAGTGCAAACAACTAAAATCGTTGTTTGCAGAACACATAACGAATACAGATAGGTATGACACCTTGTTTTACAACAAGATGTTCTATTTCAGTAAGGAGTACTTCAACTAAAAGTGAAGAGCGAATGCCATAAGAGACAGATCATTAGGGTGCATTAACGCACCCCCGATTACCCTCAAGTATTTCACTTGAATCGTAGATAACAGGAATAGTAGGACTTGCAGAAGTCTTATCAATTTCCCTGTGAGAGTTTTAAGAGTAAGAGTCTACATGACAATGTTCAGATGGAACGGACACGAATAAGTAGGTAAATGGTGGACAGAATCTTGTTGCAGTTAAAAGGAATCGCAAAGTAGATAAAAGCCCGATTCTAATGTAAAAGAATTGGGTGGCGAAAAATCAAGTTACTGGGAGGTGTCAAGCAGATAATAACTATAATGATTTCTAAAAGGAATTGAAAATATATCGCGGAAATAGGGGCAATGAAATGGGCGACGTCCTAAAATGGAACAAATATAATTAAATAAGTGAACCAATAATTAGATGACTCGGATAAGAAAAATGAATCATACCGACTGATAGAAACTCTAATTTATTATAGGGATAAGAACTCAGTAGAAAATAGAAGGTACTAACAGAATGTCTGTTAAGAAGCAACTCTACTCCGAGTAGAAATGAAATAGTAGTACAGTTTAAGAATGATGAGTAACAAGTGAAATGAAAAGAGCAACTCAGACTCAAACAAGTACTAAAGAAACCTCCAGGAAGTGTAAGGAAGTCAGTGATGATATTATCATATAATTTGGAGAACAATAGAGGAGTTTGGAAAATTTAGATAGATGCATTTACACATATCAGTGTAGCTGAAATGAAATTCGAACTATTTAAAATATTGAAACGGCGGGAAGAATATCAATGCTGACAGAGTATCAACGAGAACCATTCGGATGGCCTCCAGAGTGATTTGACAGTACATGCCACAACCAAAAGAGTTTAACTCGGAGAGAAGAGCTGGTACTGAAACGTACACAGTAGGATTTTCAAAAGAAGCAACGAAAATAGTAGAGATATTTACTTTCTCATAATTAAGAAAAAGAAATGAAAGGATTGAGAAATAAAGCATATCTAATAATTAAATATATATATATATATATCAGCATTACGAGCATTACACCTTCTGTTATTAACTCGCTTCAACACCTCTAATTAATCTCTGCAATATACTCAATTCGATGTCTCGAATTGAATGCCCTCGTAATTCCGTCATTTGCTACAATCGGATGAGTTACCAGCAGTACATCTTTAAGATTTAAAGATGTCTGAGATATTATTCTCCTGATATCCTAATCATCTGCTGACAATGGATCATCATCACATATCTGCATGGCATGGATTTACGTGTCCCGTTGCTCAATACCTGCAATTTACCTTAACGACAGATTCCATACATTATCACAATATAATAGCTAACAGAATTACCAAGCAAGCAGTAGTAATAATAGAAATAATTACTCAGCAACTTCTAAACAAGTTGCTAACAAAATTTAAAGAATAGATCTCTTGGGATATCCTTGTTATTCGTCCATAGTTATCTCGCAAACCACGGCTCGAATCCACAAGGTGCGCAATATATAAACAGGATACCACAGCATAAGAATAAATCTAACTAGCATATGACAATGCAAACCTATCCTATATGCAATCCCCGCACACCTCACCACATGTTTTTATCAAGTTTTAAGCACATAATAGAGCAAGCCCGCTCTGATACCAAACTGTAACGCCCCGAAAATTTAAAACCATTTTCGTGACGCCACTGCCGTATTAACTATCCTAAACTGTTGATCACTCAGCTTAGATAGTCAATACGAAGCGAGGTATAAATACAAACCTGTATCACAATAATATAAATGCCAACAAAAGCAGTACATAGCCCAGGAACAGTACATGGCATATCCGGGCAACAAGCCCTGAAATAATATAATGACATGATCACACATCCAATACCAGAAATACCCAATAAGTAAATCATATGTGACAACCGCTCACATTTAAGGAATAACATATATTTTCATCAAATATCAGGCAAGAGCATATAATATTTATTCTAAACAATAAATATAATGGATGCAGCCTAGCTAGTCCGCTCAACCCGAACCCCCATCATCGTGCTCTGCGCTATCCGTAGGAAGATCTATAAAAACAGACAACAACAAGGTATTAGTACAACGTACTGGCAACGAGTAGATATTGCAGGGGAAACGGGGCACATTAATGATAATACTATACTATATAAACAATAATAATAATAATAATATTTAAGGGCATAAAATGAATACAGGAAGTAAACATCACACCGTCCCATACCGGTGCTTCAACCACTGCAGATAAAATGAATGATGGATGATGAGATGTAATGTTATGACCTAAGATGTCTATCTACCCTAAATGCAGTACATAAGAATGTCTAGCGCGCATCCTAGGTACCATGGTCGGTATTCCCCCCATATAAGGGTCCACTCGCCTTAATGGTCGGGAGACATACCCACAGTGCCCCCGCCGTGGACACTAACAGCTGAGAACGTGGCTTACGGCAAGCGGGTCAGGCTAAGGGTCATTAGTCCTTTATCAGCCAAATTTTCAGACTACGGATATAAAATCCTTATCAGTCTCAATGCCCAGGATAAAATACTAACTATGCCCAATCGGATACCGACTCGTATGCATAGGGTATCCAATACCCTCGGAAGCATAATTTAAGTTCACAATCATATCAACACATGTCCATATGCAAATCAACGCATCATGACAAGATAAGCAACTCATCGCGAGTTAAGTATAATCAGGGGTGTGCCAAGTCCCACGTATCGGCACTCAACTCATACATCAAAATAGAAGCAATGCAAGATTCCATCCTAAACTAAGGCATGGTAGATCTTCTCTAATTGCAAACTAAGTTCCAGGTTATGAGCATAATAATTAGTGAGATATTCGCAAGCAGTTCTATCCTAATTCTAAGGCATCCTCATTATACGCAGGGAATCCGTACACACGAGAGTTCCCAATACTATGGCAACATAGACTATACTAGTCTATTCCTAACCCTATCTAATTTGCTATTCTAAACCTTGCCTTTATTATGATTCTTCAAAACTTCCTTTGTACATCATCAAACTTCCATGGCTTCAATGCGAGTCCACGATCATTCCCTGTACAACAATATCATCATGAGAATTAAAATAATTGAACAGTACCAACACCATCGCCTTCTCCTTTCACCAACACCCACATCCACCTCCAATCCCTTTCCAAGATCCCACAAACCAACACCAGGTTAACATTTTCCCATTCTAAGTTTACCAACATAGAATTAGGAAAATCTAGAAATAGTCCAACAAAGCCAATACATAGATACACCGCTATAATCAACAATGCCAAAGGACTTTTAAAGAGTTTATAGAAACCCCAACAATTTAAACAATTAAATCTCATTAACCAATTTTACATAACCATCGTATGTTCTAATACATACTCCAATCTAAATTTAATCTACAATTACAAGGAAAAACATCAATATTCATGGTTCCCAACTTTATTATTCAAAACCAACCTCAATTTCAAAATCTATCTATCCAGTTCACTACGATTCAAAGATCTAAATCATACCATAAAAAATTCATAACTTTAGACCACCAATATACTTTCCCAAGTTCAATTGAGTGCACCTTAAATCATAAAATCCAACACAAAGAATCTCACAAGACTAGCAAACTAAAATTCCAATTATTACATACATAATATAAGACGAAAGTATTACAACTCTCCTATTAGGATAACATTAATCTTAAGAATCCAAACCCACATAATCTCTATCATTTTACATAATCAATTTCTAACACATAGATGACAAACTCAAAACCATCATAGGACATTTAAAATAAAAATTCCTCCAACTCATCATAATTCAATAAATCCATTTTAACCCCTTAGCTAGCACACCAAGAACTTATAGAACCAAAATCTAACAATTCTTGAACATTCCAAATTACCAAAACATGTAACATCTACAATATATCATTTAAACAATAATATACAATTAAATCATTTCTAACACTCAAATGTGGGGTAAAGAATTCAACCAAAATGCCAAGAACACCAAAAATGAGAAAATACCAAAATCCACCACCACCATTACCGCCGACTACCACCACCTCTGCCACCATCACCATGCACAACCACCATCACCACGCCGGCGGTTCGCCGCCGGCGCAACCACAGCAGCTGCGGCAGAGCAGCCGCCGCTCGCCACTACCACAGCGCGCACAGGCGTGCTGTGCGCCTCCACCGGCTGGAGGCGGCGCCTCCAGCCCTCCTCCCCGCCATGACCACCACCATTTCACCACCCTCACCCCCATTCTAACACCATCACCGCCACAGTCTCAACTCAAAACCCCCTTCACTTGTAAAGAAGAGAAAATGGGGAAAGAAGGGGAACGAAGAAGAAGAAGAAGAAGAAGAAGAAGAAGAAGAAGAAGAGATTACCGTGAGTAGTTGAATCGATTCTCCAATTTTTCGAGCAACCAAGGCCGCTGCTCCTCCCGTTCCCAAGTCACGATCTCCCTCTCTCAAAGTGCCCTAGTTCTCAATCTTGGAGAGTGACGGGTTGAGTGGGAATTTTCCCCAATTTTCCAATATAAGGTCAAGGGAGTTTGTAACAATTCCTTATTCTCATTTTAGCCCCAAATCATTCTAATAGTTCAAATTCTCCCCTTGTTGAATTGTTTGATTTGGATCACCAATACTTCTTCATTGGGCTTGAAATAATTATACACTCACTCTATTTAATTATTTAAGCCCACTTGACTAATTAACCATAATTAATAATTTAATTATGGAATAATTATCCGGGATGTTACAAGCTTGCAATTAGACCAACTCGCCACCTACTCATTTCTTCAAATCGAGATCCCGAGGTCTTATTTAAGGTTATAACGGAGCATACGGTTGTAACATTAGGTAAGGAAGGGTATTATTGGGCTGAAAAACTGACACGAATCTATTCCACCTTAACTTGGCATGTTTTCATTTAAGGATTATGATCATCAACAATTCTTCCTTTCTTTTGTTTTTCTTTTCCGTTGCATGACATTAGACTTTGTCTAATTTTCTTTGTCAATTGCAATTTATTTTTGTTGAATGAATTTGAACCTTTTTTTTTTGATCGGTTTATGAGTACCGATTGATATTTTTGATGATCATAAACTATAATGCCTTGATGGAATTGATTCGTGTACACTTGGGTTTGATTTTCTTGGTCTTTTTATAAAGTTAGGAAATAATATAGTGGCTTCAAAGAAAAATTAGGCTTATAGGCTCAGAGTGGTTAATCCTAAAGGAAAAATATTTTTGGGTTTGGATTTCAAACGAAGGCAAAAAATTTGGGTTTTTCTAAGTGCCTCGATCATATGCTCGATTTCGGGAATATGGCATGGTCTTGAATCGGTCCCAATTGCAAGTTCTAGTGTCCTTTAATCGAATTGATTTTCACACAACAAAGAAATAATGAGTGAAAATGACTCGGCTCAGATCTCACACGGACAGTTTGATCATGTCATACCCTTATTCTTAAATTTAGCCTTTGAAAAATTCTTGCAACTTATTCAATCAAATTCTCAACATGAAAATTTTGTTTTTCTTCCAAGTGATCATATCATTGGATTTTTATAGCTCAAAACCTCGAAAATTTATATCATGCATATTTTTAATTGCTTTATCCCAATTTACTAGTTTGAAAATTTCATCCTTAGCCTAAATTCAACATGTGAAATTAGGTGACAGATTTTATGCTCGTTTTGTGCCGGTTATTCAATTGAAAGCAGTAAAAAGACACTGTGAACATGCAAGCATGTCACTGCTTGTTTTTGGCATGACAGTCACTTATTCATCTTGGACTGTCACACATCTTTTTCAAAATATTTTGAGAATTCAAAATGAAATTCTCTTTGTGGAAAGCGGTAAATACATCAATTACAAAAGATTTCCACGGTATGAATGAAAGTGTACTGATTGGATGGAAAATCTAATGCATGATGTTTACATGTAAGCTCCTAAGACTGTGATCTTGTTGATTCAATCTTTCTTCTCTGAATGGTGCTTGGAGGGTCCGGTGTCGTCTTTTGGAGGTGAGGGTAGCTTCCTGAGTAAAGTCTCCATCAGGTTGGTTTGTTTGGTGAACATCATTTCGAACATTTTTCTTGTCTTTTCTTCGCTCTCAACCCTTTCCTGATGCTGCCTTTTCTCTCGTTCCGCCGCTTCCTTTTTGAACTCCTCTTCTCTCTCGAGCATTCTCATCCTAAACTCTTCCTCTCTCTGCATTTGCTTCTCTTAAGTCGAAATAATGACGTCGGCCAAGGATTTGACACTCTGCATCATTGATTATCCCATTCTGCTTACTGCTTCTAGAGTTTGAGAATCGGCTGGATACTGAGATACAGTCGGGCTTCTGCGAGAAGGTCGGACTGGATGTCTTCGTGACTGGCTTGGAGTGGAAACATCAGTTCTAGGATGACTCGGAGTGGGGGCATCACCTTGAGGGTGTTCCTCTGCAGCAGGTTCAATTGAGGGGATTCCAGCTTCTTTTGTTGAAGGCATCTCTTCAGTGCGGGCCTCTTTCTTTCGTGACTTGCGCTTAGCCGGTTATCCAGGAGTGTATTTGGATTGGGCATCTGATTTATCTGGCATCGCGTATAGCACCGGATCAGTTACCCGCGTCTTTGGGACTGGAATTGGGCGACTCATATCAATGGTGTCGCTCCCTGAGAAAACAGATAGATCTACTCCTTGGGCTTCGCAGATTCTTCTAATGAGGTTTGGATAGCAGAGAACAGGTGCCCTGCCGGAGGTCCTTGAAGTCATGACATGGAAGATATGCTCCCCTACATTGATCTTCAGTCCATTCCATAGCTTAGCAAAACCCTTCAGCATTCGACCAGATGTCTCATGCGCGTGAGGGTTGGGCCTGATTTTTGACATGTAGAAGTCATATGAGGGTTGGAACTCCAGCTTCAGGTGCTTGGCTTTGAAAGAGAATTCGCCAGTATAGCTCTCGGCAGTGAGGGACCTTGTGATGTTGTCATAATATGACCTCTCAACTGCCTTGCATGCTCCCTTCTCAAAGTGCTCAGCTGTCGGGAATTCTGATACCCAGTTGGGTGTATTGAGGAATCTGTTCAGGTACTCTCCAGATATATCTACATCGATTCCGCGTACCCAACTCTTCTTTTGGACGACGTTGATATTGCAGTAGAATTCCCGAACAAGCTCTGCTATCCCTGGTTCAGCATGGTGCGTAAGGAATTCAGTCCATCCATGGTTTTGTTGCAGGAAGACCAGCATAGGATGGTTCACCATCTCTGAACTGAATCCTTTATTAGGTACGAATAGCTCTCCTAGCGCCATATAACGCCCCGCATTCTGCTCGTTACCGTTGAACCTCCTCATTATATCTGCATCGTCCTTAATGGGGAACCTTTTGCATTTCTTCGTAGATACCCCCAAGCGCCCCTTCGAAGTAGAGGTCACCCAATACCCAGCGGATCGGACTGACCTCGTTGATTCTTGGGTCTCCTGAGGGTGTGCCTGCTCCCAATCCGAATCCGATTTCTCCTCCATCTGTTCATGTTGTTCATGATGTTCACCCTCTACTTGATGTTCTGTTTCAGCCTGCATATCTGTCCGCGGCTGTCCTTCAGGTTGTTGTTCATGTTCAGCTTGCTTGCCTCCTTGAGATATCCCATGTTCATACGAATTACAAGGAAATTCATGAAGCACAGCTTTGAGAAAATCATCAGAAAGGACGGTACCAACAACATGTTGATATTCTTTTTGAGGTACCTCCTCATCCCTCCCTGTGTTTAATTTCCCCAGTTGTCCTACCATGTTATCTCCTTGATCTCCAGTAATATCAAGATCCCCTTGGAGGATTTGTTGATACGTCTTATCCTTGAACATGTCATCAATGTTCTCCAATTCTGCATGAGTGCTGCCATCACTGCCCTTGTTTGCCTCTGCTTCTCCTTGGTTTAGCTCGACTTGCGGATCTGCTTCAGCATGCGAGTCTTCCAATTCTGTCATATTCTCGTCAGGTGCAGTGGGTTGAGATTGGGCAGCAACTGCAGCCATTGCATTTGCAGCAACTTGGTCCAAACTTACTAAAAGTTCTGCAGTCTTTTCCTTCAATTGTTCAAAACGCTCATTGCCCTCCTGCACCATTTCCTCTATCTCTTCTGTGGGTTTGAGTCCTTCACCGATCTCATCCACTCTCTTTCCACTCCCACTCCTCCTAGTGGCTATCTCCTTCTCCCGCTGCTTTCGATCCTTAGCCCATTCAGCCGGCTCTTCTTTTACTTTAACAGGCACGATGTTGGTTCCGCTGATTATCTGACAATCATCGTCCCCAACATCGGCCTCTGTTGGGTTCTCTTTCGTCTGCTTCTTCTCTAGCTCGGCTTGAATTTTCTCAGCAGCCTTTCTATTCTCTTCCTCTTCCCGGGCTTTTCTAATGTTCTCCTCTATTTCAGCCTTCTTAACCTCTTCCTCAGCTTTCTTGGCCATTTCTTCCTTCCACAATCTGTCTTGCTCGCCCCTTTCTGCTTCTCGCTGCTGTCTCCATTCTTCTGTTTCTTTGGCTATTTCAGCATTGGCCTTCTCCTTCTCCCGCCTTTCTCTTTCGAGTTTTCGGGCCTCATATTCAGCGATTCTTTTCTTTTCGGCCCTATCTATGTCAGCTTCCTCCTGGACCTTCCTTGCCACTTCAGCATCAGCCTGTTCTTGGGCTAGACGCTGCTACTCTTTCTTGGATAGATCAACGTCATGCTCCTTGCCTCTGCTTTTTGGTTTGGAAGGCTTGCCATTGAATTTGGGCACTGGTGGAAGAGTCCTTGGCTGACTGGGGGGTTATTAAATTTTGACATGAGGTTCAGCAGGTCTTCCAGCCTTTTCTTTCTCAGCCAGTTTTATCAGTTTCCTCTTTTTCTTTGGTGGCTCTGGCGCAGATTCGGTTTGGAGGGGTTCCGATTCGGTTGACTGGAGGGGTTCGGGCGTCGGGTCCACATAATCATCGATCATCTTGTCATCAGCTTCGGTCCACAGCCCCAACTCTGGCCCCTTGGTTTTCAGATATTTCTCTATGAAACTGGGCTCGGTCATTGCTGTAAGCTGGGCAGTCCATTTAGCTTTGAAGTATCTACCCAAGACTCCTTGGAACCCCGTGTTATAACGCAGTCGCACTCTGTTTTCTTGGCAGTACCTCAGGGCTTCCCTGTCCATCTCTCGTAGTAGTTCGAAGAATCTAGTCTTCATGTCTGCGTAGAGAGTGTCCATGATGTCTGCCTCCTTCTCATTTAGCCCTGACAAGTCCCGAACTGGTGGAATGTTCAAGTACTCCAGGCATTTGGTCTGGCTCATCAGTGGTATCTGCTTTTTCTTTCTGCCCATCTTGTCCCAATTTCTGGATTTGTACATCGCTGTGCACTCAGCTTTCATTAGCGCAAAGCTAGGCATTCCAACCATTGTGGCTTCTTTGGGTTCAACCACCGGGAATCTTGTTGGTAGAAACCTTGGAATGATTTCCTCATTTCCCGGGGGTATCACCACCCCTGGATTTAGCACAGATTCTCTGATGTCCTTCTCCCAGCTCCCCCATGCCTTCATGTATTCCCCCCACAGCTTCCGTATTGCTTTTGTCTTTTCTATTATTGAGTCCAACATCGGAGTGTGGTGGGCTGCTCCATAATTCAGTACAGGTTGAAGGGATTCCCAAAAGTGGTATGCCATCTCAATGTGGCGTGCCTTGGCGTGCTTTGTGATCCACAGTTGCTCTTCCGGTCCGCAAATGGTCCCATTGTCAAATAGTTCTTTCTTGTACGTGAATGGGAAAGCGTCTGGCATGTAGACCATTCCAGACACTGCCACTTTATGTACTGGAGGATTTTGTCTGTCAAAATGACTCCTGGTTTCTCTTGTGATGGCTGGTTGAATGGGGATTGGCTCGAAGGCTGCTATTTTCTTGTCCCCGAGGTGCTGCTCAAGCATTCGATTCCACCTGGCCTTTTGTTAAATCATCCTCCAAACCATTCTCTCATAATGAACTCTCGGATCGTCGAACCTTATGTCATATCTTGCCTGGTCGAATTCGTTATTCCAGAAGTTCCACATGTGCTGGCAGAGGTCTCTTTCAAGGCTTGTAGCCTTAAGGTTTCTCTCATCTTCTGGAATATCTCTCCACCAGTGATCTTTCATTTCAAATCTCCACTCGATTTGGTGGTCCATGTTCAGATTAAATTCGTCCCTGATGGCCCTTCTATTTACCTCGATCTCCCTTTTCAGCCTTTCGATTTCCAAAAAGGCGAGGTCTGGAGTGGTCGTTGGAAGACCCATTATGGAGGTTATCACGTATTTGTCCCTGAGAAGAGGAATTGAAACTATTTTTAACAAATTTTTGATGAACATATTCAAGTTGGAAAATCAACATCCTCACATTTTGAGCTAAGCTCTAAATTTGAGTTAATTGGTTTACTTGAACTTACTTCCTCTGTTCTCATATAATTGCTCCCATCATGCATTTCACGCAGTTCAAGACACATTTTTAGATGTCAATAACTCAAAGTATATATAAGTAAAAATTATAAAAAAATAATATTATAAAACTACGTGATTAGACGAATCTAACAAGATCTCACTTGACTATGTTTTATCTTATATAACTATGCCAAAAAAATTGATCAAAGTTACTCAATGAATAGTAACTACTATGCAAATGGAACAATTATATGAGAACGGAGGAAGTATTAGATAAAAAGACATGGAGTTGGATTTTTAAATCCAACTCTTATTGCAACAAAATAGAGAGAGAGGTAAGAGAAATAAGGATCTGGGACCCTTACAAAATTTTTTCTTAGACTATAAATAGTCTAAAATGTTTTTGAATGGTCAAAGGACCAAAAAAGTAAAATTTCATATGCTGTTAAGCCTACGAAAGAGATTTTGGATTTTTATCACTTAAAAAGTGATTTAAATCATGTGAAATAGGCAGCAAGATGATTAAAGATGAGGAACAAATGCACATGACAATTTATGCAATCACTAGCATGTGGTAATGGATTATGGAGAATAAAAACAAACTAAACATGCACATACACAAAAAGGTCATTTTTGGATTTTTATGAGAAGTGTTGACTTGTCTATTTAATAAAATTGGGGGTGTGAGTGGTCCCCCATTTGGATTTTGTTTTGGGAAATGGGTATTAAAGAATGAAACAAGATGTTCCATTTGAATATTCCCCATTTAGCCCAAAAAATGAGCACAAGTCAAACACTTAAAAGAAAAGAACATTCTACCACTTTTTCTTCTTTTTAGGCATAAATGCCATGCCAAAAGTGTTGGAAAAATTTTGGCATGGTTTCGTCTATAATACCATGTTTCCCGTATGTGCAAACATCAACTTTCGAGTTGAGTTTGCAAATTGTGGTTAACAGGTACCCGACAAAAGCATTTATTGACAAGATACACAACACAGTACATGCATAAATGAAAACAAACACAGACAATCCATTCATACCAAGATCATGCAAAATTTTAGCCAATAAGTCATGCTTAAAAAACATAGCTTCGGCAGTACCATCAACATGCATATCCAACAACAACATCAAATAACCAGTAAAATAACACAGTGATTTCAGGGAAAAACAAACCACTGTGTTTTCCATTTTCACAGAATTCGCAAAACAGACACAGACAGAACAACATATACACAGACAATCAAATAGCAACACAATATACAAAGATAAGATTTTTATGGGTTTTGAACCCATATTTTCACAAATAGAAGCATCCCTATACCACAGAAAACTCGAACAGCAACAATGGCAGTTTAGAACAAAAACGCCCTAAAACCCTAGGTTCGCACTACCCTATTCTTTCCTATTTCCGACCACACCCAAAGCATTCCGGCCACTTCCCGACCATTCCTAACACGAAAACAGGCTTCATTCCCCACCCCATTACCGATTTCGCAAAAACAAGGAAAAACCAAAACTGGAATCGCGAAAATGGGAGTGCGAAATCGAAAACAGAACACTTACCCGACACTCCCAGTAGGATTAGACGAAGAAGACGCCATTTTAAGCACTTTGAACGGAGTTGATCAAGGTAAAGCTCTGGCTCGAGCCCTGGTTTCGCGAGGAAGACGAAGTTCGCGAGAGAGGATTCGGGGAAATATCGAAGTGTTGGAGGGTGAAAGTGAGGGGAAAGAGGGGGGAAAGGGAATATAAAGGGTTAGGGGAGTGGGTTAATTCGGTCTATTGGAGACCGAACCATCAATTCGGTCTAGACCGAATTGATGCGGTCTCCAGATGTTTGTGAGAGATTCGGTCTCTTAGGCCAATTCGGTCTAGACCGAATTGGCATATAGACCGAATTGCAAAGGGAAACAAACATACACTTGCTGCAATGTGGTCTTTTGAAGTCAATTCGGTCTAGGCCGAATTGGTTTAGAGACCGAATTACAGCAAGAAGACCGAATCTGGTTACTTAGGAAAAAGAATTGGGGATGCTTTAGTGAGGCAATTCGGTCTATATGGGCAATTCGGTCTAGACCAAATTGCCTTATAGATCGAATTGCTCACTTGCATAAATAAAGCTAAGGAATCACAAATGCCTTTTGTAGATCAATTCGATCTATTCAAAATCAATTCGGTCTAGACCGAATTGCTATAGACCGAATTGATACTTGGCCAAATTTACACAAGGATGGAGCATGTGTCTTGGGAAGCCAATTCGGTCTCTTAGGCCAATTCGGTATAGACCGAATTTGCTTGGAGATCGAATTGGTTAAAACTTTCAAGGCACACCTCCAATGCGCTCTGTTTCAAACAATTCGATGTAGACCGAATTGATTTGAGAAATACAACAGTTCGCATTCAACACTTAGAAAAATTTTGGAAATTTTCTAAATTTCAAATTTTCTGAAATTATGGATTTTCTTAAAAATTAGCATACTAAACACACACATTTAAACAGAGGTATTACTCTATTATAAATATTGCTTGCATAAATTAGGTTGGATTAACACCCTCATTTTATGGACTTATTCCGGATTTTAAATTTCTCTAAATTCCAAAATTACTTTCCATTAAATGTAGTATTAATCCAACCGGGAACCTGGTTTCCGAAGCTTTATCTTTCTTTTTGTTGGTTCCATGAATTCCTGCAAGGCAAATATAAGAAAATTATTAAATTTTCTCCAAATATCAACATCCTCACATTTAGAGTCTTAGTACTCTAAATGTTTAGTTGATTTTTGGATACTTATCGTTCGAGACGAATAAATATGTAATAAATAATTATATAGATATATATATTTATTGAGCATAGGCCGGCTCTGATGTCATTTGGACTTCTTTTTCGGGGTCGAGCTGCCCTAGATACTCCTTCAATCTGTGTCCATTTTGCCACCAGCTCTCCTTTGTCAGTTCGAATCCTGACAGCTCCACTTTCAAACACGTACACCACTTCGTATGGCCCTTCCCATCTGGATTTGAGCTTTCCGGGGAACAGCTTTAATCTAGAATTGAATAACAAGACATTTTGGCCAACATAGAAGTGTTCAGACTTTATACGACGATCGTGTAACTTCTGGGTCCGCTCTTTGTAAATCCTCGAGCTTTCATAAGCTTGCGCACGTATTTCCTCAATTTCATTGAGGTCCAACTTGCGCTTACTCTGAGCAACTCGTGGGTTAAAATTAAGCGTTTTTACGGCCCAGTAAGCTTTGTGCTCTAGTTCTACAGGCAAATGACAGGCTTTTCCAAAGACAAGCCTGTATGGGGACATCCCAATGGGAGTCTTGAATGCAGTGCGGTATGCCCATAGAGCATCATTGAGTTTACCTGACCAGTCTTTGCGGGTTATCCCCACAGTGGCTTCGAGTATGTGTTTGATTTCGCGGTTAGATACCTCGACTTGGCCACTGGTTTGGGGATGATAAGGCGTGCCGATCTTGTGTAGAATCCCACTTCTGCTCGTGAGATTTGCAAAAGCTTTGTTGACAAAGTGGGTTCCTCCATCAGATATGATTACCCTAGGTACACCAAATCTATTGAAAATGTTATTTTTCAAAAATTAGATGACTTGGTGACCATCGTTGGTTGGCAGCGCAACCGCCTCAACCCACTTGGACACGTAATCGACAGCTACCAAGATGTAGTGATTCCCATCAGACGTCGGGAATGGTCCCATGAAGTCAATACCCCATACATCGAAAATCTCAAGAATGAGAATTCCCTTTTGAGGCATTTCATCCCTCTTGGAGATATTCCCTAATCTTTGGCATCTGTCGCAAGCCTTAACAAACGCCTTGCAATCCTCGTAAATGGTAGGCCAATAGAAACCACACTCGAGCACCTTGTGAGCTGTTCGAGTGGGGCCATGGTGACCTCCATATTCCGATTCATGACATTTTTTAGCGATTTGATAAGCCTCGTGCTCAGTTACACAACGTCTAATAATTGAATCTGCACAATGCTTAAAGAGATAAGGATCTTCCCAGAAGTAGTTGACTACATCTTGGTTGAACTTTGCTTTTTGTCTCTTGCTCTGGAATGGTGGAGTTATTCCACATGCTAAAAAGTTAGCAATGTCGGAAACCATGGACAAGCTTGATCATGAAGGTGCAAGGCAAACAGTTGCTCATCCGGAAAATTTTCATTGACGGCTATCTCATTTTTATCATTTTCTATTCGAGACAAATGGTCAGCAGCACCATTGTCTCTGCCTTTTCTATCTTTTATTATGATGTCAAATTCTTGCAAAAAAAGTACCCATCTGATTAATCGAGGTTTGGCGTCTTGTTTGCTGAACAAGTATCTCAGTGCAGAGTGATCGGTGTATACTATGGTTTTCGTACCAATGAGGTATTGTCTGAATTTATCAAACGCGAAAACCACAGCATACATCTCTTTCTCCGTGGTAGTGTAATTGACTTGGGCTTCAGTCAGGGCATGGCTGGCGTAATGAATCACGCAGTGCCTTCCTTCCTTATGTTGCCCAAGAACTGCACCCATGGCGAGATCACTTGCATCGCACATGACCTCGAAAGGCATTGACCAATCAGGTGGTTGCACTATTGGAGCAGAAATCAACATCTTCTTGAGTGTGTCAAAGGCTTGAACACACGCTTCACTTATTACGAAAGAATTTTCTTTACAAAGCAAATTAGTGAGCGGCTTCGCAATTTTAGAAAAGTCTTTAATGAATCTCCGGTAAAAACCGGCATGCCCTAAGAAACTTCTAACTGCTTTTATTGAGTTTGGTAATGGAAGGTTGGAGATGACCGAGACTTTAGCCCTATCGACTTCGATGCCTGCGCGCGAGATGCGGTGACCCAACACTATTCCTTCGGTGACCATGAAATGGCACTTCTCCCAGTTCAAAACTAGGTTAGTGTCCTTGCATCTTTTTAAAATTTTTGCAAGATTTGTCAAACATTCATCAAAAGTATCTCCATACACAGAGAAGTCATCCACGAAAACTTCAATGCATTTTTCGATAAATTCTGAGAAAATAGACATCATGCATCGCTGAAAAGTGGCAGGCGCGTTGCAAAGTCCAAAAGGCATGCGCCTGTACGCAAAAGTTCCATATGGGCACGTGAAAGTGGTCTTATCGTGTTCTTCACTAGCTATTACAATCTGATTGTAACCTGAGTACCCATCCAAAAAGCAGTAGTACTCCCTCTCGGCCAACCTCTCCAGCATCTGATCAATGAATCGCAAGGGAAAATGATCCTTCCGCGTAGCGGTGTTAAGCTTCCGGTAGTCGATACAGACTCTCCAACCGGTCACTGGACGTGTCGCCACTTCTTCTCCTTGCTCATTAGTCGTTATGCACATCCCCCCACGCTTAGGTACTACCTGCACTGGGCTAACCCATTTGCTGTCAGATATAGGATAGATGATACCAGCATCTAAGAGCTTGATAACTTCTTTCCTTACCACTTCTTGCATATGGGGGTTCAGACGCCTTTGTGGTTGCCTAGAGGGCCTGTACTCCTCTTCCATTAAAATTCTGTGCATGCAAACAGAGGGGCTTATTCCTTTTATATCAGAAATGGTCCATCCAATTGCATGTACATATTTCTTTAGAATGTCTACTAGAGCTTTTTCTTGTTCTTGTGTCAGCTTGGCTGACACAATTACCGGTAATCTTTTATGTTCAGCGAGAAAAACGTACTTAAGATGATCCGGAAGTATTTTAAGTTCAAGCTCTGGCGGACATTCAATGGAAGGCAGTAATTTGCGAGAAATGGTTGGGGGTGAAAGATCAGATTTACCTGCAGGACCCTGTGTCAGTACAGGGTCCACTTCCTCTTCCGTAGTGCTCTCTTCCTCCTCCGGAGTGAATTCAATACCGTCAAATTCTTCAAGATCCCCAGTGATAGGGTCTTCGAAGTGAACAGCGTTGCAGCTTCTTTGTTGCTCAGCACCTCCAGGCGTCAGTACCTGTTTTGAAAATTTGTCTGTCATCACAGTCATAGAGTCTATGCTCTCGTCCTCACACCTACTTTCTATTACATCAAACATGGAACAAGATCCTTCATTCGGGAATTTCTGCAGCTCCTCCATGTCAAAAGAGATTTCCCGATTGTCCACCCTCAATGTGACTCTTCCAGACGTGGCATCAATCAGTGCACCGCCGGTGGCCAAAAACGGGCGTCCCAGGATAAGTGGCATTTCAGAGTCCTCTTCGATGTCAAGGATGATGAAGTCAACCGGGAAAAGAACTTGGCCGGTTTTGACTACCACATCCTTGAGGATTCCTACGGGCTTAGTGATTGATCTGTCTGCCAGCTGCAGTTTCATCTTGACCGGTTCAATCTCTCCGAGCCTTAGGCGCATTGCCATGGCTAGAGGCATCACGTTGATGCTGGATCCTAGATCACATAACCCCATGCTCACTTTGGCCTTTCCAATCTGTACTGGTAGCGTGCAACACCCAGGCTCCTCTTTCTTTTCGGGCAGCTTCCTCTGAACTATGGCACTGCATGTGCTGTTGAGAATGATCACCTCCTCCTGCTCTACCTGCCTTTTCCCTGAAATCAATTCTTTCAAGAACTTAGCATAGGTGGGCATTTCTGAAATCATTTCCACGAGAGGAATGGTTATCTCTACAGACTTTAACCGTTCTAGAAATTTCTTGAATTTAAGGCCATGTTCCTTATTTTTAAGTCGTGCAGGGTACAGCACCCTTGGCATGTACTTATTATTATCAATTTTTGGTGGTAAAGAGAAGGAAGTTGTACCTTCACCCATACCCTCTTCAGCTTCATTTGCAGCTTCAACCTGCGAGTTAGTTGTATCTGATTTATCCTTTACCAGCTCAACACTTTCATCTCATTCAACCTTTTCCTTTTCCTTTTCCACCTCCAATGAAACCTTTACTTTCATAGCTTTCTTCTTTGCAGATCCAACATTTCCCTTCAGAGTCTTGCCTCCCCGCAATGTGATTGCCTTGCATTGTGGGTTGGCTTCGGTGCTGCTCGGCAGTGTTCCTTTCCCCCTGTTCTGCAATTCCTTAGCCAAGTGGGTGACCTGCGTCTCCACATTTTTGATTGATGACTGCAATTGATGGTTTATCTCCCTTTGATTGGAAATGAACTCAGTCATCAAATTCTCCAGGCGAGATGGTGGCTTTTGGTTGTATTGCTGATTCTGATCAGGTTGGGCTTGGAAGTTTTGGAAATTCTGGCCTTGGTTTTGGTTGGGCCTCTGTTGGATATGGGGTTGAAAGTTCTGGTTCTGATTCTGGAAGTTCTGAACTCTTTGCTGAACGAAGCCTTGGGTCTGAGGTCTGAAGTTCTGCTGAAGGTTCTGGTTTGCAAACTGGTTAGGCTGGTTTGGCTGTGTCAACAAATGCGCATTGAGTGCATTGTTGTTGGAATAGGAGAGGTTGGGGTGGCGGTTCTGGTAGTTCCCTGCGTAATTGCAGCTTTCGGTAGCTACTTGTTGGCATGTGTCAGTTGGATGTGGTCCTTGACAGAGCCCACAAATTGCTCCGGATTGTTGTGCTTGCATTTGGCTAGATGAGGCTCCTGCCTGAGAAATACCTGCTCCCTTTCCTTTCTCATGTCCTAGCTGTATCGCAGCTACCCGTTCCTGCAATTTTTCGAAATCTATTTTTCCTTCACTCACAGCAAAAACTTTTCTAGGAGGGTCTGCCTTCTTGTCACTGCTGTTCAATACAGATCTGTTGACAGACATTGTCTCAATCTTTTCCCAGGCTTGATCCATGGGCAAATGGAGCAAATGTCTTCCGCCTGCAGCGTCCAACATCATTCTCCATGGATGGGTGAGTCCTCCATAGAATTTCCTCAGTTGCTCCCATGGTTGATATCCGTGTCGGGGGCATCGCCTTAAGAGGCTGGCGAACCTCTCCTTTGCGTCGTACAATGACTCGTCCGGCTTCATCTTGAACTCTCCTATTTTCTCTCGCCCCTCGTCTATCTTAGATTCAGGAAAATACTTTAACAGAAAACTCCTCACCAAATCTGCCCAGGTACTCCTCTGATTTATGGGCAATGATTTATACCAATCCCTGGCACCACTAAACAAAGAAAAGGGAAACAACATTAGTCTTGTAGCATCAGGTGAGACTCCCTGATTTTTTATTGTGTCGCAGAGCTCCAGGAAGGTTTGGAGATGATCATGGGGATCCTCATGATTTGCACCGCAAAATTGGTTGTTTTGCACCAAGTTGATGAGTGCCGGTTTGAGCTCAAAATTGCGTGCAGGGAATTGTGCTCTCCCAGGCCTATCCAGATAGGGCTCCACGATGGGCTGCATAAAATCAGCTGCTGCTTGCTGCTGTTGATTTCCTTGCTCTGCTTGGTTTTGATACTTCTGGTGGTGCCACGGATCTAACTTCCCAACGTCAATCGGATCAAACAACAAATTAAAGGGATAAGGAAGCTACCAAAATAGAAGTCGATTTTGGAATGAACCTCTAGAGACCCATTCCCTCCATGTTCTTCATCAATGGTTGATTTCACTCCGGAATTGCTTCGGGATTCCGACGTGATACACGTAGCTCAAGTCTAGACACAAATTGTTTTGAGCCTTGGGCTCGATTGAGGGTTTTCAGTTCCCACAAACTCTAAATGGCCTTTGAGAGAAAATGAAGCATAAAGCATTCAATATTTCATAATGTTCAAAGGTGAATGACAAAGTGTTGGGGATGACCTATTTATAGGCATCCCAATACAAGTAAATAACCAACTAGGAAGAACAAATAAACAACCCTAAAAATTAAACAAGTGTTGGAATTGGCAAATTTGGGTCGTGAGACACACTACCGTGTCGTGAGGCACAAAATAAGTAGTCTAGCGACACCCGATAGGAAGGAAGACATTTCGGGACTGCGCATAGTGAGGGGCGGGAGCTGAGGTCCCGTAGGCTAAATTCCAAAGATGGCACAATGCTGGACCACAGACTCCCAGGACTTCTTAATGCAGCGAGGGCAAATGGAATGGCCGGAGACGATGAGGATTTGCGGCGGCACGACGGAGTTTTGTTCATCGGCGGAGCTTCGGTTTTCGGGGGCTCGCCGGAGTTTCCAACATTGAACAGGGATGGCTCGGGAGCTCCCTGGAGGTGGTAGTGGTGATGCCGGAGCTGCGGGATGGTGGCCGGAGGTGAGGGAAATAATTCCAGGGTTTTTCCCTTCATTGGCCGGAGGTGAAGTTGTTGGTCGGAGAAGGGGGTAAGCAACAGGTGGTTGGCTGCTAGTGGGAGCTTCCAGGTGCTGCCGGCGAGCTGAGGGTGGAGACGAAGGCTGCGGAGGGTACTTCCATGACTTTGGGGCACCTGGCCGGAGCAACGACGACGGGGCTCGTCGGGGACGCCCGGAGACGGGTGGAACGGAAAAGGGGGAATGCAGCGGCCGCCTGGGCGATGGAGGAGCTGATGGTCACCGGAGGAGGCGACGGTGGCCGGAGCGATCAGGGACAGATCGACGATGATGACGTCGTGGAAGGAAGGGGTCGATGAAGAAGACAGATGGATAACGCAAGACGAACCTGCGTTCTGCCTGGCTGAGTCTTGAAAGCTACCGCATGATAAACCTGCGCTGTCACTTGTTGGGCCTTGATACCTAACGCAAGACGGACTCGCGATCTGGTTTGCTGGGCCAATTTTGATTCCATTTTTGCATTGTTGGGCTTTTGATTCCTTTGGGCCAAATCTTCTTCTTCTTGCTTTAATTAATTCAAGCCCAAATAAATCCGGGTTCGGATTATCGGGTCGGTTGATCCGAGCATTTATGCCAGGTGGTAGTTGGGATTCTGTTGAAAAATATTATCAGGATCATGAGGGTTGTTTTTGGAATTGGTCCTGATTGAAGGCTTGATTCTGGTATTGCTGGTTTGGTATATTTTGGTTTTGTTGGTTATATTGGTTAGGGGGTGGTGGTTGTTGGTGGAACTGCTGATACTGTTGCTGATTCGGATTAGGTAGATTTTCCTCATCGTTGGCACGATTCGGGTGTTCTACCATACCCCCATCAGCTCCATTACCAGGATTATTGGGTGGTGGGTCAGTGATAAGATCGGGGGAATGTCTTGGTTCTCTGCCATATCGGATATTTCACTGCCTGTGGTTTCGGGTGAGGTACGAGTCCGGGCTTCCTGCTCTTTCCTTCGTCTGGCTTGCGCCCTCAGTTGGCGAGCGGTCCTTTCTATTTCTAGATCGAACGTTAGCTCAGGCAATGTGGCCTTTCTCCTTTGCATAAGCAGTTTGTATCAAGATTTGACAGCACCTGCACAACCCCCAGGTTAGTAATGGTTCAAGAATATATACAAAAACTATCTATGAGTAAATCAGGAGTGTAGTTCTCTTAATAAACAACGCTGCATCCTCCCCGGCAACGGCGCCATGAAACTTTTAACACATTTCGTCAACACGAGTTTTTCTAAAATATCCCAAGTTAAATTTATTAAGAGAAAAGAGTTATGATTCGTGGGAAAGGGGTTTAAGGATATATTTCACTTTTTATTACTCATGTGGGATACTTTGATTTCAAACGGCGCTGTGGTCCTCCCCGGCATGAAACTTTTGACAAATTTCATGGTGCAGCCGGGATAGACAGTTCAATCTTGACCTTCAGTCTGTCACACTGAAGGTCCCCGGCAACGGCGCCATGAAACTTTTCATAATTTCATGTCATGAAGTTCCTTGCCATGAAACTTTTGACAAGTTCCCACTATATGAGTATTTTCTGAAAAATCATAATCCTGGTTTTCAATTTTATTTGATGAAACCAATTTATGAAGATGGAGTTGGGATTAGGGATATATTTATAGGTTGTCACGTTTTTATTACTCGTGTTAAGAAACTGTGCCCCCGAAAGCGCACGGTGTCAAAAATTACAGTAATTTATAGTAAGACCGGATCGTTCACTGGAGGATGTGCGATAGAAGCAGGGCCCACGTCGTTTACTAAGATTTTCCACTCGGTTACTCGATTCAAGTTTTGCAATGGTTTCTAAAAACTACTTGACATAATTTAAACTATTTTATGAAAGCAGTAAAATATTATTCTACAAAGCATGATAAATTATATCTAAGAAAGCGAATAAATTCTATTCTAAGAAAACAGTGAGAATTATGCTAAGAAAGCGAATAAAATTATACTACGAAAGCGGATTTAAAAATTGGACAAGATTCAGATGGAACACAATTAAACATCCATTTTAATACACAGATCTTTATTTGGGATAATCCTTTCAGTTAGCTAACTCTCATGCTTCCAATACCATGTTCCCTTTAACAGACAGGTACTTACAGCAAGGATTTACATGCCTTAATACCTCAACCTCTAAGATACCACAGATTAATAACTGCCCCTGCCGAGGTATGTTATTCCTCCATGGTGGATAAGCAACACCTAACATATCATTAGTTGATATGCCAAGTACTCCTATCATCCCCCTTGTCACACCCAAAGTCTAAATCTAATCCCGAACTAATCCATAACTCTTAAACCTTACAACCGGCGGCCAACCTCTAATTCTTCCGAGTGACCTCTCTGAAAGCATTTTAAAGAAAGCGAATAAAGAAAGCAGTAAAGAAAGCATTTAAAACCTATCACTCGGAAGTCTTAAAAGATCATCACATTCCGTTAGTATAAAAGAGCCCCTAGTCTTGGTGACCAGATGCAGATTTAGAACTTCCCAAGTGTCAGTAAGCCACAGGGCTTATAACATCCGGTTAGTTGCGAGATACAAACATGAGTGGAACAGACCTATGAAGATCTATTCCGAATGTATTCACTCGAGACTCAATTTTAGGCTTTGGCGGGAGAAGATAGTAGTTGAAAGAATACTCAACCCTACCTTAGAAATCAACCAAGGCCTATATGTTGTTCCTCTAATATTATTTATCACATCTTATCTGAATCCAAGTGGTCACTGATTCGATGCAACACTTAATACAGGATTTCCAACACACAGTAATTTTGAGAAACAAATAGATATTTGAAAATCATTCCCTAAACAGGTACTAAACTCTCAATTAAAACACAGATCCTTTCAGTCTAGGTGAGACCTAATCGTTGACTCTGCTTCTAAGTTCTCAAAATCAACCCCCAGTAGAATATGAGTTAGTCATAACTGTCGAATTTATCCCTTACTCAGATCCGGATTTTATAAAGTGAATTTTGTGGAAATTTATTATGCAGTATCTGATTTAAATCAAGACTTCTATGTCCAATGAGAAGGATCTCCAAAATATTATAGACCACAATATCTACATAATAATATCATGCATACATGTATATGAGAAGTAAAATAAATTACCCCAAAATATATGGTGGGGTTAGACAGAATTTGATACATAAAGATGAATTAGCCAGAGATACGAAGAAAATGGCTAAAGAGGTTGCCAGAAATAATTGGGGTTATCCGGACTGCAAACATCTGCTATCCGGGTCCCAAGTATTCCAGATGGAATGATTTTTAGACAGTGGAATGCCTTAAGTGACAGTTGCCGCCGTCATCTTAGACTTCACCATCTATGAATCTGGAGGAAAACCCACATATTCTATTACTGTAATAATTATTAGATGACATTGGCATATATCATCTATCATTACTACAACTCCAGATTCAGGTTTGAAATTAAGATAAAGAAAAGAAAACTGTATCCGGATAGGAGTCAGCTAAGCAGCTATTATAATCCCGGATGGATGAACCGCCAAGGCTTCCACCGACCACTATCCGAACCATGCAAAATAACAACTAGTAATTAATACTCAGAATACGAGCTAGTTATCCGTGTGGGAATACCCGCCAACATTAGTCTGATATATTTCTTACTAGTGTTCATACACACAATGAAAGAGAAAATAAACAAAGTTAAGAAAATGTTTTTGGTATCGTGTGAGTGTTAATCACACAATAAAAGGACACTGATGGGTTGAGATGTGTAATACATAAAATTGGGTGTGATGGGCCTAAGCCCAATACACCCATGCAACTTACACAACTCTAGAAATAAAATATTTTTTGAGGTTTTAAAATAGAAGGAAGAAAGCAATTCGATCTATTGGGCAAAATGCAAAAGAGACCGAATTGAGAGTGCATGAGGTATGAAGTAACACCATACCCAATTAATCCTTGTAAAGTCATGAAGCATCCTCTAATTCGAATTGTCAAAGCAATTCGGTCTAAACCGAATTGGACAATTCGAATTGATGAAGTCATTACTTACTCAAATTTGGTTAAGGCATTTACCCCAAAGTGAGGGTAATTCGAATTGCCAATTGAATTCGGTTTAGACCGAATTGGACAATTCAAATTGGTAGACAAAGAAGATAAACTAAGGCATGAAGGGATGGAATGCATACAATATGGTGTGCAAGATCAATTCGATCTATAGGAGGGATTCGGTCTAAACCGAATTCGCATAGACCGAATTGCTTGTGCACCATATGAGAACAATTTTTGCTATGCAATTCGGTCTCATGGGCAATTCGGTTTAGACCGAATAGACCGAATTGCCTAGATCGAATTGCATATAAATTTTTAGATAAGGCATTCAACAAATATTTTTGCCATGCAATTCCATTCTCATGGGCAATTCGGTCTAGACTGAATTACCTCAAATCGAATTGCATGTCTTTTCTCTCATAAAAGATATTTTTTGAACTCATGAGTGCAGGTTCGGTTTACAATGTGTGGTTCATGATGGATAAGATTTACCAAATCCTTCATTTCACATCAATGTCACCTCACAGCCACACTAATGAGTGTTTTAAGGAAAATAGGCAAAGTAGGTTACGTGGCTAGCAGGTATTGGCATGAAACAAACCTTAATACTGCAAACAAGCAATCAAAGATCAAAGACCTAAACATCTAATAAGTAATAAGAACAAATGCATAAAAACAAGAACACCTAAATTATCTAAGGCAACAATAAGCTAACAAAAAGAGACTAAAACAGCAGCTGAATAACATGGAAATAAATTCTAGCAAGCCTAAAATCGTCTAAAACCAAAGAACACTCATTTGCATCACTAAAGTGTAAGAACAAGCCAAAAACCCACTAAACATGCATTTATTGAGAATGTAAGTCAACTAGGACATAATAAATGTAACATAGTTGAAACAAACAAACATTCTAGCATTTATTGCTAAGGAAAGCATTAAATAAATGCCAAACACTTGAAATAAAAACTCATTTCTGGATTCTTCCTTGTATTGACACTTGAAAGCAACAAATAACCCTAAAATCATCATTAGCTTGAAGGTAGGGTTCATTCTAACTACAAAGCATTTAAAGTTTATGGTAATGGCTACACTAAGGGTAGTAACAAGCTTCTAATGAAAACTACACTACAAGCATGAAAAATAAACTAACTAACTAAACTACCTACCTAACCCTTAAAAGGTGGAGAACCTTCTGCTCCTTTTTGTCCCCAGCAAATGTCCAAGTGTAAGTGTTCGGATTGGAATGTTTCTTGTGTTGAGGAAAGTCAGCTTTTATACTTCTTCTCAGAACCCTAGGCCCATCAGGGCCCATCCACAGGCTCAAAGCTGCAATTTCGAATGTGGTTCGGTCTCCTTAAGTAGTTCGGTTTAGACCGAATTGGTGACATGAGGTCTTCCTCCTTGATCTTGAGCATGAAATGTGGTGATTCGGTCTATGGGTAGACCGAATTGGCCTTGTCGAATTGATGATGGCTCATGTTTGGCTTCCTTGCTTTGAGGCAATTCGATCTATGCAATCAATTTGGCCTAGACCGAATTGCATAGATCGAACTCCTTCTTTTCCTTTCTGCTCAGGGTCTTCTTCTTTCCAAGGTGCAATTCGGTCTAGGGGTCAATTCGGTTTAGACCGAATTGCCATAGACCGAATTGGTTACTCTTTCATTCTTCGACACTTCTCTTTTTCTTCTTTTCTTCAGCAATTCGGTCTAATGAGCAATTCGGTTTAGGTCGAATTGCGTATTGACCGAATTGGTCTTCAACACTTAACCAAAATTTCAGATTGTGGGATTTTCATTCTTTTTCCCATCTTTTTTATTTTTGTGGGCCATTTTATTATTTTGCCCATCTTTTCATTCCTTTTTCTTTTCTTTTTCCCTTCTTTCATGTTTTTGGCTTTTTGCAACACAAATGCAATTAAAATTGCATATTTTTGTGTCTTTCATTACCAGCTTATTATTCTTACAAACTTGCATCAATCTGTCGAATTCAACTGATTTCTTATTGAAATAAGATGGGAATGCGATCAAAATGTTCGTCTCAGACACGGAAATGGATTGGAAATAATGGACAATTTTGGCCATTATCACCAGTGATTTTGCTTTTGGCACCATCACCATACATAACCTCTCCACAATCTTGTTCTGTGAAGTTCTGAAGAATACCCTTGTTCCAGTCATGCCTAGAGCATCCAGAATCAAAATACCACAAGGTGTTCTTATGGTGTGCCTGCAATGATACAACAACAAGACCAACAAATTGTTTGTTAGAGTACTTAGGTATCCAGGCCTTACGAATCTGGATTTTCTTCTGTAGTTCTAACGACGGCCAGACAACTGGTCTTCCATTTAAAAGATCTCGAACTATCTTTAGACAAGTGTCCGCTTGATGACCAGGTAGTCCACAATAGATACAATCCCTTGAGTCTTGATGTGCATGGTTAACTTGTAAAGGTATATCCTTGTATGTAGCTGTATTACTTGGCTTTTCACCTAGATATCCTCCACTGACAAAGTTTCTCTTGGTTGATTTGAATTTGTTCAGCTTTCCTTTCTTCTTGTATCCAATACCTGAAAGATCACCAGGTCTTTTGCACATAGAAAGAACTGAATCTAATTTATTTTTACCTTTAACCGTTTGAGAGAGCTCATTGCACTTGTTCTGGAGTTCCTGTTTTTCAGATGTCAGTAAGGACTTTCCATCTCTTAACATGGAATTTCTTGTCTCAAGTTCTTCAACTTTGACCATAACAAGCTTTAACTCCTTCAATATTTTGTTTTTCTCAGCACTTAGTTCATCATAAGATATTCCAAGGTCAGCCAGATGAGCTAACAACTTCTTGTTCTTACTGAAGGCAGTGTCATACTCAAACTTTAACTCTTCATAAGCATCAACCAGCTTTGAATATATTTCACTGATATTACCTGCACTAACAAAATCATCTTCATCAGTAGAATAATCTAATGAACTAGTTATACCTGTTAGAGGGTTGCAATCACGAATTGTTAAGGCTACAACATCTTCCAGATCACTCTATTGTTCCTTTGTTGCCTCAACATCAGATTCTCCATCACTTAGAGTGGCTTGATATACTTTTCCTTCTTTTCTCTTGGCAGTGGGACATTCCTTTTTGACATGTCCTTTGCCTCGACATTCATAGCATACAATAGAGGAGAATTTATCAAATTTCTCTGGCTCCTTGAGTTTCCTGTGATTATTGCCTTTGTCATCATATTTCTTAGAACCCTTATTCTATTGTTTGTTTGACGTCGAAACACCATTTGAACTGGATTTCTGAGTTTGCCTTTCTGAAACTGTCTTGCTCTATTTTCTTGAAGAAATTTGGCCATTCTTCTAGTGATCAGTGACAATTCTTCATCCAGATCATCATCTGAATCTTCAATCTTTTCAGCTTTTAGAGCAATACTCTTCGACTTGCCTTTGTTTCTTGATTCCAGATGATTCATCTCATAGTTTTGTAAATTCCCTACCAACTCTCTTCAAGAACTGATATCTTTCCAGAATAATTAGGTGATACAGTTCGTAGCATCTTCCGGACTAATTTTTGTTCATCAAAATGCATTCCAAGCTCAATGCATTGATTAACCACATTTTGAAATCTTTCAAAATATTTTGAGATGTTTTCATCGTCTGTCATCTCCAACCTGTCATACAAAGATTCAACATGATGTAAACGTGTTAGCTTAACATCAGCAGAACCTTCAAACCTGATTTCAAGGAATCTCCACATATCATGGGCGTTTTTACAATTCTTGATCATCCTATGTTGTGCCTCCTCCATGGCTCCACTAATTGCATTCATGGCCGCATAATTCCCTTGTTTTGCTGCCCTTTCTGCTGCTATGTATTCAGCCTTTCTAGCCAATCGAACTGTAGGCGCTGCAGTAGTTGTGGTGGCTGTGGTTGAAGTGGTATCCATAGATGTGGATGTAGTTGTACTAGCAGTTGCAGGGGTTTCAGTCCTTGTTGGTCATTCCCATGCTTCTTCGACTGCGTCCCAGACATCCTCTCCAAGAGCTCTAAGGTAGCACTCCATTCTTGACTTCCAATAGCTATAGTTGTTTCCATCGAAGATCGGTGGACGCAGGTGCGGAATTTCCCTACTCATGATGAATCTTGAATCTCCAGTAAAGTGTTAGAAGATTGGCTCTTGTACCAATTGACAGTCCTTAGGAGTAGGTTGTTAATGCGTTATAACGATCACACACACAATTGCAGTAAAGTAAAGGACACAATTGTTGGTGACCCGGTTCGGACCTCCTGTCCTACGTCCGGGGGATTCCAATCCAGGCGAAGATCACTCAACACAATTCAAGAACAAAAACAAGACTTGGAATTAGTCCTATCAACTTGATCTAGAAGCTGAATCTCCCCCTCAACTCCTAATCTCCCTGGTTTGAATTACAGACACAATCTTGAAGTTGCTTCAACCTGCTGACAACCCTCAACTAGAACCCTTAGCTATTCCAAGAAAGACTCTCTTCTTGAATTACAACCCGATCTAAGAAAAATACAGAAGAATTACAGATCAATTCTCTCAAGATCAAAACACGATATCATCTAATCATGAAGAACACAGTTTTGACTCAAGTATATCTTCTAATTGAATCTAATTGCTCTCGGTGATGTGTATAGAAGAATTAATGAAAATACAAAAACTTACTTAAGGACTCAAGACTAAAGATATTATATAAACTAAAATCCGCCTTGACCCATAAGTCCATGGAGCTGGTGAGACTTGATCCACAAAGATGACAACTGCCCTGTTGTTAGAAGGTTGCATTGACACAGAAATCATCCTGCATGAAATGTTAAGTGTCAACAAACCCTTCTCTGAGAAACTAATAGTGGATCTTGTTGGAAAATGAAATAAAATATAAATCTTATTAATGCAAACGATGTCTATAAGCCAATCCTTAAAATATACTACTATTTATTTTACAACAAATATAAATAGTTAATTATTAATTAACTAAATATTCAATTTAGAATATGGAAACACGGATGACGACGCTGTCTCCCTCCATAAGAATTCCACCGGTCGGTCCCCCCGCCTGATTCGGCTTCTCCCTTGCCGACCTCTAGCTAGGCCTTCCTTCCGGGATATTACCTGTTCCCCTCCACCTTATTCTTCTACTGATATGAATGTTATTCCCTTCAGAGATCTAGTTGCCAAAGATATTGTTGATGGCAATCAATTACTCCCTAGGGTTACCTTCAGAACAGATGCTATGGTGAGATTATGTGTGCCCCTCTAGGAAGCTCTGGTTGTGAAGGTGTTGGGATGTCGTAGGGCTGGTTTCCAGCACCGTGGGTCGATTGATGAGTCTGTGGAAACTGCTTGGTTACTTTGAACTTCTTTACGTTGATAGTGGCTACTTTCTGGATAAATTCAATAATGATGAGGATCGGGAAAAAGCGCGTTATATGGACGGTTTTTGACCTCCATGTAGCTGTGCTCCTGTAGATAAGAGACGTTGATGATTATTATGGACCTTTTGGGGAAGCCTATTCAAGTTGATATTAACACCAAGGAAATGCATCGTGGAAGGTTCGCGCGAGTGTGTGGAGATTGATTTTAACGTCCGAATAATGATTAATGATAATTGGAACTTGGTCTCGTACTAGGTCTGCACAATATTTGCTTGTGTGTGGAGATTGATTTTAACGTCCAAAACAAAGGAAGAAGACATAGTTAAATACTATGGGCTATGCTAAACTATGAGATAGGCCTAACACAAAACCACACCCGTAAAATGGAGGCCCAATAAATAACATATTACAACTAAAAGACTAAGCTCATACTACAAACTAGCCCACTTGTCCTTTGACTGTGAATAACGCATGATCAGCAGCTGTGTTTGTGGCATTCTTCATAGTTCTCCTTTTATCACCTTTAACTTCAGGAAAGAAAACCCAAATAATCCCCTAATATTAAAAAATTTCTCAAAAGGTCCCATATTTATTGAATTAGTCTAATCCATCCCTTAAGTAGCTTAATTGTAGCCCAAACAATCCCAACCCCTCTTAATGGAGGTCCAATCTGACCTGGCAGGTGGATTAGTGAGGTCAAACCCAAATGACCCGAGGGTGCTTACATGGCAGATGGGAGGAGTCTGTCTCCTTTTTTTAATTATTACACCTCCACCTTGGATTTGGGTTCCTAGTACTGTTTCCCAAAAGCAAGCACCCTCACTCCAATGGGCACAATATCAGCTTACGACGATACCACCAGTATCTCGCCGGCTCAATTAATCTTGCCTGTAAGTTTGAAATTTAGTTTTGATTTTTTATTTTGAAATTTCCATCGCTTTTGTTATAAGTTTAACGAAACTCTATTTTGAGTTTACGATTGTAATGTTTAGACGATTTTGGTGGGAATCGACATATGATTCATCAAATTTGGTGAAGAAAAGACCTCTGGCCAAAATACCGGTCAAGAAAGTGATATTCCGACCATTTTTTCTTCCGCAAGTTTTGGCTAAGAATTTCTTATGTCCGATCACAGGTTTCTGATCCTTATGCTAAGAGGAGTCGAATGCACACAAATTTTGTCATTTTCGAAGAATTTTGGAGCCTCGCCGGAATTATTATTCATTATCTTCTACGGCGAGCCATTTTTCCTCAGGTATTGTTTTTGCGATTTGAAAGTGATATCATGGTCCTTGCAAGCTCTACATTCATTCTCTGCCTTGAAATTGATGTTTTCTTGTGCCAAATAAGACGCATACAGTAGGGGCTTGAGATTGGAAGCTTAATACCACAACCCTGTTCAACAGCCCATTCCCAAAATCTTTTTCAGTTGCATTTGGTCCTAAGAAGAAAAATAAGCATCAAGATTCTTAGGGCCATTCGGGCAAGACAAGCAAGGCTCCTCATAGTATGGGCCTCCGGGGACATTGAAAAAGATGAGGAAGATGAGTGGGATGAGGGTGAGTTTTTGGGATTTGGACTTGGCGGTGGTGTTGGAGGCAATAATGGGGGCGATCAGACTTTAGCATTTTTTGTTCCCACAAAATCGACGTGGAATGTCCAAATGACAAGAGAACTTCAGGTACTGTGGTCAAAGGGCCATTGACTCAATAATCCAAATGCCACGTCAGATGGTATGATCATTAAGGAGTCATTAAAAAGGTTTGGGATGGTTTAGGTAACAATTAAGCTACTTAGGGGAAGGATTAGACTAATTCAATAAATATGGGACTATCTAAAAAATTTTAAAAATTAAGGGACTATTTGGGTTTTTTTTTTCCTTTAACTTCAACACCCCCCCGAAAGCTGGAGCATTCCAAAGCTTCAGCTTGGAACAAAATTACTGGAAATGCCGATGGGTAAGACCTTTGGTGAAGACATCCGCCAATTGTTGAGTTGTCGGCACAAAGAGTGGATCAATGTGATATTGTTGAAAATAATCCCGCACAAAATGATAGCCGATGTCTAGGTCTTTAGTCCTCTCATGGTGGATCGAGCTCTTGACAAGTTGGAGGGCTGAAATATTGTAACAGTATAGTGGAAACGGGGACTGAAGAGGAAGATGAAGTTCCTTGAATAATAAACCTATCCAGAGTAGTTCAGCAGCATCAACATCTTGGCTTCGATATTCAACATCTGTAGTGCTTTTGGGCACAACTTCTTGCTTCTTGGTTTTCTAGAAAACTAAGGAATCGCCAAAAAAAATGCAATAGCCAGTTAAAGAACTCCTTGTAGTGGGATAATTACCCCGGTTGGCATCACAAAAGCCTTTGAGTTCCAGCGTGAAACTAAAAGGATAGAACAGGCCCATCTTGACAGTGTTTTTAATGTATTGTAAAGCTTGCATCACTCCACTCCAATGGTGCACAATGGAGTCATGTATGTGTTGACTTAGCTGTCTAAAGCAAATATCATGCCTTAAAAATCCCAAATAAAAACTTAACAAGGGGATATGGACATTAGATTCAGTAGGAAGGTCTACCCTAGAAAATAGATCGAGGGCATACTTGAGCTGTGATACTGAATAGCCATCTGTGGTCCTAGTGATTTGAAGACCAAGAAAATAAGTAGCATCCCCAAGGTCCTTGATTGTGAATTGAGTGTTCAGACCTTTCTTGATGGCATCAATGTTCACTCCTGTAATTAAGATATCATCCAAATATACAACTAAAAAAATAATACCAATGCAAGTGAATTTGAAAAATAGGCAACGATCAGAGTAAGTCATGTGAAAACCAGCGGAAAGAAGAAATTCCTTTGAGGCAATGTACAATTGCCTAGGTTCCTGTTTGAGGCCATAAAGAGCTTTCTTTAGTTTACAAACATGATCAGAGGATGTTGTAAATGAGACAGGCCATATAAATTTCTTCATCCTAGTGCCTGTGTGAAAAGGCATTGTCGATGTCCATTTGAGAAAGAACCAACTGGTTGGATGCAGCCAGAGCTATAATAATCCTTACACTGACTGTCTTTGCCACCGGTGCAAAGCTTTCAAAGAACTCTTTTCCATACCTTTGGTGGAATCCCTTGGCTACAAGCCAAGCCCTATGCTTGATAATGGAACCAACAGGGTTATACTTTACCTTGAAGACCCACTCGCAGCCTATAGGCTTCTTTCCAGTAGGTAAGGAAACAATTTCCCAGGTTCCATTCTTTTCCAAAGCTTAAATTTCAGCTTTAATGGCCTTGTCCCAATAGGAGACTCCATTAGCTTCTTTGAAGCTTATTGGAACATAGTCAGGATCTTCAATGAATGAGCATTCTGGTTGTTATTTTGGGTCGATCAGGGACATGAGGTGCTGCTTCCTCTGTGTTGAGAGTAGGTAAGTGAGAGGGTGGTGGATCAGATGGAGGGCAAGGTTGGGAAGTTGTAACAGGATCTTGTGAGTCAGAACTTCTAGTCACCAAGAGAGATGAGGTTTCTATAGGTCTGTGGACCTCGGGTTCATGATGCATAGTTGAGGGTTGAGATTAGAACCGGTGGATCGTTGAGGGGAGTGGTTAGTATGATGGGACACATGAGAGGTCTCAGTAATCTGATACAGATTAAGATATCTTGGTAACAAGAATAGAGTTGGTGACAGGAAGAGAGGAGACATTGGATTCATTTTGTTCGAAAGGAAAATGAGATCATGGAACACCATATCCCTTGAAACCATTACCTTTTTGGTGTCCAGAGTTAACACTTTGAACCCCTTTTTGCCTGAAGCAGCTCCCAAGAACATACCTTTAACACCTCTAGGATCTCATTTACTCACTGGACTAGCAAATTTAGCATAACACAAGCAACCAAATGTATGCATGTCAATCAAGTCACGCTTGGAACCAGTTCATAATGAGTTTTCCATTTCAAAACACATGTAGGACGTCTATATATAATTTAAGCAACATACAACATAGCATCCCCCAATATAGTTTAGGAATAGCAAAGGTGAACAAAAGATTTCTAGCAACTTGTGTTTTAAAATAGATAGATATTTTGAGAGGGTAGATGAGGTGTCAGATTTATGGTATAAAAGATAAAGCCATGTAACTCGAGAGCAATCATCGATAATAGTTAAAAGATATATGAAATTATTCCTATCTTCATGACAAAAGGGACCCTATAAGTCATAATGAATTAATTCAATACAGTGAGTTGCATGAGAATGACAGATGGAGAAAGGAAGTCTGGGACTTTTGGATATAGAACAAACATAACGAAGAGTAGTACAGTCGTTATTCAATTGTAAATCTAGTTTGGACATAACAAAATGGGAGGGGTGGCCAAATCTATTATGCTATAAAGAATAGGTATTAGAGTTATTAACAGTAGCACGAGCAGTAAGACTAGACAAAGACTCATTTTTATTACAATTGAAAGTGTAGAGATTGTTAAGCAAAGTACCCTTGAATATATTCTTCCTAAAGTGATGTCCTGCAATATACAAGAAGAAGAGTAAAAATGGTAATGCAATGTAGATCAGTAGTTAATTGACTGATAGATAGTAAATTTAAAACAAGTCCTGGTACAAAGAGGACATTTTGAACAGTAAGGCTTGGTTTGAGCCAATATAAGAGGAATTTTTAGTTGAACCATCTAGAATAATAATTGATCTGCTAGGTTTAGATGGCTGGGGATCAATTAATGTTGAGAAATCAGCACAAAGGTGGCAGCTTGCGCCTGAATCTAGTAACCACAAATTAGTGAGCTATTGAAGGATGACGTGCTACCTGCCATCTCAAGCGCACTTCCAACAAAGTCAAGTGGTGTAGTTTGGCTTCCACCGATGTAAGACTTCAGTTCTTTTAAAGTGTGAATCAATTTTGGCAAATCTCCCATCAGTGGTAGTAGCATTACTCTCAGAGGAAGCAGATTTGGTGTCTTGTATCACAGCTCCAACAATCTTGTACCATTCAAGGATCACACTAGAAATCATAAAACAAGTTGCACGGGTTTGACCTTACTTCTTGCAGTGATCACCATCTTTGTTTTCTTCCACAGTCACTCCAGCTTTCTTCGGAACAACTTTAAAAGGGCCTACCCAACTGCTATCTGAGATAGGGTAGATGATATTTGCATCAAGTAGCTTCATTACTTCTTTTTTTACTACATTAGTCATAATTGGGTTCAACTTCCTTTGAGCTTGTCTGACGAGCTTGGCATTCTCTTCAAGTGTGATTCTATGCGTACAGAATTAAGGATCTGTGCCTCTTATATATGCTATTGTCCATCCAATAGTTGTTTTGTGATCCTTAAGCACTCGAACAAATTTCTCCTCTGGTTCAGTCGTCAACTGTGACGAGATGATCACTGGCAAAGTCTCTTCATTACCCAGACATATTTCAAATGTTCTGGTAGAGGCTACAACACCAATTTAGGTGGTTGCAACACGGATGGAGATAAACGTTCCTTAATTTAAAGAATAAAAGCTGTAGTTACTTTATACCTTTGTGGCTCTTGAGGAAGTGAGCCTAATTCTTGAATAGCTCTTCGTATTCTCTTGCTTAGAACTATCTCTATCTCAGTTTCTGGATTGAGATGCTTTGTCAGTGAAATTTCCAATTCATCCTTATCATTTCATTCAAATATTTCCTGTAAAATCAACAGAGTATTGAGCTTCAGAGAAGATTGTAAGGGATTTCTTCTCCATCAAATTCCAAGGTAAGTGTGCCTTTCTTCGCATCAATCTTTACTTTTGTAGTGTACATAAAAGGTCTTCCCAACAAATGAGGAGGTGGATCAAAGCATGAGCATCATTCATGTCCAAAACAGAAAAATCAACAGGAAATATTACATCATTAACTTGAGATAAGACATCTTCAAGCATACCATCCGGATAAGCATTTGTTCTATTAGTAAGTTGAAAAATAATTTTTGTTTCTTTCAATGAACCAAGATTTTGAGCATTGTACATTGTTCTTGGGATGACATTTATCGCAACACCTAAATCTAGCATAGTCTTTGTAACACCACCATTTTTGGCGCAGCTGAAAGACAGAGTGTTAAGCTAGATGATGCTGGCTGGGGAGTAAAGGTTGGCCCTACAAACCAACATGAGCACTTTCCAGTGCACTTTGGCCTCACTCACGCACACCCTAGTAGACTTCCCAGGAAGTCCATCCTAGAATTACTCCAAAGACAAGCACGCTTAACTTTGAAGTTCTATATATGATGACTACCAAGAAAAAAAAGGTACATTATTAGTATGAGTAGCTTATTTCACTACATTTAAGCCATTCTTCGGGGTATTACATTTTTGCTTACCTCTTTTGTTCCAATTTTGCAAGGAAGTGAAAACATACCTGGATTGCCTGTTTTGAGTGGGATTTTCATAACTGCAAAGACACTTTTACGTGCTATTATTTGTTCATCTCCCCGTAAGTTCTTTTTGTTGGTGCACAGTTCCTTCAAACATTTTGCATACTTGGGGATTTGGTTTATAGCTTCAAGGAGTGGGATTTCAGTTCAACCTTTTTGAATATCTCAAGCATTTATTTCTTCTTGTTAATCTTTGGAGCTTCTTCAACCTATCAAGATAAGGAGGTAGTTTAGTTTGATATGAATAATAGGGTTACAATTTACCTTGCTATAAATTTTGGCCTCCTTTTCAAACTCGTTCTCAATTAGCTCTTCATTTTGCTCATTTGAAATTGGAGGTGGACCTTCAACTTCCTTTCTACTCCTCAAAATCATGGCACCAACATTTTTTGAATTTAGCTCGGGTTGAGCTAGCCATTTTCATTTATCATGGATTCCCCTAACTTCTTCAGTTACTTGTTTCACTCGACTTTGTAATTTTTTAATACTTGCCTTTTTTTGTATCATGTTGAAATTGCAAGGTTGATGTGACCATGGATTTCACCAAATCTTCCGAAGAGGGGCCTGACTGGTAGTGGCCTGATGTGTTTGCCTTTCATATTTTTGAGGAGGATGCACTTGTTGTGGTGCTGATGATGGATGATTTTACTGTTGATATTGTTTGTCATAGCGAAGATTGGGATGATCTATCCTACCTGGATTATAAGTATTGGAGTATGGATTGTACTGTGGATGTCTGTTTGCATATTCGAGCGCATTCACATCCACCGGTGTATTTCCATGGAGTTGGCAGGCATCAATTTGATGTTCAGGATTTGTGATAGTACCACATGCCTTCACCTGTACAATTAGCTTAATACTCCTTGTAGCCATCTACAGACAAAACTTCTTAATTCTGAAAGTTGTTGTTGCATATATTGCATAGATGAATCACCACTTGGCATGTTGATTGGCATTGCATCCCTTGTGCCAAATTGTTAAGTGTTTTCAGCCATCCGATCAATTAAGTCTCGTGTTTGAGTTGGTTTCTTGTTCGCTAAGGCTCTGACACTTGCAGCATCAATAATGTTCTTGTCCATCAACAATAAACTATCATAGAAGTATTGAATCAAAAATTGGGGTGAGATTTGATGAGAACATTTAATTATGCGCCTATTAAAATGCTCCCGGTATCATGTAGCATTTCACCTGTTTGTTGTTTGATGCCACATATATATTTCCTCAAATTTGCAGCTCTTGAAGCTTCGAAGTACTTCTCAAGAACTTTCTTCTCATATCTATCCAGGTTGTGATGCTATCTGCTGGAATATAATATAACCAATCTTTTGCACCTCCCATCAATGCGAATGAGAATGCTCTCAATTTGATTTGTTAATCTGTAACTCTTCATGCTTGAACATACAACATCAAAATCTTGCAGATGCTTATGATGCTCTTCACTTGTAAGACCATTAAAAGCAGGCAACAAATGAATTAATCCAGATTTCAATTCAAAGGAAATTTCATTATCAGTTGTAGGAAATGTGTGCGGTTCTCTTCAGCTATGGTGGTTCAGAGTGCGGTCTAGACAAGACCAAACCACAAACCAAACCGTATTTTCACGGGTTTATTTGGTTTTTGGTTTGAAATTTATGGTTTGGTATATATTTTTTTACCAAACCGTGGTTTTTGGTTTAGGTTTGATTTGGAATTAAAAAAAAAAAAACTGTAAACCGCATATGTATACTTCCTCTATTCTTTTAATAATGATACATTTGGATTTTGGACACGGTTCATTATTTAGGTTTGATTCATATTTTCATCATAGTTACACAAGAAAAACATAGTCAAGTAAAATCTTATTGAATTCGTCTTATTCAGTAGTTTTAGAATATGAACTTTGTGTAATTTTTATTTAAATATAATAACTAAAATAGGCCACAGGAAGGAGGTTCTTCCACTTTTGGGCCACGATGTTTGGTGAAACTTTTGACAAATTTCCCACACGAGAATTTTTGAAAAAGAAAATAAAAATTATTAATTCCGGGTTCGATTTTTATTTAATGAAACCGGTTTATGAAGACGGAGTTGGGATTAGGAATATATTTATAGGTTGTCACGTTTTTATTACTCGTGTAAAGAAACTGTGCCCCCGAAAGCGCACGAAGTCAAAAATTGCAGTATTTATAGTAAGACCGGATCGTTCACTGGAGGATGTGCGATAGAAGCAGGCCCCACGTTGTTTTATAAGATTTTCCACTCGGTTACTCGATTCAAGTTTATGTTTTAACTAAAATCTACTTGACATAATTTAAACTAAGCTATGAAAGCAATTAAAATTATTCTAAAAATCAAACTAAAATTATTCTAGAAAGCAATTAAATTTATTCTAAGAAAGCATTAAAATTTATTCTACGTAAGCAGTAAAAATTATACTAAACTATCTATCATTAATGTAGAAAGCAGATTTAAAGTGTGACAGAAGGGACAGGAAGAAAAGAATATAAATTGGACAAGATTCAGATGAAACACAATTGAACTTCTACTTTGTTACACAAATCTCTGTTTGGGATAATCATATCAGATAGCTAACTCTCATGCTCTCCATACTATGTTGCCTTTAACAGTCAGGTACTTACAGTAAGAGTTTACATGCCTTAAGACAACAAAATCTAAGATACCACAGATATACAACTGCCCCTGCGCAGAGGTATCATTTATCTGTGGTGGACAAGCAACACCCGACAATTCATTAATTGAAATGCCAAGTACTCCCATCATTCCCCCGGTCACACCCAAAGTTTTTAATCAAGCCCTGAACAATTCCATAACTCCCATTCCTAGTAACAGTTAGAATTTCTCTCAATACATCCAAGTGACCTCTATAAAAGCATTTTAAAAAAATGGTAGAGAAAGCATTTAAAATCCTATCACTCGGAGGTTTTGAAAGCATCATACTGGCAGTAAATGAGAGCCCCCAATCTTAATGACCGGATGCAGATAAAGAATTCCCGGATATCAGTAAACCGCTCGCAGTGTTTACCTACTCCAAAGTGGTTATGAGATACAAACTAATGAAACAAACTAATAAATTAAACAAACTAATAAATTAGTTTGATCCGGATGCACTCACTCAAGACTCAAAAATAGGCTTTGGTAGAAGAAGATAGTAGTTGAAGGTATACTCAACCTTACCTTAGAAAATAACCAAGGCCCACATGTTGTTCTTCTAGTATTATCTATCACACCTTATCTGAATCCAAGTGGACTCTGATTCAGTGCAATATTTAATATAAGATTTCCAACATACAATAATTTTGGAAAATAATTGATGTTTGAAAATCATTCCCTAAACAGGTACTAGACTCTCAATTAAAACACAGATCCTTTCAGTCTAGACTAGACCTAATCGCTGACTCTGCTTCTAATTTCCCCAAAATCAACCCCCCTGTAAAATATGAGCTAATCATAATTGTGGAATTTATCCCTTACTTAGATCCGGATTTTATAAATGAATTTTTGTTGGAAATTTATTATGAAACATCTGATTTAAATCAAGACTTCTATATCCAAGGAAAGGATCCCAAAATAATTATGACCACAATATTTACATAATAGTATCATGCATAATCTTATAAGGAAGTGTAAAATTAAATTAACCCAAAATATATGGTGGGTTTAGACAGAATGTGTTACACATAATGGATTAGTCAGAGACTAAAAAGATGGCAAAGTAACAAGGTGGACTGCAAACATCTGCTCTCCAGATTCCTAATTACTTGGGTGGGAACAATAGTCTAAAATGACAGTGATCGCTGTCATCTAGACCTCCAATGTCTGTGAATAGGGAGAAAACCTATATGTTTTCTCACTATAATACCAGTCAAACAGTGTTGATCGACACCATCTGATAATATTATAGTTTGAAATTCGGGTTTGAAAATAAAATAAGTAAAACTGTATTCAGACAGGGACTGACTGAGTGGCTACTTTATTTCCCGATAAGAGGACCGTTCGCCTAACCTCGTCAGTCACTATCCAAACCATGCAAAATAACAAATAGTGATTAATATACAGACTACGAGCTACTTCATTTCCCAGAAAGGGACCGTTGGCCAACATTAGTCTATGATATTTTTCACTATTCATTTCACACAATACGGACAAAGACCAAAAAAAAGTGAAACAAAATAAAATAAAATAAAGGGGAAAATCATCTTGTACGAGAGACATTGATTTCTCATGCAATGTTATGGATTTGGACCCATTATTACTCATTAACCTAAATAATCTCTCATTCCGTAATTGATTAATTACAGTTCGGATTATCAGCTTAAATTAAATGAGTTTAATTTTTGTAGAAAAATCTTTTAATGGAATTGAACAAAATTCCTCATATCATTTAATTATTGATCTCAATTATTGTTAATTTTAATCTTTACTTAATGACTTGAGGGTTCAATTATTTAAGTGAGAAAAATGGAGAATGGGAAAATTTGGCATGAGGATGCCATATACGACGCTAGACAGATGTTACGACGTGATCCTAGGATCACGTCGTGAGGCTAGCGACGTCATAGGTAGGTGAGAAAATAATTTGGAAATTTTTGGAATAAAAGGTGTTATGCTCGATGCTAACCTTAATTACGACGTGAGATAAGGTTCACGTCGTAGGTTTGACGCCGTACATGTAGGTTAGAAAAAAGAAGCTACGACGCTAGGCTGAGAATTACGACGTAGGTTTGACGTCGTCGTAAGGACATAACTTAGAAAATTTTGGAAATAGAGGAAGTACGACGTTAGTCATTAAATTACGACGCGATCCTAGGATCACGTCGTGAGGCTAGCGTCGTAAGTGGAATTTTTTGTAGAAATTTTGGCATACTCCCGTCGTGAGAGAGGGAGAAAAAATTACGTCATGATCCGTGGGATCACGATGTGAGTATGTTTTTTTAGTGAGGTTTAAGATCAATTATTGGTATTAACCAATTACCTCGTGACACTATGCGTGCCCCGACGTAATGGTATACCAACAATTTCCCAAAGACCTCCAATTTTTAAGTATGCACAAATATCAAAAATGCCACACACTTTTTAGATCTATCTCACTAAAACTAAAAATAAAACAAGAATAACAACTAAAAAATAATACAAACAACGACTAAGCAAAAATAAAATCTAAACTACACTAAAAAATCTATAAAGGGATGAACATCAAGCATTTGTGCATTTTATTAAAACTAATAAAGCATTAAATCTAACTAAAACACCAAATCACAAAACAAACATGGAAAAAAACCTAAATCCATGAATAAAACTAAACTGAAATAAAAATAATAAAATAAAATAAAACACATGATAGAATTTTTTTGGGAAGCATTTTTCTGGATTAATTCCAACAACCATAATATGGTTCAAAAACACCCATTACTTGAATTTAAAACATGGCTAACTACATCTAATAAACAATTACACCCCAAGAATCTGAAACTGAAACTATTAATTAGGAACTACATTGCATAAAATTAAAATATCTAACTACTCTAAACTAAACTAGAGAACGCCAAGTTGTCCCCAAGAACCGCAAATAATTTTTTGACTGATGTGTGGAGGCTTGGCGTCATAGCAAGGCTTGGACGAGGGGGACGATGCTGCTGCTCTTGGCCTGAGCTTCGCCGGAGATTGATACAATAAAATGAGGGTTTCCGGCACTTTGGGGTGGCCGGAATTGCAGCGGTACTGGTGACATGGAGAACCGGAGGTGAAAGCAGGAGAGGAGAAAGCAGCAGCCGCTGTCTGAGAATGGTGGTGGCCGGCGGATTGAACAGGTGGTACGGGCTCCATCGGAGATGGAGAAGGGCTTGGCCGGAGAAGATGGGAATTTGCGGCGGCGCGACGGAGTTTTATTCTTCGTCGGAGTTACGGCTTTCGGAGTTCGGAATGGAAGGTGGAGGTGCGGCCGGAGTTGGTGGAGACGCCGGAGATGGTAGCAGAAATGGTGGGGCTTGAAGACGGCATGTTGTTGGACTGAAATTGGTTGACGGAGTTGGAACGCAGGATGAAGATGGAGGTGGTCGGCGGGCTCGGAGGTTGTAGAAATGGTGGAGGAGCTTGAGGACGAAGCTCGGTGGAGTTGGTCGGACTGGAGCAGGTGAGACGAGGATGATGGGTCTGGCCGGAAATGGAGAGCTCGCCGGAAACTAGAAGTGGTGGTGGTGGTGCTGTCGTGTGGAAAGTGACGCCGGAGTCATTTTAAAAGTAGTGGCCGAGCGGCCTGTTGTCCGTTCAAGTCCAATTCTCAAATTGAGATTTGGAGGAGACATACCTGCGGGTCCCACGATAATTTAGTTCAATTTTGATTTCAACATTTTTTTTTAAAATTTTATACATAGAAATATATAAATGAAATTAAAACTATACAAACAATTAAAGCTATACATACAATAGTACTATTTTAGATTTTGCTTTGTTTTTGGGCTTTTTTTTTAATACAAATTTAATAAAATAGCAATATTTTTATGTTTTTCAATACCAGCTTATTATTTATACAAACTTGCATATATCAGTCAAATTCAACTGCTTTCTTATTTAAATAAAACCGGAATACGATCAAATGCCCATGTTTAGACACGGAAATAGATTGAAAATAATGGTCAATTTTGGCCATTATCAACATCCTCACATTTAATACTGATCGTCCCCGAGCAGACAGAGTCAGTGTTCCTAAGAACATAGACTCTGCATATTCAATCTATTTTCGTGGCTTCAAAAATTTCATTCCTTTATATTGGGATAAGAAAATAAAAAACTACAACTATTAAATTCTCTTGATTGCAGTGCTTAATGAAATGATATTTCTCACTCAATCAGGCATACAAATCAGTCATTTTTTATAATTATTCTTGAATATCATGTTTAGAAATAATCATTGATTTAATTCTAGAATTAGATCATGAAATGAACATAAATTAAAAGCAGAGCCTCTCCTATGGTATAAGCGGAAATTTCACTCACTCTCAAATTGGGTTTTATCATTGAATACTCATAATCAAATTTAATTAAATTTCCCATATGCTTGCTATCAGACCAACTCGCCATCGGCTCATTTCTACAAATCGAGATCCCGAGGTCTTGTTCAAGGGTTATAATCGGGCATACGGTTATAACATTTGGTATGGAATTGAATTATTGGGCTAAGAAGTGGCAAGAATTAATTCTATCATAACTTGGCATATTTTTATTTAAAATTTATGATCATCAATATTTTTCTTTTTTTTTTGCTTTTATTTGCATGACATTAGACTTTGTCTAATTGCTTTGTCATTCGCAAATTATTTTTGTTGAAATGAACTCAACATTTTTCTTCTCTTTTTTTAACGGATTTTGAATACCGATTTGATGAATTGATGATCATAAATTGTAATGCCTTAATAAAATTTATTCTTGCACACTTGAGTTTGAATTTCTTGGTATTTTTAGAAGGTTATGAATAATATAGAGGGCTTCAAAGAAAAATTAGGCGTAAGGCTCAACTTGGTTAATTCTAATGGAAAAATATTTTTGGGTTTGGATTTCAAAAGAAGACCAAAAATTTGATTTTGTAGGTGCCTCGATCATATGCTCGATTGTAGGAATATGACATGGTCTTGAGTTGGTCATAATGGCAAGTTCTAATTTCCTTTAATAAAAAAGATTTTCACACAACAAAGAAAGAATGAGTAAAAAGAATGACTCATGGCTCAAATCTCACATGGAATGGTTCATTCATGTCATACAATATTATTAAATTTGATCTTTGAAAAATTCTTACAATCTATTCAATTAAATTCTCAACATGAAAATTCATTGCCGAACAAGATGATTGTATCTTTAAATTTTGAGGTGATAATTAAAATAGGCCACCAGAAGGAGTCATTTCCACTTTTAGGCCACGATATTTTGATTTAGGAAAATAGGCCATTAGAAGGATTTCGGGCCTAAATTTAGGTCATTGGGCTGGAATTCGGGCTGCTATGGCCTAAAAATGGAAATGACTCCTTCTGGTGGTCTATTTTAGTTTTTTTTCAATTATTTTTTTATTTTATGTAATTAAAATAAATAATACTCATTTTGTGTCATTATTTATGTCATTTTTTTTCTTTCTTTTTCCAATATTTTTATTTCATTTTTATTTTAAAAATAATTAAATATTAATCGTCAAACCTACCCCTCATCTTACATTAATAAATAAATATATTAAACTTTCAAATTACCCTATACCATTAATAATTTCAGTCCACTCCACAACCACATATCAGTAAATCACACATAAATAAATAAATTAAAATTGTAAACTCATTACAATCATATTATATAAATTTTTAAGTTACTTTTTTAACACTAACAATGTGATGAATGGAGTAATATAAGAAATAAAATAAATATTAATTCAAATATATTATAAAATAAGCAAAACAAACACATATTCAAATAAATTATAAAGTAAAAAATAAACATGTTTTATTATAAGTATCCCAAAATTTTCGGACATGGTTCTTTATGCAGGGATAATTAGTATTAAATACAAAGATATATTAGGGTTAAAAAATGTAGCTTAAAAATTTATATAATATGGTTTTAATGAATTTACAATAATTTATTTATTTATGTATGATTTACTGATATATGGTTGTAGGTTGGATGAGAATTATTAATGGTAATGTGTTTGAAAGTTTAATATATTTATTTATTAATGCGATATGATGGGTATATTTGGTAATTAATATTTAATTATTTTTAAAATGGAAATAAAAAAATGTTGGAACAAGAATAAAAGAAAGTAGGACATAAATAATGTCACAAAATGAGTATTATTTATTTTAATTAAATAAAATAAAAAATAATTCAAAAGAACTAAAATAGGCCACCATAATGAGTCATTTCCACTTTTAGGCCATCACAGCCCGAATTCCAGCCCAATGGCCTAAATTCAAGCCCGAAATCCTTCTAATGGCTATTTTTCCTAAATCAAAATATCGTGGCCAAAAAGTGCAAATGAATCCTTCTGGTGGCCTATTTTAATTATTACCTCTTAAATATTTATAGCTCAAAACCTCAAGAATTCATTTCATGCATGTCTTCAATTATATTATCCCAATTTAAAAGTTTGAAAACTTAATCATAAACCAAAATCGAATATGTGAATTTAGGTTGACAGATTCATGCTTGCTTTGTGCTGGACTGCTGGGTTTATATATATGTATATATATATATATATATATAAATAATAATAAAATAATAAAAACAACACTTTTTTTTAAAAGAGAAATATTTAAGTGAAGAATCAACATCCTCACATTTTGAGACTTGCTCTAAATGTGAGTTCATCAATTTCTACTTAAACAAGTTATTGAAATCAAAACACAATAAAAGAGGTGGGAGGGAGGAAAAAATATTTACATAAAAGCTATGAACATAATTCCGATAGCCTTTTTCCTCAAACCCATTATGTCTTCAACGATTTTGGCTATGTGTGATCGTTTGGTTCATTGAGCAAGGCGATTGGTCGATGCCCAATACTTAGAAAAATTCTTCTTTTCATCAAAATTGCTCGATCACATTTTTTGGATTTTCTAAATAAAATTTAATCTACTTGCAAAAATTAGGTTGGATTAATTCCATTCTGATGAAAATTATTCCGGATCTTAAATTGCTTTGAGTTCCAGAAATATTTTTCACTTAATTACAGAATCGATCAAACCGAGAACCTGTTTTAAAGCTTTAATTCTCTTTTTGGTGGTCCCACAAATTCCTGCAAAGTAAACACAGAATAAATTATCGGATTTTCTCAAAAAATATCAACATCCTCACATTTAGAGTCTTAGTACTCTAAATGTGAGTTAATTGATCAATACCCGAATTATTTAATATAGTATGCACAAGATTTTTTTTATATATATATAATAATGAAATTATTTTGACTTGCAAAAATTTAGGTTGGATTAATTCTATACTTGTGAAAAGTATTCCGGATCTCGAATTTCTTTAAATTCTGGATATAGTTTCGGTCAATTATGGAACTAATCCAACCAGGAACCTATTTCGAAGTTTTTCTTTTCTATTTTTGTAGACTCCATGATTCCTGCAAGCAAAAATACCCAAATTCGTTAGCTTTTCCCCTGAAATCAACATCCTCACATTTAGAGTCTTAGTACTCTAAATGTTTAATTGATTAGAGGGTACTTCTCTATTATGAAATATATACACTGAACTATCTATGAGTAATCATGTAATTCTCTTAATAAACGACGTTGTATCCTCCCCGGCAACGGCGCCATGAAACTTTTGACAAATTTCCCACACGAGTATTTTTGAAAAAGAAAATAAAAATTATTAATCCCGGGTTCGATTTTTATTTAATGAAACCGATTTATGAAGGCGGAGTTGGGATTAGGGATATATTTATAGGTTGTCACGTTTTTATTACTCGTGTAAAGAAATTATGCCCCCGAAAGCGCACAGAGTCAAAAATTACAGTATTTCTAGTAAGACCGGATCGTTCACTAGAGGATGTGCGATAGAAGCAAGACCCACGTCGTTTTATAAGATTTTCCACTCGGTTACTCGATTCAAGTTTGTGTTTTAACTAAAATCTACTTGACATAATTTAAACTAAGCTATGAAAGCAATTAAAATTATTTTAAAAAGCAAATTAAAATTATTCTAGAAAGCAATTAAATTTATTCTAAGAAAGCATTAAAATTTATTCTACGTAAGCAGTAAAAATTATACTAAACTATCTATCATTAATCTAGAAAGAAGATTTAAAGTGTGACAGAAGGGACATGAAGAAAAGAATAAAAATTGGATAAAATTCAGATGAAACACATTTCAACTTCCATTTTGTTACACAAATCTTTGTTTGGGATAATCCTATCAGATAGCTAACTCTCATGCTCTCTATATTATGTTCCCTTTAACAGACAGGTAGTTTACATGCCTTAAGACAACAAAATCTAAGATACCATAGATATACAACTACCCCTGTGCAGAGGTATGTCATTTATCTTTGGTGAACAAGCAACACCCAACAATTCATTAATTGAAATGCCAAGTACTCCCATCATTCCCCCGGTCATATCCAAAGTTTTTAATCAAGCCCTGAACTATTCCATAACTCCCATTCCTAGTAACAGTTAGAATTTCTCTCAATACATCCGAGTGACCTCTATAAAAGAATTTAAAAGAAAGCGATAAAGAACGCATTTAAAATCCTATCACTCGGAGGTTTTAAAAGCATCATACTGGTAGTAAATGAGAGCTCCCAGTCTTAATGACCGGATGCAGATCAAGAATTCCCGGACATCAGTAAACCGCTCGCAGTGTTTACCTACTCCCGGGTGGTTATGAGATACAAACTAATAAAACAAACTAATAATTTAGTTTGTTCCGGATGCACTCACTCAAGACTCAAAAATATGCTTTGGCAGAAGAGGATAGTAGTTAAAAGAATACTCAACCCTACCTTAGAAAATAACCAAGGCCCACATGTTATTCTTCTAGTATTATTTATCACACCTTATCTGAATCCAAGTGGACTCTGATTCAGTGCAATACTTAATACTCCCTCCGTCCCAGGCAAGATGTCTGGTTTGACTTTTTTGCACTGTTCATTGTTTAACTTTGACTCAATATTATTTCAAGTATATGTTTGAAAAAAATAGTCGAGTTGGATCTTGTTAGAATCGTATAATCATGTAGTTTTATAATATATATTTTACATAATTTTTTGTTGTATATATTTTGAGATATTAACGATTGAAAAAGTGCATTGGATTGTGTGCAAAAATGAAACAAGACATCTTAAATGGGACAGAGGGAGTATAAGATTTCCAGCATACAACAATTTTGGAAAATAATTGATGTTTGAAAATCATTCCCTAAACAAGTACTAGACTCTCAATTAAAACACAGATCCTTTCAGTCTAGATTAGACCTAACCGCTGACTCTGCTTCTAATTTCCCCAAAATCAACCCCCAGTAAATATGAGCTAATCATAACTGTGGAATTTATCCCTTACTTAGATCCGGATTTTATAAAAGAATTTTTCTTGGAAATTTATTATGAAATATCTGATTTAAATCAAGACATCTATATCCAAGGGAAGGATCCCAAAATAATTATGACTACAATATTTACATAATAGTATCATGCATAATCTTATAAGGAAGTATAAAATTAAATTAACCCAAAATATATGGTCCGTTTAGACAGAATGTGTTACATAGAATGGATTAGTCAGAGACTAAAAAGATGGCAAAGTAATTAGGTGGACTGCAAACATCTGTTGTCTAGATTCCTAATTACTTGGGTGGGATGACTTTTAGACAAGAGTAATCTAAAATGACAGTGATCGCTGTCATCTAGACCTCCACTGTCTGTGAATAGGGAGAAAAACCTACATGTTTTCTCACTATAATACCAGTCAAACAGTGTTGATCGAAATCATCTGATAATATTACAGTTTGAAATTCGGGTTTGAAAATAAAATAAGAAAATAAAACTGTATTCAGACAGGGACTGACTGAGTGGCTAATTCATTTCCCGGTAAGAGAACCGTTCGCCTAACCTCGTCAGTCACTATCTAAACCATGCAAAATAACAAATAGTGATTAATATACAGAGTACGAGCTACTTCATTTCCCAGAAACGCACCGTTCGCCAACATTAGTCTATGATATTTTTTACCATTCATTTCACACAATATGGACAAAGACCAAAATAAAGTGAAACAAAATAAAATAAAATAAAATAAAGGAGAAAATCATCTTGTATGAGAGACATTGGTTTCTCATGCAAGGTTATGGATTTGGACCCATAATTACTCATTAACCTAAATAATCTCTCATTCCGTAATTGATGAATTACAGTCCGGATTATCTGCATAGATTAAATGAGTTTAATTTTTGTAGAAAAATCTTTTAATGGAATTGAACAAAATTCCTCATATCATTTAATTATTGATCTATATTATTGCTAATTTTAATATTTAATCAATGACTTGAGGGTTCAATTATTTAAGTGAGAAAAGTGGAGAATGGGAAAATTTGGCATGAGGATGCCATATATGACGCTAGACAGATGTTACGACGTCGTGAGGTTAGCGACGTCATAGGTGGGTGAGAAAATAATTTGGGAACTTTTGGAATAAAAGGTGTTATGCTCGACGCTAACCTTAATTATGACGTGAGACAAGGTTCACGTCGTAGGTTTGACGTCTTACATGTAGGTTAGAAATAAGAAGCTACAACGCTAGGCTGAGAAATTACTCTTACGTCGTGAGTCGAGCGTCGTAGGGACAGAACTAAGAAATTTTTGGAAATAGAGGAAGTACGACGCTAGTCATTAAATTACGACGTGATCCTAGGATCACGTCGTGAGACTAGCGTCGTAAGTGGAATTTTTTTTGTGAATTTTTTGTACAAATTTTGGCATACTCCCGTCGTTAGAGAGGGAGAAAAAATTACGTCCTGATCCGTGGGATCACGACGTGAGTCTCACAACGTGAGTATGTTTTTTTAGTGAGGTTTAAGATCAATTATTGGTATTAACCAATTACCTCATGACACTATGCGTGCCCCGACGTAATTGTATACCAACAATTTCCCAAAGACCTCCAATTTTTAAGTATGCACAAACATAAAAAATGACATCCACTTTTTAGATCTATCTCACTAAAACTAAAAATAAAACAAGAATAACAACTAAAAACTAATACAAACAACCACTAAGCAAAAATAAAATCGAAATTACACTAAAAAAACTATAAAGGGATGAACACCAAGCATTTGTGCATTTTATTAAAACTAATAAAGCATTAAATCTAACTAAAATACCAAATCACAAAACAAACATGGAAAAACCTAAATCCATGAATAAAACTAAACTGAAATAAAAAGAATAAAATAAAATAAAACACATGACAGAATTTTTTTTTGGGAAGCATTTTTCTTGATTAATTCCAACAACCATAATATGGTTCAAAAACAACCTTTACTTGAATGATTAAACCCAAAAATCTAATCTAATAAGTTGAAAATAATTTAAAACATGGCTAACTACATCTAATAAACAATTACATCCCAAGAATATTAAACTGAAACTATTAATTAGGAACTACATTGCATAAAATTAAAATATCTAACTACTCTAAACTAAACTAGAGAACGCCAAGTTGTCCCCAAGAACAACAAATAATTTTTTGATTGATGTGTGGAGGCTTGGCGTCGTAGCAAGGCTTGGACGAGGGGGACGATGCTGCTGCTCTCGGCCTGAGCTTCGCCGAAGATTGACACAATAAAATGAGGGTTTCCGGCACTTTGGGGTGGCCGGAATTGCAGCGGTACTGGTGACATGGAGAAGCGGAGGTGAAAGCAGGAGAGGAGAAAGCAGCAGCTGCTGTCTGAGAATGGTGGTGGCAGGCGGAATGAACAGGTGGTACGGGCTCTATCGGAGATGGAGAAGGGCTTGGCCGGAGAAGATGGGAACTTGCGGCGGCGCGACGGAGTTTTGTTCTTCATCGGAGTTATGGCTTTCGGAGTTCGGAATGGAAGGTGGAGGGGCAGCCGGAGTTGGAGGAGACGCCGGAGATAGTAGCAGAAATAATCGGGCTTGAAGACGGCATGTTGTTGGACTAAAATTGGTGGACGGAGTTGGAACGCATTATGAAGATGGAGGTGGTCGGCAGGCTCGGAGGTTGTAGTGTTGGAAAAACGGCATAAACATCAAATGTCGTATTCGTTGAAGCCATCAAAGTAACAGTAAAGCCATCCAAGTTGAAATCTCATCTATGGTGCCGAAAGTATTGAAGCCACTATAAGAATAGTTTAATATGTGTTGATTGTCTTGTGTGCATTTTCAATTCTATAAATAGGTTGTTAGATTATTGTAATTCTCAGAGCGAAGCAAAGCAAGAAATACAAAAAAACCTTTAGCTATACAACTCTTCGCTTTTGGTTATCCTTTTAGATATCAAAAGTGTAAAGTGTTTTGTGTGTGTGATACCAAAATCTACAAATTGGTATCAGAGCCTGAGTAATCCGAACCTCAGAGCCAATTAATTGGGTCTCTGAAGTTATAACCCAATTGAAAGAATTAAAATTACCCACAGTGGAGCTGTTGTTCATCGCCTGAAACCTCTTTCCGGGGAATCCGCTGCTGCTGCCCAGCCACACCTCCGACGAGCCAGCGCCTCCGCTGCTGCTCCTCCGTCCACCGAGCACCGCCTCCAGCCTTGCCCCGCCGTCGCTGTTGCTTGTTCCCTACTGCTGTGTGGATCGGCCGCCAATCTCCGAACCCACAAGCAAGTCCTTTGCTCTACCGCTGCTACCTTGTTTCTTTAAAAGAGACGAATAAAGGAAGGAAGATAGAAAATAATTGAAGATTTTGAGATCTGGTTTACACGTGGGATATTTATTTTGAAAGCCACCCACCAAAATTCAATTCACATTAAAGTGAGGCAGCTCAATTCGAATTGAAGCGAAGGCAGTAAGGCCTTGGACATTAAATTCCATAGTGAATTAAATTGCTGACCACATATATATTATATATTCACATATATATTGTATATTTGAAAAATATATATATATTAAAGCAAAAAAAAAGGTATATATATATATACAGGTCAAATGGCGAATATCACGGGACAAATGCCACTGTCGCAGCTTACGAAACAAATTACGAGAAATGGAGTATTCAAATGAAAGCCCTTCTCGGAGCTCAAGATGAATGGGACGTGGTTCAAAATGGTTTTGAAGAACCAGAAATTACCGGGAAATTAACCGCAGCTGAACAGAAAGCATTGAAAGATGGAGGATCAAAAGATAGTGGAGCCCTTTACATGTTATTCCGAGCCATTGACGAATCAGGCTTCGAAAAGATATCCGGTGCCACCACTTCAAAAGAAGCGTGGCACATCCTGGAAAAGGCATTCATAGGTGCCGACCGAGTAAAGCAAGTGCGTCTCCAAACCCTTCGTGGAGAGCTTGAAAGCATGAAAATGAAGGAGTCAGAAAACGTGTCCGACTACATAACACGTGTCCAGACCGTGGCAAACCAACTCAATCGGAATGGTGAAGAATTGTCCGATGCCAAAATTGTGGAGAAAATATTGAGATCATTAACCAATGATTTCGAAAATGTTGTGTGTGCGATTGAAGAATCGAAAGACCTTAAAGTGCTCACTGTTGAAGAGCTCGCTGGATCTCTCGAAGCACACGAACAAAGAAAAAAGAAAAAGAAAGAGGAGTCACTCGACCAGGCACTCCAAATCAAGGCGTCAATTAAAGATGAAAAGGTTCTCTACGCTCGAAACTTTCGGGGGAGAGGACATGATCGTGGAAATCGTGGATACGGTCGTGGTATCCAAGGCAACAATTATGAAGGATACCATAGGTACAAACTTCAAGGAAGTCAAGCAAATTGGCGTGGAAGAGGATGCGCTCGAGGAAGAGGCGGTCGATCAAATTATTCCCACGTCAAATGCCAAAAGTGCCACAAATATGATCACCATGCCGAAGACTGCGACAACGATGGTTGTTATAACTGTGGCAAGATGGGACACTTTGCAAAAGAGTGTCGGGCCAACAGACGAGTGGAAGAGACAACCAACCTAGTCGTGGAAGACAAAGCAAATGAAGGTGTTCTCATGATGTCCTACAATGATGTCAACAATGACACATCCTGGTACCTCGATTCTGGAGCAAACAACCACATGTGCTATGATGAGCATCTATTCAAAGAAATGCAGAAAGTTGACAATGGTCATGTATCATTCGGAGATGCATCAAAGTACAAGTCAAAGGCCGAGGTACGATATGTTTTACACAGAATGATGGCTTGATAGGGACAATCCAAGATGTCTACTATGTCCCAGACCTCAAAAATAACATCTTGAGTATTAGCCAGCTCGCAGAGAAAGGTGATAATGGCCAGAAATGACCATTATTTTCAATCCATTTCCGTGTCTTAAACGGGCATTTGATCGCATTCCGGTCTTACATTAAGTAAGAAAGCAGTTGAATTGGACTGATTTATGCATAATTGTAAAAATAATAAGCTGGTGTGAAAAAGGCATAAAAATGTAATTTTATTACATATTTATGTTAGAAAAATCCAAAAAACATGAGAAAAAGAAATGAAAAGGAAAAGGAATGAAAAAGATGGGCAAAAGAATAAAGCAAGCCCACAAAATACAAAAAGATGGGAAAAAGAGAAAAAAGCCCACAAAAAGAACATTTTCGGCCCATCTGGCCCAATCCAGCAGGCCCAGGAACACCTTGTCGTGGAAGCCCCTTTGTCGCGATGCATGGTTCCGAGACAAAGGAGGGTTCCGCGACCAAGCAGCTCAGATGAAGAAGGAAACCAGCCAAGCCCCTTGTCGCGATGTCCTTTGTCGCGATGGCATGTTCCGCGACAAAGGTATGCTCCGCGACCAAGACACCCAATTAGAGACACCAGACCCAGTCGAGAAGCTTTGCCACATGCAGTGTGTTCCGCGACCAAACTCGATGCTCCGAGACAAAGCTGTGATGTGTGTGATGTCTTGAGACACAATGGGCTAGAATCAAGGCCCATGGGCTTAGGGTTACACTTCTATAAATATGAGGTGTCTCCCATGAGCTAAGGGTTGGAAAAATTATTTAGAAATTCTCTTGGAGACAAGGCAGCAAGGAGTTCCTCTCTTAGGTAGTGTAGCTTAGTTTTATTTTCTGTATTATTTAATTCTTGCCCTTAGATTAGTTTAGTTTAGTGTTTACCTTTGTGTTTTACTGTTCACAGTAACTAGTTAGCCACTTTTATATCATGTTTTGGTTTCTAAACTCTTGTTTTAGGGTTTGTAATGCCCAAATCATGGGTATAAACAACACCCCTTCAATAATATGGGAAAACATTCATCATTTGTGTCCCAAATCATGAAATGGGTCTCACACCCCATGGATTTATGCTTTCTTTTTCATTTTGGGGTCATTTGACCCCCATTATGCTATTTTTATGTTTACTGTTTGCATTTTATGGTTGATGCTGTGTATTTGAGTGTGGTCAAACCCTAGATTAGGATTCTTGCTTTATTTTTAAATTCTGTCCAGTTTTGTTTAAGCATGTTCTTTCATATTTTGAATGTTTCATGTTTGTTTTTAGCTTAGAATAGCTTTTTGATCTGAAATAGGGTGAGATCACGCTGTTTGCATGCCACTGTTCATTTCTGCTTTTTCTGACTTTTGTCCTGAACCACCTTGGTCGCCAACCGCCTTTTGTCGCGGAACCACGTTCCGCGACAAAATGGTTGTTCCGCGACAAAGGTGTCTAAAGACACTTGTCTTCATATCTTAAAACCCTTTGTCGCGGAACACCTTGTCGCTGAACCACGTTCCGCGACAAAATTTTCCATGCATAGCGACAAAGGAGCCAAACTCTTGCATTTTGTCTGCATGGCTTTTTGTCGCGGAATAATCTTGTCGCGGAACCACGTTTCGCGACAAAATCTCATTCTGAGACAGAAAAATTATGCCATGTTCTTATTTCTTTGAACACTTTGTCGCGGAACACCTTGTCGCGGGACCACGTTCCGCGACAAAATTTTCCATGCATAGCGACAAAGGATCAAATGCTTTAAAAATTTTCTGAAAATCCTTTGTCGCAAAACACTCTTGTCGCGGAACCACGTTCCGCGACAAAATCCTGCTTAGCGACAAAGAAGCGTTATGCTGCCAAAAATTCTAAAAACTTGTCGGGATACCCATGTCGCGGACCTCGGTCCGCGACAAAATTTATGATATCGCGACAAAGACTCTCTTCTCTCTATTTAATCTCAAACATTCTTCATTCTCTTCCTATATTATATTGCATCACTCACATCATAACCCCACGGGTTAAGGTGTAACATTCTGGAATTGCAATATAGGGTGTTATGCTGCCCAAATTTTGATTCTCCATTTGCATCGCTTAATTAATTGAACCCTTGAATCATTAATGATTAAAGATTGAGATTAGCAATGATTACACATCAATAATCATCATGATTAAAGGACCTTTGTTCAATTGTCATTAAAACACTCCTCTATAAACAAAATCTTGATGGCTTAAGCAGATAATCCGGACTGTAATTAATTATGGTAGGAGGGATTATTTAAGATCATCAATTGTGGACCCAATCCACAACCTTGCATGAGAAACCAATGTCTCTCATACAAGGAATCTTCTTTTATTTCTTGTTGATTTTGTCTTTGCGTGTTGTGTGTAACACTTAGTAAAGAATACATCAGACTAATGTTGGCTGGTATTCCCTCATGGATAACTAGCTCGTATTCTGGGTATTAATTACTGAGTGTTATTTTGCATGGTCTGGATGACTGTCAGCGGAAGCCTTGGCGGTTCGCCCATCCGGGGTTATAATAGCTGCTCGGCTGACTCCCATCCAGATACAGTTTTATTTTTCTTATCTTAATTTCCAAACCCAAATTCCAATCTGTAATAGGAATCAGTTGACATCAGTCAATGCTAACTGATGATCATTATAGAAAAGAAGCATGTAGGTTTTTATCCGAATTCACAGACAGTGAAGGCCCAACTGGCACTGACACTGCTATTATAGGGTCTAAGCTGTCTAAATTCGCTCCATCCGAGTAATTGGGAAATTGGACAGTAGATGTTTACAGTCCACCCGATTATTCTGCCATTACTTTGGTCTCCTGACCACTTCATATCTGTGTTTCACTTTCTGTCTAGACCCGCATCTATATTTTGGGTCAATTAATTTTACACTTCCCTATATCTTTATGCATGATAATATTATGTACTATTGTGGTCTGTAATTATTTTGGGATCCTTCCCTTGGACAATAGAAGTCTAGATCTTAAACAGATATTGTGTAATGAATTTCCAACAAAAATCTCTTTATAAAATCCGGATCTGAGTAAGGGATAAATTCCTCAGTTATGACTAATTCATATTCTGTCATGGGTTGTATTTTGGGAAATTAGAAGCAGATTCAGCGATTAGGTCTCACTTAGACTGAAAGGGTCTGTGTTTTAACTGAGAGTCTAGTACCTGTTTAGGGAATGATTTTCAAATTCATTATTTTCCTAAATTGCTGTTTGTTGGAAATCTAAGATTAAATATTACACCGAGATGGGGTCCACTTGGACTCAAATACAGTGTAGTAAATAATCTCAGAGGAACATCATCCAAGCCTTGGTTATTTTCTAAGATAGGGTTGAGTTTTCTTTCAACTGCTATCCTCTTCTACCAAAGCCTATTTTTGAGTCCTGAGTGAGTGCATCCGGAACAAACTAATTTATTAGTTCGTTTCATTAGTTTATATCTCATAACCACCCGGAAGGAAGTGAACACTGCGAGCATTTCACCAAGAGCCGGGAATTCTTGATCCATACCCAGTCATCTTGACTGGGTGCTGTCTTTTACTATCAGGGTCAGATTTTCAAAACCTCCGAGTGATAGGTTTTAAATGCTTTCTTTACTGCTTTCTTTTAACCGCTTTCATTAGAGGTCACTCGGTTGTATTGAGAGTTGTGTAACTGCTACTAGGATTGATAGTTAGGGGATAGTTCAAAGCTTAATTAGAATCTTTGGGTGTGACATGGGAGAATGATAGTAGTACTTGGCATTTCAATAAATGATATGTCGGGTGTTGCTTTTCCACCACAGATGAAGTAACACACCCAGGCCAGGGCAGTTACGAATCTGTGGTATCTTAGAATCTGTGGTCTTAAGAACATGTAAACTCATATTGTAAGTACCTGTCTGTTAAAGGGAAAGCATTATTGAGAGCATGAGAATTAGCTGTCTGATAGAATTATCCCAAACAAAGATCTGTGTATAAAAATGGAAGTTTAATACTGCTATATCTAAATCTTGTCCAATTTTCATTCTTTTCTTCCTGTCCCTTCTGTCTACATTGTGATTCAGCTTCACGGCTGGCACAATGTAAATTTTCCCTGCTTTCATAGATAATGTTTATCGCAGTTTTAGAATAACTTTACCCGCTTTCTAGGATAGACTTATTCGCTTTGTAGAGTAAATTTAAACGCTTTTATAATCTAGTTTAAATTCATGTCAGTAGTTGTTAATCACTTTTCAAACCATTGGAGCAATACGAATGGAAAATCTAGTAAAACGACGTGGGCCCTGCTTCTATCGCACATCCTCCAGTGAACGATCCGGTCTTACTATAAATTACTGCAATTTTTGACACCGTGCGCTTTCGGGCCACAGTTTCTTAAACACGAGTAATAAAAACGTGACAACCTATAAATATATCCCTACTCACAACTCCGCCATCATAAATTGGTTTCATTAAATAAAACCTAAACCAGGATCATGATTTTTCGGAAAATACTCATGTAGTGGAAATCTGTCAAAAGTTTCATGGCAGGGAATCTCATGGCAAGAATTGATGAGAAGTATCATGGCACATATGCCGGGGACCCTCAGTGTGACAGGCTGAAGGTCAATCTATCCCGGCTGTACCATGAGACTTGTCAACAGTTTCATGACAGTGAGGACCACAGCGCCATTTGAAATTAAAGCACCACACTTGAGTGATAAAAAGAATAACAATCTTGATATATCCCTAAACCCCTTCCCGTGAACCGTAACTCTTTTCATTTAATAAATCTAACCTGGTATATTTAGAAAATACTCGTGTAGGAAATTGTCAAAAGTTTCATGGCGCCGTTGCCGGGGAGGATGCAGCGCCGTTTTATTAAGAAAACTACATTCCTCATTGCTCCTAGATTAGCTTATACATATAATTATAAATATTCACCTTCAAAACCAATTCTAACCTGGGGATTGTACAGGTACTGTCATCATTGAAGCCGTTGTTCTATGCAAAGGAGGAAGCAGACGCCAGCCGAGATCCCGTTTAATTCAGAGATAGAAAAGACAGCTCGACGTCTTAGGGCGGAGACTAAACGAAGAAGGGAACGGGAACGACAGGCATTACTTTCACCAAGCACCAGCAGCGACATTTCCGAGATGGCAAACCCGGACATCCCACCAATCGTTCAACCCAATCCTCCACTTCACAACATCGAGGAAGACCCCGAAGATGCTGATAACGATGATTTGGATGATCCCCCTCCCCAGATCATACAAGGAGGTGGGAACCCACCAAACATGGAGCAGCAACACTTCGAGGCACCCCCTCCCAATCCGAACCATCAAAACCCACCAAACAACCAGAACCACCCAAACCAGCAAAATTTCCAAAACCAGCAGAATCAGCAATACCATAACCCCCATCAGAATCCCCCGAATCCGAATGATTTCAATGATCCGAGGAACTATTTCATGCCTCAGAACTACTACCCACAGCAGTACCAAGGTGGGCCTGAGAACAATCATCAAGCAGCAGCTGCTGCTGATTACATGCAGCCGATTTTAGAGCCATACCTGAATATTCCTGGACAAGCTCCATTCTTGGCTAGGAACTTCGAATTGAAACCGGCCCTAATCAATCTAGTCCAGAGCAACCAGTTTGCCGGAGCAAGCCATGAAGACCCCCATGATCACCTGCAAACCTTCATAGAATTGTGTGACACGATCAAAAATCGTGATGTATCTGCAAACACTATTCGACTGAGGCTATTTCCCTTCTCTCTGACAAGCGGAGCACGAACATGGTACAAATCACTGCCCGTAAATCAGAAGTCTACATGGGAAGATGTGATCAGAAACTTCTTAGCAAAATACTTCCCGGAGTCCAAGGTGGATGAATGCCGCTCCAAAATCGCGGAATTCAAAATGAAACCAGACGAGTCCTTGTATGATGCAAAGGAAAGATTCTTCAACCTGCTCAGAAAGTGTCCTCAACATGGTTTCCATGACTGGGAGAGATTGAGAAAGTTCTACAGTGGTCTGACCCCAACATGGAAATCCATGCTCGATGCTGCTGGTGGTCAACATTTGCTCTACATACCGATGGATCAAGCCTGGGCAAAGATTGAAGCCATGAGTGTCAACCGTTCTGTTCTGACTGATGATGGTAATCTCCCTCCCCCTCGTGGTTTATGTGCTGTAGGTACAGTAGAGAAGTCAGACATTGAAAAACTTCAAGAGCAAGTGGCAGCGTTGTCTGTAAATCAAGGAGTTGGAAGTTCTGCTCAGGGACAGCAAACTGATGTGATCTGTGGTCTGTGTCAAGGTGCTCATGCAACTGGCACATGCGAGCAAATCACAGCAGAAAGCTGTAACTATGCAGGAGCCTTTCCAAATAGACACCCGAATTTGTCTTACTCAAACAACAATGCCTTGAATTCACATCTCTTGAACAAGCCACAGCAACAACAATTCAACCCTCAGCAGAATCAGGGATTCGTTCAGAACAGGGGCCAACATTTTCAGAATCCTAACTTCCAACCTCAAATCCAGCAGAGGCCGCCTCAGAATTTCCAGCAGCCCAATCAGAACTTCCAGAATTTTCAGCCCAATCAGAGCTTCCAGCCTCAGTTTGTCCCAAACCAAGGCCAATGGAATCAGAATCAGAATCAAAATCAGAATCAGAATCAAAAGCCTCCTTCAAGGCTTGAGAATTTGATGACTGATTTCATCACTAGTCAGAAGGAGATCAACAATCAACTGCAGGCCTCCATCAGAAATGTGGAGACCCAAGTTACACAGATGGCTAATGAGATGCAGAAAAGGGACAAAGGTACATTGCCAAGCACTGCGGAAAAGAACCCGCAATGCAAGGCAATAACCTTGAAATCTGGAAGAGTACTAGCTGGACCGAAGGGAGCGGATACTGGAGCGGAGTGTGAAGAAGATGATATTGTTGACAATGCTGGTAAGGAAGCTGATAATGAGAACGAAGCTGAAAAAGAGACAGCCGAATTGCAGACTGAAGCTGCGCCTGAAACGGCTGAAACAGATAAGGGTACAGGTGAAGGAACAACTTCCTTCCCTTCACCACCAAAAATTGCTAATAACAAGTACATGCCCAGGATTCCTTATCCTGCACGTCTTAAAAATAAGGAACATGATCTTAAATTCAAGAAATTTCTGGAACGATTAAAGTCTGTAGAGATAACCATTCCTCTCACAGAAATGATTTCCGAAATGTCCATCTATGCTAAGTTCTTGAAAGAATTGATTTCAGGAAAAAGGCAGGTCGAGCAAGAGGAAGTGATTATTCTCAACAGCACATGCAGTGCCATAGTTCAGAGGAGATTGCCCGAAAAGAAAGAGGACCCCGGATGCTGCACACTTCCAGTACAATTCGGAAAGGCCAAAGTGAGTATGGGGCTTTGTGATCTAGGATCGAGCATCAATGTGATGCCACTAGCTAAGGCTATTTGCCTTAAGCTGGGGGAAATTCAACCGATCAAGATGAGACTGCAGCTTGCAGACAGATCAATCACTCAGCCCGTAGGAATCCTTAAGGATGTTGTGGTCAAAACCGGGCAGGTTCTCTTCCCGGTCGACTTCATCATCCTCGACATTGAAGAAGATTCTGAAATGCCGCTTATCCTTGGACGCCCATTTCTAGCCACTGGTGGTGCACTAATCGACGCTAAATCTGGAAAGGTCACATTGAGGGTCGATGGCGAGGAAATCACCTTTGACATGGAACAGCTGCAGAAGTTTCCAAATGAAGGAGCTTGTTCCATGTTTTCTGTAATAGATAGTGGAGAGGAAATTGATTGTGAGGAGAGAGAGCTTGACTCTGGATTTGATCATGAAATGATGCTGGATGAGATTTCAAAGCAGGTACTGAAGCCTGCTGGCGTGGAGCACAAAGGATGCAACGCCGTTCACTTTGCCGATCCCGAAACAGGAGATTTGGAGGAGTTTGACGGCACAGACTTCCATGACGACGCCGACCAAGAGGAGGCGGATCCTGTACTGATGCAGGGTCCGGAAGGTAAAATTGATCTTCTCCCGTCTAATTCTCGCAAATTACTCCCTTCCGTTGAATGCCCACCAGAGCTTGAACTTAAAACATTACCCGATCATCTCAAGTACGCGTTTCTCGCAGAACATAAAAAATTACCTGTGATTGTTTCGGCTAAGCTCTCCCAAGAGCAAGAAAATGCTCTGGTGGCCGTTCTTAAAAATTATGTGCGTGCAATCGGTTGGACCATTTCTGATATCAAAGGAATAAGCCCTTCTGTTTGTATGCACAGGATTTTAATGGAGGAGAATTTCAAGGCCTCTCGCCAGCCCCAACGAAGATTGAACCCACCCATGCAAGAAGTGGTAAGAAAGGAAGTGATCAAGCTGTTGGACGCCGGTATTATATACCCGATTTCTGATAGCAAATGGGTCAGTCCTGTGCAGGTTGTTCCGAAGCGGGGTGGGATGTGCATTACGCAGAATGAACAAGGGGAGGAAATTGCCACGCGCCCAGTCACCGGATGGAGAGTCTGCATAGACTACCGGAAGTTGAACGAGGCAACTCGCAAGGACCATTTCCCTTTACCTTTTATCGATCAAATGTTGGAACGATTGGCGGGAAGGGCATTTTATTGCTTTTTAGATGGATATTCTGGATACAATCAAATAGTGATCGCCAGTGAAGATCACGAAAAAACTACTTTTACTTGCCCTTATGGCACTTTTGCCTATAGGCGCATGCCTTTTGGTCTTTGCAATGCACCTGCTACTTTTCAAAGATGCATGATGTCTATATTCTCTGAATTTATCGAAAAATGCATTGAGGTCTTCATGGATGACTTCTCTGTATATGGAGATACGTTTGATGAATGTTTGACTAATCTTGCTAAGATTTTAAAGAGGTGTGAGGACACTAACCTGGTCTTAAATTGGGAAAAGTGCCATTTCATGGTCACTGAGGGCATAGTGTTAGGTCATCGCATTTCTCGTGCAGGCATTGAAGTTGATCCAGCCAAAGTTTCCATCATTTCCAATCTCCCTCTCCCTAACTCGATCAAATCAGTTAGGAGCTTCTTAGGGCATGCCGGTTTTTACCGGAGATTCATTAAGGATTTCTCTAAAATTGCCAAGCCGCTCACTAATCTGCTTTGTAAAGAAAATCCTTTCTTAATAAATGAAGCGTGTGTCCAAGCCTTTGACACGCTCAAGAAGATGTTGGTTTCTGCACCGATAGTGCAACCACCCGATTGGTCACTGCCTTTCGAGGTAATGTGCGATGCTAGTGGTCTCGCCGTAGGCGCAGTTCTTGGACAACATAAGGATGGGAGACATTGCGTAATTCATTACGCAAGTCATGCCCTGAATGGAGCCCAAATTAACTACACTACAACGGAGAAAGAGATGTATGCTGTAATCTTCGCGTTTGATAAATTCAGACAGTATCTTATAGGTACGAAGACTATAGTATACACCGATCACTCTGCATTGAGATACTTGTTTAGCAAACAAGATGCAAAACCTCGATTAATCAGGTGGGTACTTCTGTTGCAAGAATTCGATATCATAATAAAAGATAGGCGAGGTCGAGATAATGGTGCTGCTGACCACTTATCTCGATTAGATAATGATAAAAAGGAAAAAGCCGTTAATGAAGAATTCCCGGACGAACAGTTGTTCGCATTGCATCTGCATAATCAAGCTTGTCCATGGTTTTCCGACATCGCTAACTTCTTGGCATGCGGAATAACCCCACAGTTTTCGAACTATCATCAGAGGAATAAGTTCAAACGAGATGTATTAAGTTACTTCTGGGAAGAACCTTATCTCTTCAAACACTGCGCCGATTCAATAATCAGGCGATGTGTGATCGAGCATGAAGCCTATCAAATTGTCAGAAAATGCCATGAATCAGAGTATGGAGGTCACCATGGTCCCGCTCGAACGGCCCACAAGGTCCTCGAATGTGGATTTTATTGGCCTCACATCTATGAGGATTGCAGGACATTTGTGAAAGGTTGCGACAAATGCCAAAGGTTAGGAAACATCTCCAAGAGGGATGAAATGCCTCAAAAGGGAATTCTCACACTTGAGATTTTCGATGTATGGGGCATTGACTTCATGGGACCGTTTCCACCTTCGAAACTACTATATCTTGGTGGCTGTCGATTACGTGTCCAAATGGGTTGAGGCTGTCGCATTACCGACCAATGATGGTAGCCAAGTCATCAAGTTCCTCAAGAACAACATTTTCAGTCGATTTGGCGTACCTAGGGTGGTGATATCTGATGGAGGAACACACTTTATTAATAAAGGTTTTGAAACTTTAATGAGTAAAAATGGGATCCTCCATAAGATAGGCACGCCTTACCATCCTCAGACTAGTGGTCAAGTCGAAGTATCCAACCGCGAAATCAAACATATACTCGAAGCCACAGTCGGGATAACCCGTAAGGATTGGGCACGTAAGCTCAATGATGCTCTATGGGCATACCGCACAGCGTTTAAGACTCCCATTGGGATGTCACCTTACAGACTTGTCTTCGGAAAAGCCTGTCATCTGCCTGTAGAGTTAGAGCATAAAGCTTACTGGGCCGTTAAAACGCTTAACTTCGATCCGAGAGTCGCCCAGAGCAAACGCAAGTTGGACCTCAATGAAATTGAGGAAATACGAGCGCAAGCTTATGAAAGCTCTCGAATTTACAAGGAGCGGACCCAGAAGTTGCACGATCGCAGGATTAAACCTAAGTATTTTTATGTTGGTCAACAGGTATTATTGTTCAATACTAGGTTGAAGCTGTTCCCCGGAAAGCTCAAATCTAGATGGGAAGGACCACATGAAGTACTAGAGGTGTTCAAAAATGGAGCTGTCAGGATCCGAACTGATAGGGGCGATATAGTGGTGAATGGACAACGATTGAAGGAGTATATTGGACAGTTTGATCCGGAGAAAGAAAGCCAAGCAGTGGCAGACCCGGCTTACACTCAATAAGAAACAGCATTAAAAACACAAAAATTTCATTTTATATATAGTACTTATTTCACGACAAGAAAGTACCCAAAGATCAATTAAACATTTAGAGTACCAAGACTCTAAATGTGAGGATGTTGATATTTGGAGAAAATCTAATGCGCTTTACTTATCTATCTTGCAGAAGTTCGGAACCACCAAAAAGAGGAGCAGAAAAGAGTAACATGGAAAAACCAGGTTCTCGGTTGGATCAATTCCATGAGTCTAAGAAAATATTCCCGGAATTTGAAGAAATTCAAAATCCAGAATAAATTTCACAGATAAGTGGAACTGATCCAACCTAATTTATGCAAGTGGATTATTTTATTATCAGCCCAGCATTTTGAATTTATTTGGACTGAATTTATTTAGGCCAAATCAAATAAAATGGACTCAGGCCCAATATCACACTCGGGCCCAGTCCAAGAGAATTTGAAAATTCAAAATTCTTTGTCGCGGAAGGTCCTTTGTCGCGATGTCATGCATCGCGACCAGGACCTGTTCCGCGACAAACCCTCTTCTGCCCTCAACTCTCTGTTGATTGTCGCGATGCACTTTGTCGCGGAGCATGGCTCCGCGACCAAGCCCTGCTCCGCGACACAACCCCCCGTTGACTTTATCTTTATGATGAACTTTGTCGCGATAGCCTTGTCGCGGAGCATTGCTCCGCGACCAACCCTCGGCTCCGCGACCTCTCTAATGTCGCTATGCTTTTGTCGCGGAACCTTGTTCCGCGACAAAGTTAAGGGTTCCGCGACAAAAGTTCTAGTATTTATACCCCCCCACCCCCTCCAGTTTCTTTTCACTTTCACTTGTCATTTCAACGCCTTTCTTCTTCTTCCTTTCCCCCATTCCTTTTCTAAGGGGAAACTATGGACAGATTGCTTAGAACCTTCCCAAACCTTGGACCCATGCCTAGACCCGAGCCAAGGAGGGGAGGGTAAACCCATTTCCCCCCCCCCCCTTTTGTTCACGGCGCCTCGGGCTTCTTGTTTTATGTTCATTTTTATTACGTTCATCGTGTAATGCAGCCTGTTTGCATCCATGTTTTCATATTTTTGGAGGTTTTGAGTGCTCTCGGTTATGAGCACCATTTTAAAATGTTTGAGAACTCATTTTGAAACTGGTAATGGTCTGTAAATTTTGAAGATAAAACTGGAAAGAACAAACTGATGAACATTTGGGTATTGTTTTGAATATCTTGATGTTATTGGTTTGATTGATCTTGATGTGACTTCTACAGTGTTGTTTTGGTGTAATAAAAGAGGTGAGATCTTTTTGGTACACTTGTTCCCATGTTAGAGATTTCATGGGAATAAATGTTTGTTTGTTTATGGAAACATAGTACAAACACCCAATAAGAAGCTTCCACTTTTAATAAAAGCAACCCTTTGGAAAAAGACAAAAAGAGCTATTTTATTTAATGTTTGACTTATCTTTTGTTCCCAATGGAACACTAGTGTGAGTAAGATAGCAGTATTTTTGTCACCTAACTGCTATCCTTTTCAAAAAATCAAAAATGGGACCACTCACATCCCACTTTTATTAAATAAAACAAGTCAACCATTTTAAAATTAAAAACAGTGTTTGCAAATTTTTGGATGTTTTAACTGTCCAAAACAGTCCAAGCCATCCAGAAATAGCAGATCCACTTCGCCACACCTTCATTGCACATTCCAATATTCGAGCATTCCACTTCCATCTGTCCATCTCATGCCACTTCCAACAAGTGTCTCGGACTTGTTTAATAAAATTGAAAAATTTTTGGGCCCAATGGCCCGTTAAAAAAAGATTTTAGGCCCAATGGCCAATTTTATTTTATTTTGGGCTCCTTAGCCCATTTAAAACCAAATATTGTTTACCTATGCTTTAAATCAAAATTCAAGTTGGAAATCTAATAACCTCACATCTAGAGCAAAGCTCTAAATGTGAGGATGTTGATTTTTAAAACTTGAATAATCTCTGAAAATTTTATAAAAATTGGATTCATCACTTCTTATCTTTTCAGGGGCAATCCTCCCATTCCAGATCCTGCACCCGAAGGAACCCAGCTGCTGGACTTTCCACTCGAGCTCCTTGGTGAAATCCTCTCCCGAATAGGAGAGGATGAAATCAGGGAGGTGTTTACCGCACAACAGTTATGCAAGAAGCTCAGGGATGCTGGAAACCTTGCCATCGTGTACAGGCGATGCGAGATTGACTCCTCCACTGTGAAGAGATGGCAAGAAAGGATTCGTCGGCAGAAGGAGAGATTCCTGCGAACCTGCACAGCGGCAGGAAACTTCAATCTCCAGATCATTCCAGCACTCATGGCATTTGCAGAAGGGAATGAGGAACAAGCCTGTGAACTGCTGCGCCCAGGACTTGAGGACAACCATAAGGCGTCAATCTTCACCCGCGGACTGATGCTTATGAGTAAGACGGATGAAGGCCAAGTCGAGCAAGGGATCAGAATGATCGAGAGGATGGTGGCAGATCGGTCAATTCTTCAGTATACGTCTACCAACGTCCTCGCATGGATGGCAGACAACCCAGACACTCCATACCTGTGGGCTGGTCAAGGAGCCAGAGTCTACTGCCCAAGGAGGCACGAGCCCATGAGGGACCATAATGGCTGGTGTCTGCGGTGTGAGTTGACCAGCTACATCCACTGGGCCAGATATATGTTCTGAAGGAAGAAGGATGAATCCCAGTTTACTGTGCTTTATTTTATTTCATTTCCGTATTAGTAGTAGTGTCTTGCAAGGGAGTTCTCCTTTTGTGTGTGCAGGTTTGCACCAACTGCACGAGAATCTCTTGTCTCGGATGTAAGTTATTTGCTTTCCCTAAAATGGAACTCAGCTCTTGAGACCACTGGACAAATCTTTATTGCTTTCCTTTTGAAAAAGATGTCTGTACAGTCCGAGATGAATAAGTGACTGTCAGGCCAAAAATATGCTGCTGACATACTTAGTATGTCAGCAGTGCCTCTTTACTGCTTTCAATTAATAACCAGCAAAAATATGCATAAACTTGCTCTAAATTCACATGTTGAATTTAGGCTTGTGATTAAATTTTCAAACTTTTAAATTGGGATAATATAATTGAAGACATGCATGACATAAATTCCTGAGGTTTTGAGCTATAAAAATTTAATGATGCGATCAGCTTATTGGGTAATAAATCTGCATGTTAGAAATTTGAATTGAATAAATTGTTAGAATTAAACTTTGATTAAATTTGAGAATATTGTATGACATGAATCAATCTAACCTTGTGAGATTTGAGCCATGAGTCATTTTTACTCATTCATTTTCTTTGATGTGTGAATCATTTTGATTAAAGGAAACTAGAACTTGCAATTGGGACCGATTCAAGACCGTGCCATATTCCCAAAATCGAGCGTATGATCGAGGCACCTAGAAAAACCCAAATTTTTGGCCTTCGTTTGAAATCCAAACCCAAAAATATTTTCTCTATAGGATTAACCAAGTTGAGCCTTAAGCCTAATTTTTCTTTGAAACCCTCTATATTATTCCTAGCCTTATAAAGAGACCAAGAAATTCAAACCCAAGTGTGCAAGAATAAATTCTATCAAGGCATTAAATCTATGATCATCAATTCATCAAATCGGTATCTAATAAACCGATTCAAAAAAAGAAAGAAGAAGAAGAAGAAGAGAAAAAGACTTGAATTCAATTCAACATCAATAAATTGCAAATGACAAAGCAAATTAGACATAGTCTAATGTCATGCAATAGAAAGACAAAAGCAAAAGAAAGAAAGAAAAATATTGATGATCATAAATTTTTAAATAAATATGCCATATCACGATAGAATTAATTCTTGCCACTTCTAGCCCAATATTTCTCTTTCCCACCAAATGTTACAACCGTATGCCCCATTACAACCCTTAAATAAGACCTCGAGATCTCGATTTGAGGAAATGAACCGGTGGCGAGTTGGTCTGATTGCAAGCTTATGGGATAATTTAATTAAATTTGATTTTGAGCGGTCATGATAAACCCAATTGAGAGTGAGTGAAATTTCCGATTCTCTTATATGTGAGGCTTTGTCTTATTGCACATGTTCATGTCATGCCTTATTTCTAACTTTTAATCCTTGCATCTTTCAAACATGATATTCATGAAGGATTAATAATAATGTTTGATTTGTAGGCCCGATATAGTGAGCAAGTATCATTTCATTAAACACTGCAATCAAGGGAATTTAATACTTGTAGTTTTTGATTGTCTTATCCCAATCCAAAAAGAATGTGATTTATGAAGCCACGAAAATGAATTGAATATGTAAAGTCCGTGTTCTTAGGAACATTGACTCTGACTGCTCGGGGACGATCAGTATTAAATGTGAGGATGTTGATAATGGCCAGAAATGACCATTATTTTCAATCCATTTCCGTGTCTTAAACGGGCATTTGATCGCATTCCGGTCTTACATTAAGTAAGAAAGCAGTTGAATTGGACTGATTTATGCATAATTGTAAAAATAATAAGCTGGTGTGAAAAAGGCATAAAAATGTAATTTTATTACATATTTATGTTAGAAAAATCCAAAAAACATGAGAAAAAGAAATGAAAAGGAAAAGGAATGAAAAAGATGGGCAAAAGAATAAAGCAAGCCCACAAAATACAAAAAGATGGGAAAAAGAGAAAAAAGCCCACAAAAAGAACATTTTCGGCCCATCTGGCCCAATCCAGCAGGCCCAGGAACACCTTTGTCGCGGAAGCCCCTTTGTCGCGATGCATGGTTCCGCGACAAAGGAGGGTTCCGCGACCAAGCAGCTCAAATGAAGAAGGAAACCAGCTAAGTCCCTTGTCGCGATGTCCTTTGTCGCGATGGCATGTTCCGCGACAAAGGTATGCTCCGCGACCAAGACACCCAATTAGAGACACCAGACCCAGTCGAGAAGCTTTGCCACATGCAGTGTGTTCCGCGACCAAACTCGATGCTCCGAGACAAAGCTGTGATGTGTGTGATGTTTTGAGACACAATGGGCTAGAATCAAGGCCCATGGGCTTAGGGTTACACTTCTATAAATATGAGGTGTCTCCCATGAGCTAAGGGTTGGAAAAATTAGTTAGAAATTCTCTTGGAGACAAGGCAGCAAGGAGTTCCTCTCTTAGGTAGTGTAGCTTAGTTTTATTTTCTGTATTATTTAATTCTTGCCCTTAGATTAGTTTAGTTTAGTGTTTACCTTTGTGTTTTACTGTTCACAGTAACTAGTTAGCCACTTTTATATCATGTTTTGGTTTCTAAACTCTTGTTTTAGGGTTTGTAATGCCCAAATCATGGGTATAAACAACACCCCTTCAATAATATGGGAAAACATTCATCATTTGTGTCCCAAATCATGAAATGGGTCTGACACCCCATGGATTTATGCTTTCTTTTTCATTTTGGGGTCATTTGACCCCCATTATGCTATTTTTATGTTTACTGTTTGCATTTTATGGATGATGCTGTGTATTTGAGTGTGGTCAAACCCTAGATTAGGATTCTTGCTTTATTTTTAAATTCTGTCCAGTTTTGTTTAAGCATGTTCTTTCATATTTTGAATGTTTCATGTTTGTTTTTAGCTTAGAATAGCTTTTTGATCTGAAATAGGGTGAGATCACGCTGTTTGCATGCCACTGTTCATTTCTGCTTTTTCTGACTTTTGTCCTGAACCACTTTGGTCGCCAACCGCCTTTTGTCGCGGAACCACGTTCCGCGACAAAATGGTTGTTCCGCGACAAAGGTGTCTAAAGACACTTGTCTTCATATCTTAAAACCCTTTGTCGCGGAACACCTTGTCGCTGAACCACGTTCCGCGACAAAATTTTCCATGCATAGCGACAAAGGAGTCTAACTCTTGCATTTTGTCTGCATGGCTTTTTGTCGCGGAATAATCTTGTCGCGGAACCACGTTTCGCGACAAAATCTCATTCTGAGACAGAAAAATTATGCCATGTTCTTATTTCTTTGAACACTTTGTCGCGGAACACCTTGTCGCGGGACCACGTTCCGCGACAAAATTTTCCATGCATAGCGACAAAGAATCAAATGCTTTAAAAATTTTCTGAAAATCCTTTGTCGCAAAACACTCTTGTCGCGGAACCACGTTCCGCGACAAAATCCTGCTTAGCGACAAAGAAGCGTTATGCTGCCAAAAATTCTAAAAACTTGTCGGGATACCCATCTCGCGGACCTCGGTCCGCGACAAAATTTATGATATCGCGACAAAGACTCTCTTCTCTCTATTTAATCTCAAACATTCTTCATTCTCTTCCTATATTATATTGCATCACTCACATCATAACCCCACGGGTTAAGGTGTAACATTCTGGAATTGCAATATAGGGTGTTATGCTGCCCAAATTTTGATTCTCCATTTGCATCGCTTAATTAATTGAACCCTTGAATCATTAATGATTAAAGATTGAGATTAGCAATGATTACACATCAATAATCATCATGATTAAAGGACCTTTGTTCAATTGTCATTAAAACACTCCTCTATAAACAAAATCTTGATGGCTTAAGCAGATAATCCGGACTGTAATTAATTATGGTAGGAGGGATTATTTAAGATCATCAATTGTGGACCCAATCCACAACCTTGCATGAGAAACCAATGTCTCTCATACAAGGAATCTTCTTTTATTTCTTGTTGATTTTGTCTTTGCGTGTTGTGTGTAACACTTAGTAAAGAATACATCAGACTAATGTTGGCGGGTATTCCCTCATGGATAACTAGCTCGTATTCTGGGTATTAATTACTGAGTGTTATTTTGCATGGTCTGGATGACTGTCAGCGGAAGCCTTGGCGGTTCGCCCATCCGGGGTTATAATAGCTGCTCGGCTGACTCCCATCCAGATACAGTTTTATTTTTCTTATCTTAATTTCCAAACCCAAATTCCAATCTGTAATAGGAATCAGTTGACATCAGTCAATGCTAACTGATGATCATTATAGAAAAGAAGCATGTAGGTTTTTATCCGAATTCACAGACAATGAAGGCCCAACTGGCACTGACACTGCTATTATAGGGTCTAAGCTGTCTAAATTCGCTCCATCCGAGTAATTGGGAAATTGGACAGTAGATGTTTACAGTCCACCCGATTATTCTGCCATTACTTTGGTCTCCTGACCACTTCATATCTGTGTTTCACTTTCTGTCTAGACCCGCATCTATATTTTGGGTCAATTAATTTTACACTTCCCTATATCTTTATGCATGATAATATTATGTACTATTGTGGTCTGTAATTATTTTGGGATCCTTCCCTTGGACAATAGAAGTCTAGATCTTAAACAGATATTGTGTAATGAATTTCCAACAAAAATCTCTTTATAAAATCCGGATCTGAGTAAGGGATAAATTCCTCAGTTATGACTAATTCATATTCTGTCAAGGGTTGTATTTTGGGAAATTAGAAGCAGATTCAGCGATTAGGTCTCACTTAGACTGAAAGGGTCTGTGTTTTAACTGAGAGTCTAGTACCTGTTCAGGGAATGATTTTCAAATTCATTATTTTCCTAAATTGCTGTTTGTTGGAAATCTAAGATTAAATATTACACCGAGATGGGGTCCACTTGGACTCAAATACAATGTAGTAAATAATCTCAGAGGAACATCATCCAGGCCTTGGTTATTTTCTAAGATAGGGTTGAGTTTTCTTTCAACTGCTATCCTCTTCTGCCAAAGCCTATTTTTGAGTCCTGAGTGAGTGCATCCGGAACAAACTAATTTATTAGTTCGTTTCATTAGTTTGTATCTCATAACCACCCGGAAGGAAGTGAACACTGCGAGCATTTCACCAAGAGCCGGGAATTCTTGATCCATACCCAGTCATCTTGACTGGGTGCTGTCTTTTACTACCAGGGTCAGATTTTCAAAACCTCCGAGTGATAGGTTTTAAATGCTTTCTTTACTGCTTTCTTTTAACCGCTTTCATTAGAGGTCACTCGGTTGTATTGAGAGTTGTGTAACTGCTACTAGGATTGATAGTTAGGGGATAGTTCAGAGCTTAATTAGAATCTTTGGGTGTGACATGGGAGAATGATAGTAGTACTTGGCATTTCAATCAATGATATGTCGGGTGTTGCTTTTCCACCACAGATAAAGTAACACACCCAGGCCAGGGCAGTTACGAATCTGTGGTATCTTAGAATCTGTGGTCTTAAGAACATGTAAACTCATATTGTAAGTACCTGTCTGTTAAAGGGAAAGCATTATTGAGAGCATGAGAATTAGCTGTCTGATAGAATTATCCCAAACAAAGATCTGTGTATAAAAATGGAAGTTTAATACTGCTATATCTAAATCTTGTCCAATTTTCATTCTTTTCTTCATGTCCCTTCTGTCTACATTGTGATTCAGCTTCACGGCTGGCACAATGTAAATTTTCCCTGCTTTCATAGATAATGTTTATCGCAGTTTTAGAATAACTTTACCCGCTTTCTAGGATAGACTTATTCGCTTTGTAGAGTAAATTTAAACGCTTTTATAATCTAGTTTAAATTCATGTCAGTAGTTGTTAATCACTTTTCAAACCATTGGAGCAATACGAATGGAAAATCTAGTAAAACGACGTGGGCCCTGCTTCTATCGCACATCCTCCAGTGAACGATCCGGTCTTACTATAAATTACTGCAATTTTTGACACCGTGCGCTTTCGGGCCACAGTTTCTTAAACACGAGTAATAAAAACGTGACAACCTATAAATATATCCCTACTCACAACTCCGCCATCATAAATTGGTTTCATTAAATAAAACCTAAACCAGGATCATGATTTTTCGGAAAATACTCATGTAGTGGAAATCTGTCAAAAGTTTCATGGCAGGGAATCTCATGGCAAGAATTGATGAGAAGTATCATGGCACATATGCCGGGGACCCTCAGTGTGACAGGCTGAAGGTCAATCTATCCCGGCTGTACCATGAGACTTGTCAACAGTTTCATGACAGTGAGGACCACAGCGCCATTTGAAATTAAAGCACCACACTTGAGTGATAAAAAGAATAACAATCTTGATATATCCCTAAACCCCTTCCCGTGAACCGTAACTCTTTTCATTTAATAAATCTAACCTGGTATATTTAGAAAATACTCGTGTAGGAAATTGTCAAAAGTTTCAAAAGGTTACTCAATCTTTCTCAAATATCAGTCGCTACACCTGAAGGACAAGCAAGGACGGCTGATAGCTCGAGTCGAAATGGAAAGAAATCGAATGTACAAGTTGAACCTGCGAAGCTTGCAAGGAAAATGCTTACAAGTTAAAGAAGTAGATAAAGCATCGCTATGGCATCATCGCTTTGGCCACTTACATTATGATGGCCTGAAAAAGCTAGTCAAGATGAAGATGGTGAAAGGACTGCCTTGCATGGATTTTGGAGGAGAATTTTGTGAAGATTGTGTACTCGGGAAGCAAACAAGGGCCTCATTTCAAAAGAAGGCCGAATATGAAGCGAAGTATCTGCTCGAACCGATCCACACCGATATATGTGGACCAATCACTCCCGAATCTTTCAGCAGAAAGAGATACTTCATCTCTTTCATCGATGATTTCTCCTGAAGGACGTGGGTCTATTTGCTAAAAGAAAAATCCGAGGCATTCAAGGTGTTCAAAATATTCAAGGCGAGTGTTGAAAAAGAAACTGGCATATCCATCAAAGCAATTCGATCTAGTCTGCTTATATTATTGAAAAGTCCCAACTCTCTTGTACAACTTAAGTCCATAATCAACAAATTTGTAGCTTCATGTAAACAATCACATTTCCCTTTATTCCAATTAACTATGTCGTTAAGCAATATGGAAGGTGATACTAAATTATAAAATAAGTTGATGTCATGTTAGACAAGATGGTCTTTCATGACCAAAAGGTTTTGAGGAAATTTTTTGAAAGAACAGTTATTTTAACTTCCGTAAAGAATGTGTTCCTCAACTACTCCCCTCGAGACTACACAATATAATTATTGGAGTCCTAACCCAAAACACATAATATTGCTGGAAACCAAAGGTATTTCCAATATTATGTTCTTTTTATCCAGATTTATCTTGTCACTAACGACACACACGCACATTATATCATCTATCATGAAATAGACATTTTTGTTAGAATAAGGGTTAGAGATTATATTCCATGGAGAGAGATTTTAGCATCTCAAAACGGCTTACTCTACCTTAAGAATCTAATAATGTGCACTTGAATTCAACAGCATCTAATTTAGAGATTAAAACAGCACTTGGATGGATTTTCAGCTTTGTAAACTTCAATTTCTCTGACAAAAGCTGTATAAGGGTGGTGTACAGTTATGACAGAGGGCTTTAAAATATCCAGAACACTCTGATCACTATCAAGGGCATGGAAAACGGACTAACTGGTTCATATTTTATGCTTCTTGATCATGCCTTCGAAGAATCATTCAATCTGAATATATAGTTTCAGGTGCATTCCCAGTCAGGTCACAAGCAAGCGACTGTGCCATGGATCTTGGCTTGGAAACAAGTTGCAACAAGATAAAGAAAGATCAAACAAAAAAAAATTAAAGATAGGGGAAGCCACCATAATAACATGACATGCTTGGAGGTAAGAAATCAACATCAAAATGAAGACCAAACCTTAAACATTCAAATTCACGGTGTTTCTTACAATTTGGAGCACTTCCGATTCCAAAAGGGTGACTAGCCACAAGGGTAATCACAAAAGAGTTGAGAGCTTCACACCCTCGAGTTCCATTCCTTTGAAAATGAGAAAAGTTACAAATGACAAAAGATCCCAAATAAAAGAGGATGGAGGACATATATATAGGTCCCATCCTTATTACACACATGCTTAAAAGAAGTACCATATCTTACACAAAAGGGGTATCAAAAGAAAGTCAAACAAAACCATGGTTGACCCGGCCATCCATGGCATTCCCTCCCCCTTCAAAAGCTTTGGACTCCAAAGTGGAATAGGGGTCAACTCTTGTAGGATCAACCTTCTTGATCAGCATCAAATACTTGTCCAGTTGCTGGGAAGTAGATTCTCCCGATTTCAGTCGATTATTCTGCCCGGCCTGTTTCCCTTCTTCTTTAGCTTTGCTCATGTTTTCGTTGAGCCTGTTCTGATCAGCTTCAATGACTTTAGGTGACAGGGGATGTAAGACATACTTTTTGCCCCTGAAGTTGAAGGAGTAAGTATTGGACCGACCAAAATAAATAACATCGTTGTCATATAACCAGGGTCGTCCCAAAATTATGTGGCTGGCAGTCAATGGGGCAACATCGCATAGAACTGTCTGAGTGTAGGTCCCCATCATGATTGGTAGCTTCACCTGCCGATCAACCTTCATTTCCTCTCGTGCATTCATCCAGTGCATGCGATACGGCTTCGGATGTGTCTCAGGTTTTCAGATTCAATTTGCGCACAACATAAGGATTAACCACATTGGTACAACTTCCACTGTCAATGATTGCAGTAACAGTATTACCTGATATTTTGCAGTGGCAGTAAAATAAATTATCCCGTTGTTGTAAGGACTCCTCAGACTGGTCCTCGATCTTTTCAGCAGTTAGTGACCTTCTGATCACAAGAATGTTCGCACCATAATCCTGCTCTTCGATGATTTCTTCTTCAAAATCCTCTTCCTGAATTTCCTTCTGTTTTCCTTTCTTATCATTTTGCCTTTCATCATCAGAATCAACAAAGACATAATTCCCAGATTCCAGCACTGCTACTCTCCTCAAATTGGGACACTCATTTGCATAATGTCCTCGACGCTGACATTTGAAACAGGTCACGTCCTTGGGATCCTTCCATTGCTTGACTCGATCTGGTTCAATGATTCGAGCCTTCTCCCGAATATCCTTGGCTAGCTCAAATATCTTAGGCCTGTTGCTTTGCTCTTCTCTGCGGGGCCTATTCTTTTCATACCGATGTGTTTGGAATGATTCATCTTCTTTTTGCTGAGCTTCCACCTTAGATGCTTTCTGAACCAAATCTTGCAGACTACTGTACCCCCTCAAGTTTACTTCAGCAAATATTTCTCTTCGCAGTCCTCTAGCAAACCTGGACTTCGTGATGCCCTCATTTTCAACAACTTGTGCTCTCATCATCAGGATCTCCATCTCCTTGTAATAATCTTCCACTGTTTTGTCACCTTGAGTAAGGAAAGTGAGCTTTTCATAGAGATCTTCCTGGTAGGTTTCAGGGACAAAACGACGTTCCATTGCTTGTACCAATGCTTGCCAAGTATTGATTGGTGGATAGCCATTCCTCTGAATATCTGTAATGGTTTTCTGCCACCAAGTCAATGCATATTCTTTGAATTCACACACTGCAAGTCGGAGTTTCTTATTTTCAGTATATCTGTGACAAGCAAATATCAACTCAACTGACTCCTTCCATTCGATGAACTCTATTGGATCATGACTCCCCCTGAAGACAGGAATATTGAACTTAATTCCTTTGATGTCCCCATCAAGGTTGTCATCTGGATCATCGTCATCACGGTTCCTCCTTCGGTTGGCCGGTCTATGAGGCTGCCTCATAGGTGGTACATTCCTTCCGAAGGGATCACGGTCTTGTCTCACAAATGGTTGCCTATCATGATTAGTATTATTACGAGGTGGTTCCAGTCTCCACCTTCCACGACCATGATGTTGCTCATGGTGAGCTATTTCTTCTTGGAGCATTGGATCGAACTCTGTACGGCTCATTTCACTTTGTTGATCAATTTCTTCTCCAATTTCTCCACCTATCTCTGGATGCTTATCAAACTCTTCCTGAAATTTCTGTTCAACCATCCTCATGACATGAGCTTGTGTAGCTTCAGCATGCTGTGCCATCTGTCTACCCATGTCCTCGCTTAAGATCTCAAGCTTATGATCAACATTCTCTTCGGCTCTTTTGAATCTATCAGTGAAATCCGCTGCTTGAAACCCCAAACCTTCCCTCAAACTCTTCACTTCATCACGCAGCTCTCTAAGCATGGATGTGATCTCCTGTATACCTTGATCAGTGTTACCTGCCATTTTGCTTCTCAATCCAAGTGTTAATTCCTGTGGTTCGTACCCAATTAATTCAGAAATGATCAAATGTAATCAACCACAAATAGAATGTCAGGATTGGTCTGGAGTATACAGCACGGTACGCACACAGCAAGAATGCAAAATGCAGTGTTCGACTCTATCAAAGAAATGCACGGAGTGTATGCACAATGTAAATGCAAGGATTTATGTTCCGGGTATTAATCAGTAATTGATCCAATAATTCCAAATCCTCACAATTTAAAATGTGATCTCACCAAAATATGAAAAGTAAAGGTCACTACACTCGACTCCCGTGCTTTAAATCCCAAATGTAAGCAAGTAGCACACAATTGTTGACTTTTCCTTATGTTCACACTTCAAGAACAAATTTGTTTAACTTGCCAAAAGATGGGACCTGTGATGATAATATGGGACGCTTGGGAATTCAGTTTGTATGGAAATTTTGGAGATGGGGCGTGAGTAATTAAAGTTTAGAAACAAGTAACTAGTGTTCACACCTAATTACTAATTTCTCAACCTTAAAATGATGTTTGGAACGTGCAAGAGGATGGATATGACGTGTAAAAGCACACAAATTTGGACTTTATCAAAATTTTCACACTCAGAACTAACAAATTCCTATCCTTGAAATATATGTATATAGCATGAGCATGGGACTTGTGATATGGGAATTGAGGTGCTAGGTTGCCAACAAATTTTGACAATCAATTTAACTCTGACTTCCCAACATGATTACCCTATACTAGTAGCTCACAACTTTGGTCACCAATTTTCAAGGTAAGTTGCGGCTATGTGGGCAAACTTTAAATCACTTCACACCTTCGATGATTACACTACTTATCAAGTCCCCAAATTTCAAAAATTATGGCAAAAAGAAGAAACCACGACGTCACCTCAACTCTTTTCTTCCTAGCTTATGATTTTTGTCCCCTTATCATGTTCCCTTAACACATGAAAAAAAAAAAAAAACCTCAAATCTTGAATCAAAAAGTTATCCTCCAAGAACTTGATGAACACTTGAAGATTTTGAAGATGAACACTCAACAAACTCTCAAGAACCCTCTTGGAACTTTTGGGATGCAATTTACCAATTAAGCTCAAGAACAATATTCCATATGCATAACATGAACATACAAGATGCCAAGAGAATGAAAACTAAGCACAAACACAAGATTAACAAGTACAAGAACCAAAAGTGGTGGAATTTTCGAGTTAGAGCTCAAGAACACCAATAACTTCAAAAATTCATAGAAAATTCATTCCTGGGCCAAATTGGAAGATCTTTATATGAATCTCTATGTAGACAACACAAGGATTCCAATTATGCAATCAGATTTGGCAAAATCAGTGCACAGAAAAACCAGATTTTTGGAACAGCAAACAGCGAGCTATTTTTGTGATTTTTGAGTTTAAGAAGAAGATGCAACAAGTTCCAAACTAGGCTCTGATACCAATTTTAATATTCTACTGCCATGGATCTTGGCTTGGAAACAAGTTGCAACAAGATAAAGAAAGATCAAACAAAAAAAATTAAAGATAGGGGAAGCCACCATAATAACATGACATGCTTGGAGGTAAGAAATCAACATCAAAATGAAGACCAAACCTTAAACATTCAAATTCACGGTGTTTCTTACAATTTGGAGCACTTCCGATTCCAAAAGGGTGACTAGCCACAAGGGTAATCACAAAAGAGTTGAGAGCTTCACACCCTCGAGTTCCATTCCTTTGAAAAGGAGAAAAGTTACAAATGACAAAAGATCCCAAATAAAAGAGGATGGAGGACATATATATAGGTCCCATCCTTATTACACACATGCTTAAAAGAAGTACCATATCTTACACAAAAGGGGTATCAAAAGAAAGTCAAACAAAACCATGGTTGACCCGGCCATCCATGGCAGACTGATTCTGATCATTTATTAGGCCTTCTTGTTCTAAGTGAGGAATTTCAGGTTGAAAATTGGTTTCAAATTCAGGACCAGACTTATCTCCTATTTTTCTTCTATTTCTTTCACTTCTCTTCCCTTTACCATGTGCATCATTGACCCCACCTTGTTTGACCTCCATATCCCCTTTGGCTTGCTTGCTTATTTCATATGCTGCACCAGCAGTGCGTCATTTTCTTGATCATCACTTTTTGTTCCAGAAACAGTGGTAACAACTCCATCAAGGATTCCAAAACCTATGGGTGCTTTGAGTTTGGGTTTCTTTTTATTGGATTATGGTAAAGACTGCAACTCCACTTTACTTAGCAAGCATTTTTCCCACTAGTCTCGCATGACCTTCAAAATAATAATAATAATAATAATAATAATATGGGTGTGCATAGTCAAGTGTGATACTGATATGAAACAAATAACCAATTCAAAGTTGTTCTTCGAAGACGTGTAATTTTTTTACTATTTTTGCAGGTGTTTCTTACTGAGAACCAATTATTCACACCAAAAGCTGTCCTTCGACATGTAAAAAATTAGAACCTATAGGAAGACAGCGAATACGAAAAGGTAAAAGTAAATATCAAAGATATCCGTTTTCTAAGAAAAAAAAAATCTTGTGCGGGCCTTTTGCAATGCTATCTTGAAGCTGCATGCAAGAGTATTCACCCTTGCATGCCACAAGAATAATTCCATTTTGTTCACATTCACCTCCAAGAGTATTCTTCTTTCTTTCCTCTTTGTATCTTCATTAGAATATCCTGTCATAGATTAACGAATTGCAAAAAGGTGGATACAGTTCAGCACCAAAAAAAAAAAAAAAATTCTTCCAGAATTTCAACGCAATGTACCTACTGGCATCTCAATGCCATTGTGCATATGACATTTATTAAGACCCACGAAGAGTTTTAGATTAACTTCTTTACATTTCTAATCAACAAGAATTTAAGAATTTGAAAGATAAAGAACTTGCTCACACACAAAAAACCCTTTCCAGTTGGGTGGTTCCTCCAAGATTCTCCCAAAACAGCTCCACCATTTCCAATTTTTGAAGATTCTATATGTATTTGAAGAAACATCAGCTCAATGGAGAATTTGGTAGATAGCATAGTTGAAATGTTTATCATACACTTAACTTTCAGTGCTACAGAGCCATCCAATGGTAAAAGATATCTCAGAGACAGCATTCACCATTCCCATCCTTATTCCTTTCATCTAATTTTCTCTTCATGGTGGATGCAGTTTTTTGCAGTCCAACTGTTTTTCCACTATCCAATCTACCAAACTGATAGACCCAACTTTTTGCATATTCAAACTTCAAAGATCTTGTAACTGGACTCGGCAAATATCCAAACAGATCGAAAACTCTCAGAGGCTCTCAATGAATCCAAATACTTCAGGTAAGTTTGTCACTGCATCATACCTATGAAAGCACAGCATAATAAATAACTGAGAAAACCACACAAATGTTTAAATGTCAGATGGTAAGCAAGATCATCTTTCTTCTTTATATCGCTTACTAAAACCTCACAGCTCCAAGATTTAGACAAATTCAACAGGTTTTTAAAACATGAAAACCTGCCCATCACAACACTTAAACATCCCCATATCAACAAATCATAGGGGACAAAGGATTGTGCTCAGAAAGATGGAATCTGAGTATTTGTTATAACTACACTCAATCAACATTCAAACTATTAAGTGGAACAGTTATGAATAGTGCCAAAGGTAGCATGATGATTGAGTGTACATTTAACCTACTGCCAGAGCAAGATGTTTGGATCATAAGATCTAAAATGTTGATTCATGGAAAAGTTAATTGGAGTTCTGTGTAGTTCATCTAGAATGTAAATACTCATGGAGTAATTAGTATTTTTTTCTTTAAAATACATGATATAGACCTATAGCAACTGATTCATGAACTACAAGGGATCCCTGGACAATTAACTGAACAGTTACTTTGTTCCAATGTCGTCGCCAATTGGGCAAGTTTATTATTTGCTGTGGTGCAACTAAAATCATAATTAAATGGAACTCATAATTACTTAATTACTTTCAATGAAGAGCTATGCCTATGAAACACTAGACTCATAATTACTTAATTACTTTCTGAATAACAAAACTTAGTAATCATCCTCCAGTTGTGTTGGATGTCTTGGATAGAAAAAAGGCATTTGATTCAGGTGGTGCTAGCTTGATTTTTCAGGAAATCATGTTTTATCAAAATATTTCCATTACTTATATTTCATTACAAGGAAATTTTTTATTGGTCAATTGAAATTTCTCTATACAGAGCGATGGATCTAGAAACATTATAGGACTTGGCACCACAGCATTGGAAGCAATTGAGAAATTCAACATAACTGTAAGTATAGCAATGTTGTGTTTCTTTGTATCTGATAAATCTTTATTTCTAGATGTCAATTGCATATTTGTGTTGTCTGATTTGTGTCAATAACCAATTTGATCCATAATGCATGTGATTTGTGTATATCCCTTTTTATGGGGTGTAGTCTCTGCCATTTGAAATACAGTATTTTTCTATGTGGATTTTTGTCAGGTTTATTTCTTATTTCTTCTGTGGTTGCACATGTCCCCTGTTGTATGGTTATATTGTCTATCCTCTTTTTCATAGTGCATTAGTGCTACTGCCATTGGATTATTGTTTCACTAATTAAAGCTCACACCTATCAGTTTGTTTGGTTATAAAATGTTTATTCTCATTACTCTCATGGATGAAGGTGGTGAAGCTACCATCATCATCATCAGGCCACAGTCAAGTTGACAAGCCTCCATCACATCGATTGCTTCAGGTTACTGGTATGATTTCCACATCCCTGGAGAAAAACATGAACATACTGGAGCTTTGAGTCTTTTCGTGGTTTATTTAGTGTCAATTGTGATCTGCAACAAGGCACTCATCAGCACTCCTGGCTTTAATTTTGGTGAGATCATCTTGAATACTTAATCATGTGAAGGATACTAAATGCTTCTGTGCAACCCTCCCCAGTCCCCATTATAGTTTCCTCTCTCTTTTAATTAGGTCCAACTGAGAGAAACAACAGCTGGATAGGCTCAATGGCAGGTATTAAGTTCTATCTTGATGTTACTGGTTTCCTCTCTCTTTTAATTAGCTCTGTTAAACTGGTTTAGAATAAGTTCTGCAGGTTCTTGGAGTTGGGTGCTCTTCTTGACCCTGGGAGGCGAGGCCTACAAATAAAGCTGCTAGTTTGGTTGCTGCTGTTCGTATAGTATACAACTAAGGAGTGAAGCTCAGAAACTCAAAGATGCATATTCAGATTTGCAGAAGAAGATTAAAGAGCTGAAGGTGAGAGTTTAATATTTTTATTTAAGTTTCATCATCTGTGGGATGTAACCGTAAATTCAGAAACTTGCTCAATTTGATTAATTGGATATTATGGCATGCATTATGTTCTTCAAGTGTTATAATTCTTTGTGACTATTTAGGCATCTATTGGTGAATGTGCTGGTGACTTATGATGACAAACCACAAATATTTTAATATCTTGGAAACATTCTGTTTTTCTATAAATGGAAGCTCAACTGAGTATTTTGTTTATGGATGGCCCATGATTCTGCTGCATTGTTGGTTTTATTTTCCTCAACCTTTTTAGTATTAGAATGATTATAGAAATTTCCAGTTTATATCATGGGTGATTCAATTGGACCCTTGGTGCATAATTTTGTTGGATCTAACAATAGTGGATATCGCTTGCGTTATTTTTCAGATGACTGCTTCTCTCTCGATGGTTACATGTGTTTTGAATGTATTGCAGAACCTGGATGAAGCACATCACAGCCCTGGTTTGGTTTGCATGCTGCCGCTGGAGTCTGGACCTGGTCTTGCAGATGAATGTGTTTGAACTTGGGAAGTGCGGTTGCTATCCTCCTTATTCTTGAAGTGATGGTATTGGAATATATCCATGAGCTGATTCTATAAAGGTGTTGGGAATTCACCAAACACTTCACATGATCAAATTTTGCAGCGGACAAACAATTCACAAGTTGTTAGAATTTCGCAGGAACATTAACAAACAACAAGCAAACAATGAACACAAGGATTTACGTGGAAAACCCTTCCAATTCGAAAGGTAAAAACCACGAGGCTCTTGAGCCTATCTCAAATCCACTATCACCAAAAGAGATTGCACCAAAGTCTGCCAAAACACAACCAACACAACCAAAGATGTGGCCTTACAACAACACAGAGTCACCACAATCTCAAACTCCACCAAGAACACCAAATCGGAAAATAAGAACTAAAACTGCAGCCCCGAACAGAAAATTATACAAAAATTTCTAACCGTTGAAATTTGATCTCCACCGTACAAAATCAAGAACAAGATGTCCCGCACCTGCTGTAAAAATTTCAGCCCGATCGGACAAGATTTGCTGTGCCGATTGCTGTGAATTCAGAACCTCGACGCAGTCCCCTGGTTGCTGCGTTTTTCTTCCTGTTTTCTTTCTATGGCTGCTGTGTTGTGTGTGTGTAATATTATTGGCAGCTTCTCTCCTCTTTTATTCTTCTTTGGCAGCTGGAAAACAAGTAGACCTCATGGGCAATAATATTTAACTAAGGGAACAAAGACTTTTCCCTTCACATGTTGGGAGGACCCCAACAAATCTCCCCCTCCTCCCGACTATGTGGAGGAACTTGTCATCCCGACAAGTGAGCAACAAAATTCAAATTTCCATCTCGGTACGCATTTCGTAAGCATTTCAGCTCCATTCTCATTTGTATGTACCTTCTCAAGGTATATCGACTTCTCATCCAACACGTCACGCAACCAATGATATCTCGTATCAATGTGTTTAGACTTTGAATGAAAACTAGGATGTTTACTAAGATGGATAGCACTTTGATTGTCACAAAGTAAGGCATACCTCTCTTGTGCATAGCCAAGCTCCTTGAGAAATTTCTTCACCCAAAGCATCTCCTTGCACGCTTCAGTAGCTGCAATAAATTCAGCTTCAGTTGTTGACAACGCAACACATTTCTGCCGCCTAGATTGCCAAGAGATTGCTCCCCCTGCAAAGACAATCACATAACCTGAAGTGGATTTGCGAGTATCAATATCACCCGCCATATCAGCATCAGTGAAACCACGAAGAACTAAATCTTCACTTCCAAAACAGAGTTTCAAATCTGATGTACCACGAAGATATCTCAAGATCCACTTCACAGCTTTCCAATGTTCTCTTCCAGGATTTGAGAGAAAACGACTTACAGTGCTCACACCATGGGCAATATCAGGTCTTGTACACACCATTGCATACATCAAACTTCCAACTGCTGATGAATAAGGAACATTTTCCATATCTTTCTTCTCTTCTTCAGTGGAAGGACATTGAGAAACACTCAATTTCATGTGTGTTGCCAATGGAGTACTAACAGGCTTAGCATTTTCCATATGAAATCTTTGAAGCACTTTCTGAATATAATTTTCTTGCGATAGCCAAAGTTTACCAACTTTTCTATCTCTCAAAATTCTTATGCCAAGAATTTGATTTGCAGCTCCCAAATCTTTCATAGAAAAGCACTTGCTCAACTCTTGCTTCAGCTCCCTAATTCTTGAAATACTCTGACCAACAATTAACATGTCGTCAACATAGAGCAGTAAGATAATGAAATCATTTTCTGAGTACCTCTTCACAAATACACAATGATCAGAATTGAGCTTTCGATAACCATGCTGTTGCATCACTGACTCAAACTTCTTGTACCATTGTCGAGGAGCTTGTTTCAAACCATACAAGCTCTTTTTCAATTTGCAGACATGATCTTCTTTGCCCTGCACTTGAAATCCCTCAGGTTGCTCCATATAGATATCTTCATCTAAATCACCATGAAGAAATGCTGTCTTCACATCCATTTGTTCGATCTCGAGGTCAAGACTTGCAGCCATAGCTAACACAGATCGAATAGAAGACAATTTAACTACTGGAGAAAAGATTTCATCAAAATCAATTCCTTTTCTCTGCTCGAAGCCTTTAACCACCAATCTTGCCTTATACTTTGGTGTCAAAGAACCTTGTTCTTGCTTCAGCCTGTAAACCCACTTATTTTTCAGGGTTCTCTTTCCTTTTGGTAATTTCACCAACTCAAAGGTATCATTATCATAAAGAGACTTCATCTCATCTTTCATAGCATGCAACCAATGCTCTTTATCCACACTCTCAATTGCTTCATCAAAGCATTCAGGTTCTCCTTCATCAGTCAAAAGGACATATTCACTAGGTGAATATCTAGTAGACTGTTGTCTATCTCTTGTAGATCTCCTGAGAGGAACCTGTTGAGCATGATCAAAATTATCATTATCACCACCCATAGAGTGTTGTGCACCATCACCATGATCATCATCTGCCTGATCTTGTTGCATATCCTCTTCTTCATTATCTCCAGCTGGTGATTATGTCATAGGAACTGGCTCAACATCTACAAAGTCATCTTGAGCATGAGAGTCAGATTTCTTCAAATCTTCAATTGTTTGATTTTCCATAAACACAACATCACGACTCCTTACGAGCTTCTTTGTAGCTGGATCATACAATCTATAGCCAAACTCATCTTGACCATAGCCCAAAAAGATGCACGGTTTGCTTTTCACATCAAGCTTTGATCTCTCATCTTTTGGAACATGAACATAGGCCTTGCAACCAAAGACTCTTAAATGATCATATGATGAACATTTACCTTTCCAAACTGCATCTGGAACATCTCCATTGAGAGCAACTGTGGGAGTCAAATTTATCACGTGTGTAGCTGTCAATAAAGCTTCACCCCAGAAGGACTTAGGAAGTTTTGACTCTGCCAGAAGACATCGAACTCTGTCCAATAATGTTCGATTCATTCTCTCAGCTAACCCATTCAACTGAGGTGTCTTAGGAGGCGTCTTTTGATGTCGAATCCCCTGTTTCCTGCAATAATCCTCAAATGGTCCACGATACTCTCCCCCGTTATCAGTACGGATGCACTTCAACTTTCTTCCAGTTTGTCTTTCAACTAAAGCATGGAAATCCTTGAATTTATCAAGCACTTGATCCTTTGATCTCAACACATAGACCCATAGCTTCCTGGAATGATCATCAATAAATGTCACAAAATAAGATGCACCACTAAATGAGTGTACCTTCAACGGACCGAAGACATCTGAATGCACCAAGTCCAATAACTTCTGCATTCGTCAAGGTTGGTGAGTCTTGAATGAAACTCGGTGTTGCTTTCCTGCAAAACAATGTGCACATTTCTCCAAATTGGCATTATTCAATCCAGAAATGGCACTTTGTCTCACCAGAGTTTCGAGGCCTTTAGCACTTATGTGACTCAACCGTCTGTGCCATAATTCAGGGGAATTCTGCTTCTCCACCAGGTTCACAGCATCACTAGAAACTGAAGCTTGCAACGAATATAAGTTTGATCTCAGTATCTTACCTTTAGCAACCACAAGAGATCCTTTATTCAGTTTCCATATACCATCACAGAAATTATTTCCATAACCATCTTTATCAAGTCTCCCAACAGAAATCAGATTCATACGAATATCCGGTGCATGTCTGACATCCTTCAATCGCAATGTAGATCCATTGGCTATCTTCAAAAAAATATCACCTGTGCCCACAACTTCAGATATACCATTATTTCCCATCCTTAATGAACCATACTTACCAGCATTGTAAGTAGAAAAGAAATCCCTTCTCAATGTGACATGGACTGCAGCACCTGTATCAGCAAACCAACTAACATCAGAGGAAACTGTATTCACTGCATTTTCATCAAAGACAACAACGAGATCATCTTTTGTAGTCGTGGCAACATGACTGGTATCATCAGACTTTCCTGCACCTGCATTCATGTTATCATTCTTCCACTTGAAGCAATATTTCTGGATATGACCTTTCTTGTGACAGTAGTGACACTCAACATTCTTATATCGAGATTTGGATTTGTTCCTTTGTCTGCCCTTATCAACATTTCTGGTTTTCTGTCTCCCCCTATTATCTGCAACAAACAACGCATTCTGTGAAGATGATGAACCTTGAGTTTTTCTTCTCATCTCCTCATTCATGATTCCACTTTTGGCATAATCAAGAGTCATTGCACCATCAGGAGCAGAATTAGTGTGTGACACCCTGAATGTCTCCCACTTGTCAGGCAAAGTATTCAGCAACCATAATCCAAGAATCTCATCATCGAATTTCACTCCAACATTTGACAATTGATCCAACAACCCCTGGAACTCATTCACATGATCAGCGATAGGAACATCTTCCTTATACCTCAATTGTATTAATTGTTTCAGCAAGAATAACTTATTATTCCCTGTCTTTGAAGCATAAAGCTTTTCAAGCTTATCCCACAACGTCTTAGCATGCGTCTCATTAGCAACCAAATTTAACACATTATCATCAACCCACTGTCGAATAAAACCACACACCTGTTGATGCTCAAAAGCCCAATCCTCATCCGATTTAGATTCTGGCTTTGAAGTAGCAAACACAGGTAGATGCAAACTTTTTTACAAATAGATCTTTCATCTTCCCCTGCCATTTGTGATAATTCATCCCGTTCAACGAAATCATCCGGCTTGTGTTAATTTCCATTATTCTAACAACAATAAACGCTCTGATACCACTCTGTTGGGAATTCACCAAACACTTCACATGATCAAATTTTGCAGCGGACAAACAATTTCCAAGTTGTTAGAATTTCGCAGGAACATTAACAAACAACAAGCAAACAATGAACACAAGGATTTACGTGGAAAACCCTTCCAATTCGAAAGGTAAAAACCACGAGGCTCTTGAGCCTATCTCAAATCCACTATCACCAAAAGAGATTGCACCAAAGTCTGCCAAAACACAACCAACACAACCAAAGATGTGGCCTTACAACAACACAAAGTCACCACAATCTCAAACTCCACCAAGAACACCAAATCGGAAAATAAGAACTAAAACTGCAGCCCCGAACAGAAAATTATACAAAAATTTCTAACCGTTGAAATTTGATCTCCACCGTACAAAATCAAGAACAAGATGTCCCGCACCTGCTGTAAAAATTTCAGCCCGATCGGACAAGATTTGCTGTGCCGATTGCTCTGAATTCAGAACCTCGACGCAGTCCCCTGGTTGCTGCGTTTTTCTTCCTGTTTTCTTTCTATGGCTGCTGTGTTGTGTGTGTGTAATATTATTGGCAACTTCTCTCCTCTTTTATTCTTCTTTGGCAGCTGGAAAACAAGTAGACCTCATGGGCAATAATATTTAACTAAGGGAACAAAGACTTTTCCCTTCACATGTTGGGAGGACCCCAACAAATCTCCCCCTCCTCCCGACTATGTGGAGGAACTTGTCATCCCGACAAGTGAGCAACAAAATTCAAATTTCCATCTCGGTACGCATTTCGTAAGCATATCAGCTCCATTCTCATTTGTATGTACCTTCTCAAGGTATATTGACTTCTCATCCAACACGTCACGCAACCAATGATATCTCGTATCAATGTGTTTAGACTTTGAATGAAAACTAGGATGTTTACTAAGATGGATAGCACTTTGATTGTCACAAAGTAAGGCATACCTCTCTTGTGCATAGCCAAGCTCCTTGAGAAATTTCTTCACCCAAAGCATCTCCTTGCACGCTTCAGTAGCTGCAATAAATTCAGCTTCAGTTGTTGACAACGCAACACATTTCTGCCGCCTAGATTGCCAAGAGATTGTTCCCCCTGCAAAGACAATCACATAACCTGAAGTGGATTTGCGTGTATCAATATCACCCGCCATATCAGCATCAGTGAAACCACGAAGAACTAAATCTTCACTTCCAAAACAGAGTTTCAAATCTGATGTACCACGAAGATATCTCAAGATCCACTTCACAGCTTTCCAATGTTCTCTTCCAGGATTTGAGAGAAAACGACTTACAGTGCTCACACCATGGGCAATATCAGGTCTTGTACACACCATTGCATACATCAAACTTCCAACTGCTGATGAATAAGGAACATTTTCCATATCTTTCTTCTCTTCTTCAGTGGAAGGACATTGAGAAACACTCAATTTCATGTGTGTTGCCAATGGAGTACTAACAGGCTTAGCATTTTCCATATGAAATCTTTGAAGCACTTTCTGAATATAATTTTCTTGGCTATGCACAAGAGAGGTATGCCTTACTTTGTGACAATCAAAGTGCTATCCATCTTAGTAAACATCCTAGTTTTCATTCAAAGTCTAAACACATTGATACGAGATATCATTGGTTGCGTGACGTGTTGGATGAGAAGTCGATATACCTTGCATGATAATTTTGAGTGAGATTCTTTTGTGCATACCTCTCTTGTGTAAACCTCTCTTGTGCATACCTCTCTTAGTAAGGCATACCTTTCTCCTTTAATGCTTATCACCAGATTTCCAAAGCATTCCCAGATGACACATTGCATGATAATTTTGAGTGAGATTCTTTTGCATTTTTATGTGATAAATGTTGAAACAGATCATGTCTTCTTAGGGTGATTTATATATATATATATTATATATATATATATATACTAGCTGATCAAGCTGTGCGATGCACAACATATTTAGTGTCAACAAATGCCCATGGACAAACACAAACCTCGTAGTTTTCTTTGTTACTCTCTCGAGGAATGGAGATTTCTCCAACTGCTCCTTGCTTGTACCCGTAATATAGAAGATATCCTTCTGTCCAGGTTTCATGCTAGAGATGTACTGATCCAATGATGTTAACTTCCCATCTGATTTAGTGCTGTAGACAAAAAAAATACAAAGTTAAATCTTTCAAGCTTATGGTTCTTTCTTGATTAATTGCATGGGATTATATCGTATTAAAAGACTTTGCTTACGTTTCAACCCGGAGAAGCTTTGCCAGGCAGTTCCTGTTTGTTGCATCCTCTATAACCAAGCTTAATTTACTTGCCGAATTCATTCCAGAATTTGGCGTATTGACCCTTCTTCTCATTGCGGTCACTGGATTCTTCATCATCTGTAGCAGCATTTAGTAAAAAGTTATACGCCTTGTAGCAACAATTGGTCAGATCAATGCAATAAAAGCAATATGGAATATAAGTCCCATCTTTATCAAGAATAGTTAAATAAATGCCATATAGAGATAACCCAGCAATTTAAACTTACTTTGTTGATTGTCAGATTAAGGCAAAAGCACATTAAAACATTTATTGTCCATACCTTTCTTGTCTTTGTCATTAGATTCATCTGGATCCTCTTCAGCAAGTTTACGGATCATATCAAATGCCTTGCAGATGAGTTTCTTCTTAATGGTTTTCAAGCTGCTATGTTGCTGTAGCATTTCTCTTGAAACATTAAGGGGCAAGGTGTCGGAATCAACAAGACACTGATTGCATATTCAAATAGTAAGAACCACACACCAAGCCACAATACCAAAACACTAATTGCAGGATATCACAATGTTGAGAAGACAATTATTACCATTAAGAAGTTCAAATACTTGGGCACACAGCCTTGAATTCAACATCACCTTCGGCAGTAAACTGGCTCCATGATAGAGGTTTCTCATCACTGAAATCCTGAATAGTTTTAAGAAATTGCACAAAGTTAGAACTTGTTAATAGCAAAAAATAGGCTCCTGAAACAACTTGGAAACATTAAATGATATCCACCTTGGACAGAGAGTGGTAGAATTTTGTGTATTCTTCTTCTGTCACCTCCTTGGGACTCCGTAGCCATATAGCTTTTACATTGTTCAAGAGTTCCCACTCACATATAGTTTTCTTAACTGTTGTTGTCTTGGGTTTATCCTCCTCTTCTATCTCAGCATCTTCTTCATCAGAAGACTTATCATATGTTTACATATATAAAATCTCACAATGATTGGTTAGTGTCATATAGGGGTGGGCACGATTCGAATAACCGGGATTTTTCAGGTATTTGTGAACCGAACCGAACCGAGCAAATATTCAAAATTACTAACCGAAACCGAACCGAAAAAATTCGGTTAATCAAATTTTCGGTTATCCGAGAAAAATCTCACTATTCGCGGATTACTCGAATCGAACCGAACCGAACTATCATCTCACAAATTTGCTCTCCAAATAACCGAAATATCAATTAACCGAAAAAATAATCTCCTATTTGCAAATAATATTAATCGAACCGAACCGAATCGATCCGAATTTTGAAATTTCAAAAACAATCTTAGATCATAAATATCTGAAATCCAATGCCAATTACTCAGAATCTCCCACAAAATGACCACAAAAGTATACATACACAACATACTTAATTAAATCAAACTATCCTCACATAACAAATCATCCTTCCAATGCCGCCTCAAGTCACTTCCAGAAACAGCCGATGTATATCCAAAAGGGTTTCCTCCTAAAGTATGAACACTGCAGGAATGAAAAGGTTACAGACTTACAAATTGAAGATACACAACTACCCAAGCACGATTGAGAAATAAGCAGCCAAAACATAGGCAGACAAGAATCACCGAAAAACACTCCAAAACCCACTTCACCAGAACTCAAAGATCGGCCGTGTTAAAACCTAATAAACAATCCAAAGAAGCTCAAAGGGTAGCGAAATCTCCCTTCAACATAACCGGAATCAAAATCAAAGTCCCGCACGGCAACATCGAGTACAAAATCCCAATCAAACCTCTGAGCAGAAAAACAAAACTTAAAAGCAAACGCAATCCAGCAGGAAAATAAAAGAAAATAAACAGAGAGAAGCGGAGCAGAACCTGAATTTGGAACCGAAGAAAAAGGTGGAAAGATTGGAGCAAATCCTATATAATATATATTACATTTTCGAAAGTAATATATAAATATATATATATAATATATATTTAAAATTAATATTTAATTATAATATATGGTTCGGTTCGGTTAACCGGGGGAAAAAATCCTAAATACCGTAACCGAACCGAACGGAGCAAATACCTGTATTGAGGTATTTGTATTCGAACCGAACACCCCGATTAACCGAAAAATCGATTCAGATTCGATTCGAATCATCGGTTCAACGGTTCGGTTCGAATTTTTTGCCCATCCCTAGTGTCATAGGCTCACAGCACATAGATAAAATTTTAAAAATTCAGGACACAAAATATATTTAAATGAAGGAGCATATGTCCAGTATGCAAGTACTAATTTGATTGCAAAAAGGAATAATGATAAAATAAAATTGTAGCAACCAATAACAATTGACTTGAGCGGTTACGTGACTCAAGCCGCTTTAACAAGTTTCGGGATTGAGCTCTTGTAAATTTAGAGAACTGCTTTGGGAAAAACCTACCTTTGCAAAAAGGAAACCTTCAAGCTCAATGGTCCAGTTTGTTTAAGTTTCATCAGCGTCGATATGCACCATGCATCCTTCGTTCCTGCAGCCTCACTTTCCTAGGGAAATTACCATATCAAAAGATAGTTACTGCAAAAAGTTTCAATTGAAGTTAAAAAAACAAATGAAATGAATTTATGATCTATCCCAGAACGTTGTTCAAAATCGTATATTTATAACATAAGTTTCGAGTGGTAGATACTCTCCTAGAACCTATACTCATAGATAAATAATACATGCATAGTTGCATACCAAAGAATCGATAATTTCTTCGACACTGTCATGGCGGAAGCATTTGTCAACTATTCTAATCTTGTTCAAGGAGTGTGTGGAGAGAATCAATACATCAGTCAAGACCACACCAAAGTGCAACAAGGGAAAGACCAACTCAAAGATGGAACTTGATAACATTGAAGCTTCGAAATATGTACCTGTGAATTACGCTAGTTGGGTCTGGCTCAACAACTACTCGATGCTTTCCTAGGAAAAAAATCAGCAGCAGGAAAACCATGATCGAAGAAAAATGTGTAGCAAGCCCACAGGAAAGCATTTCCGCACCATTTAGTCTCTTGCCTGTAAGACCCTGGTACTCCCCTGGAATGAGATAAGACGTCTTATAACTACTCAACCAGTATGAAAATCCCGTATTCACAAAAGGCTGATATGAAAACTAAATTATTAAGTATAAACATAAAGGAAGCTAGATTCTATCTTTAAGCTCAGCTACAAGTCTTTGAAGATTGCATATGGGAAATGGATTAATGGAATGTGTAAGAAGCTAGTACAAGATAAAACTGACACACACCTAAATAACCAGGGAGATGGGAGAGATAAAAATACGACCCTGCATCTGGATGAAATCCAATTAATGTCTCGGGTATGGCAAAATGGTACAGGCATTGGCAACATTTAGTTCAAGTTGCCAGAACTGGAGCAGAATCCAACCTGCCAGTATATATGATAACTTTCTTCAAGAATGGATTTTTGCAATAAAATAGACCATACTAACCCCAACTATGCCAGTACACATACAATACATAATTAATGAGAGGGGATCAACGTCCGAATTTTGACAATATGTCAGAATGTGAAAAAGGGATCTCCTTGAATTTAAGACAACACATGAATCCATTTTGCTTTGATTACTTAGTGCCATACTCAATGGCACGTTATTAGCAATCCAAAAAAAAGAATTGTAGGTTTAATTTATGTACAACGTTTCGTAATATGACTTATTGGCTAAGATATCCTGATGCTCAACAAATTGCATGGGTTTACATTTAGGTACCATTCTTTCAGATTAGAATAACTAAATAATAGTTGTGGATCATTCATGAAATAGAAGAAATCAAAGAATTGAGAGATGGGTGTATAGCACACAATTTTATCAGTTGCAACGCGGAAAGTACCAGGGATTGAAACCCCTGCCCCTCCACCCATGGTAATCCCGTTTAAGAGAGCCACCTGGGAAAGATAAATGTCATAAACAACATGAGAGCTATTAATTAGATAGCCAACAAAGACATGTCTGGAAAATATTGAACCTAATTGGTCTCCTAGCATGGTGTTTCGCTTCAAGCGAACCAAAAGCAACTAACCAAAGAACAATGTAACTTATAGTGTGTTGTATAACGCATCAATGCACAATATTTGATATGGAATCCATCTGTAACCCCATCTGTTCACAAATTAATAAATAGTTAAAGGGGTGCACCATTACTTTCCTAAAGTATTATAGTTTCTAACTGATCTAACAGAAAACAAAATTAAACAAGTGATACTCTGCATTAATAACTATACATACAAATGCGAACTAAAAGATACTCACATGTGGCTTCAAATAACTACCAAGAAAGTATATAAAACTATATATTGTCCAGAAGAAATCTTCGTAAGGTTCTCGATTCCCTGCATAAATTGAAACATAGCTTATAATTATTTTTTCCAAAATTAATGAATGAAAAAGTGCACACATTAGCTTCCAATGGGCCCTCAGTTATTTAGGCTTCAGATTTCTCGTTGGAGTAACTGTAAATAATGATATATACAAATGTAGTTACCATTTTTGGAATCCAGATGGATTTTTTATTTTAAAGCAGTAGAGGTGTAATGCTTACGCTGACAGGATTGTAACCCATACGAGTTCCATGGAATCAACCCAAAGAAGCCTTTGCTCAACGAGGATCACACCATAGGTGATTAGATGAGCAAAAGGCCAATCCTTCCAACCTGGCTGTCAAAATTTATAACATAAAATATTATAAGCATGATAACTTGTTAATGATGGCATTTTGCCTTTTCTACAGTAGTATAGTATGATTGACAAATTAGAGTAGATAAGTGTGCATTACATAGAAGCATACGACCAACACCTTACTATAATGAAAGGACATAAAAGTGGAACTACAAAGAGCACACTGAATAGAAAAAGGGGTGAATCTTAATTTCCAAGAACATGTTACAACTCTAAAGCAGTCAAAGATGGTAGTCACCAATGCAATCAGGGGCTGGTGACTGTTAGGAGTTATTGTAGGTAATTCAATCCAGCTTCCGTTTACTTATTTAAGAAGGTAAGAGAACCCCCGCATGCGAACCCATGAATATTAGAGTGGGCACAAAAACATATACAACCCCCTGCTATAAAACTGCAGTTAAAAGGATACAGTCCAACAAGACTCCATTGAATAAACACTAAAGAAAAGCCATTATGTTGTTAGGCTGTGACTGCAAATCCGTTTCATCTCAAACAATGGCCACTTGTGCCAATCCCAGGGACCGTGAAAGATGAGAAGAAAAATGAATGGTCATGAGAAAAACCCGAGCTCATGATAAAAGTTGCTAGCCTGTAGCACACAAGTTAATTACCATTCCAGTTAGAATTTTCCCATAAAAGTATATTAGTAATTACTATCTTGTACTACTCCAAAGCCCTGTTAAGATCTTAACACGAACCTCCATGAAAAGGCTTAAGAAGATTAGACAATGCAATGGCAAAAGTGCATTAATGCGAAGAGCATCCAAATAATAATTGTTAGCGTAACCAAGAAAATATAGTTCAAATATTTCGAATGTAACACCCCGGTTTTTGGTCACCCAGGTCGGGATGTCACCGCCACACCTCCCTAATAAGACACGGTTTCTCCGGCTTACTAAAGAGATGCAAGGCTAGGTATTTCAGTATTTAAAAATATTTAAAACATTTGCAAAAAACCCTTACAATATAGTCTCGAAAATAATAATATCATAATGCAGCGGAAATAATATTTAAGTATAATATTGCAGCGGAAATGTAAATAAGACCGACATGGTCAAAACACGGGTTAAACAGGCCCGTTTATTCTATAGTCTAACGCAAGAATTTAAATAATAAGTTTCGCAAAATATAAGTCCCCATGCATGAACGTGCTCATGTTTGTTCCACATACTCTGTAAGGAAAAGGGAAAATAAACGGTTTGGTCAGCACAACTTGCTGAGTAAGTTAACACATGCATGATCGTAGGGTTTAAAAGCCATTAATTTTATATTTAAATAAAAGCATGATAATACATCACAAATAATTCAATTTAATAATCTAACCAATTCGCATAATTAATTCATGGCACTAATTAATAATACATTTAGCATAATTTAAATAAAGCCATAATTAATTTAAATAAAGCATTTAACAATTTAAAAGGACAATAAATAAATATTTAACTATCCCCATTACACCCAAGATTTAGTATTTCAAATATTTCACGATTGCATCGCAATCTCGTCAAGTTTAGCCGGAACCCGGCGGCCGCAGCCGTATCTGCCGTACCCAGTACCACTCCGGAGCCTCGGGAAACCCATATGGATATTCACGAGAGTGTAGTCCATATATCTCATGCCGTTTTGGCAACATATCTCAAAATTTCGCGCGGGTCACCATCGTCCATAAAGGCACGAAGTGAATCGTTAGGAGGGCACCCTGGAGAGCACTCACCCCCTAATTTTAAAAGATCAAGTTTGTAAAGGGGATTTTCTAAATTTCAGATTACATGTATTTATTTCAAAGAGTCTTCTACTCGTTTAAACCTTAAAGGCTAGTTTCACCGTTTCAACAAGATGTCAAGGTTTGACTCGGTCAACCACAGTTCACTTCAAAATTCATTTAAAATCGGATTTAAGTCGAAAATTTCTGAACATTTACCACTGACTCGGAGACATCGAGATGAACAACTTTCGTGTTTTAACTTTTTCAATCCGAGATACCGAAATAGGTCAAAAACGTCAATTTTCGTCATATCATTAATCTGTCCGAATTTATCATACAGCAGTTCAAGATTATCAAGATCTACCATAGCAAATCAACTCCAAACTTAACGAAATTTTATAGAGACCTTCTTAAGACATTTGTCTATAACTTTCATGTTCGGCCAAAGATCTAAATCAGCTTAAAACTAATGTCAAAGACGCCTACAAGTTCTGACCTAAGTTCTGTCAAGAAATTCAAGATCTAAATTAAAACAGTCCGGTTCCAGGCCGATTTCAGTAATCAAAACGTCACTAAAAATTCTGAAACTTTTACAGAAAGTAGATCTAAGCCTTAGGAATGTTTTTCGTGTTTTAAGTTTTTTTGTTTGAAGAGTTTTAAGGGTTCGGAAAAATTAGACAAAATCGCTGCGCCGGTAGAAATCACATGTTGACAGATTTTCGAAAGTTTTGATTAAGCTTTTACGTTTACGTGTTTTAATTACTCCCAAAACCATGTAAGTGTCAACTTACAGATTCGTAATCGTCCGGATCGTCGATTTTGGAGGCGTGGCTTCCAGTCCACCGTTTATCCTCTCCGTTCGTCGGATTCTTTACTCTAGATCCGATTCGGGGTGTAGAGAAGAAAAGAAGAGAGTTAGGGTTTCGTTTTTGAATTAAAAACGAGATGGATGAACGGATCAGACTTACCACGACGTTGGAAGACTTCCGAATTCGTCCAAACAGTCTCCGGCTTGGTTTTGGTGCCTCCGATGACTTCCGGATCTAGGGTTTTGTGTATAGAGAGTATCGTAGGGTTTTGAAAAGTGTTCGGGGCTTCCAAGAGGTGTTATTTATAGATAGGCACGACCTAGGGACGTCCAAGGTCGGCCGTGGGGAGTCTTGAGCCGAAAGGTGTTCAACCGAAGTCGGAAAATCCGGATTCGGGCGAGTGAATTTTGCAACCGGCGAATCTGTCCGTTGGCGCGGCCGTGGCGCGCCGTTTCCCCCTTCACCGCGCGGCACTCGCCTGGACTTCGGTCCGGGCGGGTCGTGCGATCCGTCGTGCCTTTCCTCCTCTCTTTCTGTAACACCCGAGGAAAAACAAATTCAAATTGTTTTGAACTACGTCATGACTTGATCCCTTCACAGGGTACGTAGGCAGCTTAGAACTAATTTCTAAGTTCAGTCACGAAATAAATCACAAAATACATCACGAATTAGATCACAAGGACGATAGGAGATGTTGGAACCAATTTAGACTAGGCTAAGTAGGACCCGGAAATGTTGCGAGCGATAAGCCGGACTCGTAACAAGATTAAGGAGAAGATTCCGCAACGAAGACGACCCAGGGAATCGAGCTAACACGTAGAAAACCGATAGGGGAAAGCGAGGGAAGACCCGACGGAACACGCGGATCGCCGAACCGGCCGGTCCGGCCGGCCCGCGCTGTCCGCGCGGCCACCGCGCGGCCAAGGGCGTCGCGACGCCAGGCCTGGCACGCGTGCTCCGCGCGACCATAGGGGTGGGTGCGCGCCACCTCCGCGCCAGAGGGGCTGAAGGTGTAATCTTTCCATTCGGGGGTGATTTTCTTGCCTAAATTACAATTCCCTTCGAGGGAAACCAAATTCCAGCCTTAAGGAAGGCTTAAGGGCGGCTGGGGAGCCTCAAGAGCCCTAATCCCACAGAAACCCATCCCCACCATACTTACAAACTCCCTCTCCAAGCCAAACTCTCCCGACGAAGCTTTCCGGCGAACATTCCGGCGACGACGAGGTGAACGGGACTGAGCCACGGCTTCATAGAACCTTGGTAAGTCTTAATATAGCGTTCCATCAGTCCATGAGTCTCCGAAACTCGAATTCTAACACTATTTCCTTACTACGATTTCACGTCGGAAAACGAACAAAAAGCGATCGGAGAAGTTGGCCGTTCGTCGTGACCCTAGGACGTCCGGAAACCCAATCCAGCGACCCTATCATCATTCTAAGTAAGTTAAAACCTTACTCACAAATTTTCGTGGTTGTTGGTTGTTTAAATCTCGAGATATAGGCTTGTAACAAAAATCGGTTTTCAAAAACCCTATTTTCGTCCAATTTCAAAGACTCGCCAAAAACTCGACCTTCGGGAATTCAAACCGAAAACTTTTCAACATAAAAGTTGTTCCTAACACCTTTATCTATCTTGTGGCCAAATTTCAGCCGTGGACATTAAGTTTTGCTATCCCAATTTTCGCCATGAACTTTCTGTATCGAACCGAACCATTTAAATCTGTGACAGATTCCTTCATTCAACTTGATGCATGTTTTTCACCCATTTTTCGAATGATTTAACTTTGCATTTCTAAACAAAAGTTGTAGATAATTGTGTCTAGATTATGCCTACAAATTTTCACGAATTTTGGTGTTCATTTGATATGTCAAACGGCCAAGTTTTTAGAACTGTTTTGAATTCGTTTTAAGGGCCATGAGTATGCAGTGAGTTGCACTCGATTTTTGAGTACCAAGAATTCATTATTTCCGAAAACTTAAAACATGAAAGTTGTTCCTTAATGTGTCGTGTAGCTTCTGTAAAATTTTCACATCGATTGATTTTGAAATGAATTTTTAATCGGTGTTGCACGAACCTGTGACGGAAACAGTTTTCAAGACATAAATTATTCTTTGCAATAAACTCAAATTTCAACTCACTTTGGAACTTATTTCCCAAAACTTAAAACATGAAAGTTGTTCGTATGTGTGATTTTGAATTACTGGCAAAGTTTCAGAATTTTTGGAGAAAAGACGAATTTTAAATTAAGAAAGGCGTAAACTGCCTCGAATAGGATTTTTCGAACTTGAGAAAACTCGAACTATGAAAACGCGATATCGATCATTTGATAACTTTGAAATACGAACTTTCGAAAAATCCCGTTCACTAGGCTGAGCCGATCTTCATACTATCATTATCTTTGAGACTGCCTCGTTAGTGGTCTCCTTACTATCTGAGATTGCCTCGTTAGTGATCTCGCGCGCTGTATTTGTGGATCGCCTCGTTAGTGGTCCTACTATCTTTGTGGATCGCCTCGTTAGTGGTCCTACTATCTTTGAGACTGCCTCGTTAGTGGTCTCCCATTGTTTGGACTGCCTCGTTAGTGGTCCTATGTTGAGATTGCCTCGTTAGTGATCTCCCGGTATGGTGTCCTCTTCTTAGTTTACGGGATGAAAAGTAAAAGACTCGTGTGAGTGTTTCATTATGCTTAAATCGTATTTATCCTGTTTTTTAATTATGCATTTAAAATTTACGCATCTTAATTTATGCTTTAAATTTCACTTTTTAAATTAAGTTCTTTAATCATGATTTTCCGCTGCAAATAAATCATGTATTTTTAAGTTCCCGTACGGTAAGCGAAATCTTTAGTTTAAACACTTGTAACCCCTTTTATTTGTAGTTAGGGATTAACTTACTCAGTATATTTTTATACTGACAACCGTTGTCATTTCTTTTTTTTTTTCAGAGTACGTCGAGTGACGCATTGCATATGCACTTGGGGGAAATCATAATGGACATTTTAAATTTCTGCATCGTACTGTTTTTACCGGGTCTGTTAAACCCGAGGATTTGGCCATGTTGGCCGTGATTTTACTTTCCGCTGCACTTACTTTATTTATTTTCCGCACGTGATAATTTCTACTATCGTACTAAGTATTATAAATTTCCGGACTAAATCTTGAAATGTTTTAAATCTTTTCCATACCCACAAGCCTTGCGTTTCCTTAGCGAGCTCGGGAAGCCGGGTCTTGCTAGGAAATGCGGCGGTGACATCCCGGCCTGGGTTATCAAATCCGGGGTGTTACAAGTTGGTATCAGAGCCCGGAAATTTTTTTTTTAAGCTACTACTATTATTTTAAACCAATATTTTTAAGCCCAAGTGTTATTTCTTTTAAAATTATTTATTTGACTACCAGTACTATTTTTAGCCCAAAAATCTATAATCCTTTTTACATAGCCCAAATCTTAGCCCAAGAAATATTAAATTTTGGCCCACTATAGAGGCCCAACCTTTAGCAATTTATTTTAAACTAAATTTTTATGGGGAAGGGACTTGCACTTGCATGTTGCATATAGATTTAAATTTATGCATACCTTAACGTTACTTGAAAAACGTCTAACTCTAACCTACCTTGTTGACAATAGATGGCTGAACCGAACGCGAACATGACCAACCTGATGATGAAACTGACCAATGCATACCTCGAGTCCCAACAGCATGTCAATCACTTCAAAGCTCGAGTGGGGCATCTAGAGAGTAACGTGGACTATCTGAGAAATCTTAGGGAAGCTGACCATCACGAAATAACCCAACTCAAGGCCCAAGTCGCCGAACTCCAAACACTAGTGGTTGCGCTCCAAAACAAGGATAACGAACTGATGATGCAAATAGGACACTTAGCAGCTGAGCTACTGGGCCTAGAGGCCGACATTTTCCCTCCGAGCTCGAGCCCGGTGGGGACGCCCATTCCCATTGACATATCCAGCGACGAGGACGATCCCATCGAGGATATACCTGCCTAGTCACCCTAGATTTAGGGATCCATAATGATGCACCATTGCTATTTCTATTTCGAATGCTTGTAAACCAAAATTCTTGAGTAATAAAATACAAGCCTATTTAAATTTATTCCATGCATTTTATTTAGTTCTTTAACTACCATAATCAAGGAGGGAAACCTACAACCCTGAAAAAAAAAAAAAAAAAAAAAAAAAAAAAAAAAAAAAAAACCGAACAGATTAAAAAAATAATAATAATAATAATAATAATAATAATATAATAATAATAATAATAATAATAATAAATGAAAATAAAAATATAATAATAATAATAATAATGGAAATAATAATAATAAAGATAATAATAAAATATATACAATACGTAAATATGTACATATAAATAAATAAATTCCAACAACCTTTACAAGAAAACCCTGATAATTTGATACCTATTAAAAGACTAATCTTCGCTCAATAAAAAAAAAAATTTCCCCTTAAGAGCAACTATATACACTCCACATATAAACTCTAATCCCGTGTATCTTATCACGCTAATTTAACCAAGCGATTTAGTCAAGCAACGGCGTAGGTATTATTGGGCAATCCACACACATGCAGACACTATAGGAAGGTACTAGTAAATCCAGAACATCTCAAACCATAAAATGGACAGAACAATTAAACCATGGTTCTGAAACAGCAGCACACAACCAACACATGTCAAACACCTAACTAAGCAATAACATGACGAAAATACAAATCACAAACACCAGGCAACATCAACGTCCTCATAAGGAGGAACCTAAACAAAGTACGTCTAAACGCAAAACCTAAACGAAACCAAAGGGAGACATCACTGATCGGGAGGCGGGAACTGTCGGCGCATGAAGTCGTCCATCTGCCGCACATAGGCGTACATGTCGGACATGGTGGCCTGCTGCTGAGCCTGCCTCGTAGCAAACGAGTCCATGCGGGTCTGATAGAGGTCCAACCTAGCGTCGAGGGCGTCATAACGAGCCTGCCCAGCTGCAAACCCGGCGTCCATACTGACCCGCATCTCCTGCATCATCTGCAGCATCTGAATCATCTCCTGCCCCTGAGGTGCCACGGCAGGGGGTGCCCCAGCAGGAGGTGGACCCACTGGAGGAGGGGGTGGCTGCTCCGGTGGTACAACGAGGATCAGGCCGCCGTCATCAGGCTGCGGGCGAAGTACAGCACGGGGAGCCCCACGACGTAAGGCGCTACGCCGCTCAGCATAAGACGGAATACGGTAGCAACGGCCAGGTGCTAGGTCGTACGGGTCTGTCTCCGGTGTAGTGCGAATCCCCTGTGCCGCGCACAACCCACAGATGAGGTGAACATGGGTAATCACCCTACTCCCTCGTCCTCTGCGCATACCCCGCAAGTTGTCCTCGATGCAAGCCCCTACATTCACCCTACCGTCCCGCGCGATGAAGCAAATGGTCTCGTAGACGTGATCCAAGACAATGTGGCTCCGGGACATCGGCCGGACACGCCCGAACCATAGCTGAGCAAGCTCTCGTCAAGGGGAGTCCATCGACGTCAAACGAAGCTCATGACTGTGCTCGAACTGAGGAGGCACTAGGGTGCATAAGGTGTTCCACGCAGGAGCAAGAACGCGCCCCTCAGGCTGGGGCCGGAACACGCCATCGTCGGGCAAGCCAAAATAGACGTTGATCGCCCGAGCACTGAAGTCGAGATAGCGACCACGGACCCATACCCGGGATAGATCGTCACCCTCCCCGAGACCGCCAATGTTGGCAATAACCTCCATAGCCAAATAACCGGAGGCGACGCCCTCGGGGTGACGTGCCAGACCAGTCCACTGTAAATACTCCAAGACCGCACTGACCCTGTCATCGCCCATATGAAGAGGATATATGCCTCTCTCAGGGACGTAAGCCCTGTTTCGACGAAGCTCGTCGAAATAAAAGTCCTGGGCAGCCCTCGTCCTAAACCGGAACCTGTCATGCCGGTGAGGACGCACCTCGTCCGGGAGGCCCCTGAGACGCGGGCCCCTCTGCGCCTCATCCTCCTCTGACTCGCTCTCGTCGAAATCCGGCATCGCCGGAGCAGCATGACTGGGGCCAGCCTCATCAGCAACCCGTCTCCTAGTCCTCGGAGGACACATGAGAGACGCCAAGACGACCCACAAAAAGAGCAACATCCTGCAAGTTACCAAACACCAATTATAAGGCTAAGTCCCACACAGAAGTCAAGCGAAAATACGAAAAGGGCATTAATATATAGTTCCAACGCGAATGTACCGTAAGAACAACAAATCCTACCGTTTACTAAGACCAACCAGGAGGTAACCTAGACAAAGAATATGCTCAAACTAGTGCCTAAACCCTATGTGGCATTTCGTCGACCACGTTAGGTGCACAACAAACCAAAACCTAAGTTACTAACAACACACGGAAATCGCCCACAGAACGAAACAATCATTCTAATAACAATACGGCAAATCCTACAGCACTAAACAACGAGGGAACGAACCAATAATCACACCCCAACAGCAACCAAGCATCAATAACTTCATAGCCTTTCTAAGGATTCGAATTCAACAAGAATTTGCCAAAAACATAAACACATTATAACATAAACGTAGGCAAGGCAATAAGAGTAACAACAATTGCCACATACACTTGCTAAATTGCACAAATCAAGCCTAAAAATCATAAACCCCCAATTTTTGTACACAAACCCTAATTTCCTAAATCTCTACACAAATCAAGTCATCCAAAACATAAAAGTTGAAATTAGTAAGTGGGTTTAGTAGAATCGTACCTAGATGAGTGAAATTGAAGTCGAAATCGAGCAAACAGGAAGGTAACTCGCCGGATTTAGAGGGAATTGGGGGTGTGTTCTCGGATGGGAAATGGGGGAAGTGGCTCGCGCGGAGCGCGAGCCCTATTTTCTCGAACAGGGGGTGCCGCGCGCTCCCCGCGCGCCAACGCGCGGCCACCGCGCGGGACCCGGGTGGAGTTTTATCTTTCCTGTTCTGCTTAATCTCTTTCGCTATACGCTCCTCACTGGACCCGGGCATACATTGACAGAGAAATACGTCGACATGGAGCATCGCCTGGCATTATTCCGGGCAAGGACGGCGGAATTGCCTCACGCCCTCCTTTCGCAGGACTACAGGAAACCCCCGGGACGTAAATACCTAGGGACCCTAAGAAATTCCGTAGGGAAATGAGAACGGCATGTTAACTAACGTCCCCACCACCGTTTGCTCGTGACCACAATGTGTTCCACGACCCCCAACTAAAGGTATGTGCCCGACACGTCGCATGTACTCCAACCGGACGTAATCGAATTGGGTGATGACTTGACCTATGAAGAAACCCCGGTGCAAATACTCGACTACAAGGAAAGGGTGACAAGGAATAAAACTGTAAAGATGGTCAAGGTCCTGTGGTCCAACCACGAGACGGAGAAGGCAACCTGGGAATTGGAAGCCGACATGAGGCAACGTTACCCTACCCTCTTCCAAGACGACCCGACCACAGTTATGGGGACATAACTGTATTCTTAAGGGGGGGAGGATGTAACACCCGAGGAAAAACAAATTCAAATTGTTTTGAACTACGTCATGACTTGATCCCTTCACAGGGTACGTAGGCAGCTTAGAACTAATTTCTAAGTTCAGTCACGAAATAAATCACAAAATACATCACGAATTAGATCACAAGGACGATAGGAGATGTTGGAACCAATTTAGACTAGGCTAAGTAGGACCCGGAAATGTTGCGAGCGATAAGCCGGACTCGTAACAAGATTAAGGAGAAGATTCCGCAACGAAGACGACCCAGGGAATCGAGCTAACACGTAGAAAACCGATAGGGGAAAGCGAGGGAAGACCCGACGGAACACGCGGATCGCCGAACCGGCCGGTCCGGCCGGCCCGCGCTGTCCGCGCGGCCACCGCGCGGCCAAGGGCGTCGCGACGCCAGGCCTGGCACGCGTGCTCCGCGCGACCATAGGGGTGGGTGCGCGCCACCTCCGCGCCAGAGGGGCTGAAGGTGTAATCTTTCCATTCGGGGGTGATTTTCTTGCCTAAATTACAATTCCCTTCGAGGGAAACCAAATTCCAGCCTTAAGGAAGGCTTAAGGGCGGCTGGGGAGCCTCAAGAGCCCTAATCCCACAGAAACCCATCCCCACCATACTTACAAACTCCCTCTCCAAGCCAAACTCTCCCGACGAAGCTTTCCGGCGAACATTCCGGCGACGACGAGGTGAACGGGACTGAGCCACGGCTTCATAGAACCTTGGTAAGTCTTAATATAGCGTTCCATCAGTCCATGAGTCTCCGAAACTCGAATTCTAACACTATTTCCTTACTACGATTTCACGTCGGAAAACGAACAAAAAGCGATCGGAGAAGTTGGCCGTTCGTCATGACCCTAGGACGTCCGGAAACCCAATCCAGTGACCCTATCATCATTCTAAGTAAGTTAAAACCTTACTCACAAATTTTCGTGGTTGTTGGTTGTTTAAATCTCGAGATATAGGCTTGTAACAAAAATCGGTTTTCAAAAACCCTATTTTCGTCCAATTTCAAAGACTCGCCAAAAACTCGACCTTCGGGAATTCAAACCGAAACCTTTTCAACATAAAAGTTGTTCCTAACACCTTTATCTATCTTGTGGCCAAATTTCAGCCGTGGACATTAAGTTTTGCTATCCCAATTTTCGCCATGAACTTTCTGTATCGAACCGAACCATTTAAATCTGTGACAGATTCCTTCATTCAACTTGATGCATGTTTTTCACCCATTTTTCGAATGATTTAACTTTGCATTTCTAAACAAAAGTTGTAGATAATTGTGTCTAGATTATGCCTACAAATTTTCACGAATTTTGGTGTTCATTTGATATGTCAAACGGCCAAGTTTTTAGAACTATTTTGAATTCGTTTTAAGGGCCATGAGTATGCAGTGAGTTGCACTCGATTTTTGAGTACCAAGAATTCATTATTTCCAAAAACTTAAAACATGAAAGTTGTTCCTTAATGTGTCGTGTAGCTAGTGTAAAATTTTCACATCGATTGATTTTGAAATGAATTTTTAATCGGCGTTGCACGAACCTGTGACGGAAACAGTTTTCAAGACATAAATTATTCTTTGCAATAAACTCAAATTTCAACTCACTTCGGAACCTTATTTCCCAAAACTTAAAACATGAAAGTTGTTCGTATGTGTGATTTTGAATTACTGGCAAAGTTTCAGAATTTTTGGAGAAAAGACGAATTTTAAATTAAGAAAGGCGTAAACTGCCTCGAATAGGATTTTTCGAACTTGAGAAAACTCGAACTATGAAAACGCGATATCGATCATTTGATAACTTTGAAATACGAACTTTCGAAAAATCCCGTTCACTAGGCTGAGCCAATCTTCATACTATCATTATCTTTGAGACTGCCTCGTTAGTGGTCTCCTTACTATCTGAGATTGCCTCGTTAGTGATCTCGCGCGCTGTATTTGTGGATCGCCTCGTTAGTGGTCCTACTATCTTTGTGGATCGCCTCGTTAGTGGTCCTACTATCTTTGAGACTGCCTCGTTAGTGGTCTCCCATTGTTTGGACTGCCTCGTTAGTGGTCCTATGTTGAGATTGCCTCGTTAGTGATCTCCCGGTATGGTGTCCTCTTCTTAGTTTACGGGATGAAAAGAAAAAGACTCGTGTGAGTGTTTCATTATGCTTAAATCGTATTTATCCTGTTTTTTAATTATGCATTTAAAATTTACGCATCTTAATTTATGCTTTAAATTTCGCTTTTTAAATTAAGTTCTTTAATCATGATTTTCCGCTGCAAATAAATCATGTATTTTTAAGTTCCCGTACGGTAAGCGAAATCTTTAGTTTAAACACTTGTAACCCCTTTTATTTGTAGTTAGGGATTAACTTACTCAGTATATTTTTATACTGACAACCGTTGTCATTTCTTTTTTTTTTTCAGAGTACGTCGAGTGACGCATTGCATATGCACTTGGGGGAAATCATAATGGACATTTTAAATTTCTGCATCGTACTGTTTTTACCGGGTCTGTTAAACCCGAGGATTTGGCCATGTTGGTCGTGATTTTACTTTCCGCTGCACTTACTTTATTTATTTTCCGCACGTGATAATTTCTACTATCGTACTAAGTATTATAAATTTCCGGACTAAATCTTGAAATGTTTTAAATCTTTTCCATACCCACAAGCCTTGCGTTTCCTTAGCGAGCTCGGGAAGCCGGGTCTTGCTAGGAAATGCGGCGGTGACATCCCGGCCTGGGTTATCAAATCCGGGGTGTTACACTTTCGGACTTCTATCCCCCTATGCTCCCGGATTCCGATTTCCGGGCCATCTTCGGGTTCCTATTTCCTCTCTAAATTTTTACTCGGGTCTAAATGCATGTTTAGACTCAAATTCTCGAGTTCATTGGTGTCGGGTTTCGGTGTACAATTTATTTATCTTTAATTAATTCTTTTTATTTAATTAAATTCCTTTAATTCCTTTTTAAGTTAAATTTCATTTCTCATTTCCTTATCCTTATTCATTTATTTGCTGAATTTATTTATTTATAGTATTTATTTTATTTATTGTTTATTTATTTAATTATTTGTTTTATTTTGCAAAATTCTCGGGTATTACATCGAATAAGCAACAATAGTGAGAATCCAACTAAGCTTGACTAATATTTTCACCAAATATATATATATATATATATATATATATATATATCTAAATATATATATGCCTAGCTACTGTTGCTTCGGCCCCTGTTTTTACTGAAATAGCCTTACAATTCAGCCAGGATTGACATAACTATACAATTGAATTGGAAAGAGAAGCTTCATTATGTTCGGCCCCTGTTTGGATTAATTAATTTTTTATACAACTGAATTGTAGCAGCTTCATTATTTTACCGAAATAGCCTTACAATTGGAAAGAGAAGACAAGGTGAGGCGGGTGCACCGTAATCCCCCACGTTCCTTTTGCCTTCGATTCCACTTACTCCCGATCTTTGCCCGAACTCGCCTCGCCGTCGCCGCCAACTCTCCCTACTCTGGAACCTGTACTTTCCGGCCACCCTGCACCCTTACAGTCATCGCTCATGCCGTTGCCGAGGACCCCTGCCAAAGAGGTCGTATTCCGCCGGTAGTTCCTTCTTCCTAAACCCTACACTCCTTCTTCTTCCTCGATCTCCATTCTCGCGCTCCCCTCATCTCCCTCAGATTCCATCATCCTCCTTCGGTCTACAAGCGCACGGAATCCACGCCCATTCTACTCCTCTTCTCACAAACAACCAATTAAGGTAACAAATGTTTGATTTTGGAGTCGGAAGTCTAGGGTTTTAATTGTCGTTATGATTCCTCCTCCAATGATATGTGCTATGGAGATTTGAATCTGGGTTTATAGATTTTGAAGAGATTGAGAGTGGAAATATTTCTTTACAGTAGTTCTTTTCCCAGATGTTGAATCTTGTATCACAGACTTTGAAGAGATTGAGGGTGGAATTTTTTTCAACAGATTTTGAATTTGGATTTCAATCACAGATATTGAATATTTTATCACAGCCGATTGTATCCCTATGTGATTTTTTTTTTAAGGGATAGAACTTATAGTCTTCCCTTAATTGTAACATTGTGTTGAATAATTAACAATGATGGGATAAGTGGAGAGGATAAGTTAAACAATGAAGCTGCTACATCACCTTCTCCAGGATTGAAACAATTGGTTGTAAACCCCAATTACCTGTCTCGGCAGGCTCATTTTGAGTTTCATTTCACCATCCCGGGGCTTAATTATACTCTTATAATACGAATCTCAAATATGTTTATTTGCATACATGATGCTTCGTTGAAAATCGTCTTACCATGACTTGTTTGATCATTTCTAACACACATTCATACTTATTGATGCTTGGATATTTACTGAAGGAGGTCATCTTGTTGTCACGGGCTTGTGTATTTACTGAAGGAGGTCATCTTGTTGTCACAGGCTTGTGTATTTACTGAAGGAGGTCATCTTGTTGCATGTTACACGGATGCCAATTCAATAAAAATTGCACAAAGGTATTATTCCTTTGCTGGTGTTACAGACAAGGAATGCAGTTATGGAATGTAGTTGTGCTTAATGCATGAATGTACGTGTATTCATGTGCTTGGTGAAATAGATAAGAAGCCTAAATAATTTTTGCCCCTTCACCTCCAGAATAGCCATTTTGTGGCTGGAGTCTGATATCTATCTTGAAAAATAAAATTTAGTTGGATCACCTGTAGTAATATAAATTGCAGTTGAATAATAAAATTTAGTTGGATCACCTCCAGAATAACCTTGGTTCTTGAATAATGTAACACCCCGGTTTTTAGTCACCCAGGTCGGGATGTCACCGCCACATCCCCCTAGTAAGACACGGTTTCTCCGAGCTTACCAAAGGAATGCAAGGCTAGGTATTGCAGTATTTAAAAGTATTTAAATCATTCAAGACAGCCCATACAATATAATTGGAAAATGATAATAATATAGCGCAGCGGAAATATTTGGTTTAGTACAGTATCGCAGCGGAAAATATAAAAAGGGCCGACATGGCCAAAACACGGGTTAAACAGGCCCGTTCATAATATAGTCTAAGTACGAAATTTAAAAGCAAAATAAGTGTTCCCCAAAAACCCATGCATGAATCGTGCTCACACATGCTCATTCCACATATTCTGTAAGGAAAGGAATAAAAATGGTTTTGGTCAGCAAAATTGCTGAGTAAGTTAACACATGCATGATCGTAGGGTTTAAAAGCCATAAATTTAATAATTTAACAAAGCATGATAATAACATAATATTTAATCTAATCTAATCAACTATCCAATAGCATACTTTATCTCATTGCTCTAATTAATAGCACATATCACATGGTTTAAGATAAAAGCCATAATTTAAATAAAGCATTTAAATAATTTAATTGGACAACAACATAATTTAATCTAATTTAATTTAATTTAGAATCCCCATTACATTCCCGATTTTGTATTTCAAAGTTTCACGATAGCATAGCGATGTCAACATGTTTAGCCGGTAGCCCGGCGGCCGCAACCGTATCAGCCATACCCAGTACCACTCCGGAGCCTCGGGAAACCCATACGGATATTCACGAGAGTGTAGGCTCTATATTTCGCCGTTTAGGCAATCCATATCTCAAGTTTAGCGCGCGGGGTCACCATCGTCCATTACGGCACGAAGTGAATCGTTAGGGGGCACCCTGCAGAGCACTCACCCCTAATTTTAATTTATCAAGTTTGTAAGGGGATTTAATTTTAAAAATATGACTTCAATTGTATTTATTTAAAATTAATATCTCAACTCGTTTCAACCCTAAAGGTTAATTCCATGTTTCAACAAGATTACAAGATTTCGTTTCGGTAAACCACAGTTTACTCTAAAATTCGTCAAAACTCAGATTTAACTCTAAAAATTTCAAAATTTCATATCTGACTCAGAAACGTCAAGATCTACAACTTTCGTGTTTTAACTTTTTCAATCCGAGATACCTAAATAGGTCAAAATCACCAATTTTTGCATAAGAACAATTCTGTCCGAGTTTAAAGTGTCACAGTTTAAAGATTTCAAATTCTACCATACCAATTCAACTCCAAAATTAATGAAATTTGACAGGGATCATCTTAAGACAATTATCTACGACTTTCATGTTCGGCCAAAGATCTAAAACAGTCTAGATCCTATGTCAAAAACGTGATCAAGATCATTCCTAAGTTCTGTCCAAGATTTCAAGATCTAGATTCAAACAGCTCGGTTCCGGTGGGTTTTCACATATCAAATCAACTCCAAAAATTCTCAAAACTTTACAGTAGCTAGATCTAAGTCTTAAGAACGTTTTTCGTGTTTTAAGTTTTTCCGTTTGAGTTTGTTTTAAGGTTCGGAAAAATTCAACAAATCTGTTGCGCCGGTAGAAAGTTTAGATTGACAGATTTTCGATTTCTTGATAATCTTTTAGTTTGAATGTTTTAATTCATCCCAAAACCATGTAAGAGTTAATTTACTGAGTTTATGAATGTCGGGGGTCGTCTATTCGAAGGCGTGGCTTCCCGTCCACCTTTTCTCTTCTCCGTTCGTCGGGTTCTACGATCTAGATCCAATACGGGGTGTAGAAAGAAGAAGGAGATGATTAGGATTCGTTTTCGAATCGTTTATTGAATAAAGATTGGATCGAGACTTACCACGACTATGGAGATCTGTAGAGAAATTCGTCCAACAGCGTTCGTCTTGGTTTCGTGCCTCCGACGACTCCGGATTTAGGGTTTCGAACGTATAGAAGGTTGTAGGGTTTTGTAAACTTGTTTGGGGCTCCCAAGGGGTTTATTTATAGATTTCCCAATCCCTAGGGCATCCAACATCTGACCTAAAGGTCTTGGGTCGAGAGATGTTCAACCGAAAGTCGAAAAATCCGCGTTCGGGCTAGAGATTCACGCAACGGGCGAATCTGTCATGTGGCGCGGTCGTGGCGCGCTGTTTCCCCTTCCACCGCGCGGCCACCGCGCGACACTCGCCTGGACTTCGGTCCGGGCGGGTCGTGCGATCCGTCGTACTTTTCCGCCTCTCTTTCGGGTTTCTATCCCTCTATGCTCCCGAATTCCGATTTCCGGGGTATATTCGGGTTTCTACTTTCTCTCTAAATTTCCACTCGGGTCTAATTGGATGTTTTGGACTCGAATCCTCGAGTTCATTAGTGTCGGGTTTTGGTGTACAATTTATTTACCTTTAATAATTCTTTTTATTTAATTAAATTCCTTTAATTCCTTTTTAAGTTAAAACCTCATTTCTCATTTCCTTATCTTTATTTATTTATTTATTTGCTGGATTCATTTATTTATTTATGGTATTTATTTATTTATTATTTATTTATTTAATTATCGTTTTATTTTATGATGGAAAATTCACGGGTATTACAGTCTACCCTCATTAAGAATCAACTTCGTCCTCGAAGTTGTGTTTCGGGTTTTCTCGTGCTAAGGTCTTGTGTTTGTTTTATTATGTTGTGACTGAACTTAGAATTAAAACTTCTAAGCTGCCTACGTACCCGGTAAAGGGATCAAGCCATAACGTAGTTCAACAATTTACAAAAGTTCACGAAAAATAGGTGGTATGACATCCTCTCCCCCTTAAGATTGCAGTTATGTCCCCATAACTGTGTCGGTATCGGTTTGGAACAATGTCGGGTATCGTTCTCTCATGTCGGATTCTACTTCCCAAGTTGCCGTCTCACTTTCGTGATTTGACCAAAGAACCTTGATCATTTTGACGGTCTTATTCCTTGTTACTCGCTCCTTAGTGTCGAGAATACGCACTGGGACTTCTTCGTAAGTCAAATCTTCATCGAGCTCAATTATCTCCGGTTGAAGTACATGTGTCGGGTCCGGCACATACTTCTTTAATTGCGAGACATGGAAGACATTATGAACTCGATCTAAGTGTGGCGGTAAAGCCAATCGGTAGGCTAGAGTTCCGACTCGTTCTAGAATTTCGTAAGGTCCTATATATCGAGGACTTAACTTCCCTCGTTTGCCAAAGCGCATCACCCCCTTCATGGGTGATATCTTTACATAACCCTATCTCCCACTTGAAATTCTAGGTCTCGTCGTCTCACGTCGGCATAACTCTTTTGACGGTCTTGTGCGGCTTTCATCTTCCCTTGAATCACTTTGATTTGTTGAGCCATGTCTTCGATAAGTTGTGGTCCCACTACCACGGACTTATAGTTTTCTTCCCAGCTCAACGGGCTTCGGCACTTTCGTCCATACAACGCCTCGAAAGGTGCCATGCCGATACTAGCATGGTAGCTATTATTATAGGAAAACTCAATCAAGGGCAAATGAGATTCCCAATTCCCTTTGAATTCCAACACACATGCTCTCAGCATGTCTTCTAGTGTTTGGATTGTTCTCTCGGTTTGTCCATCCGTCATCGGGTGGAATGCGGTGCTCATTTTGATTTGAGTACCGAGAGCTTTTTGTAACTCCGTCCAGAAATGAGAGACAAATCGACTGTCTCTATCGGAAATGATATCATGTGGTACTCCATGTCGTCGTACCACATTATCAATGTAGGCTCGGGCCAATTGGTCCATAGTCCACGTGTCTTTCATTGGGATAAATATGGCTGTCTTCGTTAGCCTATCCACAATCACCCAAATCTTGTTCATGCCTTTAGGTGATCGGGGTAATCCCGAGACAAAGTCCATTGAGATGCTATCCCACTTCCAACTTGGAATCTCTAGTGGTTGCATCAATCCTAAGGGTTTATGTCGCACTGCCTTAACCTTTTGGCAGGTGAGACATCTCGCCACGAAGTTCGCCACTTCCTTCTTCATTCCCGGCCACCAATAGATCTTCTTCAGATCTTTGTATAGCTTGTCACCTCCGGGATGTACGGAATATGGCGTGTTGTGCCCTTCCTCCATCAACCTTTGTTTCAACTCGGCACATTTAAGAGGCACACACCATCTCCCTTTAAAACGGATGCTTCCATCCTCGTGGACAGCAAATCCTATTACTTTTCCTTCGGCAATATACCCTTTTATCTTCTCGAGTTTCGGGTCGCCCGGTTGAGCGAGTCGAATCTCGTCCAATATTGGAGTTTCTACGACCACGGCATTGACCGTTTCTCTCACTGTGCCAGGATGCACAAGTTCTAACTCCAATCTTGCCAATTTTATGTACAATGCCGGCGGAATTACCAACGAGTTTGTCACGTGTTGGGTTTTCCGACTTAGGGCATCGGCTACCACATTCGCCTTCCCCTCGTGGTACGCTATCTCTAAATCGTAGTCTTTAATAAGTTCCAACCACCTTCGCTGTCTCAAATTCAACTCCTTCTGAGTGAATATATATTTCAAGCTCTTGTGGTCGGTGAACATTCGACACTTCCGCCCATAAAGATAGTGTCTCCATATCTTTAGAGCGAAAACGACCGCTGCCAACTCCAGGTCGTGGGTTGGATAATTTTCCTCGTGAGGTTTTAGTTGGCGTGATGCATAGGCCACGACTCTCGAGTCTTGCATCAAGACGCAACATAAACCTTCCTTCGAAGCATCGTTATATACTTCGAAGTCACCATTTTCTGATGGTAATGTTAATACGGGTGTGGTTGTGAGTCGTTTCTTCAGCTCTTGAAACGCAGTCTCACACGCTTTGGTCCACTCGTATTTTGCTCCTTTCTTCAGTAGCTGGGTCAAAGGACGTGAAATCCTTGAAACGTCCTTCACAAATCGTCTATAATACCCGGCCAATCCAAGGAAATTCCTTATTTCCGTTGGACTCTTCGGAGTTGCCCACTCCGTCACGGCAGAAACTTTTGCCAGATCCCCTGATACTCCATCAGCGGATACTATGTGTCCGAGAAATGCCACTTCTTTCAACCAGAAGTCGCATTTCGACAGCTTGCCGTATAGCTGATTTCTTCGCAAGGTTTCTAACACTTGATGTAAGTGTTTTGCGTGCTCTTCCTCGCTCTTTGAGTAGATCAGGATGTCGTCGATGAACACTACGACACACTGGTCTAATAATTCTCGGAACACGTTGTTCATGAGATTCATGAACATGGCCGGAGCATTTGTTAACCCGAAGGATAACACTGTGAACTCGTAATAGCCATATCGCGTTCGAAATGCCGTCTTCGGAATGTCCTTCTCGGCGATCCTCAATTGATGATACCCAGATCGCAAATCGATCTTCGAGAATACTGAAGCTCCCTTCAGTTGATCAAACAGATCCTCTATCCTCGGCAGGGGGTATTTATTCTTGATGGTCACTTGGTTTAGTCCTCGGTAATCTATGCAAAGACGTAGTCCTCCGTCTTTCTTCTTGACAAATAAAACCGGTGCGTACTCGGTCTTATGTAACCTTTTCCCAATAGCTCCTCGAGTTGTTCCTTTAACTCCTTCATTTCCAGTGGTGCCATCCGGTACGGAGCTTTCGAGACAGGCTCTGTCTCCGGAATGAGATCTATCGTAAATTCAAGATCTCTCTCAGGTGGCATGCCCGGAACGTCTTCAGGGAATACGTCCGGGTATTCTCTTACCACTGGTATGCTATCAACCTTGTTTTCTTCCGCCTCAAGGTTGTGCACATAGCACGCATATAGTTCATACCCCTTACGCATCAAGTTACTCAATTTGAGTGCACTAACGATTTTGTTACTTTTCTTAGGGGGCTGAGAGTAAAAGATGACCCTCTTTCCCCTACTTTTTGACAAGGTGATCTTTTGCTTTTGGCATTCGATCACCGCTTTATACTGGGATAGCCAATCCATCCCCAGTATGATGTCAAAGTCTCTTACGTTAAATTATACTAAGTTCGCGAAGAATTCTACGTTCTTTATCACTATAGGAATTCTGTTATATCGTTTAGAGCAAGACACTACTTCTCCAGAAGGCAATTGAATTCCTAAGCTAATTCTCTCGCACTTAGGTAGATCTAACTCAGGCACTATCCTTGATGCTATAATTGAGCAACTAGCTCCAGAATCAAATGGAATTCTAAGGGGCGTATTCAACACATAAAATGTACCTGCCATCACTTCTCCTTGCGCAGGCACGTCCGCTTGGTTTACCACGTTCAGCCTCCCCATAGGGCGTCCCTGATTGCCTTGTTGATTCGCATTCGACTGCTGATTTTGTTGCTGGTTTTGATTCTGAGGGGGCGGAGGTCGTTGGTTCTGGTTCTGGTTTTGCGGCCTATTTTGAGGGGGTCTGTACCCTTGGTTATTCCCGTTTCGACCGTTTTGATTTTGAGGCTGTTCTTGCCCCGCAACCAAATCGTCCCTCTTCGTTATGTTCTCGAGCCTAGTTCGGCAATCCCGTCGAACGTGACCCATTCGACCGCATCGGTAACAGGCGCCTTGTTGCGGGCATCCCCTTGCCAGATGGGGTCGTCCACATCTCGGGCAAGGCGGTACCGGATCTTCTTGGTTGAACCTCCTCCCAGTGTTGTTTTGTTGGGGCCTATTCGACCCTCTGCGCTGCTCGTTCCTTCCAGTGTTGTTCTCGTTTCTTGAGTCTCGGCTTCTCTTGTCTTGAGGACCCCTGCTGGACTCCCCACTCACCCTTCTTTTCAGCTGCTGCACGCGTGCTACCGCCACGGCGCGGTCATACACAGCTTGCAAATCGGGGTAGTGTACCCCCGCGATCACCTCGCGCACAGACAGGTTCAGTCCCATCTCGAACTTCTGTGCCTTTTCCGCATCAGTAGGCACTAGCCTTGGTGCGAACATCACCAGCTCCTTGAAGCGTGTGTAGTATTCCTGCACCGTTTGGCTTCCTTGCTTCAGCGACAGGAACTCTTCGTACATGGCAGCCTTAGTACTCAAGGGATAGAATCGATGCCTGAGTAGTTCCATCATCTCCATCCACGAGTAGGGCTCGTCATCTTCAGTCAGTTTGGCTTGCGTCGCCTGCCACCAGTCGTCAGCTTCGCCTCCCAAGTAGTATGAGGCGACATGCACTCTTTCTCCTTCCGGACATTTGACTGCTCCCAGCAGCTTATCGAAAGTCCGGATCCACTCTTCCAGTTTAGCTGGATCCTCCTCACCAGCATAGTGGGGCGGCTGGTAAGGATTGACCATCGCCAGGTAGTTAGGGCGAGCTTGGGGCGGAGGTACCGCCGCAGCTTGACCCTGGTTGACTTGCGCGTTTCCGAGCGCAATCAACACTTCCTCTATCGTCCTAAGACGATCGCCCACGTTGTTCGGTGCGGGGGCGTCCTGCGCACCTTGGGGTTGTTCCATCTCAGGTTGAATCGGTTCAGTGACGTTTGGTGGTGTTTCAGTAGGTGTTTCAGTGGTGGTTTGGGGAGCGGGTTGAGTTCTTCCTCTTCCTCTTCCTCTTCCTCTGGGTGCCATTCTGGTACAAACGGGATAGATTAGGACTGGTGAATTTAGCATATAGTTTAAGCAATCTCTATAAATGTATATGTGTGTTGTAATTTAGCACGTGGTGCTCAATCGAATTAAGAAGCATACGGCGCCTCGGGGGTTTTATTTTATTTCAAATTTTCTTTTTTTTTTCCCATGGCTGTACGGACAGATCTGTCCGAAAATATTTTTTTTCAAAAAAATAAATCGGGCATTTTATTTCCTCAAAAGAAATTTTAGTACAAACGTAGAAATATTCTCCTAGCAAAATAATATCTAACAATGGAATCTCCAGTGTCTCATGACGTCCTCCGGTGGGGTAGCAGGATCTTCCTCCTCCGAACTCGGCGGCAGTAGCTCGTCAAAGATAGTGTTTAAGTCCTGCCCGTGGGCATCGATGTATTCTTTTAGTATTAAGTTTTGCGTAGTAAGGGTTTGGACTTGGCGTTCGAGTTGGTTTATGCGGTGATGATCCGTCTCTCTCAAGTTGCCCATGTGGCGTAAATCGGCCTCCAATTGAGCCATACGGTACTTCATTTGCTCTAGGGTTTGGTGGGAATTGAGATGAACACTCATCATCCTGACCATCAACTGCATCATGTCTTGACTAGCCATCTAGCGCAAGCAAGAGATCTAAGTTAATATTCGCCAAGATTCTAAGTTCAATTCGCCCAGATCCTAGGTTCAATTTGCCAAGATTCTAAGTTCATTTCCCCAAGATTCTAAGTTCATTTCGCCAAGATTCTAAGTTCAAGTTTTGCCAAGATTCTAAGTTCATAGAAGAGATGCAATATGCACATGCAAATGATGATTTTCCCCCAATAATAATTTAATGCAATATATCTAATACTCTATAAGAACGGTAGAAATTGTTTTGCTCCTGGGAATTCCATTTTCGACCGTCGGATGAGAATCTAATTTCAATCCTGGCCCTTCATTTTCCAATTTCTTATTTGGGTTCCTCGCTGCCCTCTGCTTGCTTTGGCCTAAAATTCCCGCAACCAATACCTCGCTTCGTCTCCGTTCCCTATCTTCCTGGCGCCTTTCGTCTTTCATCTTTCCCCATCTCTTCCATGTCTTCGATCAATTCCCAGATTCCCAGCTCGCCGTCCGCTGCCCCTGCCTCAGAGCGGAGGCCCCCGGTAAGTTTCCCCAAATTCCCCTTTCTTCTCGCATTCTTATTCATCTTTCGTTCCATTTCGGGGGCGCCCTTCTCCCCGGACGAAATCGCCGGCCAGGGGACGCGACGCGGGCGGCAGACTTAGAGGCGGAAGGAAGCGCGCTGGTGGAGCCCCGCCCTTCGCCGTCGCGTAGCCGCCTGGCAGCGGCGGCTGCTGTGAATATCCCTAAACCCTCGTCGCGCCTCCAAATACAGGTTGATACATTGTTTTCTAATTGATACCGAAATCACACTATCCGCCACATGCTTGATGTTGTGTCAAATTGAAAAGAGTTTTTATTTAATTGTTGCTTAATCTTAGAAGTAAATCATGAATGTGTGGATACCGGCGTTATAAATGATATGGAACAACTTTTATTAGTCTATCAGTACTACTCTTTCTGATGTATTCTTTGATGAATCTTACTATGATTTTAGAGATAGGGTTCCAACGAGAGGTTTATAATCTAATCTTTGCTTGTTAATAGAGTTAGGATTGTGCAAGAAGTTATTCTTCATACTAAAATTCCATTAGTTTATTTATTGGGCACAATTTGAGATTCAAATCCCGGAGTTCGAAGTAATTAATTAAGATTTACTGATTCAAATTAGTTCTATATTTGCATCATGTTTAACAAATCTCCTATTTTGCTTCACTTTTTGCTTGTTTTTCGGGACTTGGCTTGTAGTATGAATGTATGATACCTTTCCTTGCCACCAGTAAAATTTATTCCTTTAATATCACTTTTTCTAATTCTGTTTGTTACATTTTGTTGTTCTTTACAATTTTTCACAACCATCCTGTTCATGCATGGTGGTGAGAATTCGGTTAACATCGAAGAGTCAGTTGATTTATTATCATGCTTTGTTGAACTGAATGTTTGCATTTCATTTTACTTTCTGAAAGTTTTTCATGGAACTCTAGAGATTATATATTTGAACTGGGATGTTTCTGTTGTTGTAACTGGTTGTTGGCTTGCCACAGGTCTCTTCTTTGTATTTTATTGGGGAGAGGTGTTTTGATCTGCTTTTTATTGGTTTGTGAAGCTGCTATATACTCTTGAGGCATGTCAGCTGTTGATGTGTCAAAATACGAACATAGTGTTGTTCATAAAGCCATAATTTTGAAAGATTATGATGGCTTCAGAACAATTATAGACGGCCTTCCCAAACTCTGTGATCCATTAGAGATTAATACAGAATCAATTTCTTTAGCAGAAGAGGCTAAGGCTGATGCTAGAGCAGCTGTAATAGATCGGTGTGATGTCCCAAATCAAGACACTCCCCTTCATTTGGCTATTAAACTGAGCGGTGTAACTGCTGCGGAGATGCTCATGCTTGCAGGGGCACAGAGCGGGTTGCATAATGAACAGGGATGGACTGCGCTACAGGAAGCAATATGTAATAGGAAAGAAGGGATTGCAAAACTCCTAATCAGGCATGCCCCTCCATTGGGTTGGGCTAAATGGAGTGGAAGGTTGTTTCGATTGATTGGGACATTGAGACGGATGAGGGACTTTTATATGGAAATCACATTCCATTTTGAGAGTTCAGCTATTCCATTCATATCAAGAATAGCCCCATCAGATACATACAAAGAGGGGTCCTAATCTGCGAGCAGATTTGACTTTGGCTGGCTTTGATAACTTCAGGATGAAGCATTCTCACCAGAGTGTTCTGTTTTTTAGTGAAGGTTCGGAAAATGGTGAAGTTCCTCCAGGATCACTTTGCAAGGTTTCTCACAAAAAGAAGTTGGTAAGGACTGGCTTAACTGATCCTGATGATCCACCAACAGATACAGAAGTGCAGCAACAATTGACTAGAATGTCCCAGATGAATATATTCAGGCCCGGCCTCCGTGTTACTGAAGCAGTTCTTTTGCCTCAACTGACATGGGGGAAGCAGGAGAAAACAGAAATGGTTGGTCCTTGGAAAGCTAAAAATTATGATATGCATAACGTGGTTGTGAGCTTCATATCAAGAAGGGTGCCAGGGGGCATGATTGAGGATGAATCCAAAAAGTCTTGCAATGAAAAGGAAATTGATAAGGAGCTTGATGAGATTTTGCCAGAGGAAGAGAAAAAACAACTTGATGCTGTTCATATGATGAATTCAGCAGATACAATCAATGAGAACTGTGATGCCATTATAGGACACAGTGATGGCTGTTATGAACAAAGCGGCATTCCTATTGAGGTGATGAATAATCGTAAAAGTGAATAATCTAAGCAGGATAAGAAAAGATGGAGAAATCGATGGAGGCGAAGGCATAGTAAACAAGAAAATAATGAGAAAAAGGTTGCTCCAACAAGAAGTTCTTCAATTAAGTATGAAAAAGTTAGTGATCTTCCACAGAACTCTACTGTAAGTCAAAGTAAATCAGGCCGACACTCTGCAGACGTGGTGCATAAACGGGATGATCATCGAAAAGGGCAAGACTCTAAAGCATGTTCTTCAACAAATATTGACAGTGGAATTCAACAAAGGGATGGAGGTCAACAGAATGGGCGCAAGAATATAGTGCCTGTTCTTTGGCTTTCTCCAGATTTTCCTTTACGGGTAGAAGAACTCTTTCCGTTGCTTGACATTTTAGCAAACAAAGTTAAAACCGTACAGAGATTAAGGGAGCTATTGAGTACAAAACTGCCAAAGGAAACCTTCCCTGTCAAGGTATTCTTCCCAAACTTCACTGAATTAATGTGCACAGTTTATGGAAGGCACTTCTGTTGATGAAATATCTGCATCGTAGAGTCCACTTTCCATTTATCCTAGCATCTAAAATTATTTGCTCGATTGGTTACTGCAGATTGGCTCAAACATCTTACATATAATGAAATTTGTATGTCCCGAAAATAACATTGTCAAAGCAGGCAGTATGTCTGACTCAGTTTTTTCTATGGTAGCTTTATATGAGCTTTGAATATACAGGATCTATGATGTCATCTCCCTTTCATTACTCTCTCTTTTGCTACTTCCAGGTTGCTTTTCCTGTAGTTCCTACTGTTAGGGTGATAGTGACATTCACAAAATTCAATGAGTTACAGCCATTAGACGAGTTTTCAACGCCCCCATCGAGCCCAACTTCATTGGAAAATGATAATGACGAAAAATGCCCTGCTAATACTCCTTCAAACTCATCTTGGATGCAATGGGTAAAATCTTCATATCAACGTTTGGGCTCAAGCAACAAGACTGATGATGGTGAAGATCCATTCTCAATGCCTCATGACTACTCATGGATTTCTTTGAAAGAAAAGGGAAAGAAAATGAAGGAACCGAACAAATCCGAGAAAGCAAAAAGTCAGAAGTAGTTCTTTATTTATGCCAGACGAGGATGGATAACATGGAGGTATTATCTTGGTAAGTTTATGATTATGTAAACGTAAAATAGTTTCAATCCCGGTACCCAAGTCAACCAAACAAAATATGAAGTATAATGTTAATACTAAATTGTCACCAATGATAGTCAATTTTGTGATAATAAACTTCGTTGACGACAATTATTTCTACTGTATCATTACAAAATATTATATCTTCAATATAAATAATGAGTGACAACTTTGATGTTCACATATAACATTATTGTACCATTCGCTTTTGTAGTAATTGTGAAAAGTTACAGTGCATGTTGTTAAAACTCACAACTAATAGCCTGTGACGAAAACATATGTGCTTGGGTGAGTAGTCTCATCATTTCCCTTGGTGTATGTGGAATTCTAACCTCCCTTGCTGCCGCCTCATTTAAACACGACTTGTAAGTATTGTCTTTAATTTGTTTTTTCCTCTTTGATTGTGGTGTTATTACAGGTTTGTGGCAGTTTTATTCTGGTCACCTAACAATGTGTTTCTGTTGCTCTGAGTAGGTACTTGTGCCTACACCAAGGAGGATAACATCAGTACATTGTTTACTTGATTTCTACTTATGTACTTTATCATTTCCTCTTCGCCTCACTCGTTCTGTGGGTGGAGGGAAGGGATATTTGGTGGCAGGTTTGTTGAGCATTATGGCATTAATCCACAAAAATAAATAACTGCAGAAAAACTTGTAGGAGCGTGCTTAAAATATATGGTTAGCTTGATATGCTTATTTGTGTTCTTTATGGACATTATAAAATCCCCCGTTGATCAGACATTATAAGTGTAGGTTCGTCTCCCCATTCATTTTTGTTATGTTATCTGTGATGAATAGTTATTGTGTTAACGTTTTTCATCTTTTTGGCTATTGGGATGAAATACAGTGGTGATCTGTGATATTGGAATAGTGGTCCCGTGTTCGAATGCCCATAACCATCCATTTATGAAAAAAGAACAGTATTATGATACAGATCCTTGGTACTATAAAGTTTTGGTTAGATAGTCATCCAGCGAGATTAATTATGGAATGATTTCTATGTATAACACTTGATTGCTGTAATAGAATCTGTGTTTCTGATTCATATCCTCAGTTATGGAAATCATTGAGTGAAATTGAGTTAACAATATAGCTTGCTTGTTCAGAAAACCATAGAGCGGAAACAAATATAACAAGTTCATTTCTCACAACAGTAATCGTCCTACTGTTTCTGTAATAATTTCTGGCGCAAGGAAACATGGAATCCTCTGTTGTCTAATAAGTTTAGCGAAATGGAACGTCACATTTGTTGCAGTAGCTTGCGGTAGTATATATGCTACAAATACATATCATTATTTATTTTAATGCACAATGTTTTCTTACGTCTTAGATACTGGAATTTTCTTCTTTGAATTGCCATCCAGGACAGCAGATTACCAGCTGAATTTGAGATTACTGATTTTTGTCACCCATGTGGATCTAAAGAGAAGAATTGTCTGTCTGTTCAAGTAATCCGATGGTCTGATGGTTCTTACCTTGAAGATCAGGATCACTGGCATCCATCGTGATGTTTTTCTTCTTGCGAAGCCTATGGTTTGTACTTAAGAATGAGGATAGTCATTCCTTTTCTACACATGTATGCCTTCATTGGTTTGTCTTGAAAGAAATCATTAATCACAGCATGGATACAAATTGTGGTTGGAAAATGACTAATTTATTATTAATGGAACTATGGAAAGACACAAGGTTGCATGGTTATCACGGCATTGCCTTGCTACATTTGCCAATACCCAACCCAAATATTCTGAAAGAAGCCACTGAAAATCCTCGATTTGTTGCTCTGCTCTCCTTCAAAAATTGCCTGCTGCCCCCAACGCTATCCACAACTCCTTCTCACTAACCCTTGCCGCTTTTTCACTACTCACCCTATGCCCTCATGCTTGTAGTTCATCTGTTGCCCATGGCTGGCATGCTCCCCTCCAGTCACTGGTCACCACTGCTCACTGCCATGTCAGATTCCTTTTTCTTTCATTTTGTTTCTTCTTTTCACGTGTTAATATTAGTGCCAGTAGTAGTATTTTCAGGTTTAGAATAAATAAATATATACAACTTCACCTCCTACGTATAAAATTCGAGGAGAATAGACTGCAGCCATTGTAGATATATCAGTTATTTTATTTTGTTTATATTATATTTATAAATATCACATATGTGTGTGTATATAATGGATGTAATTCTATTGCCATATTTCCACCTTGGTCCGTGCCAAATATCCATTGGTTGTATGGCAGTCTGAGATTGCTAAGCAAGTTTGTGATAACTTGTCTGTATCCTTGCTACGAAAATTTTCCCTGCTTGAGTATAATGCTTCAGTCATTTGATCAGATCTTACTTTTGATTGTAGGCTTGCTAGCATTGTGTTATAACATTGATATTTCAAGTGTTCTAATTTTAGATTCTTAGATACATGAATCTGAATGGGTTGATGATCCTTGTCAGAATTCTTTCAAGAATGAGATTTTCTGTCTTCTGAATTTTATAAGAATAATATGCGAGATTCTTTTCTAAATGGACACTCTTATTATTTTCTTGAAATGTTTTTTCACTTGCTTGCATATTTCTGATGGATTTTTATTCTCAAATTTTCACTTTATGGAATTATTTAGGTCATTATGGATCTAATGAAAAGAAAGTGATCCAATTTCACAATGAACCTGCAGGTCTTTATTGCGGATTATTTCTTCCAATCTGCCTTGGCTGAAGACTTTTCATTTGTGGATATACAGGTATTAGAAACCTACCATATAATAAACTTAGAATACTAATTTATTGAATTCTGTGTTGAGTATCTTTGAATTGGTGCATTTATGATGGAGTAATGAGATTATGTTTTCATTGGGCCCTGGTTGGACAATTCTTTTGCATCTGCCACTACAAAATGGTAACTATATTGACCCAAGGCTCCCTGAAGATATGTATTTTGCTATAATTTATATTGCTTCCTTTTTTTCTACTTCTTTTTAATGTTAATGGAAGGCCAATGTAGCATTACTTGGTCAGAAGAAACAGTGCTTATGAATCTTGGCTTGTACAATTTCTTTTTACAAAACCATATAGCAGTTGGGGCCGTTTGTAAGTTTGTTGTTAATTTTAAGGTCTATCAAAGGAAGAACTTGAGAGATTGGCTATATTAGGGAGGAAAGCTCGAAAGACAGCTCGGCGAGACATGGCACATGTTGTAAGTATTTATTGTAAGTTTAAGCTCGCATTACAACACCCTGTTCTCTTAGGTGATTTTTGAAGTGTTGAAATTGGAACTTTTTGCTCATGAATGGAACAATATTGGTTGCTGTAATTCACTTCTTTGCGGAGAAGTTTTGCAGGATTATGTATTTCGGTTTGGTTTGGATTAAATGTTCGATCTGTGTGGCAGGGATTATCAACCATATGTGAGATTCCATTCCTGATACTGAATTCTTTTTCTGCATATGAAAAGCTATGGCTTAAATCTTTGCAGGTAGCTACTAGAGGAAATGGTGCAACAACAGTTTCTGCAACCATGATTTTTGCTTCGATGGTAAGTAATGCTTTCTTCTTGGCTTCTTATGCTTCTTTCCAACAAGAGCTCTTGTGATTAAAAGAGTGGAGGTAATTCTCCTCAAAGGTCTGCAACTTCCTCCAGTTCCTCCCTTCTTACTTGAAATTCCAATGGTAGCCGGTTCCTCCCTTCCCCACGGCGGGACCTGTATGCATACCACGTCGCCACCTCGATTTGAACCGCAGTGCTCTTTTCGGTAGGCGTGCCTTCTTTTGCTTGCGCTTGTTAGTTCATTTGTTTTATTCAGGGTGCAAAAAAACTTCCTGGCCATTGCCATTTTTGTTGATATTTTACCCATCCTTTCGCTCCCATTTACTTTGTTTCATTCGTAGTGCACTACATATAAAATATCAGCCATTCAGTATAAATTTATATAGTTCCTTTCAGCCATTCGAATGTTATGTCCCATATAACATTCTTCCTCTAGATCCTGACAGTGCACAACAGTCAATCTTGAAATATCCAGAGGTGAAATCAATTTGTCCATTTGTTTTATCAGTTTATTACGTTTCTGCATTATCCATTAGTTCATACCTGAAATGATCTTCGTATACAAATGCAAGCTGCTGTACACGCGCTTCAAAACACCAGGGGTCTTCCATGGCCAAAGGATTACAAGAAGAAAAAAAGATGAAGATATTCTAGATGGCTTCAAGCTATGTTTGGTTTTCAGGTGAATCAGCTTAACTTTTTCCATCAGTCATATATAAAAGTTAATAATTTGTTATTGCTTGCCATACATTTGGATTTTAATATTGTAAAATTTCTCATTTAAATCCATGTTGGTGGTTAAATTTGCAGAAAGATAATGTGGCTAATCAAAGGGAGCATTTGATTTTGCTACTTGCTAATGTTCACATTAGACAATTTCCAAAGCCCGATCAACAACCCAAGGTTTCATCATTTGCCATTCCTCTTCTATTACTTGTTTTTCAGTATGATAGTTCTCTTCAACTGTGAATGGATATGTAATGACCCATCGCACTTTCCTAGCTTTTTATGTTTGTTAACTACTGAAATCTGACATTCTATTGCACTTGCCTTTTTCTTAGAATTAATGCTATTTACTAAAAGCATGCTAAAAGTTAAATATAGACCACCTGATTTGTGCTTCGCAGAGTTCTCTCATTTAGTCTTGTGGTCTAAAAGCTGGATATGGGCTCAATTGGTAAATAGGTGTTTCGTTTTTAGCTGTATGCATTATACCGGATCTGTCTTCTTACAACTGTTGATCATGTAAATGGTTCAAAGCCATGTTGACTTGTAGGAAATGATATACAGCTTGATACTAACAGGTGGCCCCAACATATAAAGGATGCCTGGATTATAATTTTTTAAAGAAAATTACAGCAAAAGAGCAATTAACTATGTTATCTTGACATAGATGTCGATCCATGGCATATCTTCCCGGTGTTCACTGCTGTATCCATGAGTGACTGAGTTGATAGCATCATTAGTGTGGTTGTGATGTAATGATTTGTCTTGATCATCATGCAGACTTGCTTTAATTAATGTTGAGATTTTGGGGAGTTCCTCAACATGAAATGGTAACATTATATTCTGTATCTACTATGAACTAATATAACCTGAGGCGTTCAAGCATTATGCGATGATGTTTGAGTATTTGGATTAGAGCTATGTTTGATGCTTCTGGTTGTCTGAAATTTAACGAGACTTCTTTTTTTATTTGATTATTCATTGAGGATAGAGAGATCAACAGGATTTATTTCATTTCTCATAATGGCAAAATAATTAGTGTTGACAATTTAAAATTTGTTTTTAGTTGGATGAACGAGCTATACACGAGGTGATGAAAAAGCTTTTCAAAAACTATAAGAAGTGGTGCAACTATCTGGATCGCAAAAGCAGCCTCTGGTATGCATGTTTCTTGTTAAATGTCTCCTTTATCTTGAATATAATGTTGTGCTATATAAAAATTACATTAGCTAACTGACATTTTAGCTTGGTAGTATACTTTTGTGTTTTATGTTTTTGAAAGGAGCATCTAGATCAATCAGAGAAAATGAAGAGAATTTGGCATGTTGCCCATCATGTGCAGTTGCTTTATATTAAGGTGGAATTTTATGATCGTCATGCCCATCCTGTCGTGAAGACAATATTGTCCAGTAGTTTTCAGAAACTAGAACAATATAATTGATGCATGATAGTTTTGGATTAAATACAAGTCTTTTTGTATTATGTACATGTTTAATCTGTAACAGATCTATATGCCTGAGTTAAGTTTCTTTTAGCATAAGTGTAAAACTAAATGTACTTTGTCACCTCAAAACTCATTGAATAATTTTAGATCTAAAGAAATAGCTTTGTTACTTCAAAAGTAGTTGAACCATGTTTAGCCATAAACAAATCTATCTTTTGAAATGAGTGACAAGAAATATGTGAAGAATTAGTAGTCAGCAAAGCAGTTGTAATATGCACGTATGGAAAGGCATTTGTTTTCTTTTCTTACTAAACAGGAAGTAGTCTCCGGTATAGCGCTATTGTTTTTGTGACTTGTGAGTTTCATTCATTTAGTTCTTTGCTTTGGGCCTTTCATTGCCTTTCATGGTTTAATATACCTATCAAATCAATTGGTTATCTTTAACTCATTTTTATTCACTTACACTTGTTTCTTCTTTTGCTATGGGCAGCTGTACGTCCAAATATGCTGTGCGTAGAACAGCGCATATTTCTAGTATATATATATATATATATTTTTTCCCCATGGGTTTTAAAATAAAAAGTTCCACGGGAATAATACTTTAAAATTTAAAATAATAGTCAAAATACTAATGATAGTTTAAAAATAATAATAGTTTAAAAATAATAGTTTAAAAAAAGCCGGGCTCTGATACCAACTTGTAACACCCCAGTTTTTGGTCACCCAGGTCGGGATGTCACCGCCACATCCCCCTAGTAAGACACGGTTTCTCCGAGCTTACCAAAGGAATGCAAGGCTAGGTATTGCAGTATTTAAAAGTATTTAAATCATTCAAGACAGCCCATACAATATAATTGGAAAATGATAATAATATAGCGCAGCGGAAATATTTGGTTTAGTACAGTATCGCAGCGGAAAATATAAAAAGGGCCGACATGGCTAAAACACGGGTTAAACAGGCCCGTTCATAATATAGTCTAAGTACGAAATTTAAAAGCAAAATAAGTGTTCCCCAAAAACCCATGCATGAATCGTCTCACACATGCTCATTCCACATATTCTGTAAGGAAAGGAATAAAAATGGTTTTGGTCAGCAAAATTGCTGAGTAAGTTAACACATGCATGATCGTAGGGTTTAAAAGCCATAAATTTAATAATTTAACAAAGCATGATAATAACATAATATTTACTCTAATCTAATCAACTATCCAATAGCATACTTTATCTCAGGGCTCTAATTAATAGCACATATCACATGGTTGAAGATAAAAGCCATAATTTAAATAAAGCATTTAAATAATTTAATTGGACAACAACATAATTTAATCTAATTTAATTTAATTTAGAATCCCCATTATATTCCCGATTTTGTATTTCAAAGTTTCACGATAGCATAGCGATGTCAACAAGTTTAGCCGGTAGCCCGGCGGCCGCAACCGTATCAGCCATACCCAGTACCACTCCGGAGCCTCGGGAAACCCATACGGATATTCACGAGAGTGTAGGCTCTATATTTCGCCGTTTAGGCAATCCATATCTCATGGTTAGCGCGCGGGGTCACCATCGTCCATTACGGCACGAAGTGAATCGTTAGGGGGCACCCTGCAGAGCACTCACCCCTAATTTTAATTTATCAAGTTTGTAAGGGGATTTAATTTTAAAAATCTGACTTCAATTGTATTTATTTAAAAATAATATCTCAACTCGTTTCAACCCTAAAGGTTAATTCCATGTTTCAACAAGATTTCAAGATTTCGTTTCGGTAAACCACAGTTTACTCTAAAATTCGTCAAAAATCAGATTTAATTCTAAAAATTTCAAAATTTCATATCCGACTCAGAAACGTCAAGATCTACAACTTTCGTGTTTTAACTTTTTCAATCCGAGATACCTAAATAGGTCAAAATCACCAATTTTCGCATAAGAACAATTCTGTCCGAGTTTAAAGTGTCACGGTTTAAAGATTTCAAATTCTACCATATCAATTCAACTCCAAAATTAATGAAATTTGACAGGGATCATCTTAAGACAATTATCTACGACTTTCATGTTCGGCCAAAGATCTAAAACAGTCTAGATCCTATGTCAAAAACGTGATCAAGATCATTCCTAAGTTCTGTCCAAGATTTCAAGATCTAGATTCAAACAGCTCGGTTCCGGTGGGTTTTCACATATCAAATCAACTCCAAAAATTCTCAAAAATTTACAGTAGCTAGATCTAAGTCTTAGGAACGTTTTTAGTGTTTTAAGTTTTTCCGTTTGTGTTCGTTTTAGGGTTCGGAAAAATTCAACAAATCTGTTGCGCCGGTAGAAAGTTTAGATTGACAGATTTTCGATTTCTTGATAATCTTTTAGTTTGAATGTTTTAATTCATCCCAAAACCATGTAAGAGTTAACTTACTGAGTTTATGAACGTCGGGGGTCGTCTATTCGAAGGCGTGGCTTCCCGTCCACCTTTTCTCCTCTCCGTTCGTCGGGTTCTACGATCTAGATCCAATACGGGGTGTAGAAAGAAGAAGGAGATGATTAGGATTCGTTTTCGAATCGTTTATTGAATAAAGATTGGATCGAGACTTACCACGACTATGGAGATCTGTAGAGAAATTCGTCCAACAGCGTTCGTCTTGGTTTCGTGCCTCCGACGACTCTGGATTTAGGGTTTCGAACGTATAGAAGGTTGTAGGGTTTTGTAAACTTGTTTGGGGCTCCCAAGGGGTTTATTTATAAATTTCCCAATCCCTAGGGCGTCCAACATCTGACCTAAAGGTCTTGGGTCGAGAGATGTTCAACCGAAAGTCGAAAAATCCGCGTTCGGGCGAGAGATTCACGCAACGGGCGAATCTGTCATGTGGCGCGGTCGTGGCGCGCTGTTTCCCCTTCCACCGCGCGGCCACCGCGCGACACTCGCCTGGACTTCGGTCCGGGCGGGTCGTGCGATTCGTCGTGCTTTTCCTCCTCTCTTTCGGGTTTCTATCCCTCTATGCTCCCGAATTCCGATTTCCGGGGTATATTCGGGTTTCTACTTTCTCTCTAAATTTCCACTCGGGTCTAATTGGATGTTTTGGACTCGAATCCTCGAGTTCATTAGTGTCGGGTTTTGGTGTACAATTTATTTACCTTTAATAATTCTTTTTATTTAATTAAATTCCTTTAATTCCTTTTTAAGTTAAAACCTCATTTCTCATTTCCTTATCTTTATTTATTTATTTATTTGCTGGATTCATTTATTTATTTATGGTATTTATTTTATTTATTATTTATTTATTTAATTATCGTTTTATTTTATGATGGAAAATTCACGGGTATTAAAAATAAAGCATTGAATGGAAAGGTTATTATCATAGAAGAGTTTAGATGGATAAGCAATAATCTAGCTCTAAGTGACTGGCTTTTGAAATAGAAGGGTTCATAAATCAAGAAGCAGAATTTGCAATAGAGGAAAATGGAGAGACTTCAAATTTCAAACAAATACATAAAAGATTACATAAAGAAGACACTGAAAATAATGAAAACATAAAAGAATACAAAAGCATCAGTATTTGCCACTACACTTGCGAATTCACTATTTTCTCAAACTCGTTTGGAAACCTTGGTTTTTGCTATCTTATTCATCAGTATGTGAATATCTAAGTATTGCGGGATATCAAATACAAATAGTCGAAAATATCAAAAAATAAATAAAACTTTTTATGAATTTATCCTAGGATGACATTGAAATATATTTGCCTTATTCTCAATTCTGAATGACCAACTAAAATCTGAGTCATCTAAGTTGAAATTGGTCTAAGTTGCTGATGCCAACAGATTTAGGTTCTGTAATTTTTATTGTATTATGTGTCCTTGTATTCCTTTTGTTCGAACTATATGCCATATCAATATTCTCTTACTTTGAAGAGATTACATCTGAATCAATATCTTGCTTGGAGAGATTGGAAGATTTTCAACTAAAAACAATGGAAATTCAAGTATCCTTTTTTGTTTGTTTATTAGTTTCGGTTGAAATCACAAGCTTATTATATTATTAATTTATCTAGAACAAAGTTAATGCTTCAAATAAGGCAGTGTTGATTGCTGATTGCCCTTGGTGGACTTAATCTATTTTGGGGTTATAATTCTCAATTCCATGTTCAACCTAAGTACATTTCCTCTTAATCTATTTTTTCACTGTTGTGTTCTTGCATTTTTACAGCGAAATAAAAAACCTGGATATTCGGCTGTCGTTTCATATAATATAAGTGGAGGCCACAAGGTTTGTACTTTCCATTCCGGTTTCACTTCCCCTTTCAGATCTTCCTTGTGTTTTATTGCCGAGTTCTTGCACGCCACTTTTAAGTTTGTATTTTTTTACCCCCAAACTTTACTCTTCTCTTTTTGCTTCCTTTGGAATATGTTGTATTCTTTGGAGTATCTGGTGCTCACTACACATTTACCCAACTACTTTTAGGAAATGAGTCGTTATTCATAGTATCATCGCATGGAATTTCCATATATTTATGACTAGAGTTACCTGAGCACCATTGAAATGTCAATAAATAACAGGTGTTGATTTTATTCAACTAGAACAATTAATTCGTATTCTATATCAATTCATCCTCTTCTTCGGAAATGGCTCATTATGTTTTCTTTACGAGCTTTTCCTGATTTTTTGCCATTGCTATGGTTTCTTACTACATTCAAATGCACCTTACGCTTTCGCCATTATTTTTTTTGGGTACTTTCAACTTCCCTGCCTCGTGTGCTGCTGTCAGCTTCATATTTACGTATATCACTATGTCAAGTGCTCGGAATGCTAGGCGTCGTCTTGTCTATGGTGATACTCCACGTCCTGTACGTACTGCTACGTGTATTCCTATTCGAAGGGAGGTTTTATTAACTTCTCCTTGGGTTGCTCCTCCTCCCACAACATGTATTCATTGTGGGGCCTTACTCTTTCACCATGAACCTTTGTCTATGTGTTGTTCAGGTGGTAGTTTTTCCCTTTCTCCTCTTGAAGTCCCAACTCAATTAAAAGATTTATTCCAAGGATCTCATCCATTGTCCAGCCACTTTGCAACTTTTATTCGTACATATAATAACTCATTCGCCTTCTCTACACTAGGTGTGAAATATGATGTAAAACTTTGTCTCAATGAACAAAATCTATATATCTTCCGTGTTAATGGCACAATCCATCACTTCATAAACTCTCTTGTTCCAGCTGATTCAACACATAGACACCTACAACTTTACTACCATGATCCTACAACAGAGCTTGACGCCCGTATGCAAAGTTATCCCGATCTAGATCCTACCCTTGTTGCATTGTTGATTTCACTTTCGGCCTTCAATCCTTACGCATCATTTTTCCGGCAATTGTATCAAATGCCAGCTATTCACGATTACAAAATTTACTTGAAGACCCATGCAACACTAGACCATCGAGTCTATAATCGTCCTACAGTTGATGATATTTCTATAATATGGCAAGACGGTGAATGCAAAATCCTGCCTTGGAGCATGATATTCAGGTCTACCCTATTGATGGCACTGTTAGGAAGGTGTCTTATTTCTCATACGCGTATGATCCAGTGCAATACCCATTGCTTCATCCCTACGGCCAACCTGGTTGGAATCCCGGCATGGTGAAAACGAGGTCGTTGTCAGCTCCCGTGGTAGACACTGCTCACACAGCCCAAAACTTCTCCCAGTCTTTTCAGGAAGAAATGCCCCAACAACGTATGGCTCTGGCCTATATGTTTGTTTCATACAATTCTTTCTACTTACCCTAGGTTAACCTCCTTTAGTTGTTAATTCTCTTCAGCAAGGAAGCAATGCAGGATGGACAAGAGCCATGTATCCATTCGAGAGTATTATTCTTATCGGCTTCAAATACGTCCTTTTTGTCCTGGTGTTCTGTTATGTAGTGGCCGACTTTTGCAGCAATATATTGTTGATCAATATATCAAGATTGAAACTCAAAGATTGGATTTCTACCGTTCTGAACAACTACAAAACAAACATAGGCAAGAGACTTTACAGGGAATTATGGATGCATATAGCACACAGGGAATATCTGATTTAGGCAGAATTGGAAAACCTATTGTCTTGCCTTCTTCATTCATTGGAGGTCCGCGTGATATGCATCGAAGATATATGGATGCTATGGCGCTTGTTCAAACATACGGCAAGCCGGATTTCTTTATCACAATGACTTGTAATCCACAATGGATAGAAATACAAGAACTCCTCTCAATCAATGAATCCAGTACTAATAGACCTGACCTGGTGTCTAGAATCTTTAAAGTAAAACTCCAGGAACTGAAGCAAGAATTGTTCAATGAACATTTACTTGGCCACGTTCGAGCATACTCCTATGTTGTCGAGTTTCAAAAAAGAGGACTTCCACATATTCATATGTTGCTAATTATGTATCCTGATTCAAAATTGCAATCTCCTTCACAATATGATTCCTTTGTTTCTGCTGAAATTCCTGATGAAATTGAAAGACCGTACCTTTACAACTTAGTTTGTAAACATATGTTGCACGGGCCTTGCGGACATATGAATCTTGAAAATATTTGCATGCGTGATGGAAAATGTAAAAATCATTATCCCAAAGAATTCAGTGATACTACAATCCATGCACCGAATGGCTATCCTGTATATCGAAGGAGAAATAATGGTGTTGTTGCACATGCACGCGGTAGGTTACTGGACAATCGTTGGGTCGTACCGTACAACCCATACCTCTTAGCAAAGTTTGATTGCCATATTAATGTGGAAATTTGCTCAACTGTAAAGCTTGTCAAGTACCTATACAAATATGTGTATAAAGGCCATGACCGAATAGCATTTTCGGTTGAACCTTCAGAGCCACCTGAAACCATTGATGAGATATCGGCCTTTCAAATAGGTCGCTGGGTTGCACCACCTGAAGCATGTTGGCGTATATTTAGTTTCCTACTAAATGAAATTCAACCACCTGTACTAGTTTTCATTTACACCTGCCTAATTATCAATATACAAGTTTCTTATCCACAGATCCCATCTCTACGATCCTTGACGGCAGTCAAGCAAAACGCACAATGTTAACTGAGTTTTTCCATATGAACAACTCCGATAATGCTGCAAGAACTGCAAATCTATTATATAGGGAGTTCCCTAAACATTTTGTTTGGAATCCTGTGAAACGTACATGGAAAGTGCGTGAACGGGGCACAGTTGTTGGAAGAATTGTTACAGCACGTCCTTCTGAGGGTGAACGCTATTACCTTCGTTTGTTGCTCCAGGCTCGACACGACCCTACTTCATTTGCAGATCTACGTACCGTAAATGGCACCTTATATGAAACTTTTCGTGCAGCTTGTGTTGCACTAGGTTTGCTGGAAAGTGATACGGCACTTATAGATTGCCTGGAAGAAGCTTCTAATTTTCACTTACCGAATTCATTTTCCCAACTCTTCGCTACAATTCTTGAGTTCTGCAATCCAGCCGAACCCCAACTCTTATGGACAATGTTTTACCAACATTGTACAAGCCCACCATCGACTTCTTTTGCTGATGAGCAGTCACCACTCGAAATCAGAGCATTGTATTCTGTTAATCATTATCTTACATCCTTTGGCAAGGACTTATCTCATTATGGAATTCACATCACATCTCCTTCGCACACATTTCCCTCAGCTGAATCTCCTCACTCTGCTACATCAACATCTACTCCTTCAACTACACCCTTTCCAGATGTATCTTCTTTGAATTCCCAACAAAAAATGATATTTGATATCATTGCGCATAAATTGTGTAACAAAATTCCATTTGTTTGCTTTATTGACGGCCCTGCAGAAACTGGCAAAACTTTTTTGTACAAGTCCATATTGTCATTTGCTTCACATGAAAGGATTGTTGCCATTCCGGTGGCAACCTCGGGAGTGGCTGCGTCTTTACTGCCCAATGGCCAAACGGCACATTCTAAATTCAAGCTTCCTCTTGATGTTTCGCAATGTTCAACATGTAACATATCTAAGCAATCAAACCTTGCATCCCATTTACGAGAAGCTTCTCTTATCATTTGGGATGAAATTTCTATGGCTCGGCGTGAACTTATCGAAGCCTTAGATACTACCTTACAAGATATAATAGATTCAACTGCCCCGTTTGGTGGTAAGGTAGTTATTTTTGGAGGTGACTTCAGACAAATAACTCCTGTTATTCCGCATGCTACTAGAGATGCCTTCATTGATTCAAGTGTTGTGTCATCTGTCTTGTTTAAAAATGCAACAAAGTTTCATTTAACTGTGAATATGAGAGCACGCAATGATCCAAGTTTTGCAACCTTCCTTGAATCCATTGGCAATAATACATGTGTTAATTCCCCCGAAGGGGAAGTCCGCCTTCCTGCAAATATATTACTTCCTTATTACAGTGATACATTACAACCTTTAATTGACAAAATTTTCCCTCCTCCACTATTAACTAATATCTCTCAGAATTCTTTTGTTTCAAGATCAATACTAACTACAACCAATGAAATAGTTGATGAAATCAATGCTCATATTCTTCGTAAGCTTCCTGGTGAACAATTTATTTTAATAGGTCGGGATGTTACAAAAGATCCTGCACAACAAGCTCACTACGAAGACTATCTTGCAACAATTACGCCAAATGGAATGCCACCTCATACATTAATGTTAAAAGAAGGTGCCTCTATAATGTTGTTACGAAATCTTGATCCCGCAAACGGATTGTCCATGGCACCCGTCTCATCTGCAAACAAGTAACACGTAACGTCCTTCAAGCAGAGATCCTAACAGGGCCATGCTCTGGAAAAATATGTTTTATACCTCGAATACCCTTGCAACCAAAAACATTGCTTGAATCATCCGTAGATTTCTCCCGTATACAATTTCCCGTCAAGCTTTGTTTCGCAATGACCATAAACAAATCTCAGGGCCAAACACTTGACCACGTTGGGGTATACATTAGAACACCCGTATTTATGCATGGCCAGCTTTATGTGGCATTGTCAAGAGCAACATCATTTGATAAATTGCATGTTGTAATTCGTCCATTAACAGAAAGTCCTGCCATTGATGAATGGACAAAAAATATTGTGTATCAGGAGCTTCTCCAAGCAGCTGGGATTTCTACGTAACATATCTATTTCGTAAATTTATTCCTACCAAGTTACTACATTGAACTCCTACCAAGTTACTACATTGAACTGACTATCTTACGAATTCCATGAGTTTGTTGATAGTTTGTGTAACCACCCGACACAATCTTGATAGGGTATGTTCAAAATCTCCTAATTTTTTTTTCTTTCTTTTCCATTAACTTTTATTTTATATTCCGCATATTAGATTGCCATAGTAGTTTTCATTAAAACTTCGAGGACGAAGTTGATTCTTAAGGAGGGTGGATTGTAATACCATAGAAATTACCCGAAATAATTTTAATTCATTAAGTAGACTTTTATTAAATATTTAAACACTTGCTTAAAGAATTAGTATATTGATTTTTTCTACAAAACAACACTTGTAAAATTATATATGTAAATTTGTCTTTTCCAAAAGAAATATGAATTTCAATATCAAGGGTAATAGAATTATATAGTTTATGGAATTTTTTTTAATCTATTGTTTAAATTATATATATAAGTTTTTATATATATACACATTGGTCTTGAAAATTATTATGAGGATAGTATGTGAATATTTTAAGTACTTTGATATTCATTATGGAATAAATTTTTATAAAAATAAAAGTATGAGTTTTTAATGTGAATCTATGAGAATTAACTTTTATATATAAGAAAATATATTCATAGATTATAATTTTTATTTGATGATGACATGAAGACTTTGTGGTTTCAGTATTGTTATGAATAAAATAAAACCATGCAAGTATATTATTATTATCTTTTTGAAAGCACATTAATATAAATACAATACTTGAAATAAATAAATAAATATTATATTATCATATCCAACTCATTGAGTATAAATGCATGCCACTAAATAATGGCAAGAATAATGATTTTTCTAGACAAGCTAATACTTCAATCATTTTCATGATACACTACTTACACAAATATAAGGTTAAAAGCAATTGCAAGAAATTTTCTTCCTAAACAAATAGATGAAAAATCAACATGATTAACAAGTGTCTTGGATGAATGGCTAGCAAAGAAAGGTGATCAATTATCTCTTGAACCCACCAAGATTAATTGCCTCCATAATAGGCAAACCATTATGTTAATAGACAACATGATGGACAAAATTAATAGCCTCCCAAATTAATAGCCTCTTTGTTAGGCTATAAGGACCAAATGAGTGGATACAAATACTCTAACCAATATTGCTCAAGACACACTTAATTGGATGATTGGTGAGGTTGTAATCACTCTCACAATGTGTCATGTTCAATTGTTCAAATCTTAGCCTATAAATAGAGGGAGATTCTAGCCTTCAAACACACCAATCTCATCCATCTCATTAGCCAAATTCACTACCCATTTTATTCTTTAAAGTTCTCCCACATAGTGAGCATATCTTAAGGATTGTGGAGTCTTGTAGGCTTGGCAACCTTCATCATTCTAAGATTTCTAACTCTTCTCAACACTTGGTTAGTAAGATATCATCCTTGAAACTTGTATCTTAGAGATCTAAATCTTTTATTTTTATACTATAAATTGATTTCCCTCTATTTGTCGAATTTCAGCGAAACCCGTAATTTGTGGTGCGAATCTTGTGTTATAACGGCCATTATCTTTCAATCTCCTTGCTCTTATACATCAATTCAGTAAGTTAACACTCTCTCTTTAAGTTTGGAGATCCTCATCCATGTTTTAAGAGTACAAAATTAGAATTCCCTCATTATACCAAAATCTGTCCGTTTTTCGTTTACGTAATGATCCATCTTTTTAAAATATTTTGGTTCATTATACCTCAAAGGTTCCTTCATAAAACTTGTTCCTTATTGAGTTGAGTATATTTCTGGAAACTTTTATAATTTTTAGAACTCATATGAAAAAGTTATGGGATCCGCTTTATCGAAAGGTCGAAATCTCTTTTTGTTCAAATCTAAGAAATGATAGTGTTTCTGAAATCCTCATTTTTGAAGGTCTTAAGTATTTCAAACCTAAATGGTTTATTCATGAAAAATATTTATCTATATGTTATCTACCTTGTAGTAAAATTTTAGAATTTTTGGTCGCAAATTACTATTTTTAAAACCTGTTGAAAATTATAGAGTCACCATTGAATTTCTGACAGAATACATGTTCTGAAAAGAACTTAATTTTTGAACTATTTCCATACCTTATTTTGAAAAGTGTAAAACATGAAACTTGTTCAACTATGTGTTGAGTATCTACAGTTTAAATTTCAAAGCAATCGCCTTTCATATGAATTTTTAAACTGACTTGGCGTAAACTGCGACATTGGACTTGATATTTGATCCAAATGAGAAATTGTTGGATTTTGAGATCCATGAAATGATATTTTCATATCTATGAGATATTGATATGGGAGTTAAATGTTGAAATGATATTTGGCATTATTGAATGCCCTTGTTATGAGGTTACTCCCTTGAGATTGTTGAAAACTCTTTTAAAGAGGATATTATGTGGAAAATTGTGGAAAACTCTTTTAAATCCATTGTGCACTATTAACTTGAGTAAGATGCCATACTTGATAGAGGGCTAATGCACTAGGGATGTGTCTTGCGGGGCCTCCCCCTCTAAATATGCCAAGACGGCATTGTTGATAAATTGTGCCAAAACGGCGTTATTGCATGTATGAGTCTATACTCTTGGGTGTATCCATGATGGGTTACCCGAGGCTCCGGAGTGTGTCTGTATATGAGTCCGCTGCATGCTGATCATGACTTATGATCGATATGATATGATATGATATGATATATGGAAAATGGTGTCCTCTTGTGCATAGTTGCTACAATGGTAAGAATGAAAGTTATTTATTTTGTTAAAGGTAATGTGTGTGATCCTTTTTAAAAGAAAAAGTGAAAATTATTTTTTTTAAATGAGTGTCAACCATTATTTTAAAATCCACTTCTTAAAGTGGAGCGGGTTGACTTACTCAGTACCATTGTACTGATAAAAAGTTGTTGTGTTATCTTTTTACAGATATTGGAGCTGACATGTGAACTGCATCTCATGACATGAGCATTTGGGGATGGGATTACCTTTCATCAAAAAGATTGTTGCTTTAAGGAACCACGTACTTTTAATTATTAATGTCTTATATATTGCCTTTAGTTTATGCTTCCGCGTGAGAAAGAACAATGACTCTAGTATTAAGTACTTTAAATTTTCTTATGACTATATTTTATAAAATTGGCAATAATTTTTAAAGTCCATATTACAAAAATTTATATGTGAAGATATTTAGCCGTAGCACTTGTCAATTAAGTTAGCCAAAGGGCGAGCCTGACTGACAAGTGTGGCGGTAACATTCTGAAACCTTATGAGGATGAATTTCGGGGTGTTACAGAGTGGTATCAGAGCGTATTTTTAAACTCTAAGTATTTGTAAACTGTTAAATATAGAACTGCATGAGGTGATTCTGTATAAGGAGTCTGGTTTTTAAAGATTGCCCGTCAGCCGGTGGCTCTACCAGTCTTTCCTGGGAATCAACTTTGTAGCTCTATATTTTAACTAGTTGGCAAATTACTTAGAAGGCGGTACCCTCTAATCTTAGCATTTCTTGGTTAAGTTAGCAACAAGGCGAGCTTGACTAAGGGATGTGACAATTTAACTCCGGTTTATGGATAAAAAAAAAGTCCATTTTGAGAAAGAAATATGCAAAATATTTTTCAAAGGCCCATATGGGCTATGTTAAATTTTGAAACTTTGAAATTATTTTTGGGGTGGGGACATATGCATTCATGAGAATGCATCATTTTCTATAAAATTTAAATGAAAATATATATATATATATATTGTTATGATATACTAAGTCGGTTGACCTTATCATAAGTGCTCGTTTTAAATTCTCTATCATGTAATATTTTCTAGATTTATGAAATAAAGCTTGTTATTTCATTCCTTCTGGTTAATCTCTAAAAAAAAAGTCATACTCCTAACTTAGACGTTCTGCGTTAACTCATCCTTATACTATGACCTAACGAGTTTTAGGACATAATCATCCCTTAGACTTGAACTCACTCTTGCTTAACCATCCTTAGCAGAATGGCACCCCGTGCAAGGACTAGAAAAACCCTCCGAAGTGTTAATGCCCTCAACAACATGGAGCCACACCAAAATCGGAACATGACTAACCACAAAGTGCCAGCAGCACCGGGTGTATCCAATCAACAAGTTGTACCACCTGCACACAATATACATCACCCTGACACCACCAACAATCAGGGCGTTGGACACAACATGGTACCTCCTAATCAGGGAACACCCAACAACCAAACCCGTCAGAATCAAAATACGCCAAACTCGCTTGACTATGATCGCCTAAGGATCATTGAGCAAATGCTCATTGCCTTGGGTCAGGGTCAAATTAATCAAGCCACAGCAGTTGTGCCGCCATCTCAAGCCCAGCTCAATCACCTAGCAGTGGTGAACCAATACAGACCACCTCGTTATGATGGGCAGGAGGACCCTGCTAAATTGGAGGATTGGATAAAAAGTTTCAACAAGCTACTCGAGGCGACTCGTTGCCCAGATGAGCAGAAGATTACTGTAGCCTCGTACTTTTTAGGAGGTGACGCAGATGACTGGTGGCAGTTACAGAAGAGAGAGCTAGATGATCATTGAGGAGTATACATGGGAAAACTTTACAGAGCTCTAAGAGAGAGGTTTTACCCGATGAGTACCAAAGCAGCAATGTATGAAGAGTTTCTGTCGTTACGACAAGGAGCACAATCTGTACAAGAATACTATGTCAGATTCAAGGAGTTAGTCAGATTTGCTCCTAAGTTAGTCTCCACCAATGCCGAGAAGGCACAGAAGTTCGAAATGGGATTAAACCTCTCCATTAGAGAAGTGGTGTCTGGAGTTCAGTATCCTACCCTCCAAGCGATCTACGATCGAGCTGTCGCAGTTTCTCGTGTACAACAGATGAAGAGAAAAGTCGGGGAGTCTAGCCGCGGGTTCCAAGGACAGGACAAGAGGATTCGGGACAACCGAGGAAGCAGCAGCAGCAACAACCACCTCAGCAACAATAAAGGCAATATTCGAGGTGGGCAGAATCGACCTGTCCAGGGAAACAAAGGAGGGGGCAACAATGGTACTAGAAACCATGAAGGGTACATACCACAATGCCCAAAATGCAACAAGCCCCACTTGGCTAGAGGATGCCCCAAGCCGGGTACATGTTATAGATGTGGCCGAGAAGGTCATATGAGGAAGGAGTGTAAGACCCGCATTGAAAATATTACAAAAAGAGATGATCTTATCAATATCCCCACTTAGCCAAATAATCAGGATGTGCGAAACGGAAATAATCAAGGACAGAGGCCTCAGCATAATAGAAACCAACAAGGGAACCATGGAGCACCTATAGGGCGGCTCAATGTTATTAATCAGGCAGATCTTTCAACTCAAGGGGATGTGATAACAGGTACATTTACGGCTTTAAGTGTGCCTGTTAAGGTTTTATTTGATTCTGGAGCAAGTTGTTCGTTTATCTCTTCTAGAATCTTGCCTGAATTAGAGATGCCAAAACCTAAAATGATTAACTTAGGAATTCAGTTGCCTTCGGGAAAAATTGTATCGTGCACCAAACGATACGATGGGATTCCTATAGTCATTAAGAACCTTGAGTTCTATGCAAACTTAGTAGAATTTGACCTTAAAGATTTTGATATTATATTGGGAATGGATTGGCTTACCCAATATAAAGCTGTAATTGAGTGTCAGAAACACAAAATTACACTGTCTAAGACGAGAGGCAAAAAGGTCAACTACTATGTCCAACTCCCCAAACGTAAGACTAAGGTAGTAAATGCCTTAAAATTTTATAGTCTTATGCAGAAAGGATATATGCTTTATGCATGCTATATCCATAACCTCAAGATAAAGGAGAATAAAATTGATGACATTCCAGTAGTGAGGGAGTATCAAGATGTATTCCCAGAAGAAATTCCTGGAATGCCTCCAGAACGTGAAGTCCAGTTTACAATCGACCTACTTCCCGGAACAGAACCTGTATCAAAAGCTCCTTATCGCATGGCAACCCTAGAAATGAATGAACTCAAGGAGCAACTTAAGGAATTATTACAAAAAGGGTATATACGACCTAGCACGTCGCCGTGGGGAGCACCAGTCTTATTCGTCAAGAAGAAAGATGGAGGGTTACGTCTTTGTATCGATTATAGAGGTTTAAATCAGGTAAAGGTAAAAAATAAATACCCGTTACCTAGGATTGATGACCTTTTCGATCAACTTAAAGGTGCAACGGTATTCTCCAAGATAGATTTGCGATCCGGTTATCATCAACTGCGAATCGCTGAAAAGGATATTCCGAAAACTGCTTTTAGGACACGTTATGGACATTACGAATTTACAGTGATGTCCTTTGGGCTAACAAATGCCCCAGCAGTATACATGAATCTCATGAATGATGTGTTTCGAGAATTATTAGATCAATGTGTAGTCATTTTCATCGACGACATCTTGATCTATTGAAAGAACAATGAAGAGCATGAGCAACACTTGCATCAGGTGCTAGAGACATTAAGGAAACACCAACTCTATGCCAAGTTGTCCAAGTGTGACTTTTGGCTAGAAAAAGTAGCATTTTTAGGCCACGTTGTATCAGCTGATGGAGTTTCTGTTGACCCAGCAAAAATATCAGCAATCACCGAGTGGCCTACGCCTACTAATCAAACAGAAGTGAGAAGTTTTCTTAGACTGGCTGGATATTACAGGAGGTTCGTCAAGGACTTTTCCAAAGTTGCACGACCTCTGGCTCAACTTTTGAAGAAAGGCTTGAAGTATGAATGGACAGAAAAGTGTGAATCATCATTTCAAGAGTTAAAGAAACGCCTCATAACAGCACCAATTTTAACATTGCCAACAGAGAATGGAGATTTTGAAGTGTATAGTGACGCTTCAAAAGAGGGGCTAGGGTGTGTTTTAATGCAACAACAACAAGTCATTGCATATGCATCACGACAATTGAAGCCTCATGAGGAGAATTATCCGACGCACGACCTAGAATTAGCAGCGGTAGTGTTCGCATTAAAGATTTGGCGACACTACTTGTACGGACGAACTTGTCGGATATTCACCGACCACAAGAGCCTTAAGTACATATTTACTCAGAAGGAGTTAAACATGAGGCAACGCAGATGGTTAGAGTTGATCAAGGATTATGATTTGGACATCGCCTACCATGAAGGGAAAGCTAATGTGGTCGCAGATGCGTTGAGCCGCAAGACTCGACACGTGGCAAATACTCTTATCTTACCTTCGGAACTGTATATGGACTTGGTCAAGGTAGACACGGAGCTAGTCCATTATGGAACTGTGGAAAATGTCATTAATGCTATGACCATTGAATCTACGGTATTTGATGAAATACGCAGTGCTCAACCAGGCGACATAAAGCTTGAAAGGATCAAGAAGAAGGTTGCTGAAGGAAAAGCAATTGGTTTTGCAATCCATAAGGATGGAAGCATTCGCTTCAAAGGGAGATGGTGCGTACCGCATAAATGCGTAGAGCTAAAACGAAGATTAATGGAAGAAGGCCACAACACCCCGTATTCAGTACATCCAGGGGGTGATAAGCTTTATAAGGATTTAAAGAAGGTTTATTGGTGGCCAAGGATGAAGAATGAGGTTGTTGAGTTTGTGGCTAGATGTTTAACCTGTCAAAAGGTTAAAGCAGTACGTCAGAAGCCCTTAGGACTCATGAAACCATTGGAAATCCCGAATTGGAAATGGGATAGTATATCAATGGATTTTGTTTCAGGACTACCACGATCACCAAAAGGAATGAATAAATTTTGGGTAATTGTTGATAAATTGACAAAGATTGCGATCTTCATACCAATGAAGGATACATGGTCTATGGATCAATTAGCAAGAGCATATATCAATAACGTGGTTCGACGACATGGAGTGCCACATGATATAATCTCTGATAGAGACAGCAGATTTGTCTCTCATTTTTGGACCAAGCTGCAAGAAGCTCTTGGTACCCAAATTAAAATGAGCACCGCTTTTCACCCGATGACGGATGGACAAACAGAAAGGACAATCCAAACACTGGAGGACATGCTGAGAGCATGCGTTCTTGAATTTAAAGGAAGTTGGGAAAACCATCTACCTTTGATAGAGTTCTCTTACAATAACAGCTATCATGCTAGTATAGGCATGGCACCGTTTGAGGCACTCTATGGACGCAAGTGCCGAAGCCCATTATGTTGGGAAAAATGTGAGAATTCTATTGTGGTTGGGCCGCAACTCATTGAAGACATGGCCCAACAGATCAAGATGATCCAAGGGAAAATGAAGGCAGCACAAGATCGACAGAAAAGTTATGCCGATGTTAGGCGACAAGACCTAGAATTTCAAGTTGGAGATAAGGTTATGCTGAAAATATCACCTATGAAAGGAGTGATGCGTTTTGGAAAGCGAGGAAAGTTAAGTCCTCGATATATTGGACCGTATGACATTCTGGAACGAGTCGGAACCCTGGCATATAGACTAGCCCTACCGCCACAACTATCTCGAGTGCACAATGTGTTCCATGTTTCACAGTTAAAGAAATATGTGCATGACCCAACCCATGTACTTCAACAGGAAGTAATTGAACTCAAAGAAGATCTAACTTATGAAGAGTATCCAATCCAAATACCCGACATCAAAGAAAGAACGACAATGAACAAGACCACCCGGATTGTTAAAGTACTTTGGTCCAATCATGGTACGGAAGAAGCAATATGGGAACTAGAGGATGATATGAAGCAACGCTACCCCAATCTCTTTTTAAACGACTAAATAACAGTTATGGGGACATAACTGTAGGCTTAAGGGGAGGAGGATGTAACCACCCGACAAAATCTTGATAGGGTATGTTCAAAATCTCCTAATTTTTTTTCTTTCTTTTCCATTAACTTTTATCTTATATTCCGCATATTAGATTGCCATAGTAGTTTTCATTAAAACTTCGAGGACGAAGTTGATTCTTAAGGAGGGTGGATTGTAATACCATAGAAATTACCCGAAATAATTTTAATTCATTAAGTAGACTTTTATTAAATATTTAAACACTTGCTTAAAGAATTAGTATATTGATTTTTTCTACAAAACAACACTTGTAAAATTATATATGTAAATTTGTCTTTTCCAAAAGAAATATGAATTTCAATATCAAGGGTAATAGAATTATATAGTTTATGGAATTTTTTTTAATCTATTGTTTAAATTATATATATAAGTTTTTATATATATACACATTGGTCTTGAAAATTATTATGAGGATAGTATGTGAATATTTTAAGTACTTTGAGATTCATTATGAAATAAATTTTTATAAAAATAAAAGTATGAGTTTTTTATGTGAATCTATGAGAATTAACTTTTATATATAAGAAAATATATTCATAGATTATAATTTTTATTTGATGATGACATGAAGACTTTGTGGTTTCAGTATTGTTATGAATAAAATAAAACCATGCAAGTATATTATTATTATCTTTTTGAAAGCACATTAATATAAATACAATACTTGAAATAAATAAATAAATATTATATTATCATATCCAACTCATTGAGTATAAATGCATGCCACTAAATAATGACAAGAATAATGATTTTTCTAGACAAGCTAATACTTCAATCATTTTCATGATACGCTACTTACACAAATATAAGGTTAAAAGCAATTGCAATAAATTTTCTTCCTAAACAAATAGATGAAAAATCAACATGATTAACAAGTGTCTTGGATGAATGGCTAGCAAAGAAAGGTGGTCAATTATCTCTTGAACCCACCAAGATTAATAGCCTCCATAATAGGCAAACCATTATGTTAATAGACAACATGATGGACAAAATTAATAGCCTCCCAAATTAATAGCCTCTTTGTTAGGCTATAAGGACAAAATGAGTGGATACAAATACTCTAACCAATATTGCTCAAGACACACTTACTTGGATGATTGGTGAGGTTGTAATCACTCTCACAATGTGTCATGTTCAATTGTTCAAATCTTAGCCTATAAATAGAGGGAGATTCTAGCCTTCAAACACACCAATCTCATCCATCTCATTAGCCAAATTCACTACCCATTTTATTCTTTAAAGTTCTCCCACATAGTGAGCATATCTTAAGGATTGTGGAGTCTTGTAGGCTTGGCAACCTTCATCATTCTAAGAGTTCTAACTCTTCTCAACACTTGGTTAGTAAGATATCATCCTTGAAACTTGTATCTTAGAGATCTAAATCTTTTATTTTTATACTATAAATTGATTTCCCTCTATTTGTCGAATTTCAGCGAAACCCGTAATTTGTGGTGCGAATCTTGTGTTATAACGGCCATTATCTTTCAATCTCCTTGCTCTTATACATCAATTCAGTAAGTTAACACTCTCTCTTTAAGTTTGGAGATCCTCATCCATGTTTTAAGAGTACAAAATTAGAATTCCCACATTATACCAAAATCTGTCCGTTTTTCGTTTACGTAATGATCCATCTTTTTAAAATATTTTGGTTCATTATACCTCAAAGGTTCCTTCATAAAACTTGTTCCTTATTGAGTTGAGTATATTTCTGGAAAGTTTTATAATTTTTAGAACTCATATGAAAAAGTTATGGGATCCGCTTTATCGAAAGGTCGAAATCTCTTTTTGTTGAAATCTAAGAAATGATAGTGTTTCTGAAATCCTCATTTTTGAAGGTCTTAAGTATTTCAAACCTAAATGGTTTATTCATGAAAATATTTATCTATATGTTATCTACCTTGTAGTAAAATTTTAGAATTTTTGGTCGCAAATTACTATTTTTAAAACCTGTTGAAAATTATAGAGTCACCATTGAATTTCTGACAGAATACATGTTCTGAAAAGAACTTAATTTTTGAACTATTTCCATACCTTATTTTGAAAAGTGTAAAACATGAAACTTGTTCGACTATGTGTTGAGTATCTACAGTTTAAATTTCAAAGCAATCGCCTTTCATATGAATTTTTAAACTGACTTGGCGTAAACTGCGACATTGGACTTGATATTTGGTCCAAATGAGAAATTGTTGGATTTTGAGATCCATGAAATGATATTTTCATATCTATGAGATATTGATATGGGAGTTAAATGTTGAAATGATATTTGGCATTATTGAATGCCCTTGTTATGAGGTTACTCCCTTGAGATTGTTGAAAACTCTTTTAAAGAGGATATTATGTGGAAAATTGTGGAAAACTCTTTTAAATCCATTGTGCACTATTAACTTGAGTAAGATGCCATACTTGATAGAGGGCTAATGCACTAGGGATGTGTCTTGCGGGGCCTCCCCCTCTAAATATGCCAAGACGGCATTGTTGATAAATTGTGCCAAAACGGCGTTATTGCATGTATGAGTCTATACTCTTGGGTGTGTCCATGATGGGTTACCCGAGGCTCCGGAGTGTGTCTGTATATGAGTCCGCTGCATGCTGATCATGACTTATGATCGATATGATATGATATGATATGATATATGGAAAATGGTGTCCTCTTGTGCATAGTTGCTACAATGGTAAGAATGAAAGTTATTTATTTTGTTAAAGGTAATGTGTGTGATCCTTTTTAAAAGAAGAAGTGAAAATTATTTTTTTTAAATGAGTGTCAACCATTATTTTAAAATCCACTTCTTAAAGTGGAGCGGGTTGACTTACTCAATACCATTGTACTGATAAAAAGTTGTTGTGTTATCTTTTTACAGATATTGGAGCTGACATGTGAACTGCATCTCATGACATGAGCATTTGGGGATGGGATTACCTTTCATCAAAAAGATTGTTGCTTTAAGGAACCACGTACTTTTAACTATTAATGTCTTATATATTGCCTTTAGTTTATGCTTCCGCGTGAGAAAGAACAATGACTCTGGTATTAAGTACTTTAAATTTTCTTATGACTATATTTTATAAAATTGGCAATAATTTTTAAAGTCCATATTACAAAAATTTATATGTGAAGATATTTAGCCGTAGCACTTGTCAATTAAGTTAGCCAAAGGGCGAGCCTGACTGATAAGTGTGGCGGTAACATTCTGAAACCTTATGAGGATGAATTTCGGGGTGTTACAGTTTGTATTTTTATGCTAGAATAAAAGTTGTCCGCAAACGTGTAATTGCAAATTGTACATACAATATCCACTTCCCTTAGGTTTTCTTTACATGTGCGCTGCTATAAAGATTTCGATTCCATGTTTGTATTCATGTTACCAGTTTCTTGCCTCAGGTTGCTTCTTCGTCCCTACCGTAGACTGTAATTTTTCTATACATTTAGACTATTAGGTATTCCGTCTGCATACTTTTGTCTGCATCTGCTCACTGCCATGACGAAACATCCAATGAAAATATGATGTCTGAAGTGGATTTAGAGTTAAGGCTTTATTGTTTGAGAGTACAGGAAATATGATTTGAGATTCGAAATATGTGTTTCACGACTTTAGTCCTGAGATTTCTTCTATGGTTTACAATTTCATATACTATGTCATTGGGGTTCAAGAATGAGAGCCGAATTGAATGCAGGAAGTAATTGAGTGTTTTCCTCTGTTTTCCTGTGTATAATTTTGGTATGTGATGGGTTACCTTCTTATTGCCTATGCTGCAGATCTGGAGTATGAACCAGGACTCCTGTTTACTTCATTTGCAGGGACATAACAAGGTATGCCACCAGATTTTTGTGTATTTGTGAGGAGCACACAACTTTTTCTTGACGGTTATTATATGTTCCAGGAGATATACTCTATCGGATGGAGTCCAATAACGCCTAGGACCAGCAACCCCAATCTGAAACAGGTACTGCCAAGGTGATTAATCTGCACTATGATTATCAAGTTATATGGTTTTAGGTGTTTTGTAGTTTTATTTATGCAATGATCCATGACTATAGCTATAAGGACGGATTTCATCAACTTGAAAGTAATGAACTTAAAGGAAATTCTGATATAAAAGAAGCTATATGATCTACTATTGTATGTCACATTATTATTAATAAGTGTGTATGACTCTTTAACTTCTCCATATTTTAATATTTTTGAATGTTTTTTTTATCTTGATCAATAGAATTTTTAATTGTTTGGATTTTATTTAATGTTCATCATCTTCATCGAACGGATATATTGCCCGAGCATTTGAGAAATGTCGCATCTGCATTACATTACTAAAACAATTAATAAATTCCCTCAATATATGTGTTCTATACTGTTTTTTTTACATGAGACGAAGTCTTCTTAATGTTCATTACTCTAATTCATAATCAGTTTGTTTGATAACCATCCTAAGAAAATTGATTACTACTGCACCAATGGCCAATTGGCCATGGATATGATGGCTATGATTAGTGCTAGAATCTAGGGGTGTTATTATCAAATTGCGTTCAACTTTTCTAGCTACTCAATTTCTTTCCAAGTCGAGCATTCAGAAGCTATTATTGCCTAAATTCGACAACAATTAGTATCTAATTTAGCACTACTACTATACCAGGAAGTATGTGGTTTCAAAATTGTTTCTTGATACTTATTCTATGCGTTGATAAAGGTGTTGTATAATGAATTCTGTGATGAAAAGTTGGAATTTTTTTACAATTAGTGATGAATTAATTGAGTTTGAATCACTGCAAATTTAAATCAAGATTAAGTTCGGACTTCACCCAAATTCATCCTTGGAGTTGTAGAGGCCTACAATGTCCAAGGAAATTAAAGGTTAATGCTTTAGCAACAGTTAATCAATCAGCTACTTCATTTTCTCTGATTAATGTCTTGTTCTCCACAGGTTGATGTTGCATATGCTCCATTCATAGAGCGGTTTCAAATCTTTTTCCAAGAACAGTGGAATTATGATATTACATCTGGTAGACCTAAACTAGCTGCATGGATTGAGGTATTAATTAATTAAATCAATTTATGACAATGCTATAAAATCTTTATATGAAATCCCATGTTATCTATTCTTCTGTTTAAACCTAGGCTAAGGCAAGTAGTCTTGGTCTTTTTTGCCTACATTCTGTTGAAAAATACTGTACATGACTCTCTTGGCTTCTGCCATTCCACTTACCCCGGTGTCAGATACACCCGTGCCTTATTTTGTTTATTAGCCTAAATTGGAGGTTTTAGTTTAAGATAAGCTGTCTGTTTTTTGATTCCCAATAAATTCATATTGATCCTTGTAGATGAACTACACTTTAGCCTGACATAACTGAATCTTCTACTGCATTAACTCACCCCGAGCCTGAGTCTCGACCATTGTTTTATAAATGTATAAATGATCAGATGGCTTCTCCATGATGCACTACGACTAAATCCTTCATATCAATGTTTGATCCAATTGTATATTAGTGTTTGTTGTGACCTTAAATGTCACTAAACGTTTACATTTAGTATATGATAAAATTTTGGCATGTATTATTGCATTATTTGTTGAGTGGACATTGAAAGTCCTATACATATGTATATGTGCAGGAAATAAACAAGGTGGAAGCATACAAGCCAACAAAGGGCGACCCTAATCACGTGGTGCAGTTGTACCGAAGCCGTTTTCTGGTAACCCTCATTTAAGATTTGAATTTTATTCCCTCTTTTTTATTTGCTGCTACTAAATTTCTTAGACCATCTAATCCTGGGATAATTACATTTTTTCTCGGAGGTTTTTCTCACTCCAATCTTCCCTTGTATTCCTACAAATGTTGCTTTTGTTTTAAGTTCAATTTTACTGTATTATCTTATTACTTTTGGATGATTACTTGATTCCCTACCACTCTTTGCACGCTTAATCACAATAAATTCAAGTGTAATCCTGATCCTGCTTCAATAGGGTTTAATATCATGCTCTGATAGAGTCAGTTCTACCCTTATTTTTTTTAGATTTGAAATACTGCACATATTTATATTTGTTTTGCTTTTTGAATTTTCTCTTTTTGGAGATCAAAATTTTAGATTTTGTTATAAAATTTTAATAGTAATTCTTTAATTTTATATATAAAATGTTGCTTAAAGTCTAAGCCAGCATTTTAAATTTTTTGCCCAGTTATTTCAATTACTTGTTGAATATAAATTAGTCAGTTTCCAGCTATCTCACATCTACATACACTGAAATCATTATTTTCCTTATCCAATTTTATTTTTCTTCTTATAGCTGCTGTCATGTCTGCAGACCCAACAATCGATTGCTTAGAGAATAGAGAATCCATCATTCCAACAACTATTCCTCCTCTGCCACTCTACAGTCCCAGCCAATCCCCACCAACTCCATCATCCTTTGGTAAAAAAATCCCTCCATGCTGTCAAAACTCAACCAAACTAAATCTCCTTCCCCATTCCCAATGACAGATTGTTCAACCAAACTAGATCTCCTCCCACATTCCCAATGCTAACACTGTTTTCCTACTGTTTCTCCACTAATCCATTCCTTAGAACTATATAACCAGCCAGTATTCATTCACTCTTCTTATTTCCCAAGCTCTAGCCTAAGCAATTTCAGCCTCTACCAATGGATGAAAAAAGTGTGGCCCATTTTCGCCAACAGCAATGGATGAAAAAAATGTGGCTCTCCCACCACCTATAATCACAGCTGTGGCTGATCTGACTCCAACTTCAAAAGACTGGATTTTGAAGGCCATGCTCCTTGAGACTACATTTGAAAGAGTCTCAAGAAAAAGTGGCAAACACTACAAGCGTTACATCTTTGTTGATGCGCAACTAAATCTCCAGTTTCACATACCTTTACTCCGGTTTTTTTGAACTTTCATTACTTAGAGTCAGGTCTTCAGAATATGTTCTCATCATAACAAGCTGGGTGTTTGGCTATTAGTTGGGATAGAATGACAATCAGACACACTAAGATTCCATCTCTAATTTGTGAATTCACAGATTGAAGAAAATAAAAATAAAAATAAAAAAACCAAAAGCAAAAATGTTGTATCTGTTCATAGTCTGTTTTAATGAGAGAGGTTATTTTAATAGTATTCTCAAAATATTGTATTACACTTGTGTTAGATGCTTACTAGATGAAATCACAACTGTATCATAGGATCAGGTTGCTTATGTTTTGCTTCCGGTTTTTCCCTCCAACATTGTTTGCCGTCTATATATTTTTAAAAATTCTATGATTTCCATCTGTGCTATCCTAGCTTCTACAAACTATGTAAGAGTGCTAATCACAGTTTAATTATCACACTTACTTTTGAAATACATTATATACTGCACTTCTTAATTATTCCACATTTTCTTAGGATTCCAGAATTAAAAGCATAAAAAATAAGTATTCATAACCCATCAAAAGCCTACATATAATTACCCTAACAAATTTATGTTGGTTTTGGAAGTGGAGGATCTTCACAGAAAGATCAGGATACACATCCAAAAACCATGCATAAACCACATACAACATCACATAGTTTCAGAATGCACATACCAATAGCATACCATTACCAGGTCAGAATTTCTTTATTCCTACTAATCTAAACAATAATATACTTGACTATTGCAGGGAACCAAAATACGTGCAGTCGCATTTGATAATGACATTCAAATCATTGATGAATGCCTGGAGATCTTCAAAACATACGAGATTACTGCAGATTTCTCCCATAGTACAATCATGGATGAGTTGCCCAACTACAACAAAACTGCTCAGCTAATTCTCAACAAAAGATGTAGCATTTGTCCTGTTGACGAGGCTCCACTACACATGCTTACTGGAAACCAGCCTTTGTCCGCCTATCCGCTCTTCATGAATATATTGAGAGCAAAACATTTATTGGTATGCAATCATTTTTCATTATTTTATTGGGGGTACCAGCATCCCCAAAATCATAACTATTTATGTGTTACAATTCCATGTAACCTGCTTCACATGACCTACTTTCTTCTTCATTAACAAGCAGATGTTGTCGGCATCCTGATTGATGTTGTGCCCCCCCCCCCCCCCCCCCAAAAAAAGGAGATGATACCCTACAAGAAGTGATCCTGATATCCGAAGAGTTACACCCATTCCTGGCTCTAACACAATTTCCCATTCTCTACCATTTGAAATCCCGATTCTTAGCTAATATATCGTATTTATAGGAAATTGCCTACAAGAGTCACATTGTGGAACGAGCTGGTTGGGGCTGAAGGAGCTACAATCACGAACTCAATTAATGAAAGAAGAGTTGTTGCTATCCTCAACATGTGTGTATCCCCTTTCTATGGTAAAATGAATGCGCAAACTTTAGTTCTATACAGTGTGTATTTCATATATGGCTCACTCACCTTCTTTTGTAGGGGTATCGCTATCTGCAATTACAACGACTGCATTTCTTTTCGAACCTCCATACCCTGAGTGCACTGCACTTATTCAATGGTATATAAAAATATGTATTTATTTTATCATCAAATCTTCCCTAATGCAAATCATACATCTTCTTCATAGGAAACATGACAATAAGGAGTATTTAGATGAAATTATCAGGAGAAAAAATTATTGGAGATCAATCAGATCTCCACCACTTGGCAATGCAGTGCTCACATCCATCTCTGCCATGATTCAGTCAGCAAGAGTATGTTCTCTGATTTTACATTACCCTCATTGTGCCGAGGCCAATAAAGTACTTTTCTATGTAGGACGGCACCTACAAATGTCAGGCAACTTTTCAGCTTGACCCACTGGACCCACGAAATATCCGGATGCTTTCTTACAATGCCTGCTCAAAATGTTACACAGCAACCTATACTGTTGGGGTCAAAAATTTCCTGTGCCACACATGCAGATCTATTCAACTAAGTGAGAGAAGGTTTGTATATATAACCATTTTCTTCATGCCATAACCTTCATCATCAGGCTAACATACTTCTGCATTATAGAGGCATGATTTATCTTGAGCTCCGTGATCAAACCGCGTCAGTCAAATGCGTTGCATATGAGGAACTTGCTGCTATGCTCCTTGATACAAACCCACATGACTTAGCCAAGAAGCAGACTGAGGTCCTTTCTTTTATTCCGTCATCCCAAACATTACACTACATGCAAATGCCAAATAAATGAAAACCAGTAGTCTATGAATGTGATACGTTTGCTCTGTTTACATGACATATATAATGCTTATGCTACAAGAAACCGCGCAATTGCTATGGTGCAATACATTTTTGGGATAAAGAAAAAATTCCCTGTTCCAACAGACAGATTTCAGCAACCTAGCTATATAATTTCCGCTATGAACCTTCTCTCAAGTACCGACACTCCACATGTCTCCCATACCATTAAAATTTTGTACTCCTGTTATAGCTATATTAGATCAGGTCTATCTCACTCATCCTTAACTTTCCAGATACAATCTCATCACCTCACACGGCATCAACTATTTCAACCAGTTGCATCCAAACAACAGGCATGACCCTGACATGGCTGCACTGTTACCATCATCTCCCAATACAAGCTTGGAAAAAGGAAAAAGTAACATATCGCCCCATTCATTACAATCAATCCTACTTCCTTATTTCCATAGATGCTTCAAACCCTGATCTGACCATACTGAATATACAATCAGGTTCAGTTGCAAAGAAATTGGAGCCAGTGTTTGTAGCAGAAGAAATGGATCAAAGTACTGTTGCTGGGACTCCATCTGATGCACCCTCCAGCCCTGCTAAGAAGACAAAGCTCACTGCTGCAAAGAAATCAACTAGGGCCTCCACAAAAGCAACCTCTGAAATCAGCTAGATCTTCCAACGGTGAGCTATCAAGTCACCAGACCGCTGCACATTCTAATGTATTAGTGTACAAGTACTGGTAACATAGCTTATCTTTTGGGCATATTCTGAACAACTCGTGCCACTTTTGAATGCATGCATCTCTGCGCTGCATTTATAATACCGTACTAATGCAGTAGCTGAAGAACTGTTAAGCAAAACTCGTAGCATGCATACATATTGGCTTGTAGCAGTTTGCTGCTTTTAGACCTTAAATGCTGCATTATAATAGTTTGCTACTTCCACAGTGGTTTGCTTGTTGCATCTATTAACATTGCTATTTATGTCATCGTTGCTTTGAAATTCCTTCCTACTGGTGGTATGTGTAGTTCCTTTGCGGTTATCTATAATTAATTTATACCCATTACTGCAGTTCTATTCATGTACAAAAATGATGGTAGTTCTATTAATGTTTCTCGTTGAATATTACGAAAAACTCATGTTTGTATTATATTTCAATGTATTCTCTCGTACCGCACTGCAGTTACAGTGCTTTCACCTGTGTCATTTAATCATAATGTCATCAAAGTAGTTCAAATCTATCAAACCATGCATTCAAATTTATATTAATTTTTTTTTCTATTTTATATGTCAATTTTCTTACATCCCCAATATTTGAATCCAATAAAACTGTTGCATAAGCTTACTGCTCTCGTTGGATCCGCCAAAAAACTACCATGGCTGAAAATAATATTTTCATCACCTACTGCGCAGCGTAGCGCGCGGACACGAGGACTAGTATATATATATATATCTAATATGTATATCTAATATTTTCACCAAACTTGCTGGACTATTAAATTGGGTTGATCTTTATATGTCATCCTGGAATTCCCTTTAATATCTATACAAGATGTCTTTTACCTATTTTGAAATTTTTTTCTTTTCTGATGAGTTCATATATATATATATAATATATATGAACAAATTTTTTTCTTTTCTGATGAGTTCATATATATATATATATATATATATCAAATATCTTGTATAGATATTAAAGGGAATTCCAGGATGACATATAAAGATCAACCCAATTTAATACTCCAGCAAGTTTAAATGTGCACATAGTAAAATTTATGTAAACTATAATCTAAAGGTTAAAACAACACCAGCAAGTTTAATGAGACCACTGAATAAAAATTCCGTTTTGCATCACAATCCAACAATTACAACACCAATAATGTTATTAATGAACACAATTTCAAGAACAATAGTACTCCCAACTTTGCTAATCTAGCAATCAAAACTCGAATTTTCCATCTACAAACCAAGTTAAAACTTAAAGCAGAGGATCGCCAAATCAACAAAATAAAACAAAGAAAGGAAATTAAAAGAGATGTTTCATTGTTACCTTTCCCAATTTTTCTCTTGCCAAAAAAAGGAAAAGAAAAGAATAAGATGAGTAATTTTCACTGCATTTTTTCCCTCGGGTACATCTGCAATTGGAGTTTGAGAATAGAAAAACACGAAAAAGCATCCAGATTAAAATTACGTTTCAAGTATATGAATTACTGCATTTCAATCATACCAGTTTGCTTAAGCTTTAAAAAACACTACATTTCAAGTATATCAATTACTACAAAAGATTAAAATTGCTTACATTATCCCCCAAACCACATTGCAGGCATGAACCCTGGGGGCATAAACAAATCAGTCATAACACGGACACACTCATCATCAATAACACACCAACACAAACGTAAGAAAAAATAAGCATGAAAACAAAACCATAACTCATAAAAACTGCAGAGGTAGTGTCCTGGCGGCTGCTTTGACTCAAAGGGGCAGAATAGGCGCTGCCCCAGACCTTAGATGTAATGTCGCCGGGTCAGCGGCTCTACTGGTTCAAATTCCTGAATCAAACGGTTTTCCTAGACTGCACAAAGGCGGATACTGATGGAAAAATCAGGAGTAAAGACAATTTATAGAAGATCACCACCAAAAGCATAAGAAAAGCAACAAAAGGGCTCATTGAAGAATGACTACCAAGACAACTGGATATAAAGAAGGCAAATGCTTGTATGAAAAGAGCAAAACCCAAGGGGTCCAATAGATAGTAAACCTATCTCATCAATACCAGTTTTGCTGAAAAGACAAAAGGAATAAGGCATTCAGGCTCATTTGCTTGAGTGGACTCATCAATAAGCATCTATGAATGAATAATTAAACAAGATACCAAAGGATAAATTTAATCAGTCCCTAAAATCTTCGTACGCACAACACTACCCACCCACCCACTGCATGTCGAACAACAATTTAGCCACCTTAGACCCGCTGCAACAGAAGAATGAAGAATTAGGGGTTGGGGATTAACCGAAATGAAACCCAAATCGTAAAACCCTAAACTTACCTCAGGCAGAAGTGCGGGCGACGACGAGTTTCCGAGGGAGGAGCGGCAGAGCGGGACAACGACGGCAGTGCAAGGGTGAATCCCGGTCGTTCTTTTGCCGACGCCTTGCCCGCAAACTTCGCCGCGTCTGCGTCACATGCTATTCCATCCCGCTTCCCCGTTGCCCCAACGTTGCCGCTGTTGCCCTAGAAATCGCCCACTTTCGTCGCAAGCCCCGTAGCCGGCAACTCCTCACAGCGACGGACGGTGCGGCGAGGCGACAATAGAGGCCAAACCCTAGAACCTTTGAGTGGCGGGGGTGCGACGAAAGCGCCGGAAGGCGAATAGTGGACTTAGGAGGGACAGATATGAGAGAAAAAGGAGAGTGGATCTGCAGCATGCGGTCAGAAATCAAATTAAATCTAGACCCGACGGCTGAAAATGAAATTGGGATTTGGCCATTATGGCTCTTATAGTATAAAAGATATATCTTTATCTCTATATTATATAAGAGCGTGAGAAAATTTTTTGCCTAGCTAAATTTCATTCCTAACCGTTAGAACAAAAATCCAATTGAAATCGTCTCCGTTGGATGAAAATGCTTGTGGATTGTTTTTACAGATTGATACACGCAGGAACGATACTCATTCCGTAGCCAGATTGCCTTCCACTTCGCGACTTATCTCTTCCGCCCCCTGTTCGCCTAATATGCTAATCATCGTCGTCGCCTTCCGTCGCACGCCACAGTGCAGCCTTCTACAGCCCTTGCCCAAACCTAGTTTGTCCATCATCTTTGTCTCTTGGTCCCTAGGGCGCACCAACTACCCTCGCCCTCCTGCTTCTCCCTAAGGTTCATTGCTGCTTTAGGTCTCATTGTCCTTTACCGTTGGTCGGTCACAGGAAAGCACGGAGGAAGTCTGTCGCCGCCTCCTGTATTCAATGGTGAGTTTTTACTTTTTTTTGTTTTGCACAATTCCGATTCGACATTCCAGCCGTTGTGTATATGAATAGTTTCCTAAGAATCTCGTTGCAATTCTTTTCTCAGATTGTTTAAAGTTGTGCTCGATTTCTTCCTCAATGTTTGATTTGCTCGATTTCTGATTTCTGCTTCAATTTCTTGCTCGGTTGTTCCAGGTTTCTGCCAGTGCTCGGTTAAAAATGTGTTTGCTAATTTTGTCCGATTAATTTCAGGAAGCCACGAAGGAAGTCTGCCGCCGCCTCCTGTATTCAAGGTCAAGGGTGAATTGTTACTGGTTTTTTTGTTTTGCACAATTCCGATTCTACATTCCTGCCGTTGCGTATATGAATAGTTTCCTCAGAATCTCATTGCGATTGTTTGAAGTTGTGCTTGATTCATTTCTCAATGTTCGATTTGCTCGATTCCTAATTTTTGCTTCAATTTCTTGCTCGGTTGTTCCAAGTTTCCGACATTGCTCGGTTAAAAATCTGTTTGCTAATTTTGTTCGATTATTTTTTTTTGATGCATATATTGTTCGCCTTTGGTTTGTTTTGTAATATATGTGTTGGCTGTTTGTAACATTTGCATGAATCGTGATTTCATCTAGCTTCACTTGCTGCTTTTTTTATGCATATATTGTTCGCCTTTGGTTTGTTTTGTAAGATATGTGTTGGCTGTTTGTAAACATTTGCATGTACCTCACCTCGGTACTCACATCAACCTATCCAAATACCAAGTATACAGAGGAATAACAAACAACGATTCTCAAACCAACCCCAACCGTTAGATAATACTCAGAATCAGGAAATACAAGTCAGTCAAATAACATAGAGTCAATACAGGAACTCAGGCAAGGCATATCAATGCAATCCTACAAGATCACTCAGCCCCAAACCCATTACCCTGATTATGCTCAGCGTCCTCCTCGGGAGTATCTATAAGATAGACAAAGCACAATGTGTCAGCACATAAGTACTGAGCAAGAGTAGGAATAGCTGAAAAACAGGGAACAAGATTTTAGTAGATTAAATAACAGTTTATATCATTGCATAATTAAATAATTAAAACCACACCATCCCATACCGGTGCTTCAACCACGTCATACACTGCAAAACAAATATAAGATGAATGATGGATGATGAGATGGAATGTTATGACCTAAAGTGTCTATCTACCCTAAATGCAACACATAAGTATGCCTACCGCGCAACCTAAGTACCATGGTCGGTATTCCTCCCCAAATAGGGTCCACTCCCTTAATGGTCGGTAGAGATACCCACAGTGGCCCCGCCGCGGACACTAACGGCTTAAATAAGTGGCTTACGGCCATGGCGGGTACTAGCCCGGAGCATCTCGCTCTCGAAAGCCAACATGCCCAGGATGAGATACTAACTATGGCAAGTCGGGTACGGACTCGTAAACATAGTTTGGATATCTGATATCCTCAAAAGCATAATCAATACAGATCACAATCACCTTACACAATATCCAGTCGGATACCGACTCGTAAACATTAAGTGCAAGTTATTAGTCCACAGACTAAATACAGTATTCGGGTTGCCAACCCCATATATCGGATTACAGTAGTACCACATGAGTTAGACATATCCCAGGGTGTGCCACATCCCACGTATTGGCACTCGACTCACAAACATCGTGATAGAAGCAACGCAAGAATCCATCCTAAACTAAGGCATGGTAGATCTTCTAAGTTCAATCAATACTCATGATAGGCACTAATATATCTTAGATCAGTTTTAAACATTTTCCGAGGCCTAGAAACGAGTAAGAAACGATAAAATATGAAAGGGAACGAAAAACGGAAGAAAACAACAAATCGGGCGCGTAGGTGGCACAGGAGGCGCCACACTGGCGCTTGGACCCGCTGCCCTGTGTGGCGCCTGGGCTGTAGAGCCTGAGGTCTGTGGCGCCACAGTGGCACTTGGACCTGCTTCCAGGCGCCACACAAGCATTGTGGCGCCTGGGCTGTAGACTCTGAGGTCTGGGGCGCCACAGTGGTGCTCCAGGCCACTTTTTGGCGCCGCAAAGGCGCTCTGAAGCATCAACAGAGGCAAAATCCGTAATTTATACTATTTCCTTCCAATCTTCCCCCACTTTGAGCTAAATCCTACTCTTGCCTTGTGTTTATGGAGTCTAAACACTTCAATCCCAGTTCCCAAGCTTCTCCAACTCCAAATGCAAGCTTCCAAACCACTCAAGAACACTACAAGACAAGATTGAGCTCCCAAAATCAACAACAACTCCACCAAGAGTGTTCAACACCAACATGCACAAGGCATGAGCTGAAATTCCCCAAAATTAACAACAAAAAAGAGTCTCAAAATTACCTCACGCTCCTCAACACAATTCCAAGCTCCAATTGGAGACCCAACACCAGAATCCAAGTCAATCTACAAGAAATCCACCAAAATGCTCCATTCCCGTCACTATCAAGAACACCCACCAAAAACACTTCTAACTCCACCAAAACGTTTAATGAATCATGAAAAACACTTACCTCAAGTTGTAGGATGGATTCCCCAAGTGATTTCACCTTCAAACCTTCAATCGCTTAAGAAATGGAAGAACCCTAACTTGAGGAAATGGGGGTGACGGGAATGAGGGTTGGGTTTGGGTGAGAAATGAGACCCCCACCCCAAAACACCCGATTTTAACATAAAAATGGGCCCAGGTCGGGTTGGTCCACTTGACTTGAGCCATCTCTACCATAATGCACTTACTTGAGCACTTGAGCTCTTATTCTCTTGTGGGTTTGAACCCACTTATTCCTCCACTTCATTAAACACATACCTACAAACTATCCATATAATAAATCATTTGTTAATTAAACCACAATTAATTAAATCGGGGTGTTACAATCCCTCCCCCTTAGGATCATTCGTCCTCGAATGTAAGAATATGGATTGAGTAGGTTACCTAATTGATTTGGAGCTAAATCCAATTCAGGATATCGCTCCATCATATTGTCCTTGGTCTCCCAAGTGGCATCTTCAATTCCGTGTCTAGACCAAAGTGCCTTCACCATCTTGATCACCTTGTTGCAAAGTACTTTCTCTTTGGTATCCAGAATTGCCACGGGATGCTCCTTATATTCTAAGCTCTCATCCAACTCCACTTCATCCGGCTGGATAATTTTGTCGGGATCGGAGATGTACTTCCTTAATTGTGACACATGAAAGATGTTGTGTATGTTCCCCACTTCAGCTGGCAAATCCAATCGATAAGCCACCTTCCCAATCTTCTTGATAATCTCGTGGGGACCTATAAACCGGAGACTCAACTTTCCCTTCTTTCCGAATCGTCACACACCTCTCATCGGGGAGATTCTCAGAAGTACCCAATCGCTAACAGCAAACTCAATGTCCCTTCTAGGTCTGCATAACTCTTCTGACGATCCTGAGCTTCCTTCATTCTGTCTCTGATAACTCGCACAATTTCAGTAGTTTTCTCAATGATCTCGGGACCCATCACCACTCGCTATGAAGGATTACTCCAACATAATGGTGTTTTACACTTCCTCCCCTATAAGGCCTCGAAAGGAGCCATACGAATACTCGCGTGGTAACTGTTGTTGTAGGAGAACTCCAACAAAGGCAAGTGTTCCTCCCACGTCCCCTGAAAGTCCATAACACAAGCCCTCAACATATCACCTAATGTTCTGATGGTCCTTTCTGTCTGCCCATCAGTCTAAGGGTGCCACGCCGTGCTCATCCAGATCTGAGTGCCAAAAGCTGCTTGCAATTCCTTCCAAAATCTAGACAAGAATCTGGAATCCCTGTCTGAAATGTTCTCCCTCGGCACCCCAAACCGTCTAACCACATGTTGGATGTAAGTAACCGTCAATTGTTGCATACTCCAATTCAACCTCATAGGTACAAACACCGCGCTCTTGGTCAGTCGATCTACAATCACCCAAATGGTGTCTAACCTGTTCATTGTCTTAGGCAATCCAGTGACAAAATCCATAGCAATAGACTCCCACTTCCAAATGGGAACCTCCAAAGGTTGCAGTAACCCCGAAGGTCGCATGTGTTCTGCCTTAACCTTCTGACAAGTAGGGCACTTAGACACAAACTCAGCAACTTCCTTCTTCATGCCCTTCCACCAGTAATTCTGTCTCAAGTCGTTTTATAGAGTATGGTGTATAATGTGCTTCCTCCATAATCTTCCTTTTCAATGCCTGGTCCTCGGAAGGCACACACGAACGATCCTCAAGCTTGATCACCCCTCTGCTATCAATAGTGTATCCGTCTGCCTCGCCTTGCCGAATCTTGGCTCTCAATTGCATCATCTCTTGACTCACAGCTTGACTCAATCTGATTTTCTCCAGTAATGAAGGCATTGCAATCATAGCATTTAACATTGCCTTAATACCGCAAGGGATTGCCACAATTCCCTCCTTTTCTAGTTCTTGCCTTAAATGCCAAGGGAGGTTAATAGTGTTCAGCATGTGTCCCTTCCTACTAAGTGCATCAGCCACTCGGTTTGCCTTTCCTTCAATGTACTGGATGCTAGTGTTATAATCTTGCAAGAACTCCAACCACATTCGCTGCCTCCCACTCATCTTATTTGCAGTGTAGAGACACTTAAGATTCTTGTGATCCGAATAGATTTGACACTTAGCACCATAAAGATAATGCCTCCAAATCTTCAATGCATGCACAACCGCTGCCGTCTCCAGGTCGTGAGTCGGGTAATTTAGCTCATGAGGCTTCAATTGCCTAGATGCATACGCAATCACCCTGCCGTTCTGCATAATTACACATCCTCGATGAGATGCGTCGTTGTATACCTCATATTCCCCAGATTCATCGGGTAATACCAAAACTGGAGCTTCTGTCACCTTCTCTTTCAACAAATCAAACACCTCTTGGCAATCCTCGCTCCACTGCAAAAGTACGTCTTTCCTCAACAACTGAGTCAGGGGTCTAGCAATGCTTGCGAACCCCTCAATGAACCTCCTGTAGTATCGCACCAATCCAAGGAAACTCCGTACCTCACTAACATTAGTGGGTGGATTCCACTCCAACACCTCTTCTACCTTCGCTGGATCCACAGCGATTCCTTCTCCAGAAATGATATGTCCAAGGAAAGCAACCTTATCCAACCAGAACTCACATTTCAAGAATTTTGGCAAACTTAAGCTCACTGAGCACCTACAAAACGGTTCAGAGATGCTCCTTATGTGTCTTTATGTCGGGAGAATATACCAAGATATCATTGATGAAAATGACCACGCACACGTCCAACCATGGTCTGAACACACGATGAATCAAATCCATGAAAACTGTTGGGGCATTAGCCAATCCAAACGGCATCGATGAAAATGACCACGCTCACGTCCAACCATGGTCTGAACACACGATGCATCAAATCCACGAAAACTGCTGGGGCATTAGTCAATCCAAACGGCATCACCGTGAACTCAAAGTGGCCATATCGTGTCCGGAATGCTGTCTTTTCACGATCTCCCTCTGCCACTCTAATCTGATGATACCCCGATCTCAAATCAATATTAGAAAACGTAGAAGCGCCTTTCAATTGATCGAATAGATCATCAATCCTCGGCAGTGGATAATGGTTCTTGACCGTGACCTGATTGAGCCCACGATAGTCAATACACATTCGCAAACTCCCATCCTTCTTCTTGACAAAAATCACCGGTGCTCCCCAAGGTGAGATACTCGGCTATATGTAGCCTTTATCAAGTAACTCCTTCAGATGCTCTTTCAACTCCCTCAATTCTACGGGAGCCATACGGTAAGGAGCCTTGGCAATCGGTGCCACCCCTGGTACCAAGTCTATGGCGAATTTTCTTTGCAATGTTATACTCCCTCCATTTTCAAAAAGTTGTAACATTTATGCATTTCACATTATCCAATGCACATTTTTAACGCTTAATATCTCAAATTGCGTAAAAGCAAAAATTATAAAAGTTTGATATTCTAAAACTACACGATTAGACGAATCTAACTAGATCCCATTTGACTATATTTTATCTTGTATAGCTGTGTTAAAAATTTGAGTCAAAGTTACTCAGTGAATAGTAACAACTATGCAAATGTTACAACTATTCCCAAACAGAGGGAGTATATTTGAACACAAAATGTTACACTTGAATATAGAAGGTCTGACGTGATAGCTCGGAGCAACTCGATAAATTATCTAAATTGTAAGTCAAGTGGGTTTGAATTAAATAATTTTGGATTGTTTATAGTCAAGGATCCCTTTAAAATACTTTGTAATTTTCAAAGACCCCCACCCATATAGTTGTAAACAGGGACCCCTTCATAGTTTGACTTTCCAGAATAGGCCCCTATTATTTCCATAATCTAATTAACAAACAAACACAACACTAATTCAAACACAAAAGACAAGAACACAGAAGAAGAGAGGAGAGAAAGAGAGAAAGGAGAAGGGTTGACGAAGATGAAGATACTTGTAATACCCGGGGTTTTTACAACACCCAAAAAAAGTGAAATAAAATTTATTTCCGAGAAGAAAATAATTTATTACAATAAATTATTGCTCGGAAATGGCGTGACCGATAAATTCAAAGAATTCGAACCCAAATTTTGGTCAAGTCGAAATGGGATGAAAGAGGGAAAGGAAGCCCGAAGATATTCCATGGATTAATCCCAAAAGAATTGGAATTAAATTCAAGAGGGAAAAGGATTTTAATTCCGAGAACCCGTGAAGTCGGAAATAATTTAATTAGATAAATTATTGCACGGGAGCCAAAAGACGACAAATTCAAGCCAACGGATTCAAACTCAACGGATTCATGATTTCGAATATGAAATTCATTGGAGTCGAAATAAATTTAAGAAAGGAATCGTAACCCTAGAAATGACCCGAAAAGTCGAACCGAAAACATAGAGGATAGAAACCCGATCGAGAAAAGAAGAAAAGACCCGACGGACCACGCGGACCGCCGAACCGGCCGGTTCGGCCGCCACGCGCTCGCCGCGCGCCGCCCCACGGCCACCGCGCGGAAGAGGGAGACGCGTCCCAGGACTGGTCGCGCGTGCTCCGCGCGGACAAAGCTCTATGTGCGCGCCACCACCGCGCCAGAGGTGCAGGAGGTGTAAACTTTCCTTCCATGGCGATTTTCTTGCCAAAAATCCGACCTCTATCGGTGGCAAGTCGATCACAGCATTCGGGAAGGGCATAAGTTCGGTTTAGCGTGCCCCCATACCATGGTTCTCAGAAAACACACCCTATACTCCCGCAATTTCCTCTCCAAGCCGAAAACCCTTCGAGTTCATTTTCCGGCGAGCATTCCGGCGAAGACGAGACGACCGGGACGAATCCTCTACCCTCTAGAACCTTAGTAAGTAGTATTATAGTGTTTAAGTCTTCCATAAGTCTTAAAAACTCGAAATCTAACCATCATTCTTTTGCTACGATTTCACTTCGGGGGACAAACAAAAAGCGATCGGAGAAATTGGCCGTCCGTCGCGACCCTTGGACGTCCGGAAAGCCCCGACAACAATCCTAATCTCTAACTAGGTAAGTTAAGACCTTACTCTTCAATTTTTGTGGTTTATTGTCGTTTAAAACTTAAGATCTAGACACGTAACTAAAATCGGTTTTCAAAAACCCTATTTTCGTCCAATTTTGGAGACTCGCCTAAAACCCGACCTTCGGGAATTCAAACCGAAAACTTTTCAACATAGATTTTGTTTATAAGACTCTAATCTACCTTTTTTCCAAATTTCAGCCATTGAGATAAAGATTTGATATCCCAAATCGCACCGTAAAGTTTCTGTGATAAAACCGAACGTTTGAATTTTGGACAGATTTATTGACTCGACTTGATGCATATTTTTCACCCGTTTTAGAATCGATTCAACTTTGTATATAAAATTGTGTCTAGATTATGCATATAAAATTTCATGAATTTTGGAGTTCATTTGATATGTCAAAACGGACTTTTTCAGAACCTGTTCTAAACCGATTTTTGAATCCGCGCGTATGCAGCGTTTTGGTGTCGACTTTTGAACATATAAATTCATTATTTCCAAAATCTTAAAACATGAAAGTTGTTCATTAAGGTGTTATGTACATCCTGTAAAAATTTCGGACCAATTGGATATGAAATGAATTTTTAATTGGCGTCGCACGTAACTGTGTCGGAATCAGTCTTTTGGACAGAAATCTTCTTTTGTAAAGAACTCGAAATTTGAGTCACTTCGAAACCTTATTTCCAAAAACTTAAAACATGAAAGTTGTTAGTATGTGCGTTCTTGAGCTACTGTGTAAATTTCAGAATTTTTGATTTAAAGATGAATTTTTAATTGAGAACGGCGTAAACTGTGTCGAATCGGATTTTTCGAACTTGAGAAAACTCGAACTACGAAATGCGATATCGAATATTTTGTAACATTGAAATATGAACTTTCGAAAAATCCCGTTCACTAGGCTGAGCCGATCTTCATGCTATCATTATTTTTGAGACTGCCTCGTTAGTGGTCTCCCTACTATCTGAGATTGCCTCGTTAGTGATCTCCTTATTATGCCAAAACGGCAGTTGTGCACATGGCCTGCCAAAACGGCAGTGAGAAATACACGGCCTGCCCGAATGGCAGTGAAACCGCTTGAAAAGCCTGTCAAACGACAGTTGATATACACGCCTGTCAAACTGACAGTAGATATACACGGCTTGCCAAAATGGCAATCGATATACACGGCTTGCCAAAATGGCAATCGATATACACGGCTTGCCGGAATGGCAATCGAGATACATGGCTAGCCAAAACGGTAGTCAACACTGATACGGCTGCGGCCGCCGGCTCACCGGCTAACTGATTATGATTATTGAGATTGCCTCGTTAGTGATCTCCCCGGTATGGTGTCCTCTTCTTAGTTTGCGGGATAAAAATCTAAAAGACTTGTGTGCGTATTTAATTATGCTGAAATTATTTATCACGTTTTTAAATTATGCTTCTAAATTACGTTTTTAAATTATGCTTTTAAATTACGCTTTAAAATTAAGTCCTTAAATTATGTATTCTCGTCTTGAATAATTAATCGTGTTCTTCCGCTGCGAGTAAACTATGAATTTTAAATTAATTTCGGAATGCATGAAAAGTGTAATTTTAATTAAACACATGTAACCCCTCAAATTGTTTAGTTAGGGATTAACTTACTCAGTATTTTATATACTGATAACCCGTTGTTTATTTTTCTATTACAGAGTACGGAGTATGATCATGCATCGGGAGATCACTTTGGACATTTAGTATTTATTTTACATGACTTGCATACGGGCTTGTTAACCCGACTTTGGCCATGTCGGCCCTATCTTTAAATTTCCGCTGCAAATTTGTTATTATTATTACATGTGTGGATGATGTTATATTATTATTTTAAGCAATTCCGGACTTGTTTTTTTAAAACTTTTTCCAAAACCCATAGCCTTGCATCTCTTTAGCAAGCTCGGAGAATCCATGTCTTGCTAGGGAGGTGTGGCGGTGGCATCCCGGCCTGGGTTATCAAATCCGGGGTGTTACAAAGTGGTATCATAGCCCGGACTATTTTTAAAGCTAGTATTATTATTATTATTAAACTATTATTTTAAAAACTAGTATTATTTTTAAAACCATTATATTTTTAAGGCTATTATTTTTTTAGCCTAAATTTTAAAAGCCCAATTTTTGAAAGCCACATTTTATTTAATTATTTTTAACCCAAATTTTTAGCCCAATACTTATATTTTTATTGGAGCCCAAAATCTATTATTGGCCCAATATAGAGGCCCAAGACTTTTAACTATTATTTTTAAGTTTTTAAAGCATCATTTCCATGGAATAAGTTTTGTTTTAAAACCCATGGAAAATATGTACACAAATTATTTTGACAAGTCTAAATCATATTACATGAAAAATTTTTTTCCGGGAGGGGGGATTCACATGCATACACACATATTTGCGCTAACCTTTTTATGTGAACTATCAGTATTAAATAACATTCCTAGTTGTAGATGTCGGCTTCACATCTACTTAGTGGTGCTAACTTGGGACTAATTTTGCTTAAGTCATAGATGTTGAACAAGAATACTTAGCGTGCCCACGTCTATCATTCTCCCCTACCATTCCTACCTTTTAGATCTTCTTGACTCTAACGTGCCTTAGATTAGAAGCTTATCTTTGCGTGCTTTTAAAACAGAGAATGGCACCTAGGGGAAGACCAATGAATGTAATCCCAAACAACATTGACTCTGACCTCCCCAACATGCCGAACGATAATGAGATTCCTCAGAACGTAGGAGGGCGAGTGCCTCATGTTCCCAACAATATGGATGAGCGTCTAAGGACTGTCGAGGAAGTTCTCGTAGTATTAGGAAATGCTGAAGTGCAACGTGCACAAGCGGGTGTACCACCACTATTAACCCAAGTCAACTACTTAGCCTTGGTAAACCCTTACCAACCACCCCACTACGCCGGCGAAGAGGACCCGGCTCAGCTAGAGGAATGGATACGGACGTTCGATAAGCTGTTGAACGCCGTAAAGTGTCCCGACGGGGAAAAGGTTCACGTAGCTTCATACTACTTAGGAGGCGAGGCAGATGATTGGTGGCAAGCCACCCAATGGAAACGTGCGGAGTACAACGAGCCCTACACATGGTCAGAATTCACGGATCTGCTTAGGGATCATTTTTATCCCATGAGCATGAAGGCTGCCATGTACGAGGAATTTCTGGCACTAAGGCAAGGAGGAAAAACGGTCCAAGAATACTATAACCGTTTCAAGGAGTTGGTGCGGTTCGCACCGAGACTGGTGCCAACTGATGTAGAGAAGGCACAAAAGTTCGAGATGGGACTGAACCTATCTATTAGAGAGGTGATCACGGGTGAGCACTACCCTGACCTACAAGCTGTGTATGATCGTGCAGTAGCGGTTGCACGAGTTCAAGGACTGAAACGGAAATCGATAGATGGGACTAACCAAGGACCACAAGGAGGATACAAGAGGAATAAGGACCATGTTCGTAGAAGAAACTCGAACCAACCACATCAAAACGACAATGGACGAAACAAGGGGATAGTCTTCAACCATGGTGACTATGCGCCACCAAGTCCAAAGTGTGGTAAACCACACTATGCGAGAGGATGCCCTCAGCCTGGAGCATGCCTTCGGTGCGGTCGACATGGTCATCAGCTGCATGACTGTCGGACGCGAATAGAAAACATAAACAGGAGAGAGGACGTGACCACTCGGCCCAAGCAACCGTAAGGAGTTTTCAAGCATCGATAACTGCATTTATTGTTGAGTTCGACTCGACGAATTGTATCCAATCAAAAATAAACAAGTTCAAATTGTTTTGAACTACGTAATGACTTGATCCCTTCACAGGGTGCGTAGGCAACTTGGAAATTTCAAATCTGGGTTCAGTCAAATAATAACAAACAACAACACACATTAATACAATCACGCAACCAAACAATGTCCGAGCTCGCGAGGAGCTAACGCCCAACTTCGAGGACGAAGTTGATTCCTAAGGGGGAGAGGATGTAACACCCGAGAAATTTAATTCACGTTCAAAGGAATTGAATTAATTCCTTGTGGAAGACGTTTATCCTTAAGGAAAGTAGATGGAAATACCCCAACATTAAATTGAGCCCAAAAGAAAGCGAGGGCGCAACTTCGGGGACAAAGTTGAGTCTTAAGGGGGGTAGACTATAATACCCGGGGTTTTTACAACGCCCAAAAAAAAATGAATTAAAATTTATTTCCGAGAAGAAAATAATTTATTACAATAAATTATTGCTCGGAAATGGCGTGACCGATAAATTCAAAGAATTCGAACCCAAATTTTGGTCAAGTCGAAATGGGATGAAAGAGGGAAAGGAAGCCCGAAGATATTCCATGAATTAATCCCAAAAGAATTGGAATTAAATTCAAGATGGAAAAGGATTTTAATTCCGAGAACCCGTGAAGTGGAAATAATTTAATTAGATAAATTATTGCACGGGAGCCAAAAGACGACGAATTCAAGCCGACGGATTCAAACTCGACGGATTCATGATTTCGAATATGAAATTCATTAGAGTCGAAATAAATTTAAGAAAGGAATTGTAACCCCAGAAATGACCCGAAAAGTCGAACCGAAAACGTAGATGATAGAAACCCGATCGAGAAAAGAAGAAAAGACCCGACGGACCACGCGGACTGCCGAACTGGCCGGTCCGGCCGCAACACGCTCGCCGCGCGGCCACCGCACGGAAGAGGGTGACGCGTCCCAGGGCTGGTCGCGCGTGCTCCGCACGGACAAAGCTCTATGTGCGCGCCACCACCGTGCCAGAGGTGCAGGAGGTGTAAACTTTCCTTCCATGGCAATTTTCTTGCAAAAAATCCGACCTCTATCGGTGGCAAGTCGATCACAGCATTAGGGAAGGGCATAAGTTCGGTTTAGGGCGCCCCCATACCCATGGTTCTCAGAAAACACACCCTATACTCCCGCAAATTCCTCTCCAAGCCGAAAACCCTTCGAGTTCATTTTCCGGCGAGCATTCCGGCAAAGACGGGACGACCAGGACGAAGCCTCTACCCTCTAGAACCTTGGTGTATTATAGTGTTTAAGTCGTCCATAAGTCTTAAAAACTCGAAATCTAACCATCATTCTTTTGCTACGATTTCACGTCGGGGGACGAACAAAAAGCGATCAGAGAAATTGGCCGTTCGTCGCGACCCTAGGACGTTCGGAAAGCCCCGACAACAATCCTAATCTCTAACTAGGTAAGTTAAGACTTTACTCTTCAATTTTTGTGGTTTATTGTCGTTTAAAACTTGAGATCTAGACACGTAACTAAAATCGGTTTTCAAAAACCCTATTTTCGTCCAATTTTGGAAACTCGCCTAAAACCCGACCTTCGGGAACTCAAACCGATAAATTTTCAACATAGATTTTGTTCATAAGACTCTAATCTACCTTGTGTCCAAATTTCAGCCATTGACATAAAGATTTGTTATCCCAAATCGCACCGTAAAGTTTCTGTGATAAAACCGAACGTTTGAATTCTGGACAGATTTATTGACTCGACTTGATGCATATTGCATTTCTAAACAAAAGTTGTAGATAATTGTGTCTAGATTATGCATATAAAATTTTATGAATTTTGGAGTTCATTTGATATGTCAAAACGGACGTTTTCAGAACCTGTTCCAAACCGATTTTTGAATCCGCGCGTATGCAGCGTTTTGGTGTCGACTTTTGAACATCTAAAATTCATTATTTCCAAAATCTTAAAACATGAAAGTTGTTCATTCAGGTGTTATGTACATAACTGTGTCGGCGTCGCACGTAACTGTGTCGCACGTAACATGAAAGTTGTTCATTCAGGTGTTATTTCGGACCAATTGGATTTGAAATGAATTTTTAATCGGCGTCGCACGTAACTGTGTCGGAATCAGTCTTTTGGACAGAAATCTTCTTTTGTAAAGAACTCGAAATTTGACTCATTTCGAAACCTTATTTCCAAAAACTTAAAACATGAAAGTTGTTTGTATGTGCGTTCTTGAGCTACTGTGTAAATTTCAGAATTTTTGATTTAAAGATGAATTTTTAATTAAGAAAGGCGTAAACTGTGTCGAATCAGATTTCTCGAACTTGAGAAAACTCGAACTACGAAACGCGATATCGAATATTTTGTAACATTGAAATATGAACTTTCGAAAAATCCCGTTCACTAGACTGAGCCGATCTTCATGCTATCATTATTTTTGAGACTGCCTCGTTAGTGGTCTCCCTACTATCTGAGATTGCCTCGTTAGTGATCTCCTTATTATGCCAAAACGGCAGTTGTGCACATGGCCTGCCAAAACGGCAGTGAGAAATACACGGCCTGCCCGAATGGCAGTGAAACCGCTTGAAAAGCCTGTCAAACGACAGTTGATATACATGCCTGTCAAACTGACAGTAGATATGCACGGCTTGCCAAAATGGCTATCGATATACACGGCTTGCCAAAATGGCAATCGATATACACGGCTTGCCGGAATGGCAATCGAGATACATGGCTAGCCAAAACGGTAGTCAACACTGATACGGCTGCGGCCGCCGGCTCACCGGCTAACTGATTATGATTATTGAGATTGCCTCGTTAGTGATCTCCCCGGTATGGTGTCCTCTTCTTAGTTTGCCGGATAAAAATATAAAAGACTTGTGTCTTATTTAATTATGTTGAAATTATTTATCACGTTTTTAAATTATGCTTCTAAATTACGTTTTTAAATTATGCTTTTAAATTACGCTTTAAAATTAAGTCCTTAAATTATGTATTCTCGTCTTGAATAAATTAATTGTGTTCTTCCGCTGCGAGTAAACTATGAATTTTAAATTAATTTCGTAATGCATGAAAAGTGTAATTTTAATTAAACACATGTAACCCCTCAAATTGTTTAGTTAGGGATTAACTTACTCAGTATTTTATATACTGATAAAACCCGTTGTTTATTTTTCTATTACAGAGTACGGAGCATGATCATGCATCGGGAGATCACTTTGGACATTTAGTATTATTTTACATGACTTGCATACGGGCTTGTTAACCCGACTTTGGCCATGTCGGCCCTATCTCTAAATTTGCGCTGCAAATTTGTTATTATTATTACATGTGTGGATGATGTTATATTATTATTTTAAGCAATTCTGGACTTGTTTTTTAAAACTTTTTCCAAAACCCATAGCCTTGCATCTCTTTAGCAAGCTCGGAGAATCCCTGTCTTGCTAGGGAGGTGTGGCGGTGGCATCCCGACCTGGGTTATCAAATCCGGGGTGTTACAATACTCTCTGCTAATCTCGGTCGATTCAAACAAAGAAGACATCTCGGTTCAAGGTTAGCCCTAATTTCAACAAATTGAGTATTTCAAAGAGAGTGAGGAGGAAGCAATATTGTCACAGGTGAAAGGGAGAAATACCACAAGAGGAAAACAAGAAAGAGAGAACCAAGAGAAGCATTTGCTTGGAGAAGAGCATTTTCGATTTCACCCATAGTTTGAAGCAACAACGGCACCGAAGAAAAAGGCGGAGATGTACAAAGAAGAACCCACGGTCTCGACCTCAACTACAGGTTGGGTGAAACTTCAAATATTTTTTTTTTTGGTTGGTTGGTTGAAGAATATTAGTTGCATTGATTGTGGGAGATTAGATGGATTTATATGAATCGATAAATGTTAGTTGAGTTGGTGTTTGTGGGAGCTGATTGATTTGTTCTTGATTTGGGGAATTTGTGGGGAGATTATTTTGATGAATGCTAGCAATTTATTGTGCACATAATGTGTTTGATAAAATATCACATATGTTTTGCTTTTCTGAAACCCCCAAAATTGAGGTATATTGTTGTGTTAATGAATTTTAGTTTTTTTCTTCTTCTTCTTCTTCTTCTTCTTCTTCTTTTTTTTTGGTTGTAAATTGTAATGATTATGAGTTGTGAAATTTAGTTTTGACAATATTTCATGTGAGAAAAGTATATAGAATATTGTGGTAGATGTTGGCTTTGTTATGATATATGTTTGTAATAATTATTTTTCAAATGTGGTAAAGTGTTATTATTAGTTGTGGTAAATTGTCATCGCAGAATGTGGTAAAATAAATGACTGAAATGTGGTAAATTTCATATGATTTTTGAGAACTCGTATGGGGACGTCCAGAAGGACGGTCTCGGTGACCGTCTAATGGGAGATTTTTCGTAGAAACGGCCTAGGGACGGTCTAAAAAAAATTCCATGAACCGTCATTCACTCATTGAAATGACCTAGTTGTGAGGATGTTGTAAGGACGGTAATATGGACGGTCCAGAAGTCGACCGCAGGCCATCCCCATGTGATTGTGTTCATCAGTTCATGTAGGACGGTTTAGGGACGGACCATCCCTAATTTCCCAGGACTGTGTGCACCACACTGTAAACTGCTCCGTGGTAACGAGTTTGGGTTGAGTTTGGTAAGAAGCCAATGCAAAATGTGGTAAACTATATAGGTAAATCTTGGTAGAACCCAACATTGTGTGTTGTAAAGCATCAAATCAAGAATGCGGTGACCTACTTAAAGCCCGACACTATTTTTGGTAAAAAGATATAGGTTGAACATGGTAAAACCCCTCATTGTGTGTGGTAAACATTATAAGTAAAACATGGTAAAACCAAACGTGGTTGATGGTAAATGATACTTCCTCCGTCTCGTTAGAATTGTTACATTTGATGTTTGGGCACTATTCACTGTTGAAGTTCGATTCAAATTTTTATCATAGTTATGTAAGAGATAATATAGTCAAGTGACATGTTGTTAGATTCGTCTAATCTTGTACTTTTAGAATATCAAAATTGTATAATTCTTTATTGTACACAATTTAAATTATTAACCGTTAAAAATGTGTATCAGCATGCGTGTCAGGTGGGTCCGTAACAATTATAATGAGATGGAGGTAGTATAGGATAACATGGTAAACCCCAACACTGTTGTTGGTAAATGATATAACAATAATATGGTAAACTCCAACACTGTTTTCGGTAAATATAACATATAAATTTGAAATAAAGTAAAAGAAAATATTTTGAAAATAAAAATATTGAAAGAAAAATACTAAATAAAAATAACTTTTACAAATGAATATAAGATTTAATAAATTTAAATAATTTTTAAAACTAAAATTTTTTGAATAAAAAATTTAGTATATTTTCACTGAACTAAATTTTTAAATTAAAGAAAAAATATATTTGAAAAATGAAATTCAACTATATATTAATTAGAATAAAATAAAGTATTATTCTTTACCATCTATATAGCTACCATTTACCACGTCGGGATATCATTCTTTATCATATATATGACTATACATTTACCACAATACAGTATGAAATATACCACGTATATTTGTAATCATTTACCAATGTATACGATAATTGATTACCACTGTAATGAACAAGGTAAAAAGTGTACTTTCAAGATATTAGGACGGGTTGTGGACGCTTCCAATGCACCGTCCAGTTGACCGTCCTCCACTCCCACAACACTTCGATTAAATGTTTACCAAACCCATCCTTTATGCTTACCACGTTTGGCTAAAAGCCTTACTATCGTTACTTGTGCATTACTGTATAGTGGTATCAATAAAACCACACCGAACTACTTAAACAAAAAAGCTTACCACGAGGGAAAAAAGCTTGAAAAAAATGTAAAAGCTACGAACGTTGAATCTCAACTGGAGAATTTAGTGAAACATATAACAGTATTAGGAAACAAGAATAAGTTCGAAGTGAGTTGACCTTGTAACTAAGGAAGTACTTAGAAGATTCTCCTTATGAAGGCAATGTGAGATGTGGACCTATATGCTTCTTTCAAGTATATACATACATTTGGATTCATGGTAATTATACATGTGGTCATAATTTTAATAAATTGAGATAATATGACAATACATAATCCATTTAGACATAATAATGACTTCGGTTTTGAACCCTAATCCCTCGAACGGATAAATTTACCATGCTTGCTTTTGTGGTTTACCACATTTATAGTACATGGCATACCATAAGTTTAGGATAAGGCTACCACAATCTTATTCGACAACTTACCACAAAATCTCTTAAAAACCCTAAACCTTAAACCCCACGATCTTAAAAAACCTAAACCCTACAATCATAAAAATCCCAAACCCTTAAAAACCCTAAACCCTACACTCTTACCATGCTCATGGCACTGTATTTGCCACACTTACATTTTGTTGCATACCACACGAAGTTAGAATATTTACCACGTTCCTTTTACATGGCTTACCACCATCGCCATATTTTTACCACTTGAAAGTCCACCCGTTACCACATAGAACATGTCTTGGCTACCACATACTTATAATTTTTTTTACCACACGTCCTTCATGGGTTACCACATAATCTTATACGAATCATCACATAATTCCCATGTTGGTTGCAACAATCTAACACGGTAAACGGCGACCGTCTATAGAAGAACGTCCGTCTATGCTCTGTTTATAGAAATAAACAAGATGGTTAAGGGACGGTCCGTCCCAACCCTCCCAGGACCGTTCGGAGTCTTATGTTACAGACATAAAGGAAAGGACGGTGCGAACACTGTCATTAAAACCGTCCTCAAGTCCGGAGACCAATAGATAGACAGTAACAGTGTTGGGATGTTCCAAGCTAACCATCCTTAGTATAGTCGTATTTTGTAAGGATTATACTGGAATTATGGTAACCAACATTAGAAACGCTTGATAACTTGCGGTAAGCTTTCTAGGATCTACGTGGTAACATAGTATAGCCGTATGTGGTAAAGATTATACTAGAATTATGGTAACCCACATTAGGATTGTGTGGTAACCCGGCATAAATTTGAGTGGTAAACCATATAATTTGTGCGTCTGTAACACCCGAGAAAAACGTTAAGAGGAATTGGAACTAATTTAGCTAGATTAATTATGGCACGGAAATGTTACGAGCGTTAAACCCGAGCTCGTAACGAATTTAAGATAAAGATTTCGAACCGGTAACGACCCGAGGAGTCGAGCCAACACGTAGAGGATAGAAAACCGATAGAGAAAAGAAGAAAAGACCCGACGGACCACGTGGACCGCCGAACCGGCCGGTCCGGCCGCCACGCGCCGCCGTGCGGCCACCGCGCGGAAGGAGGAGACGCGTCCCAGGACTGGTCGTGCGTGCTCCGCGCGGACATTTCTATACGTGCGCGTCACCACCGCGCCAGAGGTGCAGGAGATGTAAAACTTTCCTTCCATGGCGATTTTCTTGCCAAAAATCCGATCCCTATCAATGGCAACCGGATCCCAGCCTTAGGAAAGGCTAAAAGAGGGTATTGGGGGCGTCCAATCCACATTCTCACAGAAAACCACAAGTCTTTCCCTTCATTCTTCCTCTCCAAGCCAAAATCTCTTCGACTCCACTTTCCGGCGAGTATTCCGGCAACGAGGAGGCAAACGGGACGAAGCCTCTGCTTTCTAGACCTTTGGTAAGTCATGTTATAGTGTTCAGTTTGTCCATAAACCTTAACAACTCGAAATCGAACATCCTTTCCTTTGCTATGATTTCACGTCGGGGGAGAACAAAAAGCGATCGGAGAAGTTGGCCGTTCGTCGCGACCTTAGGACATCCGGAAATCCCTTACAGCGACCCTATTCTCCAACTAAGTAAGTTAAGACCTTACTCTTCAATTTTTGTGGTTTATTGTCGTTTAAAACTTAAGATCTAGACACGTAACTAAAATCGGTTTTCGAAAACCCTATTTTCGACCAATTTTAGAAACTCGCCTAAAACCCGACCTTCGGGAATTCAAACCAAAAACTTTACAACATAGATTTTGTTCATAAGACTCTAATCTACCTTGTGTCCAAATTTCAGCCATTGACATAAAGATTTGTTATCCCAAATCGTGCCGTAAAGTTTCTGTAATAAAACCGAACGTTTGAAATCTGGACAGATTTATTGACTCGAATTTATGCATATTTTTCACCCATTTTTAGATCGATTCAACTTTGCATTTATAAACAAACATTGTAGAGAATTGTGTCTAGATTATGCATATAAAATTTCATGAATTTTGGAGTTGATTTGATATGTCAAAACGGACGATTCTAGAACCTGTTCTAAACCGATTTTCGAATCCGCGCGTATGCAGCGTTTTGGTGTCGACTTTTGAAAATCTAAAATTCATTATTTCCCAAATCTTAAAACATGAAAGTTGTTCAATAAGGTGTTATGTACATCCTGTAAAAATTTCGGACCAATTGGATTTGAAATGAATATTTAATCGGCGTCGCACGTAACTGTGTCGGAATCAGTCCTTTGGACAGAAATTCCCTTTTTTAAAGAACTCGAAATTTGACTCACTTCGAAACCTTATTTACAAAAACTTAAAACATGAAAGTTGTTTGTATGTGTGTTCTTGAGCTACAGTGTAACTTTCAAAATTTTTGGTTTAAAGATGAATTTTTAATTAAGAAAGGCGTAAACTGTGTCGAATCGGATTTTTCGAACTTGAGAAAACTCGAACTACGAAACGCGATATCGAATATTTTGTAACATTGAAATATGAACTTTCGAAAAATTCCGTTCACTAGGCTGAGCCGATCTTCATGCTATCATTATTTTGAGACTGCCTCGTTAGTGGTCTCCTTACTATCTGAGATTGCCTCGTTAGTGATCTCGCACGCTGTGTTATTTGGATCGCCTCGTTAGTGGTCCTACTATTTTTGAGACTGCCTCGTTAGTGGTCTCCCATTTATTTGGACTGCCTCGTTAGTGGTTATACGATTTGAGATTGCCTCGTTAGTGATCTCCCCGGTATGGTGTCCTCTTCTTAGTTTGCGGGATAAAATATAAAAGACTTGTGTGCGTGTTTAATTATGCTTAAATTTTATTTACCATGTTTTAAATTATGCTTCTAAATTACGTTCTTAAATTATGCTTTTAAATTATGCTTTTAAATTAAGTCCTTTAATTATGTATTCTCATCTTGAATAAATTAATCATGTTCTTCCGCTGCGAGTAAACTATGAATTTTAAATTAATGCATGAAAAGTGTAATTTTAATTAAACACGTGTAACCCCTTGAATTGTTTAGTTAGGGATTAACTTACTCGGTATATTTTTATACTGATAAACCCGTTGTTATTTTTCTTTTACAGAGTATGTCGAGTGACGCATGCACTTGCACTTGGGGGAAAACTTTTTATGAACATTTTTATTCACTGCATTTATTACTGTTTTACCGGGCCTGTTGAACCCGAGGTTTGGCCGTGTTGGCCGTGATTACTTTTCCGCTGCATTTACTCTATCCCGTGCATGGATGATTATTACTTCCGTATTTTGAATTAAGTATTATTAATTTCCGGACTCAATATTGAAATGTTTTCAAATATTTTACGTACCCATAAGCCTTGCATTTCCTTAGTGAGCTCGGGAAGCCGTGTCTTGCTAGGGAGATGTGGCGGTGACATCCCGGCCTGGGTTATCAAATCCGGGGTGTTACAGCATCGTAAGCTTTCTAGGATCTATGTGGTAACATCGTATAGTCGTATGTGGTAAATCTTATAATAGCAACTGTGGCAACCAACATTAGGACAGTGTGGTAACCTGCTATAAATGGGAGTGGTAAGCCATAGAATTTGTGCGTGATAAGCTTTGTAGGATCTTCGTGGTAACATAGATAGCCGTATGTGGTAAAGATTATACAGGAATTGTGGTAACTAACATTATAAATGCTTGATAACCCACAACAAAAAGTGGTGGTAAAATTGGTATTTGACATTGGTTCTCTTAATTGACAAGACATAGCATAATTATGTCATTCAAAATTTGCTATATTGTAATCAAATTCGGAGTTTTATACATAAATTTCAATTGGAACATTCATCAAATATCTTCCATGCATAAATCTAACATGAAACATAACTCAACATTCCCTCCAACAACAATTTCTTTAACAATCTACTTAATTCAACTTCCGAACCTATTTTAAATCAAAATTTATCCACTAAAAATAAAGTGAAATGCTAAATTTGTTTCTCTCAAGTCGAAATTACAATGAGAACTACAAATTTTGATTGGCAAAACATTCAAAAGTTGTAATTTTATAATGAAATTGAAGGGTTTTACAATAATATCGATTCTAACATTTCATCGAACGCCTTCAATGCATTAAACCCTAAACCCTAAAACCCTCAACATTGGGTACTTAACTGTTGGGGGAATGATGGGGTGGGGAATGGGGTAGCAAATTTGCTACTCGGGTTTTTCACATCAAAAGATGTGCATGAAAAACTATTTTATTTTTAAAAAAATTTGTAAGCATAATCGCCAACATAAGTGGCCAGTACACTACTAGATCTTGCTGGACAGTACATCAAATAAAATGTACTTGCCACTTACCTTGGCGGACAGAGCCAACTGGCTAAGAGAGGCGAATGGCCAGTACACTACTAGATCTTGTTGGAATCATAATGAAGGTAGTGGAGAGGCAGAGGACATAGGGGTATGCCGGCTATTATGGAAGATTAAATGTCTAATGAAGGTGAGACTCTTAGCGTGGAAGTTGATGCATGATGCACTTCCAGTTCGAGCTGTCCTTGCAAACAGAGCTTGCAGCCCTTATTGCGAGAGTGAGATAGAGTCTATAGATCACTTATTTTGTAAATGTGAAATTGTTGGTAAACTTTGGTACCAAGGGATGACATGGTTTGGGGTTGATTGGGTGATTCCTGGTACGGTTAAACTCTTGATGGAGGGGTGGATTGGTTTTGGACCGGAACATGGCGTTAGGGAGGCGTGGATATTGACGGGTATGGCCATCATTTGGACGGTCTGGAAGATGCAAAATGAAGTGGTATTTAAAGGGAAGCAGTTTAATAATAGGCTGGCGGTGGAAGAAGTTAAGTGGAGAGTCGGTACATGGTGGAAAGCAATGCTGAGTGACATAGATGTGAGTATGGTTTATATGGAGGCCAATTTTCCTAAGGGTTTGTCACAAATGAGAAGAGTCAGTTCCAAGGCTCCTCGGCAATGTTTGGTTTGGGAGTGGGCAGGGAGTGGTTGGTGGAAGATCAACACGGATGGGTCATCTATGGGTAACCCTGGGTTGGCAGGGGTGGGAGGTGTCATAAGAGATAAAGAGGGGGAGGTGATTTATATCCTACCAGATCATATAGGTCAAACAAATTCGACCGAAGCCAAATTGACTGCTATCAATCGAGTTTGCAGGGCGTTAATTCGAGATCAAGGTTTTCCACATCCAAAATTGATGTTCGAATGCGATGCTATTAATGTTGTGCGATGACTTAAAGATCCAAGTTCTATCCCATGGAGGTTGCAGTACCTGTTGGCTCCAATTCTAGAGATATTGTGTTTTGCTGGTAAAGTGCAAATAGAACACATTTTAAGGGAGCCCAATGACGTCGCAGATCGATGGGCTAGGCTGGGTGCTGCTGGTGACGGACGGATCGAAAAGTGGTATTAAAGTCGATCAGTTGATAGAAAGCATTGAGTATATTGCAATTTGGTGTAGCCTGATTGTTATGCTTAGCACCTGTGTCCTCGTGTAACGGTAGCAGGGTGTAAAATCCATTGGGACTGTGTATTCGATTTTGTTTTGAGAATAAAACCCGTTCCCACAAAAAAAAAGTGGTGACTTGTTTTTTTTTTCATCTTAATCGCCACCTTAAGTTACAAATTCCTTTTTTAGTTTTTTTTTAAGGTTTTTTAATCTTTGTCATGATATTTAATTTATTTTTCAAAGTATAAATGGCATATAAATACTCATTCGTTCCTCTTGTATTGTTCCATTTGGACTTTTTATACTGTTCATTTTATAAGTCTGACCTAAATTTTTCTTGCAATTATATATTAAAAATTATAGTCAAGTGTGTAACACCCCGGTTTTTGGTCACTCAGGTCCGGATGTCACCGCCACACCTCCCTAGCAAGACACGGTTTCTCCGAGCTTGCTAAAGAGATGCAATGCTATGGTTTTTCAGAATTTAAAACATTCAAACAGCCCATTTATATATAATTTGAAAATAATATCATTACAGTTGCAGCGGAAAATAATATTTACATACATAATGCAGCGGAATATAAAAATAGGGCCAACATGGCCTAATCACGGGTTAAACAGGCCCGTTCATGCAAGTTCTAGTCTAAAGCAAAATTTAAGAATAAAGTATTCCCCAAAATTCCCATGAATGCATATGATGATGCATATTCTTCAGCTCTGAAAGAAAAGGGAAACAATATGGTTTGGTCAGCAAAAACTTGCTGAGTAAGTTAACACATACATGAGTATGGGGTTTAAAAGCCTTTAATTAAATTTAAAGAAAACATGTTCATACAAGAAAATAATTTAATCCATCTAATAATAATTTAATTGCATAATTTAAAAGACAAGGATTTCCATAAGATCATAATTCAACAACATGATAAAATAATCGCAAGACATAATTTAAAGGCATAATTTAAATAAGGAAAATATTCAAGTATTTCAGGATTTCATTCTTCCACTCTTGTTCAATATGATCTAGTATAATTTGATCTTGGGGAATCGAACCCGCAAGAATTTAAATGCATCCTAGGGAATCAAACCCGTAGGGATCAACACACGTCCTGGGGAATCGAACCCGCATGAAGACAGACAATCGCCCTTGGGGAATCGAACCCTCGAGAACTCAAATACATCCTAAGGAATTGAACCCATAGGAATCAACACATATCCTGGGGAATCGAACCCGCAGGAAAACACACCTGGGGAATCGAACCCACAAGGTTTGACACGGACATCCTGGGGAATCGAACCCGTAGGGACACAGACGCCTTGGGGAATCGAACCCGCAAGGTCCAAACAAGTTTCGCAAATTTCACAAGTTCTCAACATATAATTTCACTAGTCGCTGTTTTGCTCCAAAAATATTTAAAAACTCATTTTAAGTCAGAACATTCTGAAAATTTACCGGTGACTACAGAATACATAGACGAACAAGTTTTGTGTTTTAACTTTTTCGATCCGAGTTAAGGAAACAAGTCAAAAACGTCGATTTCCATCAGGTTATTATTCTGTCCGAAAACTACACAGCAACAGTTTCTAAATTTCGAAATCTACCATAGCAAACGAACTCCAAATTTGATGAAATTTTACAGGGAGATGCTTAAGACATATATCTACAAGTTTTATGTTCAACAAAAGATCTAATTCACCATATATAATGGTCAAAAACGCCAACAAGTTCGGGCCAAGAATCTGTCAAGATTTCAAGATCAAAATTTAGAACAGTTCGGTTTGGAGTCAAATTCCGATATCAAACCTCAACGAAAAATTCCAAAAATTTACATAGGTGTTCTTAACGTATAGATCTACAACTCTTATGTTTAACACCAATCCTAAATCGGTCTAGATCTAAGGTAAAAATCAACCTCAAGTTCGGATAAAGAATCTATCACCGTTTCAAGATCTAACTCAAAGGCATGTTCGTTTGCGGTCGTTTTCGGATATCAAAACACGATAAAAAATTATGAAATTTTTACAGTAGATAGATCTATGTCTTAGCAACGTTTTTTGTGTTTTACGTTATCTCGTTTAAACAGATTTACGGTTCGGAAAAATAGTGCAACAACGCTGTGCCGTAGGTTTTCTCCGTTGACAGATTTTTGGGTTGTTTAATTAGATCTCTACGTTTGGTTGTGTTTTAATCACCCAAAACCATAGTAAGTATTAACTTACAGATCTTTGGTCGTCCGGGAACGTCGATTCGGAGGCGTGGCTTCCAGTCCACCGTTTATCTCTTCGGTCCGTCGGATTCTTCGTTCTCGATCCGATTCGGGGTGTAGAAAGGAAAGAGAATGAGGTTAGAATTCGTTTTCGAATCGAGAATGGAAAAAGGAATAGATTGGATCTTACCACGACGATAGAAGACTCCCAATTTTCGTCCAAGTCAGTCCTTCTCATTGGTTTTGTGCCTCCGACGACTCCGGGATTAGGGTTCGATGTGTAGAGAGATTCGTAGGGTTTTTAAAAAGTGTTCGGGATTGATTAAGAGGGTTATTTATAGATGTGTAAGACCTAGGGGACGTCCAAAGGCTGCCCCTAAGTATCTTGAACCGAAAGGAAAGCAACCGAAGTCGAAAAATCCGGATTCGGGCGAGTGAATCTCGCAACGGGCGTTTATGTTGAGTGGCGCGGGGTTGGCGTGGGGTTTGTGGAAACCCCGCGCGGAGACCGCGCGGACCCGGAATGGGCTTTGTCCTGGGCCGGGCCGTGCTATCCTTTGGGCCTTTCCTCTTCCTCCTTTCTTTTGGGCCTTTGTCTTCTCTTTGGGCCTTTTCTTCTTCTATTTTCTTGGACTATCTCTTGGACTTTAAATCCTATTTTAAATTTATTTGGGATCTTAAATTAATTTCGGGTTCGAAATATTAAGTCCATCTATATTTGGTTCCCGTGCAATAATTTATTTAATTAAATTATTTTAGACTTCACGGGTTCTTGGATATTTAATTCCTTCTTGAATTAAATTCCATTTCTCATTTCTTATGATTCTATATCTATTTATTTATCTTATTTATTTATTATATTTATTTATTGTTTATTTATTTATTTATGTTATGTTGCAAAATTTCCGGGTATTACAGAGTGTGATCTTGTCGAAGTATATTTTATAAAATTTTTAGTTTAACAAATGCATTGGACTGCGTGTCGAAAAGTTTTGGAACAATACTAATGGGACAAGGGAGTATAATAATAAGTGGGTCCCATAAATACTTACTTTTTGGATATTGTTGTTGTGGGAAGTGTTTTATTTAAAGTATAGATATTTAATTTTCGAGTTGGCGCTGATGTGACACCTAAATACCTGGAGGTACTATCGTTGGAGAAGGCCTTACAGGGCGTTAATTCGAGATCAACGCTCCCCACACCCAAAATCGATGTTCGAATGCGATGCGATTAATGTTGTGCGATGACTTAAAGATCCAAGTTCTATCCCATGGAGGTTGCAGTACCTATTGGCTCCAATGCTAGAGATATTGTATTTTGCTGGTAAAGTGCAAATAGAACAAATTTTAAGGGAGCCCAATGACGTCGTAGATCAATGGGCTAGGCTGGGTGCTGCTAGTGACGGACGAATCGAAAAGTGGTATTAAAGCCGATCAGTTGATAGAAAACATTAAGTGTATTGAAATTTGGTGTAGCCTGATCGCTATGCTTAGCACCTGTGTCCTCGCGTAACGGCAGCAGGGTGTAAAATCCATTGGGACTGTGTATTCGATTTTGTTTTGAGAATAAAACCCGTTCCCACAAAAAAAAAAAAGTGGAGACTTATTTTTTTTCATGTTAATCGCCACCTTAAGTTGAAAATTCCTTTTTTTAGTTTTTTTTTTAAAGTTTTTTTTAATATTTGTCATGATATTTAATTTATTTTTTAAAGTATAAATGGCATATAAATACTCATTCGTTCCTCTTGTATTGTTCCATTTGGACTTTTTATACTGTTCATTTTATAAGTTTGACCTAAATTTTTCTTGCAATTATTTATAAAAAATTATAGTCGAGTGTGATCTTGTCGAAGTATATTTTATAGAATTTTTAATTTAACAAATGTATTGGACTACGTGTCAAAAAGTTTTGGAATAATACTAATGGGACAAGGGAATGTAATAATAAGTGGGTCTCATAAATACTTACTTTTTGGATATTATTGTTGGGGAAGTGTTTTATTTATAGGTATAGATATTTAATTTTTGAGTTGGCGCTTATGTGACACCTAAATACCTGGAGGTATTATCGTTAGAAAAGGCCTTACAGTCAAACACCCCCCCCCCCCCCCCCCCCCCATTTCTTTCTCCTGACGCCCCAACTTGTAAATTGTAATACTAAGATCAAGTTAATTATAAAATTAGTAAAGTGAATTAATAGTATGTAGTGAAATTTCTATAATACCCTCTATTTGGAAAGAGAAAATGGAACGTTGGAACACAAACCCTCCAATCTCTCCATCACGATCACTCTCCTGTGAGAGAAGGAGCAGCGCCAATCTTCAAGGAGTGGTTGACGGTCGACGGCAACGAAATGGTGATAGTAGTGGAATGAGGAAGCCATTCTAGGGCTTGGGAAGGTTTGAGGTATGTGGCAATTTTTTTGTGTGTGTTGCAAATAGCATTGTGAAATAAACATAGGATTGAAAAGGGGGTCATGTTATTCCGATAAATTATAATTTGACACAAATTGACTAAAACCTTCATAACATTGTTGAATGAAATTCTCCTCCATAGAAAAGCGAATACGCAACAAGATTAAATAAACAAAAAGTTTATATACTTGCAAGTTTTAAAAAAGTATTTGGATTCCAATTAGAGTATAGAGGGCATTGAGACACCACGCCACCAACTCATTGATTTAAATTTTGTTTCCATTTTGCTTGAACAATTTTTTTTATTATTATTATTATTAGTTTAATTTATAGTTATGAATAATTAAATGCAGTTAGAATTTGTTTTAATAGAAGTGGTTGCTATTTCATTTATTGACAAATAAAATTAACACATAATCAATCAGTCCATGGGGTTGGCCTCGTCTTAGATTCTTCCTTTACATTCATTGTGGTTTCCAAACCACAACATTTGATTTTGGCATTCATTGGTTTGAGATTTTGTTCGTATTTTACTTTTGGGAATTTAGTCTCTGCCTCTCTCTTTCAACATCTAGATATATATTGATGTGGGTTTCGATTAGGATTTATGTTTAGATGTCCTTTAAAATCATTTGTTTAGCGCGCATGGGAATGGTTTCTTGCTTTCGGCTCTGCACCAACATTAGGCACATACATTTTTTTGTTCATGGTAATAGGTTTTCCGCTCAGCTGTGCATATTTAAAATTTTAGGTTTTATTTTGTGGGATTCTTGCTTTGTGTTTTAGTCATAATTTCTCACAGTTCTAGAATTCTTAATTTTTCTCAAGAATGTTGTTGCGTTGGATGACAATAGTCCGAGTCAGAACCGTGAACCGAGCAAGACCCGAGCTTGGATTGGGTCTTGGGTCTTGGCTGACCCATACTCGACTCACTGTCATCCCTAGATATTACATTTGCTTAAAAATTGAGGTTTTTTCATTGCATATGATTGAACAAAGTTCATGTAGAAATAATAATTTTTTTTTTATTAAACAACCTATACAGTCTAGGAAATGGGTGGTGGGAGCCTATGCCACACAAAGTATAAAGGGACAAAGGGGTGGGTTATGAGGCCGGGTGAGGAATCGAACCTCCAACCTAAAGGTTGGGAATCAGTGGACTTGACAATTAGGCCAAGTCCTCATCCCCTAGAAATCACACTTTTGAAAGCGATCACCATATCAATTCAGTAAATAACATGAAGCATTCTTTTTATTCATGATGTCTGAAATAACACTAGCTCATAAAGAATACCTCTTAGCATTATCTATAACACCCCGTAAAAAAAAAAAAAAAAAAATTCTAAATAAAAATTTAAATTTTAATAAATAAATATTCAAAATTTTCTCATAAATAAAATTTTTTGAAAATGAAAGGAAATAATATTTATTTTCGAAGTATAAATTTATTTAAATCGATCTTAGTTGAGGACTAAGTTTAAAAAATTAAAGACTTTTAAGTCCAAGACTATTAAATTATCATATAAGCGTCAATTTATCAATTTTCAAGAGTTTATTCAAGTCCCCCAATTTATGAGTGCGAGTTGGACTAAACATGGACACAGACAAATTAAGTAAACCGAACTATCCGAAGAGGATACCGGATAGAAATATAATTTAGTAGTCAAAATAGACGAGCTTATGAACTATTGGATTCTAAATGAATATAATATTGGACATGGATTAAGTGATGAAATAAATAATCATGGTCGGAATAAAACACTTATCCAATTAAGTTATGTAATTCAAAGTCAAACCTAGTTATAAACGACATTAAGTAATTTAAACTTTTAAGTGCAACAATAATTAATTAACTTGTAGGTGTTAAGTTATATTTTATTACGGATTATTTTAAAATTCGTATTAAATAGCTATGACTACGCAATCGGAATCTAATATAAGTATTTAGTTATTCTAGACCTAAATCATCGGTAACGAATTCGAAGTGATTCGAAAATAAGTGAAACTTAATCAGAGTAATAGTGAGCTAATTAATTAAAAATATCTGACGTTACTAATAAGGGATAACTTATTGGACTTATGAAATATCAACTTGAATTAATTTAGCGAGGGGCATATTAAAAATTCATTCTAAAATTATTAATTCTTAGACAATAATCGAATATATTTAATTTTGAAGTATGCCATGTAGGTTCCAACCAAAGCTTTAGTTTCAAATAATGTTCAGTTACTAGAGCCCCGAAAAGTACAAGCTATCTGAGTTTTAATAAAAGAATCTATTGTAAGCGTTTAAACAAAAAGAATTAGACATGAGATAAGTCACAAATTAATCACGATAATTTAATTTAAAATACTTAGCCGGATACATTCATGAATAACCCAATTCTTAATTAACAAATTATCCTATTAGTAATTTCCGAGGTTCCGGTTAATTATTGAATGGATTATAAGAATAAAACCATTGGGGAATTTATTAAATCCATAAACTAGTTATTAACTAATTAAAGCGATGGTGAATTATAAGAAGAATACTACTTGAGAAATTAGGTGTTAATTCTATCTCGACTAAAATTATAGAAGTTGGACACTAAAATTAAATTAAATATTTGATTAATTACTAAAAGAGTCATTGATCCCAATTATTCCAAAACCTGGTTACCTTGCATAGTAAGGCCAACCATTAAATAATTTAAGCAAATTAGATCTTGAATTAGAATATAGTTATCAGGCTTTATCACATTAAGAGCTTAACTAAACCCGTTAAGCCCATCGAATTGTTCAAAGACATTGGGTTAAATATTGGATATAGAGTAGATTATGGAATTAAATCCCTACAATTAAATTAAAATACTTTTTTTTTTTTTTTTGAGGGGTAAAACCTGATGTTTATTCAACAAAACCAGTTGCCATTACAGTACAATACTAAACCAGGCAAAAACAACCATCTACCATACAAACAGAGGAAAGCCAAAACTCAAGCTATATTTTCACATCATAACTACCTAACCGATTTCTCCACCACAGATTAAACACACAAACCAAATGGCTGGCAGCTTCCTTCGCCGAATTGTATGACAACGCCACCAATGAAGAACGCGGAAGAACACTGCAGCTGGTCACCACAACATATCCAACATAGACTGCCAACCAATTTCAAGACACAGGATACATATAAGACAGGAACATCATACTCTGAAGAAATCATCGCCACTGACCATAACCGGATCAAGCTATTTCCCACTAGAGTTAGTACCATTCTTCCATCCTCCCGCTTCCTGTAGCCCCATTCTTAGCCCATTGGTCGGCTTCCGAATTCCTTTCCCTCAAAATATATTGAAACCGTACCTCACCAGCGCATGATAATAGAGTAGCAATAGGTCCGATCAGCTTGTGCAGTCGCCATGGCATTTTGTTCAGCTCAGATAGCCACTTTATCACGTTGCTCGAGTCACAATCGAAAACGAGACTTGGGAGAGGAAAGCCTTGGTCCCGAACTAACGCCGAACAGATTCGACTTATAGCCGAGACTTCCGCCTCTGTTGAGTCAGCCACACCTATGAAGTCTGACAGAATATAGATAACTTTACCCGCTTCATCTCTAATCACACCACCTATTCGAGTCGGACCTGGGTTACCTAGGGAGGATCCGTCCGTATTAACCTTCCACCATCCCTTTTCGGGCCGGAGCCACACTAATCCTTTCCGCGGAACTTTAAGCTTCCATCCAGCATTCGCCAACAAAGCGCTTGGAAACTGGAGTACCAACTCATTGAGACTGTATCCTTGTTCCATTCCAGCTACTTTCCACCAAAGACACCCCCTTCATTTAACCTCTTCAAAAGCCTCACCTTTGTCTATTGCTTTTCCTTTGAAGATAGCTGCGTTGCGAAATTTCCAGATAGTCCATAAGATCGCCAAACCTGTTAGAACCCATCCCATCCAAATACTCTTCTTCGGACATCCAAACAACCACAATTCTACCAAATCCTTAACCCTACCAAGGACAGCCCCCTCCACTCCAAACAAAGCCATTCCATGATACCATAAATACCCCGCAAACTCGCATCGACAAAAAAGGTGATCCTCCGTCTCCACCTCTTTTTCACAACAGCAACAAAGAGACCCTTCTACCTGAATGAGTCCTCTTTGAAGAAGAGTATCCCGACTGGTAATCCATTTTGCAATAATTTCCATACAAACACTTTCATCTTCATTGGTGCCTTTATTTTCCAAAAACATCTCCACTTCATCTGTTCTGTAGCCGAGACATTCCATGGTACACAATCCCTACACGAACGAGTTGAAAACACACCATTACCTTCTTTCAGCTATATCACCCTGTCCTTAACAAAACGACTCAGCTTTGACCGCCCCAACACCCTTAACAGATCTTCCCACACCTCCTTCTCCCATTCAAACAGTCCCCTTCTCAATTGTATATTCCAATTCCACCTAGCTCCTGCCCAACTTCCAAAATCCGCAATAAATACCACCTTATTAATAGCCAAAACATACATTCTCGGAAAGAGCTCCTTTAACGGTCTACCGCCTCCACCCACCTATCATCCCAAAACCGAGTAGCCAGACCATTCCCCACAAGAATCCGGAAATTTTCCTCATGCATTCCCTCCCTGATCTCTTTCCAGGCCTTACCTATATAACCCCAGACTGATCTGCTCTCCTGCGCCTCCGTAATTAGAGGGGTTTTCCGATTATAGTATTTCTCATCTATCACCTTCTTCCAAAACGAATGTTCATTTCCAAACCGCCACTTCCATTTAAGTAATAATGCCAAATTGAAATTCTAAACACTCCCCAATCCCAAACCACCATTCTCCATTGATTGACAAACTTTTTCCCAACTAATGGTATGCATCCTCTCCCTCCGTCTACTTCATTCCAAAAAAAATCCTCTCTTGAGTTTTTCCAGCCTAGTTGCCACTGCTCCCGGAACTTTAAACAAAGATAGAAAATACACTGGAAGAGAATTCAAAATGGATTTAATAAGACAAGTCCTCCCTGCTTGCGATAGAAGCCTACCTTTCCACCCGGCCAATCTCTTCTCCACCCTGTCCAACACGGGTTGCCATAATGATATCCCATTTACCCTACCACCAATAGGGAATCCCAAATAGTTCATCGGCCAATTTCCAACTTCACACCCAAAAACATCTGCTGCCTCGGTCACCAAAGTGGAAGAGCAATTGATGCCATAAATTCTGCACTTTTCATAGTTGATATGCAAACCTGTGGTTAACGTCAAGCACCTAAGGATTCTTTTTATCGGCAACACTTGAGAGACCTCTCCTTCACAAAATATTACCGTGTCGTCCGCGTATTGTAGATGTGTGATCTCCATGTCCCCAGTTCCCACCTTAATACCTTTAAACAGCCCCAAATCCTTAGCATTAGACAACAATTTATAAACTATCTCGGCCACCATTACAAACAAGTACCGGGAGAGCGGATCCCCTTGCCTAAGACCCTTTTCCATCTTGAAAAAACCCGTACGAGACCCGTTTACCAAAACGGCCGCCGATGCCGAGGAAACACACTCCATAATCCACTTGGTCCATCTTTCCCTGAAACCCATCACCTTCATAACGCTAGACAAGGCATCCCACGACACATTATCATACGCTTTTGCAAAATCCAATTTTAAAACGAAACAACATTGCCAGTCGAGTATGATGAATGATATACTTCCTCTGTCTCACTATTTTTATTACGGACCCACCCAGCACGTATGTCGATGCATATTTTTAGCGGTTAATAACTTAAATTGTGTACAACGAAAAGTTATAAAAAGTTAATTGTCTAAAACTACAAGATTAGACGAATCTAACAAGATCTCATTTGACTATGTTTTTTTTACATAACTATAATAAAAATCCAAATCAAAATTGAACAGTGAATAGTGTCAAAAAACCATCCGTAACAAATATATCGAGACGGAGGTAGTACTTCTGCTGCAATCAGGGCACTGTCCAAAATCTGTCGACCAGCTACAAACGCCGTCTGGGAAAATCCCACAACACTTCCAATGACGGTTTGAATCCTTCTAGCCAGTGTTTTTGCAAATATTTTATAAACACAACCGACTAGGGAGATCGGCCGAAATAGGCTAAAATCCATAGGATTATCAACCTTCGGTATGAGAGTGATGAAAGAGCTTCCAATTTCTCTTGTTTATGGCCGAAATAGGTTAAATTACTTAATCCACTTTATGGTTGAGCATTCATGATTTGTTTAACTTTTAACTAGCAGTTGACCCAGATTAGGGATATTTGGAAACTTGAATTATTTGTTTAACGGTACCAATTAATAATTAATTTGAGTCCATTAAATCAAGTCGATTAATGAGTTTTAAGGGATTATTAGGTCCATAATCCAAGATGATTTGGTAATTAAGTCCAACACATTAAAGTACATGGGTGAGACTATTAGGAATTATTAAGTCCACAAATTAAACAAATTAAGCTAATTAAGTCCATGATTTAGACTACTAGTTGATTAATTTCAAGATCAAGGATTGGGCCAATTAAATTAATAGTCCAATGAAGATTTGAACAACAAATAATTTGAGCCCCAAAGCCATTAGGCCCAATCCAAAACCCTAGCCCAAACCCTAACCCTAAAAATCTACTGCCGCCGCCCCCCTCCCCATTTCCGGCGCCGCTCTCGCCGACGGCGGATTCCGGCGAGCCGCCGGCCACCATCTCTGGCCTCTTTCCGGACCTCCGCCGCCACCATTTTTCCACATCCGTGGCCACTGCCCTCCATCGCCGCTGCCGGCCACCGTCCGCCGCCTCCGCCCCTCTTCCATTTCGCCATTCCCGGCCTCCCTCGCCACTTCCGCCACCGCCGCCACCCATCTTCTCCCAAAATCGAGTCAACACCACCACAACCCCTCAAATCCCCAACAACAAATCAAAAAAAAAAAAAAACCACAATCAAAATAAAAAGAAGAAGAATAGAAAGAGACAGAGAGAGAGGTCCGAGAGTGAGAGAGGAAGCCAAAGCCATGACCGAGCCTTCTCTCGCCACCGCAGCCGCAGCCGCACCGCCACCCCGACGCCGCCGCCGCTTCAGCAGCCACTGTCGCCGCCAGCGCCTCCCTGCGCCAGCCTCCTCACCGCCACCCTCGCCCTTTCCCGTCGCCACCACAGCCCTTTGCCTCCTCAACCCACAACAAATCAAGACCAAAAGCAAAGAATTGGAGATTGGGAAGAAGAAGAAGGCAACAAGCTATTTACCTTGAGTCCTCTAGAACCCATTGTATATTGTTGAGTCCCCTTGTGAGAACACACAAGAGCCGGATGGGTTGATGTAGGAGGAAAAAGGGGTGAGACAGTAGAGGGAGAGAGGTGGTGGTGACGTAAAGAAGGGAGGAAAGGCTGATAGGACTAAATCAATCTCGGCTTAGACAGAAATGGAAGTCTGTGGAATTTTAGAGAGGAGCAAGGGAGAGAGGGCTTTTGTCCAGTTATTAGGGTGCTGTAAGATTTCCTATATACAAGCCCCAACTCTACTGAAACACAGCTGAGTTCTCATTCTGCACCTTCATTCTTTTTCTTCCTAGTTTCCTTTTCTTCTTCTGATCCGATTTTTCTTCTTATTTATTCTTTCTGTTTCTATCGTTCACCTATTCTCTTCTTTTTGAATTTTGGGAACCCTGTTAAATAATATTGGTGATTAGTGTATAGCACTCCGGATTGACCACTGTGGGAGAATTAAACGTCTTTGGGAGCCAAGGTAGGTAGCAAGTGAATGTCATAATTGGAAATTTTAGTTACTATTATTCAAGTTAGAATATCACTATAGCATATAAATTAATATTAGAATATTTTCTTAGTCACATAGCTGTAAAGGATATCTGCTCGTAGCCTGTGCGTGTGTCCTACCCATTCCATCTTCGGTGACAGTAAGTAGATTTTTACTCTTTGGAGTAAGCCCAAAAATTATTTAGCTTAAGCATAAATTTCAAGAAAAACCATTTTTGTTAATTTTTAAATTTATGCTTATAGCTCCCTACTGCTTCTGGATTATTCGTATGCCATTTTACTGTGCTTATTCAATTTCTGCAATAAATAATATGGATTTTTGGAGCTCATCGTTACGGGGTGGGTCTACGCTACTGGATCGGTCAACACCGCCTCCGCCGTTTGTGTGCATCGCATGCCATTCGGAGACCGTTGAAAACTAGCGCGACGCCATGGTTGGATTCCGCGTGGTCTGAGGGAATTTCTTACCTCCACCACAATCCCTTGAATGTATGTGAGAACTGGGCCCTACAACATCATGTTGGCTGAGAAATTTATTTCTTGGTAATGCATAGTGACATATTTTTCTTCTCCCGGGTTTAGATTTATATGGATTTTGTCTATGCTTAAATTAATTCTCGTTTTAGCATTCCATTACCATAACTGTTCTTTTTAAACTATGTCTGCAACCCGACCTCCTCCGGGAGTAAAGGTCTACTTACTCAGCGATTGTTTTCGCTGACTCTACACTTTTCACCGTTTACTCTCAGGTCATAAAATCTGCAAGGCATCAATGCATGGGCACGGTTTGTGGTATTTTGTACGAAAAGTAATCCCTCTTGGGATAGAAAATTTTATTACTTGGCATAGATATTAATTTATCAAACATAAATAAATATTTGGGTTTTATCCCCTCTGTGCAACATTGTGTCCTACTGTTTTAAACAATGCATTACGCGTTTGACAGTATTTTCGAGTATGAAATAGACAACCCCCTGATACCTTGCACAGAGTGAGGTATTTCCTTGTGATTAAGTAAGAAGTTAAAGGTTTAATTTATGGAAAATGTGGAATTAATTGCTAAAAAACAGTGATTTTGAGTAGAAATACTTAAGTGTGATCTCATTTATGATTTTATACATTTTAATGAATTTTGTGGTGAGATTGCATGATTTTAGGTGTTTTTAGCAAGCCAAAGGAAAAAGGACCAAAAAGAAGTCAATTGGAGCTCAAAAACTCGGAAAACAGAAGACTGAAGATGGATCGCACAGCGAATCGACCGCGCAACCGAGCGCACGACGGAGAACCGCCGCGCGCTGGCCGCGCGGTCTGGGCAGGACCGTGCGCAGACCGTGCCATTTCCGAGAGCAGCCCAAATCTTGGCCTGATTCAGTGTATCCCGCGTATCTCCTGACTGATTCGTATTTTCTGCTATCTAGTCTATAAATAAAAGAGAAGCCAATTCAGGGTTCCGATTTCCATTCAATTAATCTCAGAATACTCTATATCTTTTATCATCCATCATCTGGGAAAAGAGAAGAGCAAGTTGAAGGCAATCCAGTGGAGATCTACACCGGACTTTCTTCACCAAATCTGTCATAGAACATGTTTTCTTTTATTATTCTTTTGCGTTTTTGTGACATTATGCTAGGCTAATCCCATCGTTTGGGGAAACCTAGATCTGAAATTGTTGATGTTTGCTTTTGTTTTATGAATTTCGTTAATTACATGTTAATTTGTTCAATTCTTATGTGTGTTTGGTGAGACCGAAAGGAGATCTGAACTAGGGCTTTATATTGTTTAAGTGGTTGAAAAATACTTAAACAAAAATAATGGAACAAATTAATTCTAATGATTGGTAACTTGAAAAAGAGCCAAAATTGTTAGAACCAAACTTAGGATAATCACTAGCCGGAGGAATTGCATGTCATTAAAACCGGGAGGTTTCTAAATTGTGATAATTCTAAGTAGGCATATTAATTAATTAAAAATTGGATTTTTATATGCAATTGCAAAGTTCATTAACAATTGAAAGATCTAGGGATCCCCATTCATCATCTAGTGCATAAATCAATTTTCTCTATCTCTCATTTATTAATTGGAACTTTTATTGTTTAATTTTAATTGCAATTTTAGGAATTTAGATAAACCAAATCTATTCGCATTTAAATTTTCGTCGCTGCTTGAATTTAATAAATTATAGCAATTCATTGTTCCCTGTGGATTCGACCCGGTTTCACCGGATATTACTTGGACCGTACACTGCGGGTTGTGTTGGAAAATATTCCACACACCAAGTTTTTGGCGCCGTTGCCGGGGATCGGTGGATTTTTGTTATAGTTTTTTGAATTTTTTGTAGTTCTTCCTTATTTCTTTTTATTTTTATTTTTATTTTTTATTTTTCACTCACTCCCTGATTTTCTGTTGTTTCAGGCTCTAGTTTATGCCCAGAGGTGCTCCGCCAGAATTTGAGTTTGATCCAGAAATTGCAAGGACTGAACGTAGAATTAGGGCAAGGAGAAAAGTTGTGTTCACCATGAACGGGGGTGAGAATGAGCGTGAGCGGCAGGAACCGCGGGGAGGGGGTATGCCGATTGTTCCCGAAGTTGTTGGTGAGAACGCTCCTCGACCAACACCTTTGACTCTTAGACAGCAGATGCAACCAGCCGGGCATATTATAAATGATCCAATGGTGAGGCCTAGGCCAAACATACCTTTCGCCATAAACCCTTCCTTCATAACCATGGTTCGGCAGGAGCAGTTTGGAGGTAGTGCCAGCGAGAACCCCAATATCCACCTTTATCATTTTAGGAACCTGTGCAGTACAGTGAACATTGCAGGAATGACACAAGAGGAACTCATGATGCAGCTGTTTCCCTTTTCATTAAGGGATAGGGCTGAAGCATGGTTTCAGTCAATTCCTGCAGGGTCCATTCGTACTTGGGATGAGATGCTGCAGAGATTTATGACTAAGTTCTTCCCACCCTCGATGATCATTAAGCTTAGGGACCAAATAAAGACATTCAAACAGAGAGGACATGAGACAGTGATAGATGCATGGGAGCGGATGAGGGCGAACATTAGGGCGTGTCCCCAACATGGTTTGTCTGAGGCAGAGATCATTTATGCATTTTATCAGGGTCTGACTCCTGGAGATAGGCAGTGGCTTAATGGGACATTAGGGGGAACTTTTATGGATAGGACTGCAGAAGATTATAGGAGGATTTTGGATGCTTTAGCTAAAGATGAGGAGTTATGGGGCAATGGTGAGAGGAATGTCCCTACTAAGGTAGGAGAGATTGGAGCATTGAAGGAGGTTAAGGACAAGCTAGCTATGGTAGTAGACAGACTAGGATGCATGGAGATAGCCCTGAATAAGGTAGTTGTACCAGTTTCTGGGAAGCCTGTACAACCAGTTCAAGCAGTTCAGACTGTTACATGTCAGTATTGTGGTGGACCTCATCAGTCCTACACATGCTCGACTGCAACAGCCTCTGAAAATCAAGGATATGAGGAAGTGCAGGATGTTCAGTATGTGCAGAACCAAAGGAGACCCATAAACCCACATACAAACAACCCACCGTTTCAGCAGAGACCTCCAGGATTGTTTCAGCAGAATAGGCCTTTTTAACCACAACAGCAGCAACCTAAGCCAGTCCCGAATCCTGCTTCTGATCCGACCATGGGACTTCTTCAACAAATTTTGGATAGCCAAACTCAGACATCCAAGAAGATTGAGACTTTTGTAGCCCGCACTGAGGACTACATGACTAGGAATGATGCTGAGTTGGCCAATATTAAAGCTGGGCAAAGGAATTTGGAGCAGCAAGTAGGAAACTTGGCTGCTCAGTTAGCACAAAGAGCTCAGGGTGCATTGCCTAGCAATACTGAATTGAATCCAAGAGAGAGGTGCCAGGCCATCACTACTAGATCTGGACTTACTACTAAGGACCCAGTGCCTAGACATCTGCAAATTGATTAGGAGGAGCCTGAGGAGGCACAGAAAGGCCATGCAGACAAGGAGCCTGAGAAGAAGAAAGCGGTGGTGGAAACTCAACTTCCCAAGTTGCCTTTTCCACGACGTGCACAGTCGTCTGCTGATGATAAAAGTTTCAGGAAGTTTTGCGAAATTTTTAGCAAATTGGAAATTAATATTCCTTTTGTTGATGCTTTAATGAATATGCCTAAATATGCAAAATTTCTTAAGGATATTGTGTCTCGAAAGCGTAAACTTGATAGTGGTTTGGTTTCTATTTCAGGGGAATGCAATGCGTTATTGGAGAAGCCACTACCAAGGAAGATGAAAGATCCAGGGAGGTTCACCATCCCTTGCACCATTGGAGGAGAAGTTTGCAAGGATGCCCTGTGTGATTCGGGAGCTAGCATCAATTTGATGCCCATGTCATTGTACAAGAATTTGAGACTTGGAGAAGTGAAACCAACAAGAATGATTTTGCAACTAGCGGACCTTTCTCAAAAAGCGCCGTTAGGTATTTTAGAGGATGTGTTGGTAAAGGTAGATAAATTTATTTTGCCAGTTGATTTTGTAGTACTTGACATGGATGAGAATAGGGAGGTGCCACTGATTTTAGGTAGTCCATTTTTAGCTACTTGTCATGCTTTAATTGATTATAAAAATGGAGTGGTAACCCTCAGAATTGGAGAAGATACAGTGACATTTAATGTGAACAATATGCTTAAACAATCTTCTCATGCATCTGAAATTAATTTAATTGAATGTGTTTATGATGATTGCGATAGTGAGTTTGATGATAATTTTTGGGAGGAATGTGAGAATTGGTTGCAAGAACAGGAAGATGAAGTTACAACAGCTGAATTGGTGCATAGGGTGTCAAAATTACACCCCAATGGTCAAATGCGAGTACAAGACAGCTCAAAACAGCTCTCAGCATGCGAAACGGAGCCAGAACGCGAAGTCAGCGCGCGAACTGACGAAGCCGCGCGCACGCGGCGCGAGGCGAAACTTGACCGCGGACCTGCCGCGGCCGTTGACGAAACGGCGCGGTCTGCACCCAGACCGAGCGCCCAGCGCGCGGGTCGAGCAGGGTCCCTGTTCTGATTCCGCGTGCTCGATTTCTGACAGGGAGTCTTCTTCTCCTCTTTTGGCTCCTTCCTTACCTGTTCTTAAACCTTTATTGCCATCAATTCAATCCCCACCTGAGATTAAATTGAAGGAACTACCAAGTCATCTAAAATACTTATTTCTTGGATTAAATGACACATTTCCTGTTATTATTTCTGCAGGGCTTTCAAGTGAACAGGAATGTGCATTGACTGAGGTGCTGAAGAGACATATCCGGGCTATTGGATGGACCGTTGCAGACATTAAGGGACTTAGTCCTAGTGTGTGCATGCATAAGATTATACTTGAGACGGACATGCAACCAGTCAGAAAACCGCAGAGACGGTTGAATCCACACATGTAGGAGGTAGTTAGAGCTGTGATAGTAAAACTATTAGATGCAGGAATGATTTATGCTATCTCAGACAGTGAGTGGGTGAGCCCTATCCATGAAGTGCCTAAGAAAGGGGGTATCACAGTGACAGAGACTGAGGATGGGGAGTTAGTAGCATCTAGGCCAGTTACGGGGTGGAGAGTGTGTATTGACTATAGGAGATTAAATTATGCTACTAGGAAGGATCACTTTCCACTACCTTTCGTTGATCAAATGTTGGAGAGGATAGCCGGCCATGATTTTTATTGTTTTCTTGATGGGTATTCGGGTCACAATCAGATACCCATCACTCCAGAGGACCAGGATAAGACGATATTCACTTTTCCATATGGCACTTATGCATATCACAGAATGCCATTTGGCTTGTGCAATGCCCCGGCTACCTTTCAGAGATGTATGATGGCCATCTTCTCAGATTTATTGGAGCAGGCTATTGAGATTTTTATGGATGATTTTTTAGTCTTTGGGAAGTCATTTGAGGGATGTCTGCATAATCTAGAGTTCGTCCTGGCTAGGTGTGAGGAGTCTAGTTTAGTCCTGAACTGGGAGAAGTGTCACTTTATGGTCCGTGAGGGGATAGTTTTGGGACATAGGATCTCAGGGGAAGGGATTGAAGTAGACCGGGCTAAGATTAGTCTGATTGAGAAGTTACCACCTCCAGTTGATGTTAGAGGAGTGAGAGCTTTCTTGGGACATACAGGGTTCTACCGGAGATTTGAAGAAAAGTTTGCAGATGTTGCCAGGCCTCTTTCTGATTTGACTTGTAAGGATGTCCCATTTATCTTTGATGATAAATGTATGACAGCCTTTGAGACATTGAAGAAGAGACTGACAACAGCTCCTATTATTTAGGCTCCTGATTGGACTTTGCCATTTGATCTGATGTGTGATGCCAGTGACTATGCAGTGGGAGCTGTTCTTGGCCAGAGGAAGGATAGGAAGATGCATGTGATTTATTATGCATCGAAGGCACTTAATGGAGCACAAAGAAATTATTCTACTACTAAGAAGGAATTTTTAGCAGTGGTATTTGGATTTGAGAAATTTAGATCATACTTGGTAGGGTCTAAGACGTTTGTCCACACTGATCATTCTGCTATCAAGTGTCTGACCGCAAAGAAGGAGAATGCAAAGGCTAGATTTATTAGATGGACTTGTCTTCTGCAGGAGTTTGACTATGAGATCATTGACAGAAAAGGGACTGAGAATCTAGTAGCAGACCATTTATCCAGAATCAAGCCAGAGAAGGAGGAACATGATTGGGAGATTCCTGATTCTTTTCCTGATGAACATCTTTTTGCTATTCATACTCCTGACCCTTGGTATGCTGATGTTGTTAATTATTTGGTTGCAGGGTATGTTCCTACTCATCTCCCACCACATCAAGTGAAGAAATTCATGAGGGATGTCCACATGTATCACTATGATGATGGAGAGTTATTTAGACTCTGTTCGGACCAAGTGCTTAGGAAGTGTGTTCATGAAGATGAAATTTTAGACATCCTAGCACAGTGCCATTCTTCAGCAGTTGGAGGACACCATGGAGCTAATCGCACTGCATTTAAGGTATTACAATCTGGTTTCTATTGGCCTAACGTATACAAAGATGCTTGTGTTTTTGTGCAGGCATGTGACAAGTGTCAAAGGCTTGGTGGAATTGGACCTAGGGATGAAATGCCCCTAAGAAATATTCAAGAAGTTGAAATTTTTTATGTTTGGGGTGTAGATTTCATGGGTCCATTTCCATCTTCCTATGGAAATCAGTACATTCTAGTTGCAGTGGACTATGTTTCCAAGTGGGAGGAGGCCTTAGCCATGCCAACCAATGATTCCAAGAGGGTGATTGCTTTTCTCAAAAAGCATATTTTCACTATATTTGAAGTGCCTCGTGCTACTATCAGTGATGGTGGTACACACTTCAAGAATAAGTGGTTGGAGGCGGTTCTAGTCAAGTATGGGGTGAAACACAAAATTGCTACACCATATCATCCCCAAACTTGTGGGCAAGTGGAAGTGAGCAACCGAGAGCTTAAACATGTTTTGGAGACTACTGTCAAACATAAAAGAAAAGATTGGGCAAACAAGTTGGATGATGCACTTTGGGCATATCGCACTGCCTACAAAACTCTTTTGGGTATGTCTCCTTTTCAATTAATTTTGGTAAAAGTTGTCACTTACCTGTGGAGGTCGAGCACAAAGCCTTTTGGGCTACTCGGCTTGTCAATTTTGATTTAGCAGCTGCAGGAGAAAAGAGGCAAGAACAATTGCTCGAGTTGGATTATTGGAGAGCTGTCGCTTTTGAGACCTCAAATTCTTACAAGGATAGGACCATGATGGTTTATGATAGGCGATTGAGGGCTAAGCAATTCAATGAAGGGGGAAAAGTTCTTTTATTTAATTCTCGACTGCGATTGTTCCCAAGGAAGTTGCGTTCTAAATGGTCTGGACCTTATTTCTAAAATCTTTCCTTCTGGTGCAGTGGAGCTGGATGATGGAAACAAAAAGTTCACTGTCAATGGACATCGTTTAAAGCCATATGTGGAATTAGCATGTCGGTCCATTGAATCCTGGAAACTTGAATAGGGAGCTACAAAGGATGTCTGGCTGTCGACATTAAATGCAGTGCATTCGGGAGGCAACCCGATTGTTTTTCAATTTTTATTTAGTATTTAGTTTGAGTATTTTATTTATATATTTTTTTTATAATTTTGGATTTAAGTGGTGAATTTGATCTGCAGGAACTAGTGGGTGTAGAACTGAATTGGAAAGCAAGAATGGAACACAAAATTTCGCACACATCATATTTCAATGGGTATTTTTAGATTATTTCTATTATTTTAATAAAAAAAAAAGTCAAAAAAGACGACGTCCGGTATCCGCGCGGTCTGGGACAGACCACGCCACGACCGCGCGGGTCGGACAGGGGCCTAAATGCGACCACAGGCAGGGGCAGTGCGCACGCCCCTCATTTTTTCTTCTCTCCTTGCGCGAGTTCTCCCCTTCCTCCTCACAATTCGGTAATTTCTTGCCAATTTCTCTTCAAATCTTTGCAATTTCATCAACCAAGGTATGTTTCTACTTCTATTTTCACTTAATTTCAAGTTTCATGCTTTGGATTGGTTGATTTTGTGAAGAACAAGTGAAATTAGGGTTTATTTTAGAATTTGGGGATTTTGCTTTCTATGCCTATTTATGTGCGATTAGTGTTATAATTGTGGTATTGGAATACTTGTTTGATGATTTTAAACATGTTGGTGCATCTTGTTTACATGTTCTTTGGATTTACATCTTAGATTTTTAGAATTTGTCAAGAACATGCATATTTCGAATTTAATTGACAATGTAGGCTTTGATTTGAGTTGAATATTGTTTGGTGATGCTACATTGTGATTATTCATTGATGATTGAGTGATTGTTTCAATTTTTGGGCAATTATTCATGAGTTTACAATTAAATTTGAAATTAGGCCTAAAAGTGCACATAACATGTTCGATGAAATGCCACAATGAGTTCCATGTTTGTTTTCATATGATTATTGCTATGGATTGCCTTGATTTTGTCATGATGGATGATTAGTGAAACTTTTGACAAATTTCATTAACACGAGTATTTTTCTAAAATATATCAGGATTGAATTTATTAAAATGAAAAGAGTTATGATTCGTGGAAAAGGGTTTAGGGATATATTAAGAGTATCACTCTTTATTACTCAGGTGGGGTGCTTTAATTTCAAATGGCGCTGCAGTCCTCTCATGTCAAGAAACTTTTGACAAGTCTCATGGTACAACCGGGATAGATTGACCTTCAGCCTGTCACACTGAGGGTCCCTGGCATATGTGCCATGATACTTCTCATGATTTCATGTCATGAGATTACCTACCATGAAACTTTTGGCAGATTCCCACTACATGAGTATTTTCTGAAAAATCACATTTTTTATTTACTCGTGTTAAGAAACTGTGCCCCCGAAAGCGCACGGAGTCAAAAATTGCAGTAATTATAGTAAGTACCGGATCGTTCACTGGAGGATGTGCGATGGAAGCAGGGCCCACGCCGTTTACTAAGATTTTCCACTCGGTTACTCAATTCAAGTTTGTGTTTTGACTAACAACTACTTGACATAATTTAAACTAAGCTATGAAAGCAATCAAAATAAAGCAGATAAAATTATTCTAGAAAGCGAATTAAATTTAATCTAGGAAAGCAATAAAATTATTTCTAGGAAAGCGGTTAAAAATTATCTAAGAAAGCAGATTTTAAATGAGACAGAAGAGACAGGAAGAAAAGAATAAAGATTGGACAAGATTCAGATGAAATACAATTAAACTTCCATTTTGTTACACAGATCTTAGCTTGGGATAATCCATCAGTTAGCTAACTCTCATTCTCTCTACACCATGTTCCCTTTAACAGACAGGTACTTACAGTAAGAGTTTACATGCTCTTAAGATATAAAAATCTAAGATACCACAGATATACAACTGCCCCCGCGCAGAGGTATGTCATTTATCTGTGGTGGACAAGCAACACCCGACAAATCATTAGTTGAAATGCCAAGTACTGCTATCCTTCCCCCATGTCACACCCAAAGATTCTAATCAAGCCCTGAACTATCCCTTAACTATCAGTCCTAGTAGCAGTTACACAACTCTCAAGACAACCGAGTGACCTCTAACGAAAGCATTTAAAAGAAAGCGATAAAGAAAGCATTTAAAATCCTATCACTCGGAGGTTTTTGAAAGTCTGACCCTGGTAGTAAATGAAAGCCCCCAGTCAGAATGACCGGATGTGGATCAAGAATTCCCTATTCTCAGTGAACCGCTCGCAGTGTTCACTTCCCGTCGGGTGGTTATGAGATACAAACTAATGAAACGAACTAATAAATTAGTTCGTCCCGGATGCACTCACTCAGGACTCAAAAATAGGCTTTGGCAGAAGAAGATAGCAGTTGAAAGAATACTCAACCCTACCTTAGAAAATAACCAAGGCCCGAATGTTGTTCCTCTAGTATTATCTGTCACACCTTATCGGAATCCAAGTGAAATCTGACCCAGTGTAATATTTAATACAAGATTTCCAACAAACAGCAATTTTGGAAAATAATAAATTTGAAAATCATTCCCTATCAGGTACTAGACTCTCAATTAAAACACAGATCCTTTCAGTCTAGGTGAGACCTAATCACTGACTCTGCTTCTAATTTCCCAAAATCAACCCCCAGTCGGATATGAATTAGTCATAACTGTCGAATTAATCCCTTACTTAGATCCGGATTTTATAAATGAATTTTTGTTGGAAATTTATTATGAAACATCTGATTTAAATCAAGACTTCTATGTCCAAGGGAAGGATCCCAAAATAATATTGACCACAATATCTACATAATAATATCATGCATAAATTTATAGGGAAGTGTAGAATCAAATAACCCAAAATATAAGGTGGGTTTAGACAGAAGTTGACACACAGATATGAAATAGCCGGAGATGAGAAGAATTTATTTGGCTAAAAAGATGACTGAAATAACTGGGGTTATCCAGACTACAAACATCTGCTATCCAGGTCCCAACTATTCCAGGTGGAACAGTTTTTAGACAGTGGAATGCCTTAAATTACAGTTGCCGCCGTCATCTTAGACTCCACTATCTGTGAATTTTGGATAAAAACCCACATGTTCTATTACTGCAATAATTATTAGATGACATTGGCATATATCATCTAACATTACTACAGCTCCAGATTCGGGTTTGAAATTAAAATAAAGAAAAGAAAACTGTATCCGGATAGGAGTCAGCTGAGCAGCTATTATAATCCCGGATGGATGAACCGCCAAGGCTTCCACCGACCACTATCCGGACCATGCAAAATAACATCTAGTAATTAATATACAGACCACGAGCTAGTTATCCGTGTGGAAATACCCGCCAACATTAGTCTGTTATATCTCTTACTAGCTGTTTCACACAACACGGGAAAGACAAAATAAATAAATAAAAGAAAATATTTTTGGGTCATCTTGTATGAGAGACATTGGTTTCTCATGCAAGGGTATGGAATTAATTCCATAATTACTCTTCATGTCTAAATAATCACTCATTCCATAATTAATTAATTACAGTCCGGATTATATACTTAGATCATTAGAGTTTAATCATTTGTAGAAGAATCTTTTAATGGGAAATTGAACAAAGTTCTTTATATCAAATTAATCATGGGTTGAGATCATTGGATTTCAACCTCAAAATATTAATATAAAGGTTCAATTAATTATTGGGGAGAAATGGAGAATAAAAATTTGGCAAAAAGGTGCAACTTTGTCGCGGAATCGAGTTTGTGTCGCGGACCATGGGTCCGCGACAAGGGTTTCGCGACAAAGGGGTGGGAAATAAGAGGAATGGATATTTTGAAAATTAGGGTTTGCTTTGTCGCTAAGCAAAAATTTTGTCGCGGAACATGGTTCCGCGACAAGGGATATAGCGACAAGGGTTTGAAAATTGGTAAGGACATAATTCTTGGTCGCGGAACAAGGATTTTGTCGCGGACTGTGGTTCCGCGACAAAGGTTCCACGACAGAGTCCTCCCAGAATAAAATTACAAGTATTTGGGTCCTTGGTCGCTAATCAAGGATTTTGTCGCGGAACGTGGTTCCGCGACAAGAGTTGTTTCGCGACCAAGGGTTTCAAAATATTGCTAACAAGTGTTCTTTGGCACCTTTGTCGCCAAAGTATCATTTTGTCGCAGAACGTGGTTCCGCGACAAGAGTTGTTCCGCGACAAAGGTGTGTCCAGGACACATGTCAGAAAAGTAAGGTGGAACAGTGGCATGCATTGTGTGTGATCTCACCCATTTCAGATTCAAAAGCTAAACTAAGTTAAAAAAGACAAAACAGAATTTGAATCTAGCTAGAACATGCTTGAACATAATAGAAATAAAACAAACTTAAAACTGAAGAAACCCTAATCTAAGCTTGATCACCCATAAACATGCAACATTATCCAAAGAAAAATCACCAACCAGTGATATTAAAATGAGAAAAAGGGTCAAAGTGACCGACAGAAAATGAAAGCAGTAAGATCCATGGAGTGTGAAATCCATTTCATGATTTGGGACACAAGTGGAGAATGTTTTCCCATATTATTAAATGGGTGTTGTTAATACCCATGATTTGGGTATTGCAAACCCTTAAACAAAAGTTTAGAAGGCAAAACAAGGTATAAAAGCTGGCTATCTAAACTGAAAATGCTAGAAACTACATCTAACTAATGCATAATTTAAATAATACAAAAAAAACCTAACTATATCCTAAACTAAACTAAACCAACTGAGCCCCCAACTTGTCTTCAAGAGTGTATTCTTATCTAATTTTCTAACAACCCTTAGCTCAAAGGAAACACCTCATATTTATAGAGGGGAAACCCTAAGCTTATTGGCCTTGAATTGAGCCCATTGTGTCTCAAGACATCACACACATCACAGCTTTGTCTCGGAGCATCAACTCTGGTCGCGGAACACACTGCATGTGGCAAAGCTTCTCGACTGGGTCTTGTGTCTCTAATTGGGTGTCTTTGTCGCGGAGCATACCTTTGTCGCGGAACAGGGCATCGCGACAAAGGTATCGCGACAAAGGTATCCTGGCTGGTCTCCTCTTCATCTAAGTCTGCTTGGTCGCGGAACATTCCTTGGTCGTGGAACCATGCATCGCGACAAAGGAGCTTCCGCGACAAGGGTGCTCCTGGGCCTGCTGGATTGGGCCAGATGGGCCGAAAATGTTCTTTTTGTGGGCTTTTCTCTCTTTTTCCCATCTTTTTCATTCCTTTTTCTTTTCTTTGCTTTTTCTCATGTTTTTGGATTTTTCTAACACAAATATGTAATAAAATTACATATTTATGCCTTTTTCAAACCAGCTTATTATTTATACAAACTTGCATAAATCTGTTAAATTCAACTGCTTTCTTATTTAAATAAGACCGGAATGCGATCAAATGTCCGTATTAGACACGGAAATAGATTGAAAATAATGGTCAATTTTGGCCATTATCAACATCCTCACATTTAATACTGATCGTCCCCGAGCAGTCAGAGTCAGTGCTCCTAAGAGCATAGACGCTGCATATTCAATCTATTTGTGTGGCTTCAAAAATATCATTCTTTTTAGATTGGGATAAGACAATCGAAAACTACAAGTATTAAATTTTCTTGATTACAGTGTTTAATGAAATGATACTTCTCACTTAATCAGGCCTATAAATCAGTCATTATTGATAATTTTTCATGAACATCATGTTTAGAAAAATTCATTGATTTAATTCTAGAATTTAAGCATGACATGAGCATAATTAAAAGCAGAGTCTCACATATAGTAGAAACGGAAATTTCACTCACTCTCAAAAAGGGGTTTTATCAATGAGCACTCATAATCAAATTTAATTAAATTATCCCATAAGCTTGCAATTGAACCAACTCGCCACCGGCTCATTTCTTCAAATCAAGATCATGAGGTCTTATTTAAGGGTTATAACGGGGCATACGGTTGTAACATTTGGTAGGAAAGGGAATTATTGGGCTAAGAAGTGGCAAGAATTAATATTATCATAACATGGCATATTTTTATTTAAAATTTATGATCATCAACATTTTTCTTTTCTTTTGCTTTTCTCTTTTCATATTGCATGACATTAGACTATGTCTAATTTGCTTTGTCATTTGCAATTTATTGTTGTTGAATGGAATTCAACATTTATCTCTTTTTTTTTTATATATCGGATTTTTTGAATACCGATTAAATTTATGATGATCAAAAATTGTAATGCCTTGATAAAATTCATTCTTGCACACTTGGGTTTGAATTTCTTGGTCTTTTTATAAGGCTAGGAATAATATAGAGGGTTTCAAAGAAAAATTAGGCTTAAGGCTCAAAGTGGTTAATCCTAAAGGGAAAATATTTTTGGGTTTGGATTTCAAAAGAAGGCCAAAATTTGGGGTTTTCTAAGTGCCTCGATCATATGCTCGATTTTTGGAATATGGCATGGTCTTGAATCGGTCCCAATCGCAAGTTCTAGTTTCCTTTAATTAAAATGATTTTCACACATCAAAGAAAAGAATGAGTAAAAAAAAATGACTCATGGCTCAAATCTCACATGGAATGGTTCATTCATGTCATACAATATTCTTAAATATAATCTTTGAAAATTTCTTACACTCTATTCAATTAAATTCTCAACATGAGGACTCATTACCCAACAAGATGATTATATCATTAAATTTTTATAGCTCAAAACCTCAAAAATTCATATCATGCATGTCTTCAATTATATTATCCCAATTTAAAAGTTTGAAAATTTTATCATAAACCAAAATCAAATATGTGAATTACTAACAGATTTATACATGCTTTGCACTTGGTTTAAATATAAAATAATAATAATCAAAAAGAAAAATAACACTTTTTTTTTTAAGTGAAGAATCAACATCCTCACATTTTGAGCATTGCTCGAAATGTGAGTAAATCAATTCCTACTCAAACAAATTATCAAAATTGAAATAAAATAAAAGTGGAGGGAGGGAGGGAGAAAATATTTACGTAAAAGCTAGGAAAATAATTCCGATAGCCTATTTCGTCAAACCAATTAAGTGTTCGACGATTTTAGCTATGTGTGATCGTTTGGTTCATCGAACAAGGCGATTGTTCGATGCCCAATACTTAGAAAAATTCTGATTTTCATCAAAATTGCTCAATCACATTTTTAGATTTTCTAGACATAAATAAAATCTACTTGCAAAAAAATTAGGTTGGATTAATTCTGCTCTTATAAAAGTTATTCCGGATTTTAAATTGCTTTAAATTCCAAGAATACTTTCAAGTAATCACAGAATCGATCCAACCGGGAACCTGTTTTGGAGCTTTAATTTTCTTTTTGGTAGTTCCACAAATTCCTGCAAAGCAAACATAGAAGAAGTTATCAGGTTTTCTCAAGAATATCAACATCCTCACATTTAGAGTTTTAGTACTCTAAATGTGAGTTAATTGATTAATACCCGAATTATTCAATAATATTCACAAGAGATATAAATATAAATATATGTATACATATAATTTTGACTTCCAGAAATTTAGGTTGGATTAATTCTGTGCTTGTGAAAATTATTCCGGATTTTATATTTCTTTAAATTTCGGATATCCGGATATAATCTTCGGTCAATTACAGAACTAATCCAACCGGGAACCTCTTTAGATGCTCAGTCGGGACAGGGGCGATGGAGAGTGAGATGATGGCCGTGGCTTGTCCGATGGTGGTGAGCAATTGGTAGTCCGAAGATCTGCTACTCCATTTGTTGTTTCACCAGTGATGAGGGTTCCCTCAGCGCAGTGGTGGTAATGAGGTGGATGGGCGATGGAGCAGCGGTGGAGCTTCGTGGTCCGGATGTGGTGGAGATGACAAACACGTGAGTCTCACGTGTTGTGCAATTTACAATTGCAAATTAGTGTAGCCCCAATGCTACACTTCTCCATTTTTCTTTGATTTTTCGTTTAATTAACCTCGATTTTACAATTGGAGAAGTGTAAAATTAAACGAAAGATCAAAGTAGTGTAGCCCAAATGCTACACTTCCACATTTAACTCCTTACACCATTTTCGATGGCTCCATGATTCCTGCAAGACAAAATACCCAATTGGTTAGGTTTTCCCCTCAAATCAACATCCTCACATTTAGAGTCTTAGTACTCTAAATGTTTAATTGATTTGAGGGTACTTCTCTGTTCTGAAATACATACACAAAACTAACTACACAAAACTAACTATGAGTAATCAGGAGTGTAATTCTCTTAATAAACGACGCTGCATCCTCCCCGGCAACGGCGCCATGAAACTTTTGACAAATTTCATTAACACGAGTATTTTTCTAAAATATATCAGGATTGAATTTATTAAAATGAAAAGAGTTATGATTCGTGGAAAAGGGTTTAGGGATATATTAAGAGTATCACTCTTTATTACTCAGGTGGGGTGCTTTAATTTCAAATGGCGCTGCAGTCCTCTCATGTCATGAAACTTTTGACAAGTCTCATGGTACAACCGGGATAGATTGACCTTCAGCCTGTCACACTGAGGGTCCCCGGCATATGTGCCATGATACTTCTCATGATTTCATGTCATGAGATTACCTACCATGAAACTTTTGGCAGATTCCCACTACATGAGTATTTTCTGAAAAATCACATTTTTTATTTACTCGTGTTAAGAAACTGTGCCCCCGAAAGCGCACGGAGTCAAAAATTGCAGTAATTATAGTAAGTACCGGATCGTTCACTGGAGGATGTGCGATGGAAGCAGGGCCCACGCCGTTTACTAAGATTTTCCACTCGGTTACTCAATTCAAGTTTGTGTTTTGACTAACAACTACTTGACATAATTTAAACTAAGCTATGAAAGCAATCAAAATAAAGCAGATAAAATTATTCTAGAAAGCGAATTAAATTTAATCTAGGAAAGCAATAAAATTATTTCTAGGAAAGCGGTTAAAAATTATCTAAGAAAGCAGATTTTAAATGAGACAGAAGAGACAGGAAGAAAAGAATAAAGATTGGACAAGATTCAGATGAAATACAATTAAACTTCCATTTTGTTACACAGATCTTAGCTTGGGATAATCCATCAGTTAGCTAACTCTCATTCTCTCTACACCATGTTCCCTTTAACAGACAGGTACTTACAGTAAGAGTTTACATGCTCTTAAGATATAAAAATCTAAGATACCACAGATATACAACTGCCCCCGCGCAGAGGTATGTCATTTATCTGTGGTGGACAAGCAACACCCGACAAATCATTAGTTGAAATGCCAAGTACTGCTATCCTTCCCCCATGTCACACCCAAAGATTCTAATCAAGCCCTGAACTATCCCTTAACTATCAGTCCTAGTAGCAGTTACACAACTCTCAAGACAACCGAGTGACCTCTAACGAAAGCATTTAAAAGAAAGCGATAAAGAAAGCATTTAAAATCCTATCACTCGGAGGTTTTTGAAAGTCTGACCCTGGTAGTAAATGAAAGCCCCCAGTCAGAATGACCGGATGTGGATCAAGAATTCCCTATTCTCGGTGAACCGCTCGCAGTGTTCACTTCCCGTCGGGTGGTTATGAGATACAAACTAATGAAACGAACTAATAAATTAGTTCGTTCCGGATGCACTCACTCAGGACTCAAAAATAGGCTTTGGCAGAAGAAGATAGCAGTTGAAAGAATACTCAACCCTACCTTAGAAAATAACCAAGGCCCGAATGTTGTTCCTTTAGTATTATCTGTCACACCTTATCGGAATCCAAGTGGAATCTGACCCAGTGTAATATTTAATACAAGATTTCCAACAAACAGCAATTTTGGAAAATAATAAATCTGAAAATCATTCCCTATCAGGTACTAGACTCTCAATTAAAACACAGATCCTTTCAGTCTAGGTGAGACCTAATCGCTGACTCTGCTTCTAATTTCCCAAAATCAACCCCCAGTCGGATATGAATTAGTCATAACTGTCGAATTTATCCCTTACTTAGATCCGGATTTTATAAATGAATTTTTGTTGGAAATTTATTATGAAACATCTGATTTAAATCAAGACTTCTATGTCCAAGGGAAGGATCCCAAAATAATATTGACCACAATATCTACATAATAATATCATGCATAAATTTATAGGGAAGTGTAGAATCAAATAACCCAAAATATAAGGTGGGTTTAGACAGAAGTTGACACACATATATGAAATAGCCGGAGATGAGAAGAATTTATTTGGCTAAAAAGATGACTGAAATAACTGGGGTTATCCGGACTACAAACATCTGCTATCCAGGTCCCAACTATTCCAGGTGGAACGGTTTTTAGACAGTGGAATGCCTTAAATGACAGTTGCCGCCGTCATCTTAGACTCCACTATCTGTGAATTTTGGATAAAAACCCACATGTTCTATTACTGCAATAATTATTAGATGACATTGGCATATATCATCTAACATTACTACAGCTCCAGATTCGGGTTTGAAATTAAAATAAAGAAAAGAAAACTGTATCCGGATAGGAGTCAACTGAGCAGCTATTATAATCCCGGATGGATGAACCGCCAAGGCTTCCACCGACCACTATCCGGACCATGCAAAATAACATCTAGTAATTAATATACAGACCACGAGCTAGTTATCCGTGTGGAAATACCCGCCAACATTAGTATGTTATATCTCTTACTAGCTGTTTCACACAACACGGGAAAGACAAAATAAATAAATAAAAGAAAATATTTTTGGGTCATCTTGTGTGAGAGACATTGGTTTCTCATGCAAGGGTATGGAATTAATTCCATAATTACTCTTCATGTCTAAATAATCACTCATTCCATAATTAATTAATTACAGTCCGGATTATATACTTAGATCATTAGAGTTTAATCATTTGTAGAAGAATCTTTTAATGGGAAATTGAACAAAGTTCTTTATATCAAATTAATCATGGGTTGAGATCATTGGATTTCAAACTCAAAATATTAATATAAAGGTTCAATTAATTAATGGGGAGAAATGGAGAATAAAAATTTGGCAAAAAGGTGCCACTTTGTCGCGGAATAGAGTTTGTGTCGCGGACCATGGGTCCGCGACAAGGGTTTCGCGACAAAGGGGTGGGAAATAAGAGGAATGGATATTTTGAAAATTAGGGTTTGCTTTGTCGCTAAGCAAAAATTTTGTCGCGGAACATGGTTCCGCGACAAGGGATATAGCGACAAGGGTTTGAAAATTGGTAAGGACATAATTCCTGGTCGCGGAACAAGGATTTTGTCGCGGACTGTGGTTCCGCGACAAAGGTTCCGCGACAGAGTCCTCCGAGAATAAAATTACAAGTAGTTGGGTCCTTGGTCGCTAATCAAGGATTTTGTCGCGGAACGTGGTTCCGCGTCAAGAGTTGTTTCGCGACCAAGGGTTTCAAAATATTGCTAACAAGTGTTCTTTGCCACCTTTGTCGCCAAAGTATCATTTTGTCGCGGAACGTGGTTCCGCGACAAGAGTTGTTCCGCGACAAAGGTGTGTCCAGGACACATGTCAGAAAAGTAAGGTGGAACAGTGGCATGCATTGTGTGTGATCTCACCCATTTCAGATTCAAAAGCTAAACTAAGTTAAAAAAGACAAAACAGAATTTGAATCTAGCTAGAACATGCTTGAACATAATAGAAATAAAACAAACTTAAAACTGAAGAAACCCTAATCTAAGCTTGATCACCCATAAACATGCAACATTATCCAAAGAAAAATCACCAACCAGTGATATTAAAATGAGAAAAAGGGTCAAAGTGACCGACAGAAAATGAAAGCAGTAAGATCCATGGAGTGTGAAATCCATTTCATGATTTGGGACACAAGTGGAGAATGTTTTCCCATATTATTAAATGGGTGTTGTTAATACCCATGATTTGGGTATTGCAAACCCTTAAACAAAAGTTTAGATGGCAAAACAAGGTATAAAAGCTGGCTATCTAAACTGAAAATGCTAGAAACTACATCTAACTAATGCATAATTTAAATAATACAAAAAAAAACCTAACTATATCCTAGACTAAACTAAACCAACTGAGCCCCCAACTTGTCTTCAAGAGTGTATTCTTATCTAATTTTCTAACAACCCTTAGCTCAAAGGAAACACCTCATATTTATAGAGGGGAAACCCTAAGCTTATGGGCCTTGAATTGAGCCCATTGTGTCTCAAGACATCACACACATCACAGCTTTGTCTCGGAGCATCAACTCTGGTCGCGGAACACACTGCATGTGGCAAAGCTTCTCGACTGGGTCTTGTGTCTCTAATTGGGTGTCTTTGTCGCGGAGCATACCTTTGTCGCGGATCGGGGCATCGCGACAAAGGTATCGCGACAAAGGTATCCTGGCTGGTCTCCTCTTCATCTAAGTCTGCTTGGTCGCGGAACATTCCTTGGTCGCGGAACCATGCATCGCGACAAAGGAGCTTCCGCGACAAGGGTTCTCCTGGGCCTGCTGGATTGGGCCAGATGGGCCGAAAATGTTCTTTTTGTGGGCTTTTCTCTCTTTTTCCCATCTTTTTCATTCCTTTTTCTTTTCTTTTCTTTTTCTCATGTTTTTGGATTTTTCTAACACAAATATGTAATAAAATTACATATTTATGCCTTTTTCAAACCAGCTTATTATTTATACAAACTTGCATAAATCTGTTAAATTCAACTGCTTTCTTATTTAAATAAGACCGGAATGCGATCAAATGTCCGTATTAGACACGGAAATAGATTGAAAATAATGGTCAATTTTGGCCATTATCAATTAGGCTTGAGTTTATTAGATTATATGTTTTAGAAGCCTATGATTTGGTGGTTTTCTGTTTATTTTTCCCTGCTTTATCCCTAGTGCGAGGATTGTTGTTCTTTATTTGATATTGGGTATTTTGCAGGATGATTCTGTGCATGTTACTCGTCTTAGCATCCCTCATGTGCCCGCCGAGGCACAAGAGACGAGCCACTCATGACCATGAGGCTGGTCCGAGTGTCCCAGCGGCGGTGATACCACTGAGGTGGAGTCTGATTCTGATGAGGAGGCTCCTGTCTCTAGGATTAGCAACCTTCCACATGAGGATAGGCCAGACCATTGGGTTAGACGCCGGTTTGCTTCTGCATCTTCCCAGGACTTCTATTTTGATGAATTGAGAGTAAACAGGGCATATATTCCGGAGAGAGAGGCTTCCTTCAGGCACACCTTAATGACGATAGAGCGAGGCTCTTGCTAGACCACTTGGGGTGGACTAGGTTTGCACTTCATCCTTCGGGTCGGGCTTCAGGATTTCTAGCCATGGAGGTCATAGCCAACATCGGAGGTGTGGGCGAGCAGACAGACTTATCCCGAGTTCCAGTGCGAGGTCGGTGGGTTGACTTTAGTGCTAGAGCAATTAATGCTCACTACGGTATGCCCGATGAGGGGGAGACCGAGTTTCGACATGGTCAGGGAGGACCACTTCCTGATGTTCGAGCTCTATGCACTGACCGAGCACCGGAGCTGGAGCATCATCACGAATTGCGCCTGAGGACCATGGATTCGGTATGGCGAGTTCTAGCAAATTTATGGCTAGGACGCGTCCATCCTATTACTAGGTCTCACATATTAGTGCATTGGATTTACGACATGATTCACCTTATCGCCCGAGGCGGTAGAGTGAATTTGGGGGCCTTTGTAGAAGCTAATTTGCGGGAGCTTTTATCGAGGTCAACAGTCTCGCCAGATCACTCATGTGCACCTCATTCGTGACATATGTTTAGCCAGTGGGATTGATGCTTCTGGGGATCGTTACCTGGTGGAACCCCGGATCGCACTATCAGGTAGAGGGGTACGCTGCGAGCCGGACCGCGTTGCGACGTGGCGCACCTCCAGCGGTGCTTCTGCCGGAGCCAGAGGATGATGGATTGATCATTGTGATTCCACAGCCGGCTCCACCACCACCTCCTCCCGCAGTTGATCCACCGGCTCCACCGATGCCTCCACCTGGACAGGATATGGCCGCTATGATGCACATGATGCAAGGGATGCGAGTGGACATGGATGCTCGGTTCACTAGACTTGATACACGCATGGATGAGATGCATGCCTACATGCACGGTATGGATGAGTACATGCGGGGCCACTTTCCACCACGTTTTCCACCACCTGATCAGTGATACTACGGTTTTTTTTTCTTTTTATTTTTCTAGTTTATTTTATTTTCATTTTTATTTTTATTTTTATTTTTATTTTTATTTTTATTTGGAGTCTATGTCTAGGATGTGGAGTTTATTGTTATTTTTAGGAGTATGTTTTATTTGGGGTTGTATTATTTTATATTTTGGATCTCTCATATTATGACCCTATGCATGTTACGTTGCCTTTTATTAGTGTCATGTAGTATCATTGTGATGGATTATGTGCTTGATATTTTGCCTTGGCTATTTGCTTAGTCATTGAGGACAATGCCAACCTTTAGTGTGAGGATGGGGGATACCCCAAGTTCATGATACGTTGCTCACTGCACGTCACCACTAGTAGTTGTATTTTTGTCTAGGAGTTGAACTTGACTGAAAACTTATGAGAGTAGATTGATTGATTGAATTTAAATGATTCCCCTCATGCTACATAATCATTAGGTTCAACCAACAAGCCATTGGGTGAGAATTTTTTGCCTTACTTTTTCTTAATTGTGTGATCCGGGCATGCTTTTAGAATTATTTATTTGTGATTATAATGCATGTGATTACTATCTGGGATTTTGATGAGGAATATGATATAGGAACCTAGAAGCTCATGGTCTAAACACTTCCTACCTTTCACATCTTTATCTTTAGGGAAGCCCCTCTGAGCCTATTAGCCTGTTTCTTTGATAACCCACTATATTTTTCTCACTAGCCACACATTTTTATAAGCCTTCAGAATTTAAACCCGTGGAACAAATATTTTTTTAGTGGTACATTTGGCATGTGGTAATTTTTGGGGGAGCCTTAGAAGAAAAATTATTTGAAAGAGAGGGATGAATAGAAAGGAAATTTTCTTGAAAATAGTATAGTGCCTACATTTTGCTATTGCTTGAAAAAAAAAAAGAAAAAAAAAGAAAAGAAAAACGAAAAGTGGATTTATATAGCTTGCACAGTTGTTCCGCTGACAAAGAGTTTACACTCTAAGTCAAGAACAAAAAGAGTTGAAGTTCGTCTGCACTATTTGGATTTTGGAATTCCTCTAAATAAAACTGTAAAGTTATGTAAATCCACCAAAAAAAAGAGAAAAAAAAGAGAAAAAAAAAGAAAAGAAAAAAAGAGAGAAATAGAATACAATAGCAATTTATGTTGGGCACATACTACTACATTTTATGGTTTGAGTTGAGCTTTTGATGCAATGTTATGGGGCATCATATTTGTCATATTTGGGTATGTGGGATTATTTTTGGAGGAGTATTGGCAGTTGAAGAACTTGTTCCACTTTTATTAGCCTACTTTATCCATATTTTCCTACCTCATGACCCTAGCCCCGTTACAGCCATTTTAAAGACCTATTGATTCCTTATGAGAAATCCTAAGTTGGTGATTATGTGATTGTGTTACAAATTTATAGTGATACTTGCATTGCCTTGGTATTGAGTGAATTTTTACCCTGTTCATATGAGAGAACTTCATACACTTATATACATATTTTCTTGTGCGATCTTGGTGAGGGTTGAGCTAAGTGGGAGTGTTGGTATTGAGGGGACAAATGAGAATTCGGTTTTGACATCTGCTCGAGTTTGTGATTGGTTGTAGTTTGACTTTTAGACATTTTGGTGGCTATTATGTGTGTTGGACATTGCTAGGTCTTAGTTCTACCTTGTTCGGGGACGAACAAGACTTAGTGTGAGGATGTTGATACCTTGCACAGAGTGCGGTATTTCCTTGTGATTAAGTAAGAAGTTAAAGGTTTAATTTATGGAAAATGTGGAATTAATTGCTAAAAACAGTGATTTTGAGTAGAAATACTTAAGTGTGATCTCATTTATGATTTTATACATTTTAATGAATTTTGTGGTGAGATTGCATGATTTTAGGTGTTTTTAGCAAGCCAAAGGAAAAAGGACCAAAAAGAAGTCAATTGTAGCTCAAAAACTCGGAAAACAGAAGACTGAAGACGGATCGCACAGCGAATCGACCGCGCAACCGAGTGCACGACGGAGAACCGCCGCGCGGTCTGGCAGGACCGCGCGCAGACCGCGCCATTTCCGAGAGCAGCCCAAATCTTGGGTTGATTCAGTGTATCCCGCATATCTCCTGACTGATTCGTATTTTCTGCTATCTAGTCTATAAATAAAACGTCTCAAAGCCAATTCAGGGTTCCGATTTCCATTCAATTAATCTCAGAATACTCCATATCTTTTATCATCCATCATCTGGGAAAAGAGAAGAGCAAGTTGAAGGCAATCCAGTGGAGATCTACACCGGACTTTCTTCACCAAATCTGTCATAGAACATGTTTTCTTTTATTATTCTTTTGCATTTTTGTGACATTATGCTAGGTTAATCCGATCGTTTGGGGAAACCTGGATCTGACATTGTTGATGTTTGCTTTTGTTTTATGAATTTCGTTAATTACATGTTAATTTGTTCAATTCTTATCTGTGTTTGGTGAGACCGAAAGGAGATCTGAACTAGGGCTTTATATTGTTTAAGTGGTTGAAAAATACTTAAACAAAAATAATGGAACAAATTAATTCTAATGATTGGTAACTTGAAAAAGAGCCAAAATTGTTAGAACCAAACTTAGGATAATCACTAGCCGGAGGAATTGCATGTCATTAAAACCGGGAGGTTTCTAAATTGTGATAATTCTAAGTAGGCATATTAATTAATTAAAAATTGGATTTTTATATGCAATTGCAAAGTTTATCAACAATTGAAAGATCTAGGGATCCACATTCATCATCTAGTGCATAAATCAATTATCTCTATCTCTCATTTTTTAATTGGAACTTTTATTGTTTAATTTTAATTGCAATTTTAGGAATTTAGATAAACCAAATCTATTCGCATTTAAATTTTCGTCACTGCTTGAATTTAATAAATTATAGCAATTCATTGTTCCCTGTGGATTCGACCCGGTTTCACCAGATATTACTTGGACCGTACACTGCGGGTTGTGTTGGAAAATATTCCACACACCACCCCCTTTTAAATCAAAACTTCCATGGATTTATTCCATTACTATCGTTGAGCTCATTTGAGGAATGCGTTCCTCCGTTTTGGTTGTACAATCCAACCATTTTTATTAAGCTTATTTTATATTCACAGTATTATAAGCTCCTTTGTGAATTATATGCTAGCTTGTCCGGAATGTGGTTAGCATATACATTCAGCTGTAATATTTATTCTAGCATTAGCGTATTTCGGGCAGACCGGAATACATGGCAGTAGCACCCCACCCTTTTTCCCGCTCTTTGCTTCCGCTGTTTTCTTTGGGGAAAATGGGGGTGTTACATTATCTCCATTCAGATTAATCAAGAGATGAAGAAATCAACTTTGATTCAAAATCTCTTGGTGAGATTGAACAAAACCCCAACAAAACAAAAAATCTACTCCTTACTAAGTTCTCAATTAAGAACAAGCAAGATTTCATTAATTACGCCATTTTTAACTAGTTTTTGCTATTATTATTATTATTATTATTATTATTATTATTATTATTATTATTTTAATTTTTTAATTCATTATATAATTACGACATAAATGAAATGTGAGATTCTTGAGAAGTCTATTTCCCTCCAATAGGAACAGTACAATTGAATCATATTTTGACTATTATTTTCATACCAATAATAGTACGAAAAGAAGAGGGAGACGCGTCCCAGGACTGGTCGTGCGTGCTCCGCGCGGACAAAGCTCTATGTACGCGCCACCACCGCGCCAGAGGTGCAGGAGGTGTAAACTTTCCTTCTATGGCGATTTTCTTGCCAAAAATCTGTCCTCTATCAAGGGCAAGCAGATCAAAGCCTTTGGGAAAGGCTTAAGGATGGATTTTGGGCGCCCATTCCCCATTCTCCTCAGAAAACAAACCCTAGGCTCTCTCAATCCTCCCCTCCAAGTCAAAACTCCTTCGACTTCACTTTCCGGCGAGTATTCCGGCGACGACGAGGCAAACGGGACGGAGCCTCTGCTTCCTAGGCCTTTGGTTAGTCATGGTATAGTGTTTAGTTCGTCCATAAACATTAAAAACTCGAAATCTAACATCCTTTCCTTTACTACGATTTCACGTCGGGGGACGAACAAAAAGCGATCGGAGAAGTTGGCCGTTCGTCGCGACCTTAGGACATCCGCAAATCCCTTCCGACGACCCTACTCTCTAACTAAGTAAGTTAAGACCTTACTCTTCAATTTTTGTGGTTTATTGTCGTTTAAAACTTAAGATCTAGACACGTAACAAAAATCGGTTTTCAAAAGCCCTATTTTCGTCCAATTTTAGAAACTTGCCTAAAACCCGACCTTCGGGAATTCAAACCAAAAACTTTTTAACATAGATTTTGTTCATAAGACTCTACTCTACCTTGTGTCCAAATTTCAGCCATTGACGTAAAGATTTGCTCTCCCAAATCGCACCATAAAGTTTATGTGATAAAACCGAACGTTTGAATCCTGGACAGATTTATTGACTCGACTTGATGCATATTTTTCACCCATTTTTAGATCGATTCAACTTTGCATTTCTAAACAAAAGTTGTAGATTATTGTGTCTAAATTATGCACATAAAATTTCATGAATTTTGGAGTTCATTTGATATGTCAATACGGACGATTTCAGAACCTGTTCCAAACACACTTTTGAATCTGCGCGTATGCAGCGTCTTGTTGTCGACTTTTGAACATCTAAAATTCATTATTTCTAAAATCCTAAAACATGAAAGTTGTTCATTAAGGTGTTATGCACATCCTGTAAAAATTTCGGACCAATTGGCTTTGAAATGAATTTTTAATCGGCGTCGCACGTAACTGTGTCGGAATCCGTCTTTTGGACAGAAATCATCTTTTGCAAAGAACTCGAAATTTGACTCACTTCGAAACCTTATTTCCTAAAACTTAAAACATGAAAATTGTTTGTATGTGTGTTTTAGAGCTACTGTGTAAATTTCAGAATTTTTGGTTTAAAGATGAATTTTTTAAGAAAGGCGTAAACTGCGTCGAAACGGATTTTTCGAACTTGAGAAAACTCGAACTACGAAACGCGATAGCGAATATTTAGGTAACATTGAAATACGAACTTTCGAAAAATCCCGTTCACTAGGCTGAGTTGATCTTCACGCTATCATTATCTTTGAGACTGCCTCGTTAGTGGTCTCCTTACTATCTGAGATTGCCTCGTTAGTGATCTCGCGCGCTGTGTTATTTGGATCGCCTCGTTAGTGGTCCTACTATCTTTGAGACTGCCTCGTTAGTGGTCTCCCATTTATTTGGACTGCCTCGTTAGTGGTCCTATGATTGAGATTGCCTCGTTAGTGTTCTCCCCGGTATGGTGTCCTCTTCTTAGTTTGCGGGATAAAAATATAAAAGACTTGTGTGAGTGTTTAATTATGCTTAAATTTTATTTACCATGTTTTTAAATTGTGCTTCTAAATTACGTTCTTAAATTATGCTTTTAAATTACACCTTAAAATTTAGTCCTTTGGCATTCTCGTCTTGAATAAATTAATCATGTCCTTCCGCTGCGAGTAAATTATGATGTTTAAATTAATGCATGAGAAGTGTAATTTTTAATTAAAATGCATGTAACCCCTTAAATTGTTTAGTTAGGGATTATCTTACTCGATATATTTTTATACTGATAAACCGTTGTCAATTTCTTTTACAGAGTATGTCGAGTGACGCATGCACATGCACTCGGGGGGAAACATTTATGAACATTTTTAATTACTGCATTGTAATACTGTTTTACCGGGCCTGTTGAACCCGGAGTTTGGCCATGTTGGCCGTGATTACTTTTCCGCTGCATTACTTTATCTCGTGCATGATGATTATTACTTTCGTATTTTGAATTAAGTGTTATTAATTTCCGGACTCAATATTGAAATGTTTTTAAAACTTTTACGTACCCATAAGCCTTGCACTTCCTTAGTGAGCTCGGGAAGCCGTGTCTCGCTAGGGAGATGTGGCGGTGACATCCTGGCCTGGATTATCAAATCCGGGGTGTTACACGTTGGTATCAGAGCCCGGAAAATTTTCAAGCTACTATTTTAAACCATTTTTTTAAACCCAAGTATTATTTTTAAATTTATTATTTTTGACTTCTAGTATTATTTTTAGCCCAAAAGCTTATTTTTTTTACGTAGCCCAATATCTGAACCAAAGAAATATTAAATTTTGGTCCACTATAGAGGCCCAACTTTTATTCCTACCCATGTAGTAGATTTATTTTAAACACCTGGATAGATTAAATTTTTTTTATTGGGGAGGGAACTTGCACTTGCATATTGCATATGCATATTTCATATAGATTTAAATTTCTGCATATCTTAACTTTGCTTGAAATATGTCTAACTCTAACCTCCCTTGTTGTCATTAGATGGTCGAACCCAATGCGAACATGATCAATCTGATGTTGAAACTGACCAACGCATACCTCGAGTCCCAACAGCACATCAATCACTTCAAGGCTCGAGTAGGGCAACTAGAGGGTAACGTGGCCCATTTGGGACATCTTTTGGGACATCTTAGGGAAGCCTGACCATCATGAAATAACCCAACTCAAGGCCCAAGTCGCCGAACTCCAATCCCAAGTGGTTGCACTTCAAAACAAGGATAACGAACTGATGATGCAAGTAGGACACTTAGGAGCGGAGCTGCTGAGCCTAGAGGCTGACGTATTTCCTCCGAGCCCCGAGCCTGTTGGGACACCCACCCCGATTGACGTATCCAGCGAGGAGGACGATCCCATCGGAGAGGCACCTACCTATTCACTCTAGGCTTAGAGATCCTTATCGATGCACTATTATTATTAGATTTCTGTTTTAAACACTTGTAACCCAAATAAAGGTTTCCTTTGAGTAATAAATATACAAGCATTTATTTTACACAAGTATATTTAAATTATTCATCACATTTATTTAAATTATTTCCCTTCAATTATCTTGTTAAAACTCAATCAAATAGAAGAACAAGGTAATAATAAACAAATATATATATCATTATTATATATGGTAAATAAACAAATAAGGGTACATCCGACCCCAAACCCTAGACCCAAGAAAAAAAAAACGAACAGGTTACTGTTCAAAAAAAAAAGAAAAGAAAAAGGGGTAGTGAACAACCCCCAACGACAACAAACAGTACACTAAGTTCCAACAACCTCTACTAACAGATCCCAATAGATTGATACCTATTAATACCATTCTTTATTTAATAAAATTTTTTCCTTACAAGCAGTTATTTATTTAATATATATCTATACCTTATCACATTATTTCACCTAATTTCCTTGAAGCGGCTCAATCCCACAACGATGCAAGTATTGTTGGGCAACCCACACACATATAGATGCGATAATGAGGTAACAGTAAATCCCGAACATCTCGAACCATAAACTAAGGCAGAACAATTAAACCATCTTTCTAAAAAAACAGCAACAAACGACTAGCGCAGGTCAAACACGTAACTAGGCAATAACACAACGGAAATGTAAACTATGAATCCCAGTCAGCAGAAATCCCAGTCAGCAGAAACATCCTCATATGGAGGAAACTAAACAAAATACGTCTTATGCGAAACCTAAATGAAAATGCGAATACGAAAGAAAACATCACTGATCGGGAGGCGGGAAATGCCGACGCATGTAGTCATCCATCTGCCGCACATAGGCATACATGTCGGACATAGTGGCCTGCTGCTGAGCCTGCCTCGTAGCAAATGAGTCCATACGGGCCTGGTAGAAGTCCAATCTAGCGTCTAAGGCATCATAACGAGCCTGCCCAGCTGCAAACCCGGCATCGATACCGACCCGCATCTCCTGCATCATCTGCAGCATCTGAGTCATCTCCTGGCCCTGAGGCGCCACTGCAGGAGGTGGAACTACTGGAGGAGGGGGTGGCTGCTCCGGAGGTACGACTAGAATCAAGCCGCCATCATCAGGTTGCGGGCGAAGTACAGCCCGGGGAACTCCACGACGTAAGGGGCTACGCTGGGCAGCGTAAGTCGGGATACGGTAGCAACTACCCGCTACTAAATCGTACGGATCTGTCTCCGGTGTCGTGCGAATCCCCTGCGCCGCGCACAAGCCACAAATGAGGTGATTATGGGTAATCACCCTACTCCCTCGTCCTCTCCGCATACCCCTCAAATTGTCCTCAATACAAGCTCCCACATTCACCCTACCGCCTCGCGCGATAAAGCAAATGGTCTCATAGACGTGATCCAGGACGATATGGCGCCGGGTAATCGGCCGGACGCGCCCTAACCATATCTGGGTGAGCTCTCGCCAAGGGGAGTCCATCGTCGTCAAACGCAGCTCATGATCGTGCTCGAGCTGAGGAGCCACCACGGTGCATAAGACATCCCACGTAGGAGCAAGAACACGGCCCTCAGGCTGTGGGCGGAATGCCCCATCATCAGGCAAACCGAAATAGACATTGATCGCCCGAGCACTGAAGTCGAGAGAGTGACCACGAACCCATACTCGAGATAAGTCGTCACCCTCCCCAAGACCGCCAATGTTGGCGATAACCTCCATAGCCAGATAACCGGAGGCAACGCCCTCGGGATGACGTGCAAGTCCAGTCCACTGCAAGTACTCCAAGACCGCACTGACCCTATCATCGCCCAAATGATCAGGATATATGCCTCTCTCGGGGACATAAGCCTTGTTTCGATGAAGCTCGTCGAAGTAAAAGTCCTGGGCGGCCCTCGTCCTAAAACGAAACCTGTCATGCCGGTGAGGACGCACCTCGTCAGGGAGACCCCTGAGTCTCGGGCCCCGCTGCTCCTCGTCCTCCTCGGACTCGCTCTCATCAAAATCATGCATTACCGGAGCGGCAGTGCTAGGGCCAGCCTCATCGCGCTGAGTAACCCGTCTCCTGGTCCTCGGAGGACACATGAGAGACGCCAAAACAACCCACAAAAAGAGCAACATCCTGCAAATCATCTAATACCAATTATAAGACTAAATTCCAAACAAAACTCAAGCAGAAATACGTAAGGGACATCAATATAGACTTCCAACGTGGGTATTCCATAAGAACATCAAATCCTATCGTTCGCTAAGACAAACAGGAAGGTAATCTAGACAAAGGATATGCTCAAACTAATTCCAAAACCTCTGTGGCATTTCGTCGAACACGTTATGTGCGCAATAAACCAAAATCTAAGTTACTAACAAACACATGAAAGTTGCCCACAAAACGAAACGATCGCTCAAATAACAACTCATCATTCCCTTACGGCACCAAACAACAAAAAAATAAGCTAATAATCACACTCCAATACCAACCAAAAATCAAAAAAAAAAAACTTCATAGTCTTCCTAAAGATTTAAAACCAACGAGAATTTTCCAAAGACATAAACACGTTGTGGCATAAATACAAGCAAGGCAACAAGAGTAACATCAATTATCACATATACTTGCTAATTTGCACAAATCAAGCCTAAAAATAACAAACCCCCAATTTTTGTACATAAACCCTAATTCCTAAATCCCTTCACAAATCAAGTCGTTCAAAGCATAAAAATTGAAATTGATAACTAAAAGTAGTAGGTGCATACCTTACAAATCAAAATCGAAGCCGGCACCGGGAAAAGTTGGGAACAAGAGGGCGAATTTGAGAGAAAATGTGAAGTGGTCTCGGATGGGAAATGAGGGAAGTGGCTCGCGCGGAGCGCGAGCCCTATTTTTTTCGAACTGATGCACCCGCGCGGTAGCCGCGCGCTTGGGCTTCATACCGCGCGGGTCACGGAAGAAGTTTTATTTTTTTCGATTTTGCTTAATCTCTTTTACTTTACACCACTCATTTAACCCGAGCATACATTGATAATGAGGTACGACGACATGGGGTATCACCCGACATCATTCCTGACAAAGACAGTAGAATTGTCCTCGCATTTTCTTTTTGCAAGGCTACAGAAAACCCTCGGGACGAAAATACATAGGGACCATATGAAATCCTGGAAAGAGTGGGAAATCGCTTATCGACTAGCGTTGCCACCACAATTTGCTCGTGTTCACGATGTGTTCCACGTCTCCCAATTGAAGAAGTACGCACACGATCCGACCCATGTGCTCCAACCAGAAGAAATTGAATTTGAGAATGACTTGGGTTACGAGGAAGTTCCGGTGCGAATACTTGACACGAAGGAGAGAGTAACGAGAAATAAGACCGTGAGGATGGTCAAGGTCCTTTGGTCCAACCACGAGACGGAGACGGCAACGTGTGAATTGGAAGCCGACATGAAACAACATTACCCTACCCTCTTCCAAGATGAACCGGCCACAGTTATGGGGACATAACTGTATTCTTAAGGGGGGGAGGATGTAACACCCGAGAAAAAAACAAATTCAAATTGTTTTGAACTACGTCATGACTTGATCCCCTCACAGGGTACGTAGGCAGCTTGGAAATCTAAATTCTAAGTTCAGTCACAAAATAAATCACAAATTAAATCTCAAAGTAAATTACAAGATCAATCACAAAAACGTTAGGAGGAATCGGAACTAATTTAACTGGACTAATTATGGCACGGAAATGTTACGAGCATTCAACCCGAACTCGTAACAAATTTAAGGTAAAGATTTCGAACTGGAAACGACCCGAGGAGTCGAGCCAGCACGTAGAGGATAGAAAACCGATAGAGAAAAGAAGAAAAGACCCGACGGACCACGCGGACCGCCGAACCGGCCGGTCCGGCCGCCACATGCTCGCCGCGCGCCGCCGCGCGGAAGAGGGAAACGCGTCCCAGGACTGGTCGCGCGTGCTTCGCGCGGACAAAGCTCTATGTGCGCGCCACCACCGCGCCAGAGGTGCAGGAGGTGTAAACTTTCCTTCTATGGTGATTTTCTTGCCAAAAATCCGTCCCCTATCGAGGCAAACAGATCTAAGCCTTTGGGAAATGCTTAAGGACGGATTTTGACCGCCCATTCCCCATTCTCCTCAGAAAACAAACCCTAGGCTCTCTCAATCTTCCCCTCCGAGTCAAAACTCCTTCGACTTCACTTTCCGGCGAGTATTCCGGCGAAGACGAGGCAAACGGGACGGAGCCTCTGCTTCCTAGGCTTTGGTAAGTCATGGTATAGTGTTTAGTTCGTCCATAAACCTTAAAAACTCAAAATCTAACATCCTTTCCTTTACTACGATTTCACGTCGGGGGACGAACAAAAAGCGATCGGAGAAGTTGGACGTTCGTCGCGACCTTAGTACATCCGGAAATCCTTCCGACGACCCTACTCTCTAACTAAGTAAGTTAAGACCTTACTCTTCAATTTTTATGGTTTATTGTCGTTTAAAACTTAAGATCTAGACACGTAACAAAAATCAGTTTTCAAAAACCCTATTTTCGTCCAATTTTAGAAACTCGCCTAAAACCCGACCTTCAAGAATTCAAACCAAAAACGTTTCAACATAGATTTTGTTCATAAGACTCTAATCTACCCTGTGTCCAAATTTCAGCCATTAACGTAAAGATTTGCTATCCCAAATCGCACCGTAAAGTTTCTGTGATAAAACCAAATGTTTGAATCCTGGACAGATTTATTGACTCGACTTGATGCATATTTTTCACCCGTTTTTAGATCGATTCAACTTTGAATGTCGAAACAAAAGTTTTAGATTATTGTGTCTAGATTATGCATATAAAATTTCATGAATTTTGGAGTTCATTTGATATGTCAAAATGGACGATTTCAGAACCTGTTCCAAACACACTTTTGAATCCGCGCGTATGCAGCGTCTTGTTGTTGACTTTTGAACATCTAAAATTCATTATTTCCAAAATCCTAAAACATAAAAGTTGTTCATTATGGTGTTGTGCACATCCTGTAAAAATTTCAAACCATTTGGCTTTGAAATGAATTTTTAATCGGCGTCGCACGTAACTGTGTCGGAATCAGTCTTTTGGACAGAAATCATCTTTTGCAAAGAACTCGAAATTTGACTCACTTTGAAACTTATTTCCAAAAACTTAAAACATGAAAGTTGTTCGTATGTGTGTTTTTGAGTTACTGTGTAAATTTCAGAATTTTTGGTTTAAAGATGAATTTTTAATTAAGAAAGCGTAAACTGCGTCGAATCGGATTTTTCGAACTTGAGAAAACTCGAACTACGAAACGCGATAGCGAATATTTTGGTAACATTTAAATACGAACTTTTGAAAAATCCCGTTCACTAGGCTGAGCCGATCTTCATGCTATCATTATCTTTGAGACTGCCTCGTTAGTGGTCTCCTTACTATCTGAGATTGCCTCGTTCGTGATCTCGCGCGCTATGTTATTTGGATCGCCTCGTTAGTGGTCCTACTATCCTTGAGACTGCCTCGTTAGTGGTCTCCCATTTATTTGGACTGCCTCGTTAGTGGTCCTACGATTGAGATTGCCTCGTTAGTGATCTCCCCGGTATGGTGTCCTCTTCTTAGTTAGCGGGATAAAAATATAAAAGACTTGTGTGAGTTTTTAATTATGCTTAAATTTTATTTACCATGTTTTTAAATTATGCTTCTAAATTACGTTCTTAAATTATGCTTTTAAATTACGCCTTAAAATTTAGTCCTTTGGTTATGCATTCTTGTCTTGAATAAATTAATATGTCCTTCCGCTGCGAGTAAATTATGATGTTTAAGTTAATGCATGAAAAGTGTAATTTTTAATTAAAACGCATGTAACCCCTTAAATTGTTAGGGATTAACTTACTCGGTATATTTTTATACTGATAAACCGTTGTCATTTTTCTTTTACAGAGTATGTCGAGTGACGCATGCACATGCACTCGGGGGGAAACATTTATGAACATTTTTAATTACTTCATCGTACTACTGTTTTACTGGCCTGTTGAACCCGAAGTTTGGCCGTGTTGGCCGTGATTACTTTTCCGCTGCATTACTCTATCTCGTGCATGATGATTATTACTTTCGTATTTTGAATTAAGTGTTATTAATTTCCGGACTCAATATTGAAATGTTTTTAAATCTTTTACGTACCCATAAGCCTTGCACTTCCTTAGTGAGCTCGGGAAGCCGTGTCTCGCTAGGAAGATGTGGCGGTGACATCCCGGCCTGGGTTATCAAATCCGGGGTGTTAGAATTGCTCGCATCATATTCCATATGTTGAATTTGGTAATTAGTATTTTCGATTTTATAGAACATCTTGTAATAAGCATTTTCTTATCATTTGTTTGTAGCTTCAATTTTATTTGGATGCCATTTTTAGTGCTAGGATGCATTTGGTAATTAGCACTTTCGATTTAACACTTTCTTTAGACCCAATTTTCATGCATATTACTTATCAGACCATGACAAACTTTAACATATTTTCTTCTCACCCACACCCAAAAGATTTCTAGTGTATATATATATACTTCCTCCGTTTTTTTTAAGTGTAACGTTTCTCATTTGCACGTATGCCAATGCACATTTTCAACGATTACTAACTCAAATTCGGAGGGAGTATATTTTGTCTTCTATAAGATGAACGAATCCAACAAGACCTCACTTGGCTATATTTTGTCTTCTATAACTATAAAAAAAATAGAAGTCAAAGTGCTACGATGAATAGTAAAAAAAGTCAAAGCGTTACACTTTTAAAAAAGAATGGAGGGAGTATATCTCAGAATACGTTTTGGAACAGTTAACTACTACTACTACTACTAATACTACTTCTACTAACTAAATTTTTTATAAAAATGTTAGGGCACATAATTCTAACAAATAATTGGGGTGTTTGGCAAAATAACTATTTTGAATCAACTCATTTGTGAGACAAAATAACTTAAAACGGTGTTCAATCAGCTCTTTTTTAAATTTGCTGCAAGGAGTAACATTTTTAGTAATTTGACTAATTCGCTATTCACATAATCATTTAACATCTAATTGCCAAACATGACCAATACATTTTAATTAATTATTTTTTTAATCTCCATCTATATATTAAAATTAAATCTTATTTATCTAAAATATTCCTTCCAAATATTTATAACTTTCCACTGCTAGAAAATATTTTTCTATCTCTCTCTATTTAATCAATGAAAATAACTCATTCTTTAAAACATTCTTACAATTTTCATTTAATTCCTGTTAAATTTTAATATCTACTCCCTTCATCCCAGCATAAACGTCTTGATTGACTTTTCGATACTGTTCATTATTCATCTTTGACTCAATATATTGTAAATATATATTTAAAAAAAATAGTCGAGTCCGCTCTTGATAGATTCGTCTAATCGTGTAGCTTTAGAATAAATATTTTATATAATTTTTTGTTGTATATATTTTGAAATATTAACGATTAAAAAGTGCATTGGATTGTGTACAGAAATCAAACAGGCCATGTTAAGTGGGACAGATGGAGTACTAAATAGTTCCATTAAATTATTATTTTTTATATTAAATTATTTTTTTTCTAAGAAAGATATTATATCTGAACTTACTGGGTATCACACTCCTCGAGATGATATTCATTTCGAAAATGAAGAGATACCCAAGTAGGTACCTATGACTCTGATACCATGTTAGAAAGTGATGGATATGGAGTTTCAATCCAAAATCAATTGGTAATAGGTGGAGTGACACATGTCCATATAAATAAGGGGGCATCCCAACATATAAGGAATGTAACATATTTTAACACCCATCATTGAGATGATATTCATCTCGAAAATGAAAAGATACCCAACTAGGTATCCATGGCTTTGATACCATGTTAGAAAGGCGATGGATATGAGGTTCCAAATAAAACCTCATATCCATCTCTTATCTTTCTAACAATTTGAAATGACTTAAACAATATATCAATCACCACACATGTAGCATTAGTGGAAGAATTTAAAATGAAATTGAAACACACACCTCTAATTTTCTACATAATTTGGATACATTTAAAATGGAAGAATATAAAATTCATTTTCCAAATCACCTTTGAAATCCAAATCCATCCCTTATAGATAGGAAATGCATGCCGTGAAGCTAGTAATCCTTAGGGGTGAGTCGGTAGGGTATACCGAAATTCTTTTGTAATACCGTATACGTACCAAAATTTACAGTATACGGTAGGGTATGAAAATTTTGGTACCGATGTCATACCGAAACCTTCGGTATACTGAAGATTTAGGCATGAAATATTTTCATATTGTTACCATACCAACCTTCGGTAAGTCATGTATATATCGATATACCGAACATTTGGTACATACCGACATACCAACATTCCGGTATATACCGACATATCGGTATCGCAGTATATACTGACATGCCGAATATTCGGTACATACTGACATACCTATATATAGAGTTGAATATGTAAAATTATGTAAATTATATATGTTTTTCGGTAAGTTCGATATATACCGATATACCAAACCTTCGATACATAAACATACAGGTATCGCGATATATACCGACATACTGAATATTCGGTACATACCGACATACCGATACTGCGGTATACTGTTACTGTATACCGAAGTTCGGTACAGTAACAGTATACCGCGGTCGGTATCAAAAGAACTATATACCGTTACCATATTAAAATTTACGGTACGCTATCATACTATACCGAAAATTACGATACTTCGAAAATTTCGGCATTCTCCATATTTTTTCGGTACGATATGTGCGGTATGTGGTATATTCGATAATTTTTCCCAGCCCTAGTAATTGTTACTTAAACTAGTTGTTAGTATTGTTAAATCATTTGGTAATACAATATTTTCTTGAAACAAGGGTGTTTAGGCAGCATAATAGATGAAACATCTTGATGATTTAATAGTGAAAAATTGGCTTCATAGGACAATTATCAGCGGGGAGTTGTAATAGTTGAATGGAAATTTCAGCTCAAGTGATTTGGTATGTTACTTTTGAAATAGATTCATCATTCATTTGCCAAATTATTTCCTAGATTTGGTTCCTGGTTTAATTATTGTGTTTCTTGTCTTGATTAGTTAATATTTCCTCTATTTTTCTTTAATTGCTACGGGCTCACTCAACGTGCAGTCCAATGCGCATTTTAAACCATTAATAATTCAAGTTCAGTACAGGTAAAAATTCTATAAGTTCGATGTAATACCCCGGATTTGATAACCCAGGCCGGGGTGTCACCGCCACACCTCCCAAGCAAAACACTGCTTATCTGAGCTTACTAAGGAGATGCAAGGCTTATGGGTACTTAAAAGATTTCTAAACATTTCAATATTGAGTCCGGAAAATAAAAATGCTTAGTTTCAAAATACGAGATAGTAATCATCCATGCACGAAATAGAGTAAATGCAGCAGAAAAGTAATCACGGCCAACATGGCCAAAACTCGGGTTTAACAGGCCCGATTTAAACAATACTGAAGTGCAAGAAATTAAAGTGTTCATGAAATAGTTTCCCCCAAATGCATGAGCATGCATCACTCGACATACTCTGTAAAAGAAAAATAACAACGGGTTTATCAGTATAAAAATATACCGAGTAAGTTAATTCCTAACTAAACAATTTAAGGGGTTACATGTGTTTAATTAAAAGTTAGACTTTTTATGCATATTAAAATTTAATTTAAAATTTATAGATTACTTGCAGCAGAAAGACATGATTATTATATAAGACTAGAGTACGAAATTTTAAAGCATAACTTAAAAGTATAATTTAAAAGCATAATTTAAAAGCATGATAAATAAATACAATTTAATTAAATACACACGCACAAGTCTTTTAATATTATTCCGAGGACTAAGAAGAGGACATCATACCGTGGAGATCACTAACGAGGCAATCTTAGATAGTAGGGAGACCACTAACGAGGCAGTCTCAAGATAATAATAGCATGAGGATCGGCTCAGCCTAGTAAACGGGATTTTTCGAAAGTTTATGTTTCGTCGTATACAAAAGATTCGATATCGCATTTCATAGTTCGAGTTTTCTCAAGTTCGAAAAATCCAATTCGTCACATTTACACCTTTTTAAATTAAAAATTCATCTTTTAATCAAAAATTCTGAAATTTACACAGTAGCTCAAGGACACCTAAACGAACAACTTTCATGTTTCGAGTTTCTGGAAATAAGGTTTTGAAGTAAGTCGAATTTCGAGTTCTTTACAAGGGAAGATTTCTGCCCGAAAGCTTAATTCTGACACAGTTTCGTACAACGCCGATTAAAAATTTATTTTAAATCCAATTGATCCGAAATTTTTACAGTTTGTAGAGAACACCTTAATGAACAACTTTTATGTTTTAATATTTTGGAAAAAATGAGTTTTAGATGTTCAAAAATCGTCACCAATACACTGCTCACGCGCGGGTTCAAAAATCGGTTTTACACAGGTACTGAATTCGTCCGATTTGACATATCAAATGAACTCCAAAATTCATGAAGTTTTATATACATAATCTAGACATAATTATCTACAACTTTTGTTTAGAAATGCAAGTTCAAATCGGTCTAAAACGGGTGAAAAACATGCATCAAATCGAATCAATAAAACTGTCATGGTTTCGAACGTCCGGTTTTCAAACAGAAACTTTACATCACGATTTGGGATATCAAACCTTTATGTCAATGGCTGAAATTTTGACACAAGGTAGAGTAGAGTCTTATAAACAAAATTTATGTTGAAAAGTTTTTGGTTTGAATTCTCGAAGATAGAGTTCTGGTCGAGTTACTGAAATTGGTCGAAAATAGGGTTTTTGAAAACTGATTTTAGTTACGTGTCTAGATCTTTTAATTCAAATGACAATAAACCACACAAATTAAAGAGTAAGGTCTTAACTTACTTAGTTAGAGAATAGGGTTGCTGTAAGGGCTTTCCGGACGTCCTAAGGTCGCGATGAACGGCCAACTTCTCCGATCGCTTTTTGTTCGTCCCCCGACGTGAAATCGTAGCGAAGGAAAGATGGTTAGATTTCGAGTTTTTAAGACTTATGGACCACTTAAACACTACAATATGACTTACCAAGGTTCTAGAAGGCAGAGGCTTCGTTACAGTCGTCCTGTCTTCGCCGGAATACTCGCCGGAAAGTGATCTCGAAGGGATTTCGGCTTGGAGAGGAAAATTGAGAGAGTCTAGGGTTTGTTTTCTGAAAACAATGGCATGGGGGCGTCCTAAACCGACCTTATGCCATTCCCAATTGCTGTGATCGGCTTGCCACCGATAGAGGTCGGATTTTTGGCAAGAAAATCACCATGGAAGGAAAGTTTACACCTCCTGCATCTCTGGCGCGGTGGTGACGCGCACGTATAGCTTTGTCCGCGCGGAGCACGCGCGATCAGTCCTGGGACGCGTCTCCCTCATGTCTCGCGCTGGCCGCGCGCGCGTGCGCGGAGGGCGCGCGGCCTTTGAACCGGCCGGTTCGGGCGGTTCGTGCGGTCCGTCGGTGTTTTCTTCTTTTCTCTATCGGTTTTCTATCCTCTACGTTTTTGGTTCGACTCCTCGGGTCATTTCCGGTTCGAAATTTCTATCTTGAATTTATTACGAACTCGGGTTAACGCTCGTAATTAATCTAGTTAAATTAGTTCCGATTTCTCTTAACGATTTTTCCGGGTATTACAGTCTACCCCCCTTAAGAATCAACTTCGTCCTCGAAGTTGTGTTTCGGTTTCCTCCAGTTAAACGTAAGGATACTTTTGGTTGTGTTTTTATTTTGTGACTTATTTCGTGACTGAACTTAGAATTTAGATTTCCAAGCTGCCTACGTACCCTGTGAAGGAATCAAGTCATAACGTAGTTCAAAACAATTTGAATTTGTTTTTCTCGGTTGTTACATCCTCCCCCCCTTAAGAATCCAGTTATGTCCCCATAACTGTGGTCGGGTCATCTTGAAAGAGGGTCGGGTAACGCTGCTTCATATCGACTTCCAATTCCCATGTCGCCGTCTCCGTCTCGTGGTTAGACCAAAGAACCTTGACCATCCTCTCGGTCTTATTTCTCGTTACTCTCTCCTTCATGTCAAGTATTCGCACCGGAACTTCCTCGTAGCTCAAGTTATCCTCCAATTCAATTTCTTCCGGTTGGAGCCCATGGGTCGGATCGTGCACATACTTCTTCAATTGGGAGACGTGGAAAACATCGTGAACACGAGCAAATTGTGGTGGCAACGCTAGCCGATATGCGAGATTTCCCACTCTTTCTAGGATTTCATATGGTCCTATGTACCGTGGACTCAGTTTTCCTCGTTTGCCGAAGCGCATCACACCCTTCATTGGTGATACCTTCAGCATGACTTTATCGACGGCTTGAAATTCCAAGTCTTTCCGTCTCACGTCCGCATAACTCTTTTGCCGGTCTTGAGCGGCTCTCATCTTTCCCTGGATGATCTTGATTTGTTGAGCCATGTCCTCAATGAATTGTGGTCCAACTTCCATAGTCTTATTACTCTCGTCCCAGCTCAATGGACTTCGGCACTTGCGTCCATACAGTGCCTCGAAAGGTGCCATGCCGATGCTAGCATGGTAACTATTGTTGTAGGAGAACTCGATCAAAGGCAAATGGTTTTCCCAATTTCCTTTAAATTCTAGCACACATGCTCTCAGCATGTCTTCCAATGTTTGAATCGTTCTCTCTGTTTGCCCATCCGTCATGGGCTGGAACGCGGTACTCATCTTTATTTTCGTACCGAGGGCGTCTTGTAGTTTTGTCCAAAATGTGAGACAAATCTACTGTCCCTATCTGAGATGAAGTCGTGTGGTACTCCATGCCGTCGTACCACATTGTCGACATACGCTTTTGCCAATTGGTCCATGGACCAAGTATCCTTCATTGGGATAAATATGGCAGCTTTTGTTAATCTATCCACGATCACCCAGATTTTATTCATCCCTTTTGGTAATCGTGGTAACCCCGAAACGAAATCCATGGAAATGCTATCTCATTTCCAACTCGGGATTTCCAATGGTTGCATTAGCCCTAGGGGTTTTTGGCGTACTGCCTTGATCTTCTGGCAGGTAAGGCATCTCGCCACAAATTCGGCTACCTCTCTCGTCATGTTCGGCCACCAATAGTTCTTCTTTAAGTCCTTGTACAGCTTGTTGCCTCCGGGATGGACCGAGTATGGGGTATTATGGCCTTCCTCCATCACTTTTTGCTTCAGGTCCACGCAATTCCGTGGTATACACCATCTTCCCTTGAAGCGGATGCTTCCGTCCTCATGAATTTTAAAATCTATTGCCTTTCCTTCGGCAATGTCCTTCCTAATTTCCTCCAACTTCTCATCACCCGGTTGGGCGAGTCGTATTTCATCGAATATGGTAGGTCCCACTACCATTGCGTTGACGACTTCGTTTACCATGCCGGAATGCACCAACTCTAGACTTAATTTTGCTAAGTCCTTGTACAACTCGGCCGGTATCACGAGTGAATTCGCCACGTGTTGAGTCTTTCGACTCAGGGCATCGGCTACAACGTTGGCTTTTCCTTTGTGATAAGCAATCTCCAGGTCATAATCCTTGATTAACTCCAACCATCTTCTCTGCCTCAAATTCAGCTCTTTCTGCGTGAATATGTACTTGAGGCTCTTATGGTCGGTGAACATCCGACACTTCCGCCAATAGAGATAGTGTCTCCATATCTTTAAGGCAAGCACGACCGCGGCGAGTTCGAAGTCGTGCGTCGGGTAGTTTTCTTCATGTGGTTTTAGTTGACGCGATGCGTATGCTATAACCCTTTGATCTTGCATTAGCACGCATCCCAATCCCTCTTTCGAGGCGTCGCTATACACCTCGAAGTCTCCATCCTCAGATGCTAATGCCAATATTGGCGCTGTGGTGAGTCGTTTCTTCAAATCTTGGAATGCGGACTCACACTCACTGGTCCAGTCGTATTTTACCCCTTTCTTCAACAGCTGGGTCAACGGGCGTGCGATTTTCGAGAAGTTCTTGACAATCGCCTGTAGTATCCCGCCAGTCCAAGGAAACTTCGTACCTCTGTTGGACTCTTCGGCGGTACCCACTCGGTCACTGCCGAGATCTTCGCCGGATCTACTGCCACTCCGTTGGCGGATACTATATGCCCAAGAAATGCCACTTCCTTTAACCAGAAGTCGCATTTGGACAGTTAACCATACAGTTGGTTCACTCGTAAGATCCCTAACACTTTGTGTAAGTGCTCGGAATGTTCTTCATCACTTTTCGAGTAGATCAAGATGTCATCTATGAACACCACCATGCATTGATCTAACAATTCTCGAAATACGTTATTCATGAGATTCATGAACATCGCTGGGGCGTTCGTTAGCCCGAATGATAGCACCGTGAACTCGTAGTGTCCGTAACGAGTTCTGAATGCCGTCTTTGGGATGTCCTTTTTGGCGATCCTCAACTGGTGATATCCAGATCACAGGTCGATCTTTGAGAATACTGAAGATCCCTTCAGTTGGTCGAACAAATCTTTGATCCTGGGCAATGGGTACTTGTTCTTGATGGTAACTTGATTAAGTCCTCTATAATCAATACGTAGTCGTAGTCCTCCGTCTTTCTTCTTAATGAACAAGACCGGTGCTCCCCATGGGGACGTGCTCGGCCTAATGTATCCCTTCTCCAACAACTCCTCGAGTTGTTCTTTTAGTTACTTCATTTCCAACGGTGCCATGCGGTAAGGAGCTTTCGAGACAGGTTCCGTTCCCGAAATGAGATCTATGGTGAATTCAAGATCTCTCTTAGGTGGCATACCGGGAATGTCTTCAGGGAACACATCCGGGTATTCCTTCACCACCGGAATGTTGTCTACCTTGACTCCTTCAGCCTCCAGGTTATGAATGTAGCATGCATATAGCGCGTAACCCTTCCGCATTAAGTTACATAACTTGAGGGCGTTGACTATTTTGTTCGACTTCTTAGGGGGTTGGGAGTAGAAGATGACTCTCTTCCCCCTACTCTTTGACAGCGTGATCTTTTGCTTTTGGCACTCAATCACGGCCTTACATCGGGTTAGCCAATCCATCCCTAGTATGACGTCAAAGTCTCTGACGTCAAACTCTACCAAGTTCGCGAAAAACTCTACGTTTTTTATTACTACAGGTATTCTGTTGTAACGCTTAGAGCATGCTATTACTTCTCCAGAAGGCAGTTGGATTCCTAAGCTAATCATTTCGCACTTAGGTAGATCTAGTTCAGATACAACTCTCAAAGACAATATGGAACAACTGGCTCCGGAATCAAATAAAACTCTAAGCAGAGTACTTAGGACATGAAAGTTACCTGCCATCACATCACCCTGCGCGGGTATGTCAGCCTGGTTGATCACGTTCAACCTTCCCATCGGCCTCCCCTGATTGGCCGGCTGGTTCTGATTCGGATTTGGATTTTGTTGCTGGTTTGGAGGGCGCTGGTTCGGATTCTGAGGAGGCTGATATCCTTGATTGTTGTCGTTCCTGCCTCCTTGGTTGAACGGCTCATTGGGTCCTGTGACCAAATCCTCTCTCTTCGTGATGTTCTCGAGTCGAGTTCGACATTCCTCCCTTCGATGGCCAATACGGCCGCACCGGAAACATTCGCCCACCTGAGGACATCTCCTCACCAGGTGCGGCCTGCCACACCTCGGACACGGTGGCACTCGTCCTCCTTGGTTGAAATTCCGACCATTGTTGTTTTGAACATTCCCGTTCGGACCTCGCCGAAAGTTGTCCCCACCAGTAGTGTTGCCCGTCCTATTGTCCCGGTTTCTTTTGTTTGGTCCTTGTGCCCCTCGGCTAGATTCCCCTGCAGTCTTTCTCTTTAGCTGTTGTACTCGTGCGACTGCTACCGCACGATCGTAGACAGCTTGTAGGTCCGGATAGTTAACTCCGGTGATCACCTCCCGAATTGACAAGTTCAATCCCATTTCGAATTTATGCGCCTTCCCCCGTCCGTGGGTACCATCCGAGGCGTGAATCTCACCAACTCCTTAAACCGAGCATAATATTCTTGAACAGATTTTTCCCCTTGTTTCAGGGATGAGAACTCTTTGTACGGTGCTGCCTTAGTACTCATTGGGTAGAAGCGCTCCCGGAGTAACTCCATGAACTCGTTCCACGAGTAAGGTTCGTCGTCTTTGCTAAGTTTCCCCTGGGTAGCTTGCCACCATTCATCAGCCTCGCCGCCCAGATAGTACGAAGCCACGTGAACGTTCTCTCCTTCCGGGCATCTCACCGCATTCAGTAATTTGTCGAAGGTCCTTAACCATTCCTCGAGCTTAGCTGGATCTTCCTCCCCGACATAGTAGGGAGGTCGGTAGGGGTTCACCGAAGCCAAGTAATTGATCCTCGCTTCCGGTGGTGGTGCCGCGGCAGCTCCGCCCAGGTTAACGTCAGCATTGCCCAGTGCGACCAGTAGTTCCTCCATATTCCTCATTCGCCCTTCCGCAGGGTTAGGCATCGGGCCTGCTGGGTTTGGCGCCTCGACGTTAGGTGCCTGTTCATCGGGTTGCCCAGGCGTGTCGTGGGTGTTGGGAGTGGTAGGTAAGGTCCTTGGTCGCCCTCTAGGTGCCATTCTGTTATGAACATGCGAGCACAAAGAAGGTTTAAAGTTCTGGGGGTTTGATAGAGTGTTGGGAGAAAGTGATTTACTAAATCGAGCGATGTCTACTAAGAGTTGGTTAGGATTTGTATTTATTTATTCAGCCGTTTACGTTAAGGGTATAAGGGTTGAAACGTTGAGACCCTAGGTTTTAGGATTTAGGGTTCGAGGTACCTTGTCGATTTGTTATGCATATATATATATGTGGTTTGTTTATTGTTATCTTGTTCCCTTGGTTGGTCGAGTTTCAATGAAATAAAATATAAAGATTGTGTATAAAATAGATGCTTGTGAATTTATTGCTTAATAGGGAACTTTATTCGGTACAAGCGATAGGAATCAAAATACTGAGAATAGTTCGGGAAAATAGAAAAGAGAACAATAGGGATAATGTATCAATAATCCCTAAGCCTGGGGATGGTAGGTGGTCGGATCCTCCATGGGGTCATCCTCGTCACTCGAATCCTCGATGGTGCCCGTGCCAAGGGAACCCATGGAACACTGGGCTTGCTGGCCAATCGGGCCCAGCAGCAGGAGCAGGATCGACGGCGACAACTGGAGTAGGGGTGGCTGCAGGGACAGCGACAGGATCAGCAACGGGGCTAGCTACAGGAGGAGCTCCTGGGCTAAGAGGGGCATGTGGGAGCAAGATATCCCTCAGGTTAAGTAGTTCATTTCCCAAGATCCCTGCTTGAGTCTCTATACCGTCAATCTGGGTCTGGAGCTCGGTCTCGCGGGTCTGGAGTTCGTTGATTTGAATTTGGAGTCGGGTCAAATCTTGATGCCCTGCTTCCCTCAGATTAGTCAGGTGGCCCAGGTTAGCCTCCATTTGTTCTACCCTTAGTCTGAAGTTATTCACGTTTTGAGGGGTTTCGAGGTATGCTTCAATCAACCTCATTAGAAGGTTGATCATGTTCACGTTTGGTGCGGCCATCTAATGTTAACAAGGTAGGTTAGAGTTAGAATATGTTTTAGGCGAGATTAGATAGGAATTTAAATCTACATGCAATATACAAGTACAAGTTCCCTCCCCAATTAAAAATTTAATCTATCCATGTGTTTAAAAATTTCACTACATGGGTAAAAATAAAAATTGGGTCTCTATAGCGGACCAAAAACTTTAATATTTCTTTGGCTAAAATATTTGGCTACGTAAAAATAAAATTTTGGGCTAGAGTAAAACTAGTGGTTTTAAAAGTGATACATTTAAAAATAATGCTGGGTTTTAAAATAATGGTACCAAATAATAATAATAATAATAATAATAATAATAATAATAATTAATAATAATAGCTTTAAAATATATTCCGGGCTCTGATACCAACTTGTAACACCCCAGATTTGATAACCCAGGCCGGGGTGTCGCCGCCACACCTCCCTAGCAAGACACAGCTTATCCGAGCTTACTAAGGAGATGCAAGGCTTGTGGGTACTTAAAAGATCTCAAAACATTTCAATATTGAGTCCGGAAAATAAAAATGCTTAGTTTCAAAATACGGGATAGTAATCATTCATGCACGAAATAGAGTAAATGCAGCAGAAAAGTAATCACGGCCAACATGGCCAAAACTCGGGTTTAACAGGCCCGATTTAAACAGTACTGAAGTGCAAGAAATAAAAGTGTTCATGAAATAGTTTCCCCCAAATGCATGAGCATGCATCACTCGACATACTCTGTAAAAGAAAAATAACAACGGGTTTATCAGTATAAAAATATACCGAGTAAGTTAATTCCTAACTAAACAATTTAAGGGGTTACATGTGTTTAATTAAAACTTAGACTTTTTATGCATATTAACATTTAATTTAAAATTTATAGATTACTTGTAGCAGAAAGACATGATTATTATATAAGACTAGAGTATGAAATTTTAAAGCATAACTTAAAAGTATAATTTAAAAGCATAATTTAAAAGCATGATAAATAATACAATTTAATTAAATACACACGCACAAGTCTTTTAATATTATCCCGAGGACTAAGAAGAGGACATCATACCGGGGAGATCACTAACGAGGCAATCTCAAAACATAAGACCACTAACGAGGCAGTCTAAATAAATGGGAGACCGCTAACGAGGCAGTCTCAATGATCGTAGGACCACTAACGAGGCGATCCAAATAAATACACAGCGCACGAGATCACTAACGAGGCAATCTCAGATAGTAGGGAGACCACTAACGAGGTAGTCTCAAGATAATAATAGCATGAGGATCGGCTCAGCCTAGTGAACAGGATTTTTCGAAAGTTTATGTTTCGTCGTATACAAAAGATTCGATATCGCATTTCATAGTTCGAGTTTTCTCAAGTTCAAAAAATCCAATTCATCACAGTTTACACCTTTTTAAATTAAAAATTCATCTTTTAATCAAAAATTATGTAATTTACACAGTAGCTCAAGGACACCTATACGAACAACTTTCATGTTAGAGTTTCTGAAAATAAGGTTTTGAAGTAAGTCGAATTTCGAGTTCTTTACAAGGGAAGATTTCTGCCCGAAAGCTTAATTCTGACAAAGTTTCGTACAATGCCGATTAAAAATTCATTTTAAATCCAATTGATCCAAAATTTTTACAGGTTGTAGACAACACCTTAATGAACAATTTTCATGTTTTAATATTTTGGAAATAATGAGTTTTAGATGTTCAAAAATCGTCACCAATACATTGCTCACGCGCGGGTTCAAAATTCGGTTTTACACAGGTTTTGAATTCGTCCGATTTGACATATCAAATGAACTCCAAAATTCATGAAATTTAATATTCATAATCTAGACATAATTATCTACAACTTTCATTTATAAATGCAAGTTCAAATCGGTCTAAAAATGGGTGAAAAACATGCATCAAATCGAATCAATAAAACTATCATGGTTTCAAACTTCCGGTTTTCATACAAAAACTTTACGTCACGTTTGGGATATCAAACCTTTATGTCAATGGCTGAAATTTTGACACAAGGTAGAGTAGAGTCTTATGAACAAAATCTATGTTGAAAAGTTTTTGGTTTGAATTCCCGAAGATAGAGTTTTGGTCGAGTTACTGAACTTGGTCGAAAATTGGGTTTTTGAAAACCGATTTTAGTTACGTGTCTAGATTATTTAATTCAAACGACAATAAACCACAAAAATTGAAGAGTAAGGTCTTAACTTACTTAGTTAGAGAATAGGGTTGCTATAAGGGCTTTCCGGACATCCTAAGGTCGCGACGAACGGCCAACTTCTCCGATCGCTTTTTGTTCGTCCCCCGACGTGAAATCGTATCAATGAAAAGATGGTTAGATTTTGAGTTTTTAAGACTTATGGATGACTTAAACACTACAATATGACTTACCAAGGTTCTAGAAGGCAGAGGCTTCGTTCCGGTCGTCCCGTCTTTGCCGGAATACTCGCCGGAAAGTGATCTCGAAGGGATTTCGTCTTGGAGAGAAAAATTGAGAGAGTCTAGGGTTTGTTTTCTGAAAACAATGGCATGGGAGCATCCTAAACCGACCTTATGCCCTTCCCAATTGCTGTGATCGGCTTGCCACCGATAGAGGTCGGATTATTGGCAAGAAAATCGCCATGGAAGGAAAGTTAACACCTCCTGCACCTCTGGCGCGGTGGTGACCCGACGTATAGCTTTGTCCACGCGGAGCACGCGCGATCAGTCCTGGGACGCGTCTCCCTCATGTCGCACGCTGGCCGCGCGCGCGGAGGGCGCACGACCTCCGAACCGGCCGGTTCGGGCGGTTCGTGCGGTCCGTCGGTCTTTTCTTCTTTTCTCTATCGGTTTTCTATCCTCTACGTTTTTTGTTCGACTCCTCGGGTCATTTCTGGTTCGAAATTTCTATCTTGAATTTATTACGAACTCGGGTTAACGCTCGTAATTAATCTAGTTAAATTAGTTCCGATTTCTCTTAACGATTTTTCCGGGTATTACATTCGATATTTAAAAACTATACAACGAGACGAATCTAATAAGATCTCACTTGACTATATTTTAACATGTATAACTATGATAAAATTGAAATCAAAGCAATCAAATGAATAGTGGCAACATTTGCAATGTTGCAAACAATTGAAAACGGATGAAGTATACAGTATAAGCGACATAATGTTTTTAATTTTCTACACATTCTGATTCCATTTCCCACACACACACTCTGTAACAACCCTACTCCGAACTGGACCTGCAGATCATATATCCCAATTCCTGCTCATGTATGCATTGCAAAACCCCATGGTGGGTTATTGGAAGTGGGACTCAAACCCCCCAACCTTCCCTTTAACATCCACCACAACGTAAGGATCTTAACTAGTTGAGCTGCAATCCAACTGGTTAATATCCTTAACTTGGGGTGGATCTTTTATGTAACAACCCTGCTCCAGGCTAGACCTACAGATCATGCACCAAACTTCTCTTCATGTATGCATCATAGCACCCATAGTAGGTTGTTGGAAGCGGGACTCGAACCCCCAACATTCCCTTTAAGATCCACCCCAATGTAAGGATGTTAACTAGTTGAGCTACGGCTCAACTGGTTAACATCGTTATCTTGGAGTGGATCTTTTATGTAACAACCCTACCGGGCTTCCCCAAACTGGATCTGCAGATCATCACCCCAAACCCCTCCCCATATGTGAATCACATCACCCCATGGTGGGTTGTTGGAAGTGGAATTTGAACCCCCAACATTCCATGTGGTATTTTAGGTATAATGAGTTATTGGCTTAAAGTGGGGTAAGTATTTGATGTGAGGTTTACTTGAATTAAGAAAAAGGAAAATAATTAGTTGATGTGATGCTTTGGTTGATGTTTATAAAGTAAAAATTTTCTAAAATGGAAATGTGACGTTTGTAGTGGGACGGACAAAAAAGGAAAGTGAGACAAAATTAGGGGGACAGAGAGAGTAATACTTAATAACTTGATAAATATATTCAACTGAAAAATAATAATTATCATATAATAAATTACATATAAAAATATTTTAATTTTTTAGAATAAAAAATTATGTTTAAATATTTTTTATTATTTAGTAAAACACCATATTTATAATACTTTTTTAATTTAAAAGTAATGACATTATTGTAAATTAATTTGAACTGAAAAATTAAGATTTCTAACTCAACCAAAATACAAAAATCTTAAAATAACAAAAAATAAGATTATTGGTAATCTTATATTCCCAGCAGTATTAGATTCCTGGTAATGACGTTCTCACAGGTAATATAATATCCCTCCAACCAATGGCCTCTAAATTTTTAGATATAGCGATATTGATAATAACTAAAGGAGTCATGACTTGTTCTTCCATCTGTGCTCAATTCACTATTAAAAATATAAAATTATTTTAACATTAATAAATTATTGCAAAATCATTATTTTAAGATTTATAATATTTATTGCAACGCTTTAAAAAATATTCCAACGGCATATTCCTACATTTTCTGGAAATTCGGACTCTTTATTACTTTAAGTAACGTCCCAAACAACCGAGGGACACTGTCCTAAAATCTATCTGATGAAGATATCCATGAATCTGATAGTGAAGAAAGTGAGGTTAAACCTGGTCAACTTGCAGAATCTTGTGAAATTGTGAAAGATGAACTTGCTTGTATTGTTACAGAGAACATGAAGCTGCTTATACAGATCGGAAACTTAATGATCACTATTGACATAAAAGATGTTGAGATTCTTGAGCTGAAGAAGATGGTGGTTGTTGTATCTGCTGAAAGGGATGATCTAAAAGGAGAAAAATGTTCAGTTGACTAACAAGATCCAAAGGCTTGAAGGAATTGTAAAAGGGACGGATAAACTTGAAGAAATTTACTCTAAAGGAAAGTACATATTTGATTCTACGACTGGTCTTGGTTATGAGCACAACACACAAAAAACGCAGCATATTGTAACCACTTTTGTGAGTGTAGGTACACTTGGTGAAGGTACTTCTAAAGAACCAGAGGATGATTTATTGATGGAATCTCCCAAGAAAAGCAAGGATTGTGCATATTGTAAATTTCAAGGTCATTCAGCCAACATCTATTCCAAATTAGCCAGATATATTTTTAGTGGTCCGCCCGTTGTTTGGCCATCCATTGAACTACAAATGTAGGTCAAAATCAAAATGATGTGGATTCCCAAGGCCAAGGCAACTTGCTTCGTTATTCTCACTGCTCAGAAAAGCTCAATTAATGATCGATGGTTATGCATTAGTTAATTATGTGTTGATCAATTTCTTGTTAACTTTACTAAAGATGCTTGTGAAGTGAGAATAACGAAGCAATGAGATGCTTGTGAAGAGATGTTTAGGTCAAAATCACTTTGATAGTGGTTGTTTTCGTCACATGACCTGCCAAAGAGAACTTCTCATGAATTATGTTGAAGAAGATTGTGGAGAAGTCATTCTTGGAGATGGTGCAAGAAGCCAGATATTTGGGCATGGTAAACTTAAGGATGGTAACATGTCTACCCTTTCCAAAGTTTTCTATGTTTCGGGATTGACTACAACTATTAGTCAATTATGTGTTGATCAATTTCTTGTTAACTTTACTAAAGATGCTTGTGAAGTTGTTGATGCACTCAGAATTGTGTGATGAAGGGTACTAAATCTTCTGACAATTGTTATATCTTGAAGAAGGTTGTGCATGAGGCTTTGTTAACTCAGAACAATAATGCTCGCATTTGGAATTAAAGGTGTGGACACATGAACTACGAATTACTCATTCATCTTAGCAAGTCTGGGGTTGTTCGTGGGTTGCTCAGACTACGGAGCAATGCCAAACAAGTTTGTGGTGACTGTGCAAAGGGAAAACAAATCCACTACTCTCACAAAGTGGTGGATGATGTTCGAACTTCAAGACGTCTTAAGCTTTTACAAATGTATTTGATGGGGCCAACTGAAGTTACAAGTTTGGGCGGTAAACGTTACATTTTTGTGTGCATTGATGACTTTTCATGTTATAGATGGACTGATTTCTTGAGATCAAATGATGAAACTTTTTCTGTCTTTGAAAAGTTGTCTCTGAAACTTATGGCTGATAAGGATTTGAAGATTGCAAGAATTCGAACTGATGATGGCAAGGACTTTGAAAACTGGTTGTTCGCACAACTCTGTAACAACCACAACATGCATGAGTTCTCAGCTCCTTATACCCCCACAGCAAAATGGTGTGGTTGAGGGAAAGAATGGCACACTTCAGGAAATGGCTCGTTCATTACTTCATAGCTCAATTGGAAAGAGATTTTGGGCTGAAGCGGTTAATATTTCTTGTTATATTATAAAGCGTGTGTTTTTTAGGCCTGAAAAAAAGAACACTCCATATGAGATTTGGCGAGGGAAAACTCCAAATATCTCTCATTTTCATGTATTTGGTTGTACTTGTTATGTCTTGAAGGATCGAACATCTCTCAAGAAGTTTGACTCAAAATCTAATGAAGCCAACCTTTTTGGGATATTCACTTAATTCAAGGGCTTTTTCAGGTGTATTTGAAGAGGATTTTGAAGGTAACAGAATCTCTTAATATTGTGTTTGATGATGCTAATCCTTCTACAAGAATTGGAGTTAATCAAGATGATTGTAACACCCCGATTTAGTTATTATAATTAATTGTGGTTAATTAATAAAGGATTTATTATATGGATATTTTGTAGGTATGATTTTAATGAAGTGGAGGAATAAGTGGGTTCAAACCCACAACAGAATAAGAGCTCAAGTGCTCAAGTGAGTGCATTATGGTAGAGATTGCTCAAGTCAAGTGGACCAACCCGACCCGAACCCATTTTTATGTTAAAATTAGGTGTTTTGGGGTGGGGGTCTCATTTCTCACCCAGACCCAACCCTCATTCCCGTCACCCACATTTTCCCAAGTAAGGGTTCTTCCATTCCTAGAGCAATTGAAGGTTTGAAGTGTTTTTCATGATTCATTACACGTTTTGGTAGAGTTAGAAGTGTTTTTGGTGGATGTTCTTGATAGTGACGGGAATGGAGCATTATGGTGGATTTCTTATAGATTGACTTGGATTTTGGTGTTGGGTCTTCAATTGGAGCTTGGAATTGTGTTGTGGAGCTTGAGGTAAGTTTTGAGACTCTTTTTGGTTGTTAATTTTGGGGAATTTCAGCTCATGCCTTGTGCATGTTGGTGTTGAACACTCTTGGTGGAGTTGTTGTTGATTTTGGGAGCTCAATCTTGTCTTGTAGTGTTCTTGAGTGGTTTGGAAGCTTGCATTTGAAGTTGGAGAAGCTTGGGAACTGGGATTGAAGTGTTTGGACTCCATAAACACAAGGCAAGAGTAGGATTTAACTTTAAGTAGGGGAAGATTGTAAGAAAATAGTGTAAATCGCGGATTCTGCCTCTGTTGATGCTCAGGGTCTACAGCCCAGGCGCCACAATGCATGTGTAGCGCCTGGAAGCAGGTTCAAGCGCCATTGTGGCGCCCCAGACCTCAGGGTTTACCACCCAGGCGCCACAATGCCTGTGTGGCGCCTGGAAGCAGGTCCAAGCACCAGTGTGGCGCCTCCTGTGCCACCTGCGCACCCGATTTGCTGTTTTCTTCTGTTTTTCATTCCCTTTCATATTTTATCGTGTTTCTTACTCGTTTCTAGGCCTCAGAAAATGTTTAAAACTGATCTAAGATATGTTAGTGCCTATCATGTGTATTAATTGAACTTAGAAGATCTACCATGCCTTAGTTTAGGATGGAATCTTGTGTTGATTCTATCACGATGTTTGTGAGTCGAGTGCCGATAGGTGGGACGTGGCACACCCTGGGATATGTCTAACTCATGTGGTACTATTGTAAGCCGATATATGGGGTTGGCAACCCGAATACTGTATTTATGTAACACCTCGGATTTGATAACCCAGGCCGGGATGTCACCGCCGCATTTCCTAGCAAGACCCGGCTTCCCGAGCTCGCTAAGGAAACGCAAGGCTTGTGGGTATGGAAAAGATTTAAAACATTTCAAGATTTAGTCCGGAAATTTATAATACTTAGTACGATAGTAGAAATTATCACGTGCGGAAAATAAATAAAGTAAGTGCAGCGGAAAGTAAAATCACGGCCAACATGGCCAAATCCTCGGGTTTAACAGACCCGGTAAAAACAGTACGATGCAGAAATTTAAAATGTCCATTTTGATTTCCCCCAAGTGCATATGCAATGCGTCACTCGACGTACTCTGAAAAAAAAAGAAATGACAACGGTTGTCAGTATAAAAATATACTGAGTAAGTTAATCCCTAACTACAAATAAAAGGGGTTACAAGTGTTTAAACTAAAGATTTCGCTTACCGTACGGAAACTTAAAAATACATGATTTATTTGCAGCGGAAAATCATGATTAAAGAACTTAATTTAAAAAGCGAAATTTAAAGCATAAATTAAGATGCGTAAATTTTAAATGCATAATTAAAAACAGGATAAATACGATTTAAGCATAATGAAACACTCACACGAGTCTTTTACTTTTCATCCCGTAAACTAAGAAGAGGACACCATACCGGGAGATCACTAACGAGGCAATCTCAACATAGGACCACTAACGAGGCAGTCCAAACAATGGGAGACCACTAACGAGGCAGTCTCAAAGATAGTAGGACCACTAACGAGGCGATCCACAAAGATAGTAGGACCACTAACGAGGCGATCCACAAATACAGCGCGCGAGATCACTAACGAGGCAATCTCAGATAGTAAGGAGACCACTAACGAGGCAGTCTCAAAGATAATGATAGTATGAAGATCGGCTCAGCCTAGTGAACGGGATTTTTCGAAAGTTCGTATTTCAAAGTTATCAAATGATCGATATCGCGTTTTCATAGTTCGAGTTTTCTCAAGTTCGAAAAATCCTATTCGAGGCAGTTTACGCCTTTCTTAATTTAAAATTCGTTCTTTCTCCAAAAATTCTGAAATTTTTACAGTAATTCAAAAACACACATACGAACAACTTTCATGTTTTAAGTTTTTGGAAATAAGGTTTCGAAGTGAGTTGAAATTTGAGTTTATTGCAAAGAATAATTTATGTCTTGAAAACTGTTTTCGTCACAGGTTCGTGCAACGCCGATTAAAAATTCATTTCAAAACCAATCGATGTGAAATTTTTACAGTAGCTACACGACACATTAAGGAACAACTTTCATGTTTTAAGTTTTTGGAAATAATGAATTCTTGGTACTCAAAAATCGAGTGCAACTCACTGCACACTCATGGCCCTTAAAACGAATTCAAAACAGTTCTAAAAACTTGGCCGTTTGACATATCAAATGAACACCAAAATTCGTGAAATTTTATAGGCATAATCTAGACACAATTATCTACAACCTTTGTTTAGGAATGCAAAGTTAAATCATTCGAAAAATGGGTGAAAAACATGCATCAAGTTGAATGAAGGAATCTGTCACAGATTTAAATTGTTCGGTTCGATACAGCAAGTTCATGGCGAAAATTGGGATAGCAAAACTTAATGTCAACGGCTGAAATTTGGACACAAGATAGATAAAGGTGTTAGGAACAACTTTTATGTTGAAAAGTTTTCGGTTTGAATTCCCGAAGGTCGAGTTTTTGGCGAGTCTTTAAAATTGGACGAAAATAGGGTTTTTGAAAACCGATTTTTGTTACAAGCCTATATCTCGAGATTTAAACAACAAACAACCACGAAAATTTGTGAGTAAAGTTTTAACTTACCTAGAATGATGATAGGGTCGCTGGATTGGGTTTCCGGACGTCCTAGGGTCACGACGAACGGCCAACTTCTCCGATCGCTTTTTGTTCGTTTTCCGACGTGAAATCGTAGTAAGGAAATAGTGTTAGAATTCGAGTTTCGGAGACTCATGGACTGATGGAACGCTATATTAAGACTTACCAAGGTTCTATGAAGCCGTGGCTCAGTCCCGTTCACCTCGTCGTCGCCGGAATGTTCGCCGGAAAGCTTCGTCGGGAGAGTTTGGCTTGGAGAGAGAGTTTGTAAGTATGGTGGGGATGGGTTTCTGTGGGATTAGGGCTTTTGAGGCTCCCCAGCCGCCCTTAAGCCTTCCTTAAGGCTGGAATTTGGTTTCCCTCGAAGGGAATTGTAATTTAGGCAAGAAAATCACCCCCGAATGGAAAGATTACACCTTCAGCCCCTCTGGCGCGGAGGTGGCGCGCACCCACCCCTATGGTCGCGCGGAGCACGCGTGCCAGGCCTGGCGTCGCGACGCCCTTGGCCGCGCGGCGGCGCGCGGACAACGCGGGCCGGCCGGACCGGCCGGTTCGGCGATCCGCGTGTTCCGTCGGGTCTTCCCTCGCTTTCCCCTATCGGTTTTCTACGTGTTAGCTCGATTCCCTGGGTCGTCTTCGTTGCGGAATCTTCTCCTTAATCTTGTTATGAGTCCGGCTTATCGCTCGCAACATTTCCGGGTCCTACTTAGCCTAGTCTAAATTGGTTCCAACATCTCCTATCGTCCTTGTGATCTAATTTGTGATGTATTTTGTGATTTATTTCGTGACTGAACTTAGAAATTAGTTCTAAGTTGCCTACGTACCCTGTGAAGGGATCAAGTCATGACGTAGTTCAAAACAATTTGAATTTGTTTTTCCTCGGGTGTTACATCCTCCCCCCCTTAAGAATACAGTTATGTCCCCATAACTGTGGTCGGGTCGTCTTGGAAGAGGGTAGGGTAACGTTGCCTCATGTCGGCTTCCAATTCCCAGGTTGCCGTACCGGGCTGCACCAGTTCCAGGCTTAGTTTCGCCAAATCTCTGTACAATTCGGCCGGTATCACCAGTGAGTTCGTGACGTGTTGCGCCTTCCGACTCAAGGCGTCGGCCACGACGTTGGCCTTGCCCTCGTGATACGCGACTTCTAGGTCGTAATCTTTGATCAGTTCCAACCACCTCCTCTACCTCAAGTTCAGCTCTCTTTGCGTGAATATGTACTTGAGGCTCTTATGGTCGGTGAACATCCGACATTTCCGCCCATAGAGATAGTGTCTCCAGATTTTCAGGGCGAACACGACCGCGGCCAGTTCCAGGTCGTGCGTCGGGTAGTTTTGCTCGTGCGGTTTCAGCTGTCGTGATGCGTATGCTATGACTTTTTGATCCTGCATCAGTACGCATCCCAGTCCTTCTCTCGAGGCGTCGCTATACACCTCGAAGTCTCCATCCTCTGATGGTAACGCCAACACCGGCGCCGTGGTAAGTCGTTTCTTCAGCTCCTGGAATGCGGCTTCACACTCGCCAGTCCAGTCATACTTCACCCCCTTCTTCAGCAGTTGGGTCAATGGGCGGGCGATTTTGGAGAAGTCTTGGACAAATCGCCTGTAGTAGCCCGCTAGTCCGAGAAAGCTTCTTATCTCCGTTGGGCTCTTCGGGGGTACCCACTCAGTTACAGCCGAGATTTTTGCCGGGTCTACCGCCACTCCGCTGGCGGATACGATATGCCCAAGGAATGTTACCTCCCTCAGCCAGAAGTCGCATTTGGACAACTTCCCATATAGCTGATTTTCTCGGAGGATCCTCAGCACTTTATGTAAGTGCTCGGAATGTTCTTCCTCGTCCCTTGAGTAGACCAAGATGTCGTCTATGAATACCACTACGCATTGATCTAACAGTCCTCGGAACACGTTGTTCATGAGGTTCATGAACATCGCCGGGGCGTTCGTTAGTCCGAATGACAGTACTGTGAATTCGTAGTGTCCGTAGCGAGTCCTGAACGCTGTCTTCGGGATGTCCTTCTCAGCAATTCGCAGCTGATGATATCCCGATCGCAGGTCGATCTTGGAGAACACAGTAGCTCCCTTCAGCTGGTCAAACAGATCCTCGATTCTGGGCAACGGATACTTGTTCTTGATAGTGACTTGATTAAGTCCCCTATAGTCAATACACAGTCTCAGACTCCCATCATTCTTTTTGACGAATAAGACCGGTGCTCCCCATGGAGACGTACTCGGTCGGATATATCCCTTTTCCAGCAATTCTTCGAGCTGTTCCTTTAGCTCCTTCATCTCCGGCGGTGCCATGCGGTAAGGAGCCTTTGATACAGGTTCCGTTCCCGGGATAAGATCTATGGTGAACTCGAGATCCCTCTCAGGGGGCATGCCAGGAACATCCTCTGGGAACACATCCGGGTACTCTCTCACCACCGGAATGTTGTCTATCTTTACCCCTTCAGCCTCGAGGTTGTGAACGTAGCATGCGTATAGCGCGTGGCCCTTACGCATTAGGCTACCTAACTCTAGGACGTTGATTAACTTGTTAGATTTCTTAGGGGGTTGAGGGTAGAAGATGACTCTTTTCCCCCTACTTTTTGACAGTGTGATCTTTTGCTTTTGGCATTCGATCACGGCCTTATACCGGGTTAGCCAATCCATTCCTAGTATGACGTCAAAGTCCCTGACGTTGAACTCTACCAAGTTTGCGAAAAACTCTACGTTCTTTATCACTATAGGTATTCCATTGTAGCGTTTAGAGCATGCTATTACTTCTCCAGAGGGCAGTTGGATGCCTAAGCTAATTATCTCGCACTTAGGTAGTTCTAGTTCAGTTACGACTCTCGAAGATACAATCGAGCAACTGGCTCCGGAATCAAATAAGACTCTAAGTGGAGTACTTAGGACATGGAAAGTACCTGCCATCACGTCACCCTGCGCGGGTATGTCAGCCTGGTTGATCACGTTCAACCTCCCCATCGGCCTCCCTTGATTGGCTGGCTGGTTTTGATTTGGGTTTGCATTTTGCTGCTGGTTCGGAGGGCGTTGGTTCGGATTCGGAGGAGGCCGATATCCTTGATTGTTGCCATTCCTACCTCCCTGGTTGAACGGCTCGTTAGGTCCAATGACCAAGTCTTCTCTTTTCGTGATGTTCTCGAGTCGGGTTCGACATTCCTCCCTCCGATGGCCAATTCGGCCGCACCGGAAGCACTCGCCCATCTGAGGACACCTCCTTACCAGGTGCGGCCTGCCACATCGTGGGCACGGCGGCACTCGCCCTCCTTGGTTGACATTCCGACCATTGTTGTTCTGAGCATTCCCGTTCGGCCCTCGCCGAAAGTTGTCCCCGCCAGTAGTGTTGCTTGTCCGGTTATCCCTGTTCCTCTTGTCTGGGCCTTGCGCCCCTCGGCTAGATTCCCCAGCAGCCTTCCTCTTTAGCTGTTGCACTCGTGCTACTGCTACTGCACGATCGTAGACAGATTGCAGGTCCGGGTAGTTAACTCCAGTGATCACCTCTCGAATCGACAAGTTCAATCCCATTTCGAACTTTTGCGCCTTCTCCCCGTCAGTAGGTACCATCCTGGGCGCAAATCTCACCAATTCCTTAAACCGTGCATAGTATTCTTGAACAGATTTCTCTCCCTGCTTCAGGGATGAGAACTCCTCGTACAGTGCTGCCTTAGTACTCATCGGGTAGAAGCGCTCCCGGAGTAACTCCATGAACTCGTTCCACGAGTAAGGTTCATCATCCTCTGCCAGCTTCCCTTGGGTAGCCTGCCACCAGTCGTCGGCCTCGCCACCCAGATAGTACGAGGCCACGTGGACCTTCTCCCCCTCCGGGCATCTTACCGCCTTTAGCAATTTGTCGAAGGTTCTCAACCATTCTTCCAGCTTGGCGGGGTCTTCCTCCCCGACGTAGTAAGGTGGTCGGTAGGGGTTCACCGCAGCCAAGTAGTTGATCCTCGCTTCCGGTGGTGGCGCCGCGGCAGCTCCACCCTGGTTAACGTAAGCATTACCCAGTGCGATTAGTAATTCTTCCATATTTCTCAATCGCCCTTCCGCAGGGTTAGGCATTGGTCCTGCCGGGTTTGGCATCTCCGCGTCAGGTGCCTGCTCATTGGGTTGTCCCGGCGTGCCGTGGGTGTTGGGGGTGGCAGGGAAGGGCCTTGGTCGTCCTCGAGGTGCCATCTTATTACAACCGAGAAAGGTGTAAAGTTCAGGGAGATTCGATAAAGTGGGAAAAAAAGTCTTGCTGAATTGTATGGTGCTTATCAGGAGTTGGTCAGTATTTGCATTTATTTATTCAGTCGTTTAGGGTTTTAGGGTCTGAGGTACTTGTCGTTTTGTTAAGCAGAAATAGATGCGTTGTTTGTCTGTCGGCGCTTTGTTAAGATATAAAGATGGTGTATAAAATAAGTGGTTGTGACTTTATTGCCCAGTAGAAGTTTTTGTTTTGATACAAGCGACAAGTAGCAAAGATCCTGAAAATAGTTTGGGAAAATAGAAAAGGAGAACAATGGGAATAATGCATCAAAAATCTCTAGTCCTGCGAAGGGTAGGTGGTCGGGTCCTCCATGGGGTCATCCTCATCACTTGATTCCTCGATGGTGCCCGTGCCAAGGGGCCCACGGAACACTGGGCTGGCTGGCCAACTGGGCCCAGCAACAGGAGCAGGATCAACGATTGCAACTGGGGTTAGGACGGCTGCAGGGACAGCGACGGGGTCAATAACGAAGCTAGTTACAGGAGGAGTTCCTGGGTTGAGTGGGGCAGGTGGAAGCAGATCATCCTTCAGGTGATGCAGTTGATGTCCCAAGACCCCTGCTTGGGTCTCTACGTCGTCAATCTGGGTCCGAAGCTCAGTCTCGCGGGTCTGGAGTTCGTTGATTTGGACTTGGAGTTGGGTTATATCTTGGTGTCCTGCTTGGCCCAGATTAGTTAGGTGGCCCAAGTTAGCTTCCATTTGCTCTACCCTTAGTCTGAAGTTGTTCACGTTTTGAGGAGATTCGAGGTATGCTTCAATCAACCTCATTAGTAGGTTGATCATGTTCACGTTTGGGGAAGCCATCTATTGTTAACAAGGTAGGTTAGAGTTAGACGTTTTTCAGGCAAAGTTAAGATATGCATATATTTAAATCTATATGCAACATGCAAGTGCAAGTCCCTTCCCCATAAAATTTAGTTTAAAATAAATTGCTAAAGGTTGGGCCTCTATAGTGGGCCAAAATTTAATATTTCTTGGGCTAAGATTTGGACTATGTAAAAAGGATTATAGATTTTTGGGCTAAAAATAGTACTAATAGTCAAATAAATAATTTTAAAAGAAATAACACTTGGGCTTAAAAATATTGGTTTAAAATAATAGTAGTAGCTTTAAAAATTTTCCGGGCTCTGATACCAACTTGTAACACCCCGGATTTGATAACCCAGGCCGGGATGTCACCGCCGCATTTCCTAGCAAGACCCGGCTTCCCGAGCTCGCTAAGGAAATGCAAGGCTTGTGGGTATGGAAAAGATTTAAAACATTTCAAGATTTAGTCCGGAAATTTATAATACTTAGTACGATAGTAGAAATTATCACGTGCGGAAAATAAATAAAGTAAGTGCAGCGGAAAGTAAAATCACGGCCAACATGGCCAAATCCTCGGGTTAACAGACCCGGTAAAAACAGTACGATGCAGAAATTTAAAATGTCCATTATGATTTCCCCCAAGTGCATATGCAATGCGTCACTCGACGTACTCTGAAAAAAAAAGAAATGACAACGGTTGTCAGTATAAAAATATACTGAGTAAGTTAATCCCTAACTACAAATAAAAGGGGTTACAAGTGTTTAAACTAAAGATTTCGCTTACCGTACGGAAACTTAAAAATACATGATTTATTTGCAGCGGAAAATCATGATTAAAGAACTTAATTTAAAAAGCGAAATTTAAAGCATAAATTAAGATGCGTAAATTTTAAATGCATAATTAAAAACAGGATAAATACGATTTAAGCATAATGAAACACTCACACGAGTCTTTTACTTTTCATCCCGTAAACTAAGAAGAGGACACCATACCGGGAGATCACTAACGAGGCAATCTCAACATAGGACCACTAACGAGGCAGTCCAAACAATGGGAGACCACTAACGAGGCAGTCTCAAAGATAGTAGGACCACTAACGAGGCGATCCACAAAGATAGTAGGACCACTAACGAGGCGATCCACAAATACAGCGCGCGAGATCACTAACGAGGCAATCTCAGATAGTAAGGAGACCACTAACGAGGCAGTCTCAAAGATAATGATAGTATGAAGATCGGCTCAGCCTAGTGAACGGGATTTTTCGAAAGTTCGTATTTCAAAGTTATCAAATGATCGATATCGCGTTTTCATAGTTCGAGTTTTCTCAAGTTCGAAAAATCCTATTCGAGGCAGTTTACGCCTTTCTTAATTTAAAATTCGTTCTTTCTCCAAAAATTCTGAAATTTTTACAGTAATTCAAAAACACACATACGAACAACTTTCATGTTTTAAGTTTTTGGAAATAAGGTTCCGAAGTGAGTTGAAATTTGAGTTTATTGCAAAGAATAATTTATGTCTTGAAAACTGTTTTCGTCACAGGTTCGTGCAACGCCGATTAAAAATTCATTTTAAAACCAATCGATGTGAAATTTTTACAGTAGCTACACGACACATTAAGGAACAACTTTCATGTTTTAAGTTTTCGGAAATAATGAATTCTTGGTACTCAAAAATCGAGTGCAACTCACTGCACACTCATGGCCCTTAAAACGAATTCAAAACAGTTCTAAAAACTTGGCCGTTTGACATATCAAATGAACACCAAAATTCGTGAAATTTTATAGGCATAATCTAGACACAATTATCTACAACTTTTGTTTAGGAATGCAAAGTTAAATCATTCGAAAAATGGGTGAAAAACATGCATCAAGTTGAATGAAGGAATCTGTCACAGATTTAAATTGTTCGGTTCGATACAGCAAGTTCATGGCGAAAATTGGGATAGCAAAACTTAATGTCAACGGCTGAAATTTGGACACAAGATAGATAAAGGTGTTAGGAACAACTTTTATGTTGAAAAGTTTTCGGTTTGAATTCCCGAAGGTCGAGTTTTTGGCGAGTCTTTAAAATTGGACGAAAATAGGGTTTTTGAAAACCGATTTTTGTTACAAGCCTATATCTCGAGATTTAAACAACAAACAACCACGAAAATTTGTGAGTAAGGTTTTAACTTACCTAGAATGATGATAGGGTCGCTGGATTGGGTTTCCGGACGTCCTAGGGTCACGACGAACGGCCAACTTCTCCGATCGCTTTTTGTTCGTTTTCCGACGTGAAATCGTAGTAAGGAAATAGTGTTAGAATTCGAGTTTCGGAGACTCATGGACTGATGGAACGCTATATTAAGACTTACCAAGGTTCTATGAAGCCGTGGCTCAGTCCCGTTCACCTCGTCGTCGCCGGAATGTTCGCCGGAAAGCTTCGTCGGGAGAGTTTGGCTTGGAGAGGGAGTTTGTAAGTATGGTGGGGATGGGTTTCTGTGGGATTAGGGCTTTTGAGGCTCCCCAGCCGCCCTTAAGCCTTCCTTAAGGCTGGAATTTGGTTTCCCTCGATGGGAATTGTAATTTAGGCAAGAAAATCACCCCCGAATGGAAAGATTACACCTTCAGCCCCTCTGGCGCGGAGGTGGCGCGCACCCACCCCTATGGTCGCGCGGAGCACGCGTGCCAGGCCTGGCGTCGCGACGCCCTTGGCCGCGCGGTGGCCGCGCGGCGGCGCGCGGACAGCGCGGGCCGGCCGGACCGGCCGGTTCGGCGATCCGCGTGTTCCGCCGGGTCTTCCCTCGCTTTCCCCTATCGGTTTTCTACGTGTTAGCTCGATTCCCTGGGTCGTCTTCGTTGCGGAATCTTCTCCTTAATCTTGTTACGAGTCCGGCTTATCGCTCCAACATTTCCGGGTCCTACTTAGCCTAGTCTAAATTGGTTCCAACATCTCCTATCGTCCTTGTGATCTAATTCGTGATGTATTTTGTGATTTATTTCGTGACTGAACTTAGAAATTAGTTCTAAGCTGCCTACGTACCCTGTGAAGGGATCAAGTCATGACGTAGTTCAAAACAATTTGAATTTGTTTTTCCTCGGGTGTTACAATTTAGTCTGTGGACTGATAACTTACACTTAATGTTTGCGAGTCGGTATCCGACTGGACATTGTGTAAGGTGATTGTGATCTGTATTGAATTATGCTTTCAAGGATATCAGATATCCTAACTATGTTTACGAGTCAGTACCCGAATGGGCATAGTTAGTATCTCATCCTGGGTATGTTGGCTTTCGAGAGCGAGATGCTCTGGGCTAGTACCCGTCGTGGCCGTAAGCCACTTATTTAAGCTGTTAGTGTCCATGGCGGGGGCACTGTGGGTATCTCTTCCGACCATTAGGGGAGTGGACCCTATTTGGGGATGAATACCGATCATGGTACTTAGGTTGTGCGCTAGGCATACTTATGTGTTGCATTTAGGGTAGATAGATACTTTAGGTCATAACATTCCATGTCATCATCCATAATTCATCTTATATTTGTTTTGCAGTGTATGACGTGGTTGAAGCACCGGTATGGAATGGTGTGGTGTTAATTATTTAATTATGCAATGATATAAACTGTTATTTAATCTACTAAAATCTTGTTCCCTTTTTTCCAGCTGTTCCTGCTCTTGCTCAATACTTATGTACTGACACCATGCGTTTTATCTTTCTTATAGATACTCCCGAGGAGGACGCATAGCATGATCATGATGATGGTTTTGGGGCTGAGTAATCGTGTAGGATTGCATTGATATGCCTTGCCTGAGTTACTGTATTGACTCTGTGTTATTTGACTGTGTGTAACACCCGAGGAAAAACAAATTCAAATTGTTTTGAACTACGTCATGACTTGATCCCTTCACAGGGTACGTAGGCAGCTTAGAACTAATTTCTAAGTTCAGTCACGAAATAAATCACAAAATACATCACGAATTAGATCACAAGGACGATAGGAGATGTTGGAACCAATTTAGACTAGGCTAAGTAGGACCCGGAAATGTTGGAGCGATAAGCCGGACTCGTAACAAGATTAAGGAGAAGATTCCGCAACGAAGACGACCCAGGGAATCGAGCTAACACGTAGAAAACCGATAGGGGAAAGCGAGGGAAGACCCGGCGGAACACGCGGATCGCCGAACCGGCCGGTCCGGCCGGCCCGCGCTGTCCGCGCGCCGCCGCGCGGCCACCGCGCGGCCAAGGGCGTCGCGACGCCAGGCCTGGCACGCGTGCTCCGCGCGACCATAGGGGTGGGTGCGCGCCACCTCCGCGCCAGAGGGGCTGAAGGTGTAATCTTTCCATTCGGGGGTGATTTTCTTGCCTAAATTACAATTCCCATCGAGGGAAACCAAATTCCAGCCTTAAGGAAGGCTTAAGGGCGGCTGGGGAGCCTCAAAAGCCCTAATCCCACAGAAACCCATCCCCACCATACTTACAAACTCCCTCTCCAAGCCAAACTCTCCCGACGAAGCTTTCCGGCGAACATTCCGGCGACGACGAGGTGAACGGGACTGAGCCACGGCTTCATAGAACCTTGGTAAGTCTTAATATAGCGTTCCATCAGTCCATGAGTCTCCGAAACTCGAATTCTAACACTATTTCCTTACTACGATTTCACGTCGGAAAACGAACAAAAAGCGATCGGAGAAGTTGGCCGTTCGTCGTGACCCTAGGACGTCCGGAAACCCAATCCAGCGACCCTATCATCATTCTAGGTAAGTTAAAACCTTACTCACAAATTTTCGTGGTTGTTTGTTGTTTAAATCTCGAGATATAGGCTTGTAACAAAAATCGGTTTTCAAAAACCCTATTTTCGTCCAATTTTAAAGACTCGCCAAAAACTCGACCTTCGGGAATTCAAACCGAAAACTTTTCAACATAAAAGTTGTTCCTAACACCTTTATCTATCTTGTGTCCAAATTTCAGCCGTTGACATTAAGTTTTGCTATCCCAATTTTCGCCATGAACTTGCTGTATCGAACCGAACAATTTAAATCTGTGACAGATTCCTTCATTCAACTTGATGCATGTTTTTCACCCATTTTTCGAATGATTTAACTTTGCATTCCTAAACAAAAGTTGTAGATAATTGTGTCTAGATTATGCCTATAAAATTTCACGAATTTTGGTGTTCATTTGATATGTCAAACGGCCAAGTTTTTAGAACTGTTTTGAATTCGTTTTAAGGGCCATGAGTGTGCAGTGAGTTGCACTCGATTTTTGAGTACCAAGAATTCATTATTTCCAAAAACTTAAAACATGAAAGTTGTTCCTTAATGTGTCGTGTAGCTACTGTAAAAATTTCACATCGATTGGTTTTAAAATGAATTTTTAATCGGCGTTGCACGAACCTGTGACGAAAACAGTTTTCAAGACATAAATTATTCTTTGCAATAAACTCAAATTTCAACTCACTTCGGAACCTTATTTCCAAAAACTTAAAACATGAAAGTTGTTCGTATGTGTGTTTTTGAATTACTGTAAAAATTTCAGAATTTTTGGAGAAAGAACGAATTTTAAATTAAGAAAGGCGTAAACTGCCTCGAATAGGATTTTTCGAACTTGAGAAAACTCGAACTATGAAAACGCGATATCGATCATTTGATAACTTTGAAATACGAACTTTCGAAAAATCCCGTTCACTAGGCTGAGCCGATCTTCATACTATCATTATCTTTGAGACTGCCTCGTTAGTGGTCTCCTTACTATCTGAGATTGCCTCGTTAGTGATCTCGCGCGCTGTATTTGTGGATCGCCTCGTTAGTGGTCCTACTATCTTTGTGGATCGCCTCGTTAGTGGTCCTACTATCTTTGAGACTGCCTCGTTAGTGGTCTCCCATTGTTTGGACTGCCTCGTTAGTGGTCCTATGTTGAGATTGCCTCGTTAGTGATCTCCCGGTATGGTGTCCTCTTCTTAGTTTACGGGATGAAAAGTAAAAGACTCGTGTGAGTGTTTCATTATGCTTAAATCGTATTTATCCTGTTTTTAATTATGCATTTAAAATTTACGCATCTTAATTTATGCTTTAAATTTCGCTTTTTAAATTAAGTTCTTTAATCATGATTTTCCGCTGCAAATAAATCATGTATTTTTAAGTTTCCGTACGGTAAGCGAAATCTTTAGTTTAAACACTTGTAACCCCTTTTATTTGTAGTTAGGGATTAACTTACTCAGTATATTTTTATACTGACAACCGTTGTCATTTCTTTTTTTTTTTCAGAGTACGTCGAGTGACGCATTGCATATGCACTTGGGGGAAATCATAATGGACATTTTAAATTTCTGCATCGTACTGTTTTTACCGGGTCTGTTAAACCCGAGGATTTGGCCATGTTGGCCGTGATTTTACTTTCCGCTGCACTTACTTTATTTATTTTCCGCACGTGATAATTTCTACTATCGTACTAAGTATTATAAATTTCCGGACTAAATCTTGAAATGTTTTAAATCTTTTCCATACCCACAAGCCTTGCGTTTCCTTAGCGAGCTCGGGAAGCCGGGTCTTGCTAGGAAATGCGGCGGTGACATCCCGGCCTGGGTTATCAAATCCGGGGTGTTACAAGTTGGTATCAGAGCCCGGAAAATTTTTAAAGCTACTACTATTATTTTAAACCAATATTTTTAAGCCCAAGTGTTATTTCTTTTAAAATTATTTATTTGACTATTAGTACTATTTTTAGCCCAAAAATCTATAATCCTTTTTACATAGCCCAAATCTTAGCCCAAGAAATATTAAATTTTGGCCCACTATAGAGGCCCAACCTTTAGCAATTTATTTTAAACTAAATTTTATGGGGAAGGGACTTGCACTTGCATGTTGCATATAGATTTAAATATATGCATATCTTAACTTTGCCTGAAAAACGTCTAACTCTAACCTACCTTGTTAACAATAGATGGCTTCCCCAAACGTGAACATGATCAACCTACTAATGAGGTTGATTGAAGCATACCTCGAATCTCCTCAAAACGTGAACAACTTCAGACTAAGGGTAGAGCAAATGGAAGCTAACTTGGGCCACCTAACTAATCTGGGCCAAGCAGGACACCAAGATATAACCCAACTCCAAGTCCAAATCAACGAACTCCAGACCCGCGAGACTGAGCTTCGGACCCAGATTGACGACGTAGAGACCCAAGCAGGGGTCTTGGGACATCAACTGCATCACCTGAAGGATGATCTGCTTCCACCTGCCCCACTCAACCCAGGAACTCCTCCTGTAACTAGCCTCGTTATTGACCCCGTCGCTGTCCCTGCAGCCGTCCAAACCCCAGTTGCAATCGTTGATCCTGCTCCTGTTGCTGGGCCCAGTTGGCCAGCCAGCCCAGTGTTCCGTGGGCCCCTTGGCACGGGCACCATCGAGGAATCAAGTGATGAGGATGACCCCATGGAGGACCCGACCACCTACCCTTCGCAGGACTAGAGATTTTTGATGCATTATTCCCATTGTTCTCCTTTTCTATTTTCCCAAACTATTTTCAGGATCTTTGCTACTTGTCGCTTGTATCAAAACAAAAACTTCTACTGGGCAATAAAGTCACAACCACTTATTTTATACACCATCTTTATATCTTAACAAAGCGCCGACAGACAAACAACGCATCTATTTCTGCATAACAAAACGACAAGTACCTCAGACCCTAAAACCCTAAACGACTGAATAAATAAATGCAAATACTGACCAACTCCTGATAAGCACCATACAATTCAGCAAGACTTTTTTTCCCACTTTATCGAATCTCCCTGAACTTTACACCTTCCTCGGTTGTAATAAGATGGCACCTCGAGGACGACCAAGGCCCTTCCCTGCCACCCCCAACACCCACGACACGCCGGGACAACCCAATGAGCAGGTACCTGACGCGGAGATGCCAAACCCGGCAGGACCAATGCCTAACCCTGCGGAAGGGCGATTGAGAAATATGGAAGAATTACTAATCGCACTGGGTAATGCTTACGTTAACCAGGGTGGAGCTGCCGCGGCGCCACCACCGGAAGCGAGGATCAACTACTTGGCTGCGGTGAACCCCTACCGACCACCTTACTACGTCGGGGAGGAAGACCCCGCCAAGCTGGAAGAATGGTTGAGAACCTTCGACAAATTGCTAAAGGCGGTAAGATGCCCGGAGGGGGAGAAGGTCCACGTGGCCTCGTACTATCTGGGTGGCGAGGCCGACGACACGTGGTAGGCTACCCAAGGGAAGCTGGCAGAGGATGATGAACCTTACTCGTGGAACGAGTTCATGGAGTTACTCCGGGAGCGCTTCTACCCGATGAGTACTAAGGCAGCACTGTACGAGGAGTTCTCATCCCTGAAGCAGGGAGAGAAATCTGTTCAAGAATACTATGCACGGTTTAAGGAATTGGTGAGATTTGCGCCCAGGATGGTACCTACTGACGGGGAGAAGGCGCAAAAGTTCGAAATGGGATTGAACTTGTCGATTCGAGAGGTGATCACTGGAGTTAACTACCCGGACCTGCAATCTGTCTACGATCGTGCAGTAGCAGTAGCACGAGTGCAACAGCTAAAGAGCAAGGCTGCTGGGGAATCTAGCCGAGGGGCGCAAGGCCCAGACAAGAGGAACAGGGATAACCGGACAAGCAACACTACTGGCGGGGACAACTTTCGGCGAGGGCCGAACGGGAATGCTCAGAACAACAATGGTCGGAATGTCAACCAAGGAGGGCGAGTGCCGCCGTGCCCACGATGTGGCAGGCCGCACCTGGTAAGGAGGTGTCCTCAGATGGGCGAGTGCTTCCGGTGCGGCCGAATTGGCCATCGGAGGGAGGAATGTCGAACCCGACTCGAGAACATCACGAACAGAGAAGACTTGGTCATTGGACCTAACGAGCCGTTCAACCAGGGAGGTAGGAATGGCAACAATCAAGAATATCGGCCTCCTCCGAATCCGAACCAACGCCCTCCGAACCAGCAGCAAAATGCAAACCCAAATCAAAACCAGCCAGCCAATCAAGGGAGGCCGATGGGGAGGTTGAACGTGATCAACCAGGTTGACATACCCGCGCAGGGTGACGTGATGGCAGGTACTTTCCATGTCCTAAGTACTCCACTTAGAGTCTTATTTGATTCCGGAGCCAGTTGCTCGATTGTATCTTCGAGAGTCGTAACTGAACTAGAACTACCTAAGTGCGAGATAATTAGCTTAGGCATCCAACTGCCCTCTGGAGAAGTAATAGCATGCTCTAAACGCTACAATGGAATACCTATAGTGATAAAGAACGTAGAGTTTTTCGCAAACTTGGTAGAGTTCAACGTCAGGGACTTTGACGTCATACTAGGAATGGATTGGCTAACCCGGTATAAGGCCGTGATCGAATGCCAAAAGCAAAAGATCACGCTGTCAAAAAGTAGGGGGAAAAGAGTCATCTTCTACCCTCAACCCCCTAAGAAATCTAACAAGTTAATCAACGTCCTAGAGTTAGGTAGCCTAATGCGTAAGGGCCACGCGCTATACGCATGCTACGTTCACAACCTCGAGGCTGAAGGGGTAAAGATAGACAACATTCCGGTGGTGAGAGAGTACCCGGATGTGTTCCCAGAGGACGTTCCTGGCATGCCCCCTGAGAGGGATCTCGAGTTCACCATAGATCTTATCCCGGGAACGGAACCTGTATCAAAGGCTCCTTACCGCATGGCACCGCTGGAGATGAAGGAGCTAAAGGAACAGCTCGAAGAATTGCTGGAAAAGGGATATATCCGACCGAGTACGTCTCCATGGGGAGCACCGGTCTTATTCGTCAAAAAGAAGGATGGGAGTCTGAGACTGTGTATTGACTATAGGGGACTTAATCAAGTCACTATCAAGAACAAGTATCCGTTGCCCAGAATCGAGGATCTGTTTGACCAGCTGAAGGGAGCTACTGTGTTCTCCAAGATCGACCTGCGATCGGGATATCATCAGCTGCGAATTGCTGAGAAGGACATCCCGAAGACAGCGTTCAGGACTCGCTACGGACACTACGAATTCACAGTACTGTCATTCGGACTAACGAACGCCCCGGCGATGTTCATGAACCTCATGAACAACGTGTTCCGAGGACTGTTAGATCAATGCGTAGTGGTATTCATAGACGACATCTTGGTCTACTCAAGGGACGAGGAAGAACATTCCGAGCACTTACATAAAGTGCTGAGGATCCTCCGAGAAAATCAGCTATATGGGAAGTTGTCCAAATGCGACTTCTGGCTGAGGGAGGTAACATTCCTTGGGCATATCGTATCCGCCAGCGGAGTGGCGGTAGACCCGGCAAAAATCTCGGCTGTAACTGAGTGGGTACCCCCGAAGAGCCCAACGGAGATAAGAAGCTTTCTCGGACTGGCGGGCTACTACAGGCGATTTGTCCAAGACTTCTCCAAAATAGCCCGCCCATTGACCCAACTGCTGAAGAAGGGGGTGAAGTATGACTGGACTGGCGAGTGTGAAGCCGCATTCCAGGAGCTGAAGAAACGACTTACCATGGCGCCGGTGTTGGCGTTACCATCAGAGGATGGAGACTTCGAGGTGTATAGCGACGCCTCGAGAGAAGGACTGGGATGCGTACTGATGTAGGATCAAAAAGTCATAGCATACGCATCACGACAGCTGAAACCGCACGAGCAAAACTACCCGACGCACGACCTGGAACTGGCCGCGGTGGTGTTCGCCCTGAAAATCTGGAGACACTATCTCTATGGGCGGAAATGTCGGATGTTCACCGACCATAAGAGCCTCAAGTACATATTCACGCAAAGAGAGCTGAACTTGAGGCAGAGGAGGTGGTTGGAACTGATCAAAGATTACGACCTAGAAGTCGCGTATCACGAGGGCAAGGCCAACGTCGTGGCCGACGCCTTGAGTCGGAAGGCGCAACACGTCACGAACTCACTGGTGATACCGGCCGAATTGTACAGAGATTTGGCGAAACTAAGCCTGGAACTGGTGCAGCCCGGTACGGCAACCTGGGAATTGGAAGCCGACATGAGGCAACGTTACCCTACCCTCTTCCAAGACGACCCGACCACAGTTATGGGGACATAACTGTATTCTTAAGGGGGGGAGGATGTAACACCCGAGGAAAAACAAATTCAAATTGTTTTGAACTACGTCATGACTTGATCCCTTCACAGGGTACGTAAGCAGCTTAGAACTAATTTCTAAGTTCAGTCACGAAATAAATCACAAAATACATCACGAATTAGATCACAAGGACGATAGGAGATGTTGGAACCAATTTAGACTAGGCTAAGTAGGACCCGGAAATGTTGCGAGCGATAAGCCGGACTCGTAACAAGATTAAGGAGAAGATTCCGCAACGAAGACGACCCAGGGAATCGAGCTAACACGTAGAAAACCGATAGGGGAAAGCGAGGGAAGACCCGACGGAACACGCGGATCGCCGAACCGGCCGGTCCGGCCGGCCCGCGCTGTCCGCGCGCCGCCGCGCGGCCAACGCGCGGCCAAGGGCGTCGCGACGCCAGGCCTGGCACGCGTGCTCCGCGCGACCATAGGGGTGGGTGCGCTCCACCTCCGCGCCAGAGGGGTTGAAGGTGTAATCTTTCCATTCGGGGGTGATTTTCTTGCCTAAATTACAATTCCCTTCGAGGGAAACCAAATTCCAGCCTTAAGGAAGGCTTAAGGGCGGCTGGGGAGCCTCAAAAGCCCTAATCCCACAGAAACCCATCCCCACCATACTTACAAACTCCCTCTCCAAGCCAAACTCTCCCGACGAAGCTTTCCGGCGAACATTCCGGCGACGACGAGGTGAACGGGACTGAGCCACGGCTTCATAGAACCTTGGTAAGTCTTAATATAGCGTTCCATCAGTCCATGAGTCTCCGAAACTCGAATTCTAACACTATTTCCTTACTACGATTTCACGTCGGAAAACGAACAAAAAGCGATCGGAGAAGTTGGCCGTTCGTCGTGACCCTAGGACGTCCGGAAACCCAATCCAGCGACCCTATCATCATTCTAGGTAAGTTAAAACCTTACTCACAAATTTTCGTGGTTGTTGGTTGTTTAAATCTCGAGATATAGGCTTGTAACAAAAATCGGTTTTCAAAAACCCTATTTTCGTCCAATTTTAAAGACTCGCCAAAAACTCGACCTTCGGGAATTCAAACCGAAAACTTTTCAACATAAAAGTTGTTCCTAACACCTTTATCTATCTTGTGTCCAAATTTCAGCCGTTGACATTAAGTTTTGCTATCCCAATTTTCGCCATGAACTTTCTGTATCGAACCGAACAATTTAATTCTGTGACAGATTCCTTCATTCAACTTGATGCATGTTTTTCACCCATTTTTCGAATGATTTAACTTTGCATTCCTAAACAAAAGTTGTAGATAATTGTGTCTAGATTATGCCTATAAAATTTCACGAATTTTGGTGTTAATTTGATATGTCAAACGGCCAAGTTTTTAGAACTGTTTCGAATTCGTTTTAAGGGCCATGAGTATGCAGTGAGTTGCACTCGATTTTTGAGTACCAAGAATTCATTATTTCCAAAAACTTAAAACATGAAAGTTGTTCCTTAATGTATCGTGTACCTACTGTAAAAATTTCACATCGATTGGTTTTGAAATGAATTTTTAATCGGCGTTGCACGAACCTGTGACGAAAACAGTTTTCAAGACATAAATTATTCTTTGCAATAAACTCAAATTTCAACTCACTTCGGAACCTTATTTCCAAAAACTTAAAACATGAAAGTTGTTCGTATGTGTGTTTTAGAATTACTGTAAAAATTTCAGAATTTTTGGAGAAAGAACGAATTTTAAATTAAGAAAGGCGTAAACTGCCTCGAATAGGATTTTTCGAACTTGAGAAAACTCGAACTATGGAAACGCGATATCGATCATTTGATAACTTTGAAATACGAACTTTCGAAAAATCCCGTTCACTAGGCTGAGCCGATCTTCATGCTATCATTATCTTTGAGACTGCCTCGTTAGTGGTCTCCTTACTATCTGAGATTGCCTCGTTAGTGATCTCGCGCGCTGTATTTGTGGATCGCCTCGTTAGTGGTCCTACTATCTTTGTGGATCGCCTCGTTAGTGGTCCTACTATCTTTGAGACTGCCTCGTTAGTGGTCTCCCATTGTTTGGACTGCCTCGTTAGTGGTCCTATGTTGAGATTGCCTCGTTAGTGATCTCCCGGTATGGTGTCCTCTTCTTAGTTTACGGGATGAAAAGTAAAAGACTCGTGTGAGTGTTTCATTATGCTTAAATCGTATTTATCCTGTTTTTAATTATGCATTTAAAATTTACGCATCTTAATTTATGCTTTAAATTTCGCTTTTTAAATTAAGTTCTTTAATCATGATTTTCCGCTGCAAATAAATCATGTATTTTTAAGTTTCCGTACAGTAAGCGAAATCTTTAGTTAAAACACTTGTAACCCCTTTTATTTGTAGTTAGGGATTAACTTACTCAGTATATTTTTATACTGACAACCGTTGTCATTTCTTTTTTTTTTCAGAGTACGTCGAGTGACGCATTGCATATGCACTTGGGGGAAATCATAATGGACATTTTAAATTTCTGCATCGTACTATTTTTACCGGGTCTGTTAAACCCGAGGATTTGGCCATGTTGGCCGTGATTTTACTTTCCGCTGCACTTACTTTATTTATTTTCCGCACGTGATAATTTCTACTATCGTACTAAGTATTATAAATTTCCGGACTAAATCTTGAAATGTTTTAAATCTTTTCCATACCCACAAGCCTTGCGTTTCCTTAGCGAGCTCGGGAAGCCGGGTCTTGCTAGGAAATGCGGCGGTGACATCCCGGCCTGAGTTATCAAATCCGGGGTGTTACACTGTGACTTGTATTTCCTGATTCCGAGTATTATCTAACGGTTGGGATTGGTTTGAGAATCGTTGTTTGTTATTCCCTTGTATACTTGGTATTTGGACTGGTTTATGTGAGTACCGAGGTGAGGTACTGATGGGTGATTTTCACTACTCATATTTTACCACAAGCGGATGGTTGTCATCAAGTAATAAAAACCGGTGAATACCTGGTCGAATCCACAGGGAATTTCAGAATATTATTTCATTCCGGAGAAATTTTAATTGTTCTTAAGTTCATTAATTATATATATTATATTTAAAAAGATTTTGATTAATTCTAATGGTGATTTAATTAAAAATAGTGACATTAAATTTAAAATAAAGCAAATTAAAATTATATTTAATAAAGATATAAATGGGAGATGCTTGAAATATTTTAAATATTGCCATCTTTATATAAAAATAGAAATTGCATATTCATTTAGCATTTTCCAATGTCTAAAAAGATCAATTTCTTAAAATTAATTGTTTTATAAAGATTAAAAATATTATAATCTGCTAATAATCAAATTATACTTAAACAGATTTCATGGAAGTTGGTTAAATTATCTAACATTCTGCAATCATTATTCTAGGCTTAAATTTGAGTCTTTCCCAAGCTTACTAATTTTCCTATAGCAATTAAAAGGCACTTTTCATTTCCCAAATCATTGTGCACATGCCAGAATCCATTTATAATGTAATTTATTCCCAATTCCGGTACTAAAATATTAATTCTACTTTTTATCTCCCGATTTAGCAAAGCAAAAATCACAGAATTGAATCTAATATTTAATTATGCAGAACAGTGTAAATAATTTAACAATTATGGTAAAATAATAGCAAAACATGGTAAACTGGATTTAATTAATAATATTAAATTGCAGACAGATTAGAATTAATGCCAGATTACTAAAAATAAGAAATTAAATATGATCGATCAGTTCAGGCTTTAGCAGATTAATAATTTGGATAGCAGATTTAGCAAAAACACAGAATATCGATTAATTTAATAGCATCTAACATATAATTCTAATACAGATTTTCATATCATTGCAGATTACTCCAACTTGATCGATTAAACAGCAGATTGATACCAAAACATGGAATTTCATTTCTACCATTTATACAGAATAGCGTTCAATCTAGAGTAGGCATAATCTGACATTTTAATCATAATTCCAGATTCCAATAGAAAACATCGACATATTATATTACTTCCATAAAAGATGAATTCATACTTCAAAGTGATTCTGAACTCCCGTTCTAGAACACTTCTAACACGAACATTACAGAAATCCGTCTACAAATTAAGAACATAATAGCAGATTACATTTAGAGGCAAATTCAATTCATTACAAAGCAAGAAAAAGAAAGGCAACACCTATGATAGGAAGAACTCGATCATAACAGCATTCTGGCCAATTCTTCCGGCTTGATTTTGTGTTTCCGGCCTTCTTCTCCCATTGTTAGATGATTTCAGAGTGTTTTCTGTCGAAAATGTGTGTCTGGTTGTGAAGAATGAAGAGAAAACGGTGTTTAAAACCGAGTTCGGGAGGTTAAGAAACTGCTCAACCGCGACTGTGGCGCAAAAAGTGGCGCTCGGAAGAGGTTTTCGGCGCCACCAAGGAGCTGCGGCGCATACGGGATTTTCCGAATTTTTGAAAATGGCGCAAAAAATGGCGCAGAAGGGCACTTTTATGCGCCACCAAGAAGGTGCGGTGCATTCTAACAATTTCCCAAATTTTACCCTGCGGCGCATTTTGTGGCGCTCCGGAGCAGTTTTAGGCGCCACCAAGCTATTGTGGCGCATCCTGAAGCTTTTTCCATCCGAAATTTTCCCAAGTGTTGAGGTGGCGCATAAAATGGCGCTGGAGAGCATTTTTATGCGCCGCCATGCCTATGTGGCGCATCCTGGAGCCTTCCAGTGTTGAAAATTCCGAATTTTGCATCCTTTGACCTCCGAACATCTTCTTTCTTCATTTTAATGCCTGAAACATCATTGCAATGTATTAGAATTGCCAAAGTCTTATTAAAAAGCATAAAACAAGGTAAATTGGGCTCGGATAAGCTCAATTTAACCGGTCTTATTAATATTTACACATTACATGAAATATACATTAAAAAGCAGTAAAATAAGGTCTCATGCATGCAATTTAGGTTCATTTTATCATAATTTAAGCTTATTTAAATGTGGTTTCGCAGGGTGCATCAACATCCTCACACTTAAATATTGCTCGTCCCTTGAGCAATGAGATCAATTAGCACATCAACTTGCCAATCAAGATAATAAAGATAAAGTTTTTATAGTTCCGCCAAATCATAGATTTCAACAACAAAATGAGATAAGTGGGTTCAAAGTTTAACGTACTAGAACTAGGCAAATTGATATGCATCAGCTATTAGAACCAGATATCCAAAGCACTTACAATACAGAAAACAGATTAATCATACATAGCACTTAATATGAGAAAGTGAATAATGTAAATATGCTTTTCTATTCCAGTCTTTAAATATGCTCAATCTATGGCTAGGTTTCACTATATTCTAGACACTTTGGCTGAGTTGTAGACGGTTGAATTCCAAAAGCTACTCGTGTCACCGAATATGTGCCAGTCATCCAGTCAAGAGTTTATGAATTTTTATTTGATCACCCTCTTTTTCTTTCTTTTCTTTTTTTTTTTTTTGATCTTGCATTCTCTAATTTTTCTTTTCTTTTTCTTTTTGCAAGATAACTTGTTGTTTCTTTTTTTTGTTTTTTTTTCTTTTTTTTTTACAGGGTTCTCACTCTGACTTTATTTTAATTAAGCATTTAAAAAGACTTGGAACGAGCATATTTATTTATAAATAATGATAACTCTCCACATTTTAAATAACTAGTCTAATTAATCAAATAGTTTTCTGCAAGGCAAATAGAATTGTCATCAATAGCTCAAACAACTTGCATAACAATTTGACAAAGTCTAGAACTTTAAACTAAGAAACCTAACACTCATTAAATTGTAAAATCGGATTAAAGCAGAACATTTAGACTTATTTGGATTTTCTCCAGATTGGCAATGATGTGATAATCTCTAAATAATAGCACCACTGGGAAAACACAATTTAAATTCAAAATAACTAGTCATGCATGTACCATTTTATTTAAAGCATAGTAAATAGTAAAATAAACTAAAATTAAATCAACTCAAGCTCTTACCATATTCTTCATGCAAATTGATAACATATAACATAAAAAGATCACACATGGAATATGTAGATCCTAGAAATTCTTTCACCGTATTGGATGTCCCCTTTTTGCTTGCTTCTCATGGTATATCCTGCTTCTTTATATATTTATATGGTATTTGCTCATACAAAAGACAATTGTTAGAACACATGGTAATTTATAGATTCAAACAATTAAAATTCTATCCATTATTTATTTAATTCAGATTTTTGCTAGTTTATTTTATAAATTTCAGATTTTTAATTTTTAATAATTATTTTCATTAATTAAATAAACATGGACAGATTTAATTAAAATATTAAATTTCATAAATTTACCAAAAGCAAAATACCACAAATTCTAGAAACTATTACATAAAGAAGCTAATTAAATAAGCAAAATAGTACCAAAATAATTCTAACTATTACAAATTAAACCAAAAAGGGAGCAATCCTATCTAATCAAAAATCTAGATCTCTAAAGATCCATCCGAATCACCTACTTCATCTTCCCTAGGAACATCATCATTCCCTGTAGAGCTCGAACTAGTAGTAGGAGGAATATATCGATCACCTAGACTTTCAGACATGAAGATGTCAAGTCTACTGGAAAGTTGTGCAATTTGTGCTCGTGTACTATCCTCCTTCCTCTTCATCTCCTCTCTAAGCTGATGAATCTCATAGGTCATCCTATTGATTGCAATCTCTGCAGGCTCTACCTTAGTACCAGATGTACTAGGTCTATCAAGATGACAAGTGGGTGCCCCACGTGTAATACCCGTAAATTTTAGAATATAAAAATAGGAATTAATCCAATGGGAGAGAAGGTTTTGTTTCCGAGAACCCGTAGACGCGGAAATGCATGGAAGTCAAGGACGACGAATTAGAACCCGACGGACCAAAACCGACGGTCTTAGGATTTCAAGCACGTAATCGAATTGAGACGGAATAAATTTATGATGAGAAGCATAATCCGGAAATGACCCGGAAAAATCGAGCGCGAAAACGGGGAAGGATAGAAGTCCGAAAGAGAGGAGAAAAGACCCGACTGATCGGATCGCACGGACCCGCCCGGACCGCAGTCCAGGCGAGTCTCGCGCGCTGGCCGGGCGGGGTTTGGCTAAAAGGCGCGCCAACCCCGCGTGGTCCTACAGGTTTTGGCAACTTGCGCGTTTTCGGCGATTTCTTACCATAATTCGACCTCCCGACTTTGGAAAGCGGATTTTGGCCGAAGGGGGGAGCCTTTAGGCGACCTAGGGCAGCCTCTCCCCCATTTTCATCAGTCACCATTCACTCTCAAACCCTCTCAACTCTCTCCAAAGCCAAAACACTTTCCGGCGACTTCCCGACGACTTTCCGATCACTTCCCGGCGACGAAAACCGACGAAGGAGGCGTTGAATACAAGATTCCTTGTATTCTAATCTGTGGTAAGTCGTTCTTAGAGTTCTATTTAAGTTTTTGAACCCGAAAACTTGATCTAACATTGGATTTCTTCGTCCGATACGAAATCGTGGCCAAAGTCGGAAGCTTGGCGTTGAGGAGATCCGTTCGTAGGATTTTGGGACGAGCCAGCGACCTTAGGACGACCCAAACCACTCTATCACTGTAAGTTGAGCCTTCCATATCAATACGGGTGATTTCGGGGCGTCCGGTATAGGCGTAATGTAACGAAACGTAAAAATCGAACTTAAAAACCCCACCTTGCGCAGTTTCTGTAATCGGCCTAAAACTCATACTTCGAGGATTCAATCCGAGAAACTCAAAACTAGACTTTTAATCCTAACACATAAATCTAGGTTGTGTAAAAATTTCAGCCATTTTCGTTAACGTTTGCTATTTTAAATCGCATCGAAAAGAAACTATTTTGACAAAACGTGTGGAAATCTGCCTATGAACATGTTCGAACTTAGTGAATTTATTTCTATATTTTCTAGTCCGATTTGATCTTTACAATCTAAATGAAAGTTGTAGATAATCATGTCTAGTATGTGCATATTAAATTTCAGAATTTTTGGAGTCCATTTGTTATGCTAAAAAGTCGAAATTTTGAACTGTGTCATATCTGAGTTCGGACAGATTTCTGATTGCATAGAAAAATCAATTTTTGACATGTTTCCTCAACTTATTTCGAAAAAGTTAAAACACGAAAGTTGTTCGTTAGGTTGTTTTGCATACAGTGTGAAGGTTTCAGAATTTTCGGACTTGAAACGGATTTTTAAATTAGAAAGGCGCAAACTGTGACGCCAAGTTATTTTTAAATCGAAGAGATTTTGAAATTTCGAAACGAACGATCAAAGATTTGAAACACGATACATCTACACTTTTGAAAAACCCCGATACATTAAATCTAAACGATACATGAGATACTTGGTGGAGGGTGAGTGCTCTGCAGGTTGCCCCTCTAGCCTTTTCTCTTCGGGCCTATAATGGACGAGAGAATTTGATGAGATATTACGCCAATCGGCGGGAGATACATGGCCTACTCTCTCGGGTTGTCCGTATGGATTTCTCGAGGCTCCGGAGTGTTACTGGGTATGGCAGATACGGCTGCGGCCGCCGGATCACCGGCTATACAAGATACTTACGACACGGCTGCGGCCGCCGGATCACCGGCTATACAAAACATTGAGAAATGGTTACGTAACGGGGGAAAATAAAAGAATTAATGTTTTTAAGTATTTATTTATTTTTGCATGTCTTTAAATTATGCATTTAAATTATGTCTTTAAATTTCATGGCATGACTAAATTATTATTGTGGATTAGATGCATGTTTAAATACACAATTAAAATTATTATTTCCTTTAAATTTTGTGAATGCATGTTAGGAGTGAAATCTTAAATTATCTAATTAAATCCCTTTATTGCTATGTTAGGATCAACTTACTCAGTATTTTATATACTGATAAAATTGTTGTATTCTCTTTTTATTTCAGAGTACGGAGATGATGCATAGCATGTGCATTGGGGATGGATTATTAAACATTGTTTATTTGCTTTTTACGATACTTGCATAACGGGCATGTAAACCCCGAGTTTTGGCCATGTCGGCCCATTTACATTTTTCCGCTGCGATATATTATTACTACTACATGTGTGGATGATACTTACTATTTTTACATAGATTCCGGACTTGTTTTTAAATCTTTTTGCAATACCTATAGCCTTGCATCTCTTTGGCAAGCTCGGAGGATCCGTGTCTTGCTAGAGAGATGTGGCGGTGGCATCCCGGCCTGGGTTATCAAATCCGGGGTGTTACAAGTTGGTATCAGAGCCCGGAATATTTTTAAGCTACTATTATTATTATTTTAAAATACTTTGAACTAAGTATTTTTTTTTAAATTTATTATTATCATTATTATTTTTAAGACTACTAGTATTATTATTTTAGCCCAAAAATTTTCTTACCCAAGTAGTATAATATTTTGAGCCCAAAGGGGGTTAAATTATTTTGACCCAATATTTATAATTATTTATTTTAAGCCCAACCATTTCGACCCAATACCCATGTTTTTACTTTTTAAAGTCCAAATTATTATTTTGGCCCAATATAGGCCCAACTCTTTTTTTACCCATGATTAAATTTAAAAATACACTAAGATTAATTTTTTTTTTGGGGGATTGCATGTGCATATTCATATAGATTTAAATTCCTGCATATCATGACTTATATTCGAAACATACTCTAACTCTAACCTCCTTGTGACATTAGATGGCCGCCCCAAACGCGAACATGATCAACCTACTAATGAGGTTGATTGAGGCGTACCTCAAATCTCCTCAAAACGTGAACAACTTCATACTAAGGGTAGAACAAATGGGAGCTAACCTGGGCCACCTAACTAATCTGGGCCAAGCAGGACATCAAGATATAACCCAACTCCAAATCCAAATCAACGAACTCCAGGCCCGCGAGGCTGAACTTCGGACCCAGATTGACGACGTAGAGACCGAAGTAGGGGTCGTGGGACATCAACTGCATCATCTGAAGGACGATCTACTTCCACTTGCCCCTCTCGACCCGGGGTCTCCTCCCGCAGCTAGCCCCGTAGTTGATCCTGACACTGTCCCTACAGCCGCCCAACCTTCAGTTGTCGTCGTTGATCCTGCCCCGGCCGCTGGGCCCAATTGGCCAGCGAGCCCAGTATTCCATGGACCCCTTGGCTGGGGTACCGTTGAGGAGTCGAGTGATGAGGATGATCCCATGGAGGACCCAACCACCTACACTCCCTCAGCTTAGGGACCTTTACCGCATTCCTTCTACTATTACCGTTCCTATTTTCTGAGCTATTCCTATCCTTGTGATCCCTGCAGCTTGTATCAACTAACATTTTCTATTGAGCAATAAAAATACAAGCATTTATGTTATATTCTCTCTTCCATCATCCATAGTGCCCACATACATATATACATGCACATACTAAAAAAAAAAAAAAAAGCCGCCTTCCTAGTCCAAACGTATGGTGAGGGACTCAACAGAACAAAGGAACAAGGTATTAATAAGCAAACAACACATATGGATGTCCATCAAACGAGAGTACCCTGAAACCCCAAGTCATCACTTAACCGAAATTCCAGAATTTACAACCGAAATAGATAATCATGGAGTAACACCATAAAAGCACAAACTACAAAACACAGAGATGGAAACCATCGTCTTACAGTCTCATAAGGAAACTACTCCTACTACGCACCCCAAGAGTACCGTAAAAACGAGGGGTCACTGATCAGGAGGCGGGAACTGGCGACGCATGTAGTCGTCCATCTGACGCATGTAGCCATACATGTCAGCCATGGTGGCCTGCTGCTCCGCCTGTCTCATAGTGAGCGTGTCCATACGATCCTGATAGAGATCCATCCTAGCATCCAAGGCATCGTAACGAGCCTGCCCAGCTGCAAACCCGGCATCTATGCTGACACGCATCTCCTGCATCATCTAGAGCATCCGCGTCATGTCCTGACCCTGCGGTGGAACCCCACCCTGCTGTGGAACCACAGGAGGAGGAGGTGGCCGCTCTGGAGGAACAACTAAGATCAAACCACCATCCTCAGGCTGCGGGCGCAGTATAGCCCGAGGCGCTCCACGACGCAAAGTGCTGCGCCGAGCGGCATAAGACGGAATACGATAGTGCTCACCTGGAGCTAAAGGATAGGGGTCCGTCTCGGGAGACGTGCGGATCCCCTGGGCAGCGCATAGCCCACAAATGAGGTGTGCATGAGTGATCACCCTACTCCCTCGCCCCCGTCGTAAACCCCTCAGGTTATCCGCAATGCACGCGCCCACATTTACCCGACCGCCTTGTGCGATAAAGCAGACAGTCTCAAAGACATGACCTATGACGATATGACTCCGGGTGATCGGCCGAATGCGTCCTAACCAAAGCTGAGCAAGTACACGCCAAGGGGCATCCAAGGACGTCAGTCGTAGCTCGTGAGGGTATCCAGTCCGCGGGGGTACCTCGGTACACAAGACACCCCAGGCAGGAGCATAAACCCGTCCCTCCGGCTGTGGTCGGAACGCACCATCATCGGGAAGGCCGAAATAGATGTTGATCGCCCGAGCACTGAAGTCTAAGTAGCGACCACGAACCCAGACTCGAGAAAGGTCGTCGTCTACCCCAAGACCGCTGATGTTGGCAATAACCTCCATAGCTAAATAGCCGGAGGCAATGCCGTCGGGATGACGTGCAAGACCGGTCCACTGGAGATGCCCCAAAAGTGCACTGATCCGATCGTCACCCATATGATCGGGGAACAAGCCTCGCTCGGGAACGTAAGCCCTCTTCTGACGAAGCTCGTCGAAGTAGAAGTCCTGGGCGGCCATCGACGAGAAATGGAACCTATCATGCCGGCGAGGACGCACCTCGTCAGGGAGATCTCTGAGCCTCGGCACCCGCTCCTCGTCCTCCTCGGACTCACTATCGTCACTGTCATCAATGTCCGGCATCTCCGGAGTGGCAGTGCTAGGGCCGGCGGCGTCACGTCGAGTAGCCCGTCTCTTGGCCCCCGGAAGGACCATAAGGAACGCCAAGATGAACCACAGGAAGAGCAACATCCTGCGAACACCCAATACCAATTGTTAGACTAATGACCCACACACGGAGTAACATCAAATATATATATATATACATAGTTCCAACGGGAGAAATCTAAGAAAGCTTCGAACTTCATAGTTACTAATACATGCCAGAAGATAACCAAACCACTGATTGTACCTAAATAAATTCGGGAGCCCATTGCGGCATTTCATCGAACACGTTAAATGCGAAAAACAACCAGCTTCAATTATACTTATAATATACACGAAATTCGCCCATAAATTAACATTTACCCAAGCAACAACTCATCATAATAATATGACACCAAAACAATGAGTCCATCTTTCATGTCACAATACCACCTAAAATGAAGAATTCCATATTACTCCTAAATACCCACATCGCCGAGAAATGGCCAAGAACAAATACACATTGGGGCATAAACTCAACAAAATCAATAAAAACAACATCAATAAGCACATATGCTTGCTAATTCGCGCAAAACAAGCTTAAAAACAACAAATCCCCAAATTGTACACATAAACCCTAATTTCACAATTCAATCAAATTCTAACGAATCAAGGCATAAAACTTGAAATTGGCAAGCGAAATTAGAAGATACATACCTCACAAAGAGAAATCGAAGTCGGGACTAGGAGAATCTGAGCACGATAGGACGGACTTGAGAGGAGGATGAGAGGAATTTCGGAATGGGAGAGGAAGAACTGGCTCGCGCGGGGCGCGAGCCCTATTTCTCCACCCTGGGGACGCCGCGCGGTGGCCGCGCGGTAAACCCCCAAAACCCGCCCGGACCCCGCGCGGGACAAAAAAAAAATTAAAAAAAAATAATTGTTCCTCCTTTCCTACGCAATTACCCCTCCTCTGCTCTACAAAATACGAGTGGCCGCAAATGCCGAAGCCCATTGAGCTGGGAAAAGGGCGAGAGGACTATGGTAGTGGGACCGCAACTTGTTGAGGACATGGCTCAACAAGTCAAAATAATCCAAGGAAAGATGAGAGCCGCGCAAGACCGGCAAAAGAGCTATGCCGACGTGAGACGGCAAGATTTGGAATTCCAAATAGGCGATAAGGTCATGTTAAAGGTATCACCGATGAAGGGTGTGATGCGCTTTGGCAAGCGGGGAAAATTAAGCCCACGCTACACAGGACCCTACGAGATCCTAGAAGAGTGGGGAATCTTGCATACCGATTGGCACTACCGCCACAATTCGCTCGTGTCCACGACGTGTTCCACGTCTCGCAACTGAAGAAATACGTCCATGATCCGACCCACGTACTCCAACCGGAGGAAATTGAGCTGGACGATGACTTAAGCTATGAAGAAATTCCGGTGCGAATACTCGACAAGAAGGAGAGGGTAACAAGGAATAAGACCGTGAGGATGGTTAAGGTTCTTTGGTCTAACCACGAAGCCGAGACGGCAACGTGGGAGCTAGAAGCAGACATGAAGGATCGATACCCAACCCTATTCCAAGACAGTGCGACAACAGTTATGGGGACATAACTGTAATCTTAAGAGGGGGAGGATGTGACAACCCGAGTATTTCTGAATATTTTGTACGAATACTTTGTACCCCAAATAAACAAATTCAAATTGTTTTGAACTACGTAATGACTTGATCCCTTCACGGGGTACGTAGGCAACTCGGAAATTTCAATTCTGGGTTCAGTCAAATAATAACAAACAACGACACACAATAATACAATCACTTAATCAAACAATTCCCGAACTCGCGAGAGGATGAAGTACAACTTCGAGGACGAAGTTGGTTCTTAAGGGGGGTAGACTGTAATACCCGTAAATTTTAGAATATAAAAATAGGAAATAATCCAATAGGAGAGAAGGTTTTGTTTCCGAGAACCCGTAGACGCGGAAATGCATGGAAGTCAAGGACGACGAATTAGAACCCGACGGACCAAAACCGACGGTCTTAGGATTTCAAGCGCGTAATCGAATTGAGACGGAATAAATTTATGATGAGAAGCATAATCCGGAAATGACCCGGAAAAATCGAGCGCGAAAACGGGGAAGGATAGAAGTCCAAAAGAGAGGAGAAAAGACCCGACGGATCGGATCGCACGGACCCACCCGGACCGCAGTCCAGGCGAGTCTCGCGCGCTGGCCGGGCGGGGTTTGGCTAAAAGGCGCGCCAACCCCGCGTGGTCCTACAGGTTTTGGCAACTTGCGTGTTTTCGGCGATTTCTTACCATAATTCGACCTCCCGACTTTGGAAAGCGGATTTTGGCCGAAGGGGGGAGCCTTTAGGCGACCTAGGGCAGCCTCTCCCCCATTTTCATCAGTCACCATTCACTCTCAAACCCTCTCAACTCTCTCCAAAGCCAAAACACTTTCAGGCGACTTCCCGACGACTTTCCGATCACTTCCCGGCGACGAAAACCGACGAAGGAGGCGTTGAATACAAGATTCCTTGTATTCTAATCTGTGGTAAGTCGTTCTTAGAGTTCTATTTAAGTTTTTGAACCCGAAAACTTGATCTAACATTGGATTTCTTCGTCCGATACGAAATCGTGGCCAAAGTCGGAAGCTTGACGTTGAGGAGATCCGTTCGTAGGATTTTGGGACGAGCCAGCGACCTTAGGACGACCCAAACCACTCTATCACTGTAAGTTGAGCCTTCCATATCAATACGGGTGATTTCGGGGCGTCCGGTATAGGCGTAATGTAACGAAACGTAAAAATCGAACTTAAAAACCCCATCTTGCGCAGTTTCTGTAATCGGCCTAAAACTCATATTTCGAGGATTCAATCCGAGAAACTCAAAACTAGACTTTTAATCCTAACACATAAATCTAGGTTGCGCAAAAATTTCAGCCATTTTTGTTAACGTTTGCTATTTTAAATCGCATCGAAAAGAAACTGTTTTGACAAAACGTGTGGAAATCTGCCTATGAACATGTTCGAACTTAGTGAATTTATTTCTATATTTTCTAGTCCGATTTAATCTTTACAATCTAAATGAAAGTTGTAGATAATCATGTCTAGTATGTGCATATTAAATTTCAGAATTTTTGGAGTCCATTTGATATGCTAAAAAGTCGAAATTTTGAACTGTGTCATATCTGAGTTCGGACAGATTTCTGATTGCATAGAAAAATCGATTTTTGACATGTTTCCTCAACTTATTTCGAAAAAGTTAAAACACGAAAGTTGTTCGTTAGGGTGTTTTGCATAAAGTGTGAAGGTTTCAGAATTTTCGGACTTGAAACGGATTTTTAAATTAGAAAGGCGCAAACTGTGACGCCAAGTTATTTTTAAATCGAAGAGATTTTGAAATTTCGAAACGAACGATCAAAGATTTGAAACACGATACATCTACACTTTTGAAAAACCCCGATACATTAAATCTAAACGATACATGAGATACTTGGTGGAGGGTGAGTGCTCTGCAGGGTGCCCCTCTAGCCTTTTCTCTTCGGGCCTATAATGGACGAGAGAATTTGATGAGATATTACGCCAATCGGCGGGAGATACATGGCCTACTCTCTTGGGTTGTCCGTATGGATTTCTCGAGGCTCCGGAGTGTTACTGGGTATGGCAGATACGGCTGCGGCCGCCGGATCACCGGCTATACAAGATACTTACGACACGGCTGCGGCCGCCGGATCACCGGCTATACAAAACATTGAGAAATGGTTACGTAACGGGGGAAAATAAAAGAATTAATGTTTTTAAGTATTTATTTATTTTTGCATGTCTTTAAATTATGCATTTAAATTATGTCTTTAAATTTCATGGCATGACTAAATTATTATTGTGGATTAGATGCATGTTTAAATACACAATTAAAATTATTATTTCCTTTAAATTTTGTGAATGCATGTTAGGAGTGAAATCTTAAATTATCTAATTAAATCCCTTTATTGCTATGTTAGGATCAACTTACTCAGTATTTTATATACTGATAAAATTGTTGTATTCTCTTTTTATTTCAGAGTACAGAGATGATGCATAGCATGTGCATTGGGGATGGATTATTAAACATTGTTTATTTGCTTTTTACGATACTTGCATAACGGGCATGTAAACCCCGAGTTTTGTCCATGTCGGCCCATTTACATTTTTCCGCTGCGATATATTATTACTACTACATGTGTGGATGATACTTACTATTTTTACATAGATTCCGGACTTGTTTCTAAATCTTTTTGCAATACCTATAGCCTTGCATCTCTTTGGCAAGCTCGGAGGATCTGTGTCTTGCTAGAGAGATGTGGCGGTGGCATCCCGGCCTGGGTTATCAAATCCGGGGTGTTACACCACGGGATGTAGTAGGGTAACCAAGCTCTGCACACTTTACTCCAGGGTTATTATAGAAATTCTTGAAAGAGATAGGAGGCTTTGGCTTCACATCATGAGCATAGGCCGTCATATTCACTCCAGCTCTCTCACAAAGTGTCCAGATCAGTGCAGGAAATCCCAGCACAGTCCGTGCAGTGTCAGACGCCATTTTATCCAGCTCATATGCTATCATATCTCCAATATCAATAGGCAACCCGTTCTTCACACAATACACAAAATAAAGCTCCTCTGCATTCGATTGTGAAGTGTGCGAAATAGGAAACACCTTATGCTTGTAGAGCAGATAGATCTGAAAAAGCGGTGCAGCCATTAAAGTGGCTACAACATTCTCCTTCTTCTCCCCTATGTAGGCAACCTTCTTTTGAGTTTCGAACATCTCTTTCAAAATTCTTTTCTCCAATTCTGGTCCTCCTTCCTCTTCATGAATAGGGTCATGAAAGTGCTTCTTCTTCGTAGCTGGGCAAGAGACATCCACAGTACCATAAAGTTCATTGATTACTGCAGGACCATATGGCACAGGCACTCCCCTAATCCATGAAGTATAATGATCATACTGAGCATTGCACAAGAACTGTCTGGTAAGCTCCCAAGAATAAACTCCTTCCGGATGCGCAGCAAATTTCATCCATCCTCGACTCATGAGAGCATCATGAACCGAAAATCGCTCCATGTCAGCTTCAGTGAACCCTTTGTCCGGAATAATCCATCTTTCCACCATCTTCTGATAATAAGAATATGCAGTTTGATTGATGAAAATAGCCGGATTAAAAGTATCTCCTGTTAATTCTTCCAGAGGGGTAGTATCATTCTTTCTATTGTGACTCTTTCTCTTGGTTTTAGAATCACGTGGAACTTCCGGTGAGATTTCCTCCGGGGATTCAGCGTCATTTTCTTCTTGCTGTGGATCATCATCCGTCGGTTGAGCAGAATTGAAAGAAGTATCGTAACCATTATATGAATCGGGAGCTACCAGATTGTTCACAAATATGTCTTCAGCACCCACAGCAGCCGGCTCCGGAATGGGTTCTCTAATTTCTGGTGTCTGTGATGGGGCAGGCTCTGTGGCTTTCAATTTCTTTCCACCATTGTTTCTTGGGTTATTCTTTCTCTTTGTTCTCATGGTGGCAGAATTTAGGAAGAAATGATTGAGATTGGATAGCTAATTAAACTGGAAGAAGAGAAAAATTGACAGATTTGAGAATGAGAGTATGACCGATCGGTCATGTCTCTTTTAAAGGTGGTGAAATCTTGATTTTGTTGAGATATGGTGGGATTGATTTAATCTAGATCCAAATATACACTAAATATGTGATTTGGAGTCAGTATAATGCTGTTTAGGATCCCAAAAATCGATTAGATATGATTTGAATATTTTGGATTCGCGAATTTTTGAAAAATTTGCGTCGGTGGCGCAAAAAGTGGCGCTCCGAGGCCAATTTAGGCGCCACACAGCACGTGTGGCGCATTTTGAAAATAATATAAAATTTAAAAATTAGCCATGGCGCAAAAAGTGGCGCTGAAAGGGGGTTTTATGCGCCACAAAGAAGGTGTGGCGCATCCTGAAGCAAACTTGGAAAAATTCTCATCCTGCGGCGCAAAAAGTGGCGCAGGAAGGCAGATTTAGGCGCCACCAAGCACGTGTGGCGCATTTTGGAAAAACTTAGAAAAATTTCTAAGTTTTCTGGCGCATAAAGTGGCGCTTCAGGGCATTTTTAGGCGCCACACAGCACGTGTGGCGCATTCTGTGCCAATTCGAACAGAATGTGTTTTTCCTAAGTTCTTCCCCATGATGTCAAAATCTCCAAATCACTCAACAATACCAATTTCACACCATTTACACGTCAATCTAGTCCAAATAAACTTCATTGATCGTTTTACCAGTTCAGAACAACTCAATTTAGCATGCTATTGGTAAGAGCTACTTTATTGAATTTAAAAGCAACTAAAAACCTTAAAATCTATATAAACACCATCTAATACTCTATATAATCACAAGGACATGAATAATAGAAATAGTATATCAAAGATAGCAAAAATACTAATAAGAAAATAGAGTTAGGACAATTACAACTCAAATGAAAATAACTACAATGTAGCAAAATAACAATAGAGTCAAATACATAGGCCTATCAATACATATCATCTATAACGATCACAAGCCTATCTATCGCTCATCTCTCTCACTCAGTCAGAGTCCTCAGAATCATCATCATCATTGTCTCCCACTTCTTCAGATCCATCCCCAGCATCACCATCCTCAGCGTCATCATCTCCCTCATCGCTACCATCTCCAGAGCCAACATAGTCCTCATCATCGTCGTCCTCAGATGGTGTCTGAGGAGCGACATATCGCTGTCCTAGGCTCTGGGACATAAAATACTCCAGTCTGGCTGCATGGTAAGCCTGGGCTCTAGCATTCTTGGCTATCTGGTCTGCCAAGAAATGGTGTCTCTGAGCTGCAAGTAGAGCATGCTCATTCACTCTGTTCAGCAAGTTTTGATGGTTCATCAATAAGGTCCTAGCCCAATCAGGCTCTCCCTGATACTGTTGTGACTGCTGCGAGTGCTGTGGCTGCTGTGGTGGAACTCTCCCTCGTCCTCTACCTCTGCCTCTACCACCTCGTGTACCCCGAGTGGACTGCGAAGGAGCCTCAGAATGCTCCTGGCTAGCATGTGAAGGTGCAGGTGGTGGTGACTGCCTGGGTAACTCTCTCGGGAGTATCATAGGCTTGCATCTAATGCCAGGCAGCTTGAAGTTCCTCTTCCCAAATGGAATAGAGGGCCTCATCCTCCAGTCTCTATCAAACTGCCCCATATCCACTCCTGCCTGTGCACAAAGTTGCCATATCAAGCTGGGGAACATAAGAGCTGATCTCTTAGACACCCCCGGTGTCTGTCTCAACTCAAGTGATATGAGCTCTCCCATGTTAACCGGGCTCCCCACTTTGATGCAGTATGGGACATACATATCCAAGGCAGTAGGTCCAGAGGTGTGAGTCGAAGGACTCAATCTAGATCTGTAGAACATGAGAAGCTGGTACATAGGTGCATCCATATCAGGCCCATGTAGCCTACTCATGTCATCATCATCATATGTGAGGACATCCTCCTGACCCTCAAACATCGACATCAAAACAAGCTTCTTGAACTCCTCCCTATCATCAGCTCTCATCACTGGCTCCCAAAAGTCTCTGCCGTAAAGGCACATCCACTACTCCAAAAAATTGGTTGATGTGCTGAGGAGTGATGGGTACTCTAACCCCGAAAATCCAAGAATCCTCCTCCTCAACATTGGCTAGAAACAGCCTAGTCAACTCCCACGAATATGATCCGGCTGGATGTCTAACAAATCTCTCCCAACCTCTGGATCTAATGGCATCACGGAGTAGAGGGTGCTGCGAATCTCTATCTGAAAATCCCCTATCAGCAATAATCCTCTTCTTGTGAAACCTCTTGTATAGCTCGTAGGCTCTGGCACTCCTAAACACAGTGGCATCAAATATGCCCTATCTGACATACAACAAATCGGGGACATACGCTCTAGGATCCTGCCTCTTCGGTCCTCCCCTATCCTGCTGCTCCTCCTGCTCCTCCTGATCAACCTCCTCCTCATCTTCCTCTCCTCCTACAGCCTCAGGGACAGGCTCCTGTATGACTAGTGCTGCAGATCTCCCCCTCCTAGGTCGAGAGGAAGTGGAACTCATGACAGGTGCCTTCCCTCGAGAGGCTCTAGAGGGGGCCTGTGAATGATCGGACGTCTCAGGCTGAATGGGCTGATCAGGCTGGTCAGGCTGATTGACCTCCTGATGGTCATCAGCTGGTACTGTAGTATGTCTCGAGGATGCACCACTCTTGGACTTACTCCTCCTAAAATAGGAGAGAAGTCCCTTAGACTTGGAGGCACCTCCTGATCCCTGTGGATGATCCATCTGTACCAAATTTTTAGTGCGGAGTCTGCGAGTTTCAAAAATATGCTCATCAGGAATAGGAGTAGGAACGCTATCCGGTGACTGTGGATCATAAATCCCCATTCTCCCCTCGGGCATGGGTATATACCTTTAACCCGATTTCTTAGGGAGGTTTGGAGGATTATACATTATTTCAGTACCTGGTTGTACAAAAACTCTGGGTTAGTATCATATATATGCATTGCCTCCCATCCTCACACTTAAGTTTAAACCAAAGGTTTAACTTAAGTGTTAAGTACAAAGCAAACATATACATCAACCTAGAATGTGGGATTTAAATAACTCAATGACCAAGATGTTGCAGTTTAAAAATTATGAATCCTAAACTTTGTTTAAACATAACACCCATTTTATTTTAAAGTTTAAAATTCATGTTCAACATGTCTTTTTAATAAAAACTCTCTATTTTATTAAATTTCTAGATTTAACAAACTATAATAACCTTAATTATTAAACTATTGCATTACAAATGATTTAAATTAATATTTAAATCCATTCCAATTTATTCATATGATAAATTAACCTATTTAAATTAACTAAATTACAAATAAGAGAGTTTTTATCAAAACATGGTTCAATTATCTCATATTATGAAAAACATGGAATTTTTGACAAGAAAATAACTTTATATTTTTAATATAACTAAAATGACATATTCTAGTAATGTTTTATCCATTTGATTAATCAAAAATGTCATTTTAATTAATTTGAACTAATTTTCAGATTTAAAAATTCTCAAAAATTCCAACTTTTAATGTTAATCCAAAAATTTCACATTATGCATTCAAACCATGTTCAACAACACTTGTTCATGCTAAAACTAGAATTTAGACAATCAAAATCAAATTTTATCCCACATTCTACAAAAACCCAAAATTCAAGTAACAACACCAATACCAAAATTAATGCATTCCAAAGTACTAGAATATGATAATAATTGAATTAGGATAGCCATTCTTACCTAGATTGAAGGATTTGAACACTTTGAAGAGGAATCCCCAAATTTGAAGAACTAGGGTTGAAGAACCCTAATTTGATTCAAACAAAACAAAATTTGGGTTTTGGAATGAGAATTTGAACAATGTAGATAAGAATTGATAGAAGGAAACAAGAATTGGAAGAATTTTTACCAAAGTGGCGCAAATGTGTCGCTTGGAAGGAGAAGTGGCGCTCGGTTGAAGGCAATGGAGAAGAAGAGTTCGGTCGAGTGGTTTTGAAAGAATGAGGAGAAAGAGCAATTTTTGGGAGTAAAATCCCGTTCCAGACCCGGGTCAGGGACCCAGACCCGCCGGGTCATGCGCCAAAATGGCGCTTGGAGGCATGTTTCGGCGCCACTCTGTTGATGTGGCGCCTAGGCTTTTTCCAAAAATTTCTAAGTCTAAAAATGGCGCCTCCGATGGCGCGCGGGAGCAATTTTATGCGCCACACAGTATGTGTGGCGCATTACCTGACTGCAACTTTTTCCAAGTTTAAAAATGGCGCATTTTATGGCGCTAGGGAGCAGTTTTATGCGCCACACGGTGTATGTGGCGCAAAAACTGACTTAAAATTTTTCCAGGATTAAAAATGGCGCATATTATGGCGCCTGAGCATGGTTTTAGGCGCCACCAAGAAGGTGTGGCGCCTAAACTGAGTTTGTGGCACTCGAATTTCAGCTCAAACTTAACCAAAATGATAGTCAATATACTCCCTAAGGTTAGCAAGTCAGATTTAGCATATATAAACTTTTTAAATCCTCCCGGGTCATAATTCTCCTCAATTAAACCAACTAGTCCATATAAATCCTCCTCCTTAACTTATCACCGAGTCAAAATACATATGTCAAGATCAATTCTCCAAGCACACACAAATCTATCATTTCTCAACATTTTGCTACTTGTTCTACTTCATAGACAATGTCCTACTCAACTTATTTAACATATGCAAATAACATAGCATAACATTTAAATAACATAATTAAACTAAAAACACATCTAACTTAGATTAGCAAAAGCAGTAAAGCAAATAAACGCAAATAAACAATAAAATGCAAAATTTTTGTATTTTTCTGTCATTTTATAATTTTTATTGTTTTTATAAATTAAATAAATTAAAACTCAACATAATTAAACATGCAATGCAAATACTTCAATAAGCAGATTTAAACAACCAAAGGCTTAACATTAATTTGTTCAATGAATTTAACTTCATCTCCAAAATAATGTTTAAGTCTTTGACCATTTACAGTAAATTCCCTTTCATCTTCAGCTTTTAAAACTACTGTACCATTATCCAACACCTTAACAATCCTAAAAGGTCCTGACCATTTTGTCTTCAATTTACCAGGAAACAGTTTAAATCTAGAATTAAATAAAAGCACTAATTGTCCAGCTTCAAATACCTTAGGCCTAATCATGATAAAGCTTTGTTCTCTCCTTATAAATTAGAGCATTATCATAAGCTTGACGTCTAATTTCTTCTAATTCAGTAAGATCTATTTTCCTTTTTTCTTGAGACTCTTTAAATTCAAAATTCAATTTCTTCATAGCCCAAAGTGATTTAAACTCAAGTTCAAAAGGTAAGTGACAAGCTTTACCATAAACTAATTTAAAAGGAGTCATACCTACAGGCGTTTTAAAAGCTGTCCTATAAGCCCACAATGCTTCATCTAACTTAAAAGCCCAATCTTTTCTAGATTTTCCTACAGTGGCTTCCAAAATCTTTTTAATCTCACGATTAGTGACTTCTACCTGACCATTGGCTTGAGGATGATAGGGTGTTGTTATCCTATGGTGAACATGAAATCTAGATAACAATTGATTAACAGCCCTATTAACAAAATGAGATCCACCATCACTAATGATCCCTTTAGGCACACCAAAACGAGTAAAGATTTGCTTTTTCAAAAATTTAATCACTTGTTTAGCATCATTTAAAGCACATGATTCAGCTTCTACCCATTTTGATACATATTCTACAGCAACAAGAATATACAATTTCCCATTAGATGGTGGAAATTGACCCATGAAATCAATTCCCCACAAATCAAACAACTCAACAGACATAATTCCTTTTAATGGCATTTCATCCCTTTTAGTGATATTACCAGCCCTTTGACATACATCACATTTTAACACAAATAATCTAGCATCACGGTAAATATTAGGCCAATATAAACCACCTTCGAGTACCTTATGAGCTGTCCTATTCGGTCCAACATGTCCTCCTCCAAGTCCTTCGTGGCAAGCCTTTAACACTTTTTCAAAATCCTCATCAAGGATGCATCTCCTTACGATTTGATCTGAACAGAGTCTAAACAAATAAGGTTCATCCCAAATAAAATATTTAGCATCAGTTTTAAATTTTTGTTTTTGGCTATGCCATTTTAAATGATCAGGAATTACACCACATGCTAAATAATTCACAAAATTAGCAAACCACGGATCAGAGGAAGTGTTATTTATTAAATACAAATTTTCATCAGGAAATGCATCATTAATTAATCTTTCTTCCCCTTTTTCATGCTCCAATCTAGATAAATGATCAGCTACAGGATTCTCATCTCCTTTTCTATCTTTAATTTCCAAGTCAAATTCCTGTAACAATAATACCCATCTAATTAACTGTGGTTTAGCATCTTTCTTTGCAAACAGATATTTAATAGCAGCATGATCAGTGTAAACTACTGTTTTTGAGCCTATCAGATATGGTCTAAATTTTTCACATGCATAAACAACAGATAAAAGCTCTTTTTCAGTTGTGGCATAATTTCTCTGCGCAGTATTTAAAGCCTGACTAGCATAATAAATAACATGAAGTTTCTTATCCTTTCGTTGACCCAATACTGCTCCAACAGCAAAGTCACTAGCATCGCTCATGATCTCGAATGGCAAACTCCAGTCAGGTGGCTGAATAATTGGTGCTGTCACCAATGCTTCCTTGATCCTATTGAACGCCTCAATACACTCGTCAGGTAAAATCAAACTCAACATCTATACATAGCAGCTTAAACAGAGGTAATGCAATTTTTGAAAAATCTTTTATAAACCTTCGATAAAATCCAGCATGTCCAAGAAAACTTCTCAAAGTTTTTAAATTATTAGGAGGTGGAATTTTTGCAATCACTTCTACTTTAGCCCTATCAACTTCAATGCCATTTTTATAAATCCTATGTCCTAAGACAATACCTTCATTAACCATAAAATGACATTTTTCCCAATTAAGAACTAAATTTGACTCTTCACATCTAATCAGAACTTTCTCCAAGTTAATTAAGCATTTCTCAAAATCAGACCCGAATACAGAAAAATCATCCATAAATACCTCAATGCATGTCTCAATTAAATCAGAAAATATAGACATCATGCATCTCTGAAATGTAGTTGGAGCATTACACAAACCAAATGGCATTCTCCTATATGCAAATGTACCGTAAGGACATGTAAATGTAGTTTTATCTTGATCCTCAGGTGCAATTGGAACTTGATTATAACCAGAATAGCCATCTAAAAAGCAATAAAACTCATGACCAGCGAAACGCTCTAGCATTTGATCAATAAAAGGCAGTGGGAAATGATCTTTCCTAGTCTTATCATTCAATCTCCTATAATCAATGCATACACGCCATCCAGTAGTAGGTCTAGTAGGTACTAACTCACCATTTTCATTTCTAATCACAGTCATACCTCCCTTTTTAGGCACTACTTGAACTGGACTCACCCACTGACTATCAGAGATAGGATAGATAATACCTGCATCGAGTAGTTTAATAGCCTCTGATCTTACAGCTTCTTGTAGATGTGGATTCAATCTCCTCTGGGGCTGTCTCACTGGCTTGTCATCCTCCTCCATATAAATCCGATGTGTACACAATGCTGGACTCAGTCCCTTGATGTCAGCTATCGTCCAACCTATTGCTCTAACATGCTTACTCAACACTTGGGTTAATGCATTTAATTGATCATCATTTAATTTATTACTTGCAATAACTGGTAAAGTATCATTCTCACCAAGAAAAACATACCTCAAATGTGATGGCAGCTCTTTCAATGTCAATGTAGGTGGCTTTTCAACAGACGGGACTAACTTGGATTCTTCTATTGCACATGTTACTTGCACAGGTAATCCTCCCTCACACTTACTTTCAGCTAAGTCCTCACAACTCTCCACTAACTGCTCAAATTTCCTATAGGGATCATGCCTAGCAAAGAACTCTCTCTCAATCACCTCATCTTCCTGATAGATAGCTGTGACTCTATTACACGGGTAGGTGTCAGAACTAGCGTGTTGTGTTTTAGTTGTCTTAGAAATGTCAAACGACACTTGTTCATTACCTACTTTAAGTGTAATTTTACCATCATCCATATCAACCATAGCCCTACCAGTTTGCAAAAATGGTCTACCTAAAATCAGAGGAATATCAATGTCTTTTTCCATATCAAGAACAACAAAGTCAACAGGGAAAATGAAACTCTCTACTTGAACAGGAACATCTTCTACAATGCCTAAAGGAGTCCTAGTAGATCTATCAGCAAGCTATAGCTGCATCCTAGTAGGCTTCACAACTCCTACTCCTAGTTCTCTAAAGACATGTAAAGGCATCAGATTAATACTAGACCCGAGATCACATAGAGCTTTGTTGAATTCTTTAGTGCCAATAATGCACGGAATAGTATAACTCCCAGGATCTTTTTGTTTAATAGGTTGCCTTCTTTGTAAAATTGCACTGCATTCCCCCGTAAGTGTCACTTTCTCTTCATCATCAACACTCCTCTTTTTTGATAGAATTTCTTTTAAAAACTTAGCATACACAGGCATTTGTGCAATGGCATCAGAAAAAGGAATATCAATTCTTAAATTCTTAAAGACTTCTAAGAATTTGGCATAATCTTTATCTTCCTTAGCCCTCTTAAGACGCTGTGGATATGGAATAGGTGGCTGATATGGCTTGACTGAGACAGCAGACTTTCCTTTACCCTTATCTTGTTCAACTCGAAGTTTCTCACTCTCCTTAGGCTCATCAGTGTTTTTATGCTGACTTTCTTTCTCTATATTCTCATTTTGATCATCTATAGCATCAGCTAAAATCTCTGGATCATCTAAGGTAGGGTAAGGATTAGGTAATTCCTTTTTGTTCCTTAAAGTGATTGCTTTACATTGCTCTTTTGGATTAGGATCAGGCATGCTTGGTAGTGTTCCTTGCTGTCTATTTGAAGTGTCCCTAGCAATTTGACCAACTTGTACTTCCAAATTTCTCATTGAGGCTTGCATTTGCTGAATTGTTTGTTGTTGAGATACGATTGTGCTCATTAACTCTTTTAAATTGACCTCATCACTTACTTGATTTTGTTGCAGCTGTTGTTGAGGTTGAAAGTTCCTAGGCTGTTGGTTAGGGTAAAAAGGTTGATTCTGATTTCTGTTTTGATTATAGTTTTGGTTTTAATTTTGGTTTTGAAAATTCTGGTTTTGATTTGGATTTTGATTTGGGTAATTTTGATTTTGGTTTTGTGGATAAGGTTGACGGTTGTTTTGTGGATAAGTGTTTTGTTGAAATTGAGAATTCTGATTTGGATAGAAGTTTTGATTTTGAGGACGGTTTTGGTTGTAGTTTTGCTGCCTATTTCCCATGTAGTTCACATCTTCAACTTGCTCTTCAGTCCCCTCACACTGCATAGTCTCTTGAAGTCCTTGATCAAGCAAGTGACAGGCTGATGACTCGTGAGGTCCATGACAAATACCGCATCTCACAACTTTAGCTTGGCCTTTCTTAAGCGTAGAAACCTCCCTCATTAAAGCATCTAACTTAGAATCTATAGCAACTGCCTTTTCTACCTCATAGATTCCCCCTTTTGTTTTATTTCTAGCATTCTTCTTACCAGGAAATTTTTTCATATTAGAAATCTTTTTCTCTATGATTTCCTTAGCTCTAGAGGGTCCTATAGACAGAAATGAATCTCCAGCTGCTGCATCCAACAAGTTCCTCCAATGATCAATCAACCCATTGTAGAAGAAGTGCATCTGCTGCCAATCTTCAAAGCCATGATTCGGGCATCTCGCCAATAAAGTGTTATATCTATCACATGCTTCAAGTAAAGTTTCACCCTCATCTTGCACAAATTCTTTGATTTTTTCTTGTAATTCAATAACCTTGGATGGTGGGAAGAATTGTTCTAAGAAAGCTTCTAACATTTTATCCCAAGTAGTGACATCCCTTAATTGAAGTGAGTTGTACCAAGTTTTAGCTTTATCTCTAAGTGAAAACGAGAACAATCTCAACTTAATTTCATCACTAGTAACACCATTTATTTTCACTGTATCACAATAGTCCAGAAAGTTCCTTATGTGTTCTACAGCATCATTCGTAGGTGCTCCATTATATTGATTAGCTTGAACGATTGTGATTAGTGCAGGCTGAAGGGTAAAGCTTAAAGCATCTACATCTGGCCTTGGAGTTCTATTAAGCAGATTTCCACTAGTTCCTTGTAAGTGTTCTTCAATGGTCATTTCAGCTTGATCATCGTGCTCCAAATCACCACCGTTACCTCCATTATTACCCTGATTATCATTATTATTCGCTGCCATGTTTAACCTATTGAACTGAGCAACTAATTGATTAGTTTGAATTGTTGAAACTCCAGTCGTTGGAGAATAGTCTTCTTCATCAGATGATGAATTAATTAAAATTTCCAACTGAGCTGGTCTCCTACGTTTCCTTAATCTAATAGCTCAATTTCAGGATCATAAGCTATTTCTGCTTGTTTGCTTTGCACTGCAAATATTAAATAAAATAAAGTAAAATAAGTAACAGTTAAATTAATATTTAACTTAATAGATTTAAATTAATAAACTAAAAACAATTAAAAATTCACAACAAATTCCCCGGCAACGGCGCCAAAAACTTGATGGGTGATTTTCACTACTCATATTTTACCACAAGCGGATGATTGTCATCAAGTAATAAAAACCGGTGAATACCGGGTCGAATCCACAGAGAATTTCAGAATATTATTTCATTCCGGAGAAATTTTAATTGTTCTTAAGTTCATTAATTATATATATTATATTTAAAAAGATGTTGATTAATTCTAATGAAGATTTAATTAAAAATAGTGACATTAAATTTAAAATAAAGCAAATTAAAATTATATTTAATAAATATATAAATGGGAGATGCTTGTAATATTTTAAATATTGCCATCTTTATATAAAAATAGAAATTGCATATTGATTTAGCATTTTCCAATGTCTAAAAAGATCAATTTCTTAAAATTAATTGTTTTATAAAGATTAAAAATATTATAATCTGCTAATAATCAAATTATACTTAAACAGATTTCATGGAAGTTGATTAAATTATCTAACATTCTGCAATCATTATTCTAGGCTTAAATTTGAGTCTTTCCCAAGCTTACAAATTTTCCTATAGCAATTAAAAGGCACTTTTCATTTCTCAAATCATTGTGCACATGCCAGAATCCATTTATAATGTAATTTATTCCCAATTCCGGTACTAAAATATTAATTCTACTTTTTATCTCCCGATTTAGCAAAGCAGAAATCACAGAATTGAATTCTAACATTTAATTATGCATAACAGTGTAAATAATTTAACAATTATGGTAAAATAATAGCAAAACATGGTAAACTGGATTTAATTAATAATATTAAATTGCAGACAGATTAGAATTAATGCCAGATTACTAAAAATAGGAAATTAAATATGATCGATCAGTTCAGGCTTTAGCAGATTAATAATTTGGATAGCAGATTTAGCAAAACACAGAATATCGATTAATTTAATAGCATCTAACATATAATTCTAATACAGATTTTCATATCATTGCAGATTACTCCAACTTGATCGATTAAACAGCAGATTGATACCAAAACATGGAATTTCATTTCTACCATTTATACAGAATAGCGTTCAATCTAGAGTAGGCATAATCTGACATTTTAATCATAATTCCAGATTCCAATAGAAAACATCGACATATTATATTACTTCCATAAAAGATGAATTCGTACTTCAAAGTGATTCTGAACTCCCGTTCTAGAACACTTCTAACACGAACATTATAGAAATCCGTCTACAAATTAAGAACATGATAGAAGACTACATTTAGAGGCAAATTCAATTCATTACAAAGCAAGGAAAAAGAAACGCAACACCTATGATAGGAAGAACTCGATCAGAACAGCATTCTGGCCAATTCCTCCGGCTTGATTTTGTGTTTCCGGCCTTCTTCTCCCATTGTTAGATGATTTCAGAGTGTTTTCTATCAAAAATGTGTGTCTGGTTGTGAAGAATGAAGAGAAAACGGTGTTTAAAACCGAGTTCGGGAGGTTAAGAAACTGCTCAACCGCGACTGTGGTGCAAAAAGTGGCGCTCGGAAGAGGTTTTCGGAGCCACCAAGGAGCTGCGGCGCATATGGAGATTTTTCGAATTTTTGAAAATGGCGCAAAAAATGGCGCAGAAGGGCACTTTTATGCGCCACCAAGAAGGTGCGGTGCATTCTAACGATTTCCCAAATTTTACCCTGCGGCGCATTTTGTGGCGCTCCGGAGCAGTTTTAGGCGCCACCAAGCTATTGTGGCGCATCCTGAAGCCTTTTCCATACGAAATTTTTCCAAGTGTTGAGGTGGCGCATAAAATGGCGCTGGAGAGCATTTTTATGCGCCGCCATGCCTATGTGGCGCATCCTGGAGCCTTCCAGTGTTGAAAATTCCAAATTTTGCATCCTTTGACCTCCGAACATCTTCTTTCTTCATTTTAATGCCTGAAACATCATTGCAATGTATTAGAATTGCCAAAGTCTTATTAAAAAGCATAAAACAAGGTAAATTGGGCTCGGATAAGCTCAATTTAACCGGTCTTATTAATATTTACACATTACATGAAATATACACTAAAGAGCAGTAAAATAAGGTCTCATGCATGCAATTTAGGTTCATTTTATCATAATTTAAGCTTATTTAAATGTGGTTTCACAGGGTGCATCAGGTACTATATGAGGCTTGTAGCCGAGATATTATAATTATGAGATGGACTTGTTTCTATTGCTTGCTCTGTTACTCTGATATTATGCTTTGCTGGATTTTCTGATTGCCAGGCTTTGTGTTATCAAACTTAAATTGATTGGCCAATAGTTTAAGGGAGGTAACACGTCAATGACGTCACAAAAATTGGTTTAATATTTTTGGGGCGTTACATGTTGGTATCAGAGCCATGTGTGCTCTTATGTGCTTAGAATTTTGAGAAAAGCATTCGGTGAGGTGTGTGGGGGAATGCATATAGTATAGGATTTGCATTGGATTATGCTTCTATTCCTGATACTTTACTTTATTTTGGGATAACTGCGTACCTTATGAGTTTGAGTTGTGGTTTGCGAGGCAAGCCATAATCAAACCTTAGGGACATCCCGGGAGGTCTATACTTGTTTAATTATTCGGTATTACTTTATTCTAGTTACCGAATGTTACTGAACGTCTGATGTTGTGTTGTGAGTAGAAGATGCCGCCACGTAGAGATGGAGAACCCAGGCATAGGGGAAGACCTCGCAGGAACCCGGAGCCTGTTATTGGAGGATCGGGACCGGATTTTGATCAAGAAGTCAATGTCCCTTATGGGGAACCTATGAATGTGGAGGACGAACTGGACTACGAGAATGAACCAGTGCCACCACCACCTTCACCAGGGCCTATGCCTTTCGATCAAAATTAGTTCACACAGTTCATGTATAATGCAATGTAGTGGATGTACCAGGGTCAGGCAAATATACCAGCACCGCAGTCTCAGCGGCCCGTAGACTATGTACATCTAGCGAGGCATTATCAGCCTCCAGTATTCAGCAGAGGAACAGATCCAGTTGCTTTGACTGACTGGATCTACTAGATGGAGGAGGTTTTCGAGTGTATAGAATGCCCTGAGGACCGGAAAGTCAGGGTGGCAAGACAGTATCTTACGGGACCAGCGCTTCATTGGTTGAGGGCACGTAAGTCTGAGTTATTGGCGAGACCCGACTTCTCGTGGGAGGTATTCTGTCAGGCTCTGAGATCCCACTTTTTCACCACACGGATGATGAATGTTAAGAAGCGGGAGTTCCTCAACTTAGAGCAGGTGGGGAACATGACAGTGTCAGAGTACTACAGCCGATTCGTAGAGCTCATGTCCTATGTTCCGATGTTGATTACCGACGAGGAGGATAAGGTCTCCAGGTTTGAGGATGGCCAGATCAGACGTACAGCGAAACTGGTCTAACCGGCATAAGAATAAGGGAAATTCAGGTGGACCGAGCAGGAGGCATACTAGAGGAGGAGGCCTCCAGGAACCAGACTCTTACTCAGCCTCAGTCCAGGCAAGGCTCTTACTGCTGGAACTGTCAGCAGGAGGGGCACCTGAGGTATCAATGCCCGCAGTTAATTGGGCATGCTGGAGGGTCTTCATCTGCAGCTCGTGGAGGAGGTGCCCTGAGAGGGCGTGGCTCAGAACATGGACGTGGAATTCCGAGGGGCCATGGAGGCTGCCTCAACGTGATTGAGCGGGCTGAGTTAGATGGTCGAGACGATGTTATGACTGGTAAGTTTTACATTGTTCAATTTCAATTCTAATTGATCTAACCATCTATAACAAATTACTAGGGTAGTGCCTTATGTTGTTGATTGTGTAGGTACTATACTAGTTGATAATGTTCCTGTTTATGCTTTATATGACTCCGGTACATCATGCTCCTTTATATCTTTGGAACTCGTATCCAAGCACGATATGGGACCATTGGAGGCTTATCAACTTCCCGTGTCGCTACCTTCCGGAGATCTCATGCGGAGCCATTAGATCAGACACGATGCACAAATAGTCATTAAAGATCGAGAGTTCAGAGCGGACTTGGTAGGCTAGACTTGGCCGACTTTGATGTGATTTTGGGAATGGGCTGGTTGTCCAAGTACCGAGCGAGATTAGATTGCGGTGTGCCAAAGATAACTTTTTGCAATGAAGAAGGTGAGAAAGTGACCTACTACCCTCCTAACGTCCGAGTTATATCGTCTGTGTCTTTTGTTGCATTAGTTAGGAAGGGATACCCAGTGTACATCTGTCATGTGCATGAGATTGTGACACCTGCATCCGGATCATCAGTGTCTCAGATTCCTATCATTTTTGAGTTTCCCAATGTATTTCCCGATGAGATACCCGGGTTTTCACCTGCTCGAGAGATCGATTTCGCCATAGACTTGGTACCAGGGGCGGCACTGATTGCCAAGGCTCCTTACCGTATGGCTCCCGCAGAATTGAGGGAGTTGAAAGAACAGCTCAATAAGTTACTTGATAAAGGCTACATACAGCCGAACATCTCAGCTTAGGGAGCACTGGGATTTTTGTCAAGAAGAAGGATGGGAGTTTGCGAATGTGTATTGACTATCGTGGGCTGAATCAGGTCACGGTCAAGAACCGTTATCCACTGCCGAGGATTGATGATCTATTCGATCAATTAAAAGGCGCTTCTACGTTTTGTAAGATTGATTTGAGATTGGGGTATCATCAGATTAGAGTGGCAGAGGGAGATCGTGAAAAGACAGCATTCCGGACACGATATGGCCACTTTGAGTTCACGGTGATGCCGTTTGGATAGACTAATGCCCCAGCAGTTTTCATGGATTTGATGCATCGTTTGTTCAGACCATGGTTGGACGTGTGCGAGGTCATTTTCATCGATGATATCTTGGTATACTCTCCCGACATAAAGACACATAAGGAGCATCTCAGAATCGTTTTGTATGTGCTCAGGGAGCATAAGTTGTATGCCAAGTTCTCGAAATGTGAGTTCTGGTTGGATAAGGTTGCTTTCCTTGGACATATCATTTTTGGAGAAGGAATCTCTGTGGATCCAACGAAGGTAGAAGCGGTGTTGGAGTGGAATCCACCCACTAATGTTAGTGAGGTACGGAGTTTCCTTGGATTGGTGGGGTACTACAGGAGGTTCATTGAGGGGTTTGCAAGCATTGCTAGACCCCTGACTCAGTTGTTGAGGAAAGACGTACCTTTTCAGTGGAGCGAGGATTGCTAAGAGGTATTTGATTTGTTGAAAGAGAAGGTGACGGAAGCTCCAGTTTTGGTATTACCCGATGAATCTGGGGAATATGAGGTATACAATGACGCATCTCATCGAGGGCTTGGATGTGTACTTATGCAGAACGGCAGGGTGATTGCGTATGCATCTAGGTAATTGAAGCCTCATGAGCTAAATTACCCGACTCACGACCTGGAGATGGCAGTGGTTGTGCATGCATTGAAGATTTGGAGGCATTATCTTTATGGTGCTAAGTGTCAAATCTATTCGGATCACAAGAATCTTAAGTGTCTCTACACTGCAAATAAGATGAGTGGGAGGCAGCGAAGGTGGTTCGAGTTCTAGCAAGATTATTACACTAGCATCCAGTACATTGAAGGAAAGGCAAACGGAGCGGCTGATGCACTTAGCAGGAAGAGACACATGCTGAACACTATTACCCTCCCTTGGCATTTGAGGAAAGAATTGGAAAAAGGAGGGAATTGTGGCAATCCCTTACTGGAGGAACTCAGATTGAGTCAAGCTGTGAGTCAAGAGATGATGCAATTGAGAACCAAGATTCGGCAAGGCGAGTCAGACGGATTCACTATTGATAGCAGAGGTGTGATCAAGCTTGAGGATCGTTGGTGTGTGCCTTCCGAAGACCAGACATTGAAAAGAAAGATTATGGAGGAAGCACATTGTACACCATACACTGTACATCTGAGAGCAGTGAAGATGTACAAGGACTTGAGACAGAATTACTGGTGGAAGGGCATGAAGAAGGAAGTTGCTGAGTTTGTGTCTAAGTGCCCTACTTGTCAGAAGGTTATGGCAGAACACATGCGACCTTCGGGGTTACTGCAACCTTTGGAGGTTCCCATGTGGAAGTTGGAGTCTATTGCTATGGATTCTGTCACTGGATTGTCTAAGACAAGGAACAAGTTAGACACAATTTGGGTGATTGTAGATCGACTGACCAAGAGCGTGGTGTTTGTACCTATGAGGTTGAATTGGAGTATGCAACAATTGACGGGTACTTACATCCAACATGTGGTTAGACGGTTTGGGGTGCCAAGGGAGATCATTTCAGACATGGATTCCAGATTCTTGTCTAGATTTTGGAAGGAATTGCAAGCAGCTTTTGGCACTCAGATCTGTATGAGCACGGCGTGGCACTCTCAGCCTGATGGGCAGACAAAAAGGACTATCAGAGCATTGGAATATATGTTGAGGGCTTTTGTTGGTGGACTTTCAGGGGACGTGGGAGGAACACTTACCTTTGGTGGAGTTCTCTTACAACAACAGTTACCACGCGAGTATTCGTATGGATCCTTTCGAGGCCTTATAGGGGAGGAAGTGCAAAACACCATTATGTTGGAGTGATCCTTCAGAGCGAGTGGTGATGGGTCCCGAGATCATTGAGAAAACTACTAAAATTGTGCAAGTGATCAGAGACAGAATGAAGGAAGCTCAAGATCATCAGAAGAGTTATGCAGACGTATCAAGAAGGGACATTGAGTTTGCTGTTGGCGATTGGGTACTTCTGAGAGTCTACCCGATGAGAGGTGTGAGACGATTCGGAAAGAATGGAAAGTTGAGTCTCTGGTTTATAGATCCCTACGAAATTATCAAGAAGATTGAGAAAGTGGCTTATCGGTTGGATTTGCCAGCTGAAGTGGGGAACGTACACAACGTCTTTCATGTGTCACAATTTAGGAAGTACGTCTCCTATCCCGACAAAATTATCCAGCCGGATGAAGTGGAGTTGGATGAGAGCTTGTAATATGAGGAGCATCCCGTGGCGATTCTGGATACCAAAGAGAAAGTACTTCGCAACAAGGTGATCAAGATGGTGAAGGCACTTTGGTCTAGACACAGAGTTGAAGATGCCACTTGGGAGACCGAGGACAGTATGATGGAGCAATATCCTGAATTGGATTTAGCTCCAAATCAATGAGGTAACCTACTCAATTCATATTCTTGCATTCGAGGATGAATGATCCTAAGGGGGAGGGACTGTAACACCCCGATTTAATTTATTTAATTAGTTGTGGTTAATTAACAAGAATTTATTATATGGATATTTTGTAGATATGATTTTAATGAAGTGGAGGCATAAATGGGTTCAAACACACAAGAGAATAAGAGCTCAAGTGCTCAAGTAAGTGCATTATGGTAGAGATGGCTCAAGTCAAGTGGACCAACCCGACCCGGATCCATTTTTATGTTAAAATCGGGTGTTTTGGGGTGGGGCTCTCATTTCTGACCCAAACCCATCCCTCATTCCCGTCACCCCCATTTCCCCAAGTTAGGGTTCTTCAATTCCTTGAGCAATTGAAGGTTTGAAGGTGAAATCACTTGGGGAATCCATCCTACAACTTGAGGTAAGTGTTTTTCATGATTCATTACACGTTTTGGTGGAGTTAGAAGTATTTTTGGTGGGTGTTCTTGATAGTGACGGGAATGGAGCATTTTGGTGGATTTCTTCTTGAGTAACTTGGATTTTGGTGTTGGGTCTTCAATTCAAGCTTGGAATTATGTTGAGGAGCTTGAGGTAAGTTTTAAGACTCTTTTTGGTTGTTAATTTTGGCAAATTTCAGCTCATGCCTTGTGCATGTTGGTGTTGAACACTCTTGTGGAGTAGTTGTTGATTTTGGGAGATCAATCTTGTCTTGTAGTGTTCTTGAGTGGTTTGGAAGCTTGCATTTGGAGTTGAAGAAGCTTGGGAACTGGGATTGAAGTGTTCGGACTCCATAAACACAAGGTAAGAGTAGGATTTGGCTCAAAGTGGGGGAAGATTGGAAGAAAATAGTGTAAATCGTGGATTCTGCCTCTGTTGATGCTTCAGAGGCGCCGCATTGCCTTTGTGGCGCCAAAAATTGGCCTGGAGCGCCACTGTGGCGCCCCAGACCTCAGGGTCTATAGCTCAGGCGCCACAATGCCTGTGTGGCGCCTGGAAGCAGGTCTAAGTACCTCTTGTGCCACCTGCGCACCCGATTTGCTGTTTTCTTCCATTTTTCGTTCCCTTTCATATTTTATCGTTTCTTACTCGTTTCTAGGCCTCGAAAAATGTTTAAAACTGATCTAAGATATGTTAGTGCCTATCATGAGTTTCTTACTCATTTCTGGACATTGTGTAAGGTGGTTGTGATCTGTATTGAATTATGCTTTCGAGGATATCAGATATCCTAACTATGTTCACGAGTCGGTACCCGACTGGGCATAGTTAGTATCTCATCCTGGGCTTGTTGGCTTTCGAGAGCAAGATGCTCTGGGCTAGTACCCGCCATGGCCGTAAGCCACTTATTTCAGCTGTTGGTGCCATGGATCTCTTGGTTACTAACTTGCTCAAGAAGAGATTAAGGAGGATTAAGAAGAAATTAACGGAAGATTAAGAAAATTGATGAAGATAACCGAAATGAAAATGAGGGATAAAGAAGTAAAACCGCAACAAGAATCGTCGGGGGAAGCAACCAAGGTGTTCGAAACCTTGACCTCAACCCAATCCTTCCACTCGAGCCTCGGTTTGGTAATCAACAATGGTAGCTTCGATCCACGGTTGATGAATGTTTCCCAACAAACATACAAAGGTGTGTGAGAGGGAGTATGCTCTCGGGTGATCTTTTGTAAGTGAAGAGTAAATTCATTCAATATGCCAAAAGATTTTACAAGCGTTGGGGGAGGACATATTTATAATCCAAGCCCATTAAACAAGCTAAACGAAGGATTAAACAAGCCTATCAATATTTTAAAAAAGGAGAAAATAAAGAGCAAGAAGGAAAATACAAGACTGGACTGGTTACGACGCGAGCCAACGTGTACGACGTGATCCTCGTCTAGCGTCGTAGGATGGTCTGGCGTCATAGGTGCAATTTTGGCCAAGGCGACGACATGATCCTCAGTTACGATGCTATCATCCCTTGACATTGTAAACATCGTCGGTCTTCATTCCTCCCTTACGACGTGAGGCAAGCTTACGACGTGAAAGGGGGTTCGCGTCATAGGCACTGGCTAGCGTCGTAGGTGTCTTCTGTCTTCTTTTCTTCTCTCTTACGACGTGAGCAGCCCTTACGACGTGGAAATAGGTTAGCGTCGTAGGTCTGGCTTGGCTTCGTAAGTGCACAAAATTGTTCTAACTCTCATCCGGCTGGGGTCCACTTCCTCCGATCACTGTTCCGGCGTTAACCGACCGTTGACCGCGACAGCGACTTTTTCGGCGAAGATTCGGTCAGATTCCAGCGACTTGGTCAGAGCTCAAGTGAACTTCCAGCGACGACGGTGACGGCGACGGTGGTTGCAGTGGGGTCCACCTCTTTGACCTCATTATGCTATTTTGATCCGTAAGTGCATCTTGAGGTCTCCTGATAATGGCCAAAATTGTCCATTATTTCCAATCCATTTCCGTGTCTGAGACGGACATTTTGATCGTGTTTCCATCTTATTTTAATAAGAAAGCAGTTGAATTTGACAGATTAATGCTAGTTTGTAAAAACATCGAGCCGGTAATAAAAAGACACAAAATATGCAATTTTAAATTGTATTTGTGTTAGAAAAATCCAAAAACATGAAAAAAGGAAAAAGAAAAGAAAAAGAAATGAAAAGATGGGCAAAAGAATAAAAGAGCCCACAAAAATCCAAAAAGATGGGAAAAAGATTGAAAATCCCACAACTGAATTTTGGTCAAGTGTTGAAGCACAATTCGAATTAATTCGAATTGCACACAATTCGAATTGCTGAAGAGAACAAAGAAATGGTTAAGTGTTGGAAGGGATGCAGAAGCCTAATTCGAATTGTTCAAATTCGAATTAATTCGAATTAGGGAATGAAGAGAGAAGAAACCCAAAGGCAAGAAGAAGATGCAATTCGAATTGTCCAATTCGAATTAATTCGAACAGGCACAAACAATTCGAATTGCCAACAAATGCAAGGAGGCCAAGCAGAAACCCTCATCCAATTCGAGAAAAGACCAATTCGAATTCTTCACAACAATTCGAATTGATGACTGAAGGCCACAATCCCAGCTCAAGGAAGAGATCTCACAATTCGAATTAATTCGAACTGATTGAGATAATTCGAACTTCGCTCAAAATTCATCCAAAGGAAGCTGTGGAGCATGAGCACAATATTGGTGGGCCTAGGGTTTCGAAGTTTGTCTATAAAAGCTGACCTCCCTCAACACAAGAAACATCCTTAGATCAAGAATTTTGCCAAAAAGCAGCTTGGGACAAAAAGAACAGCAGGAGGTTCCACACCCCTTAAGGGTTAGGTAGGTAGTTTAGTTTAGTTTAGTTTATTTTTCTTGCCAGTAGTGTAATCTTTACATGCTTTGATCTTAGTTTAGTGTAGAAGCAGTTTGTGTAACCTTTAGAGTAGCCATTTCCAGATTTTTATAAGCTTTCTAGTTAGAATAAACCCTACCTTCAAGCTAACGATGGTTTTGGGTTCTTTATTTTGCTTTCAAAGTGCCAATACAAGAAAATTTCCAGAAATGGTGTTATTCATGTGTTTTGGCACTCTTTAATGCTTTCTTTAGAAATAAATGCTTAGCATATTTGTTTGTTTCAACTATGTTACATTTATTATGTCCTAGTTGACATTCAAACTTAATAAATGCATGTTTGGTGGGTTGTTAGCTTGATTTTGTGCCTTAGAGCTTCAAATAAGTGTCTTAGGTTTTAGATGTTTTTAAGGTTAGTTAGTATTTATCTTTATGCCTTTCTTTCCTGCCTTTATTTTTATTTTATGCTGCCTTAGATAACTTGAGTGTTCTTATTTTATTCATGTAGTTCTTAGATAACTAGATGTTTTAGGTTCTTTGATCTTTGATCCTTTGTTTGTAGAAATAGGGTTTGAATCTTGCCAATACCCACTGGACATGTGTTTGTTTTTATCTTGAAAACTTCACTAGGGTGGCTGTGAAGTGACATTGATGTGAGATGAGGGATTTGGTAAATCTAAACCCATCATTACAGCACAGTGTTCACCTAACCCATACTGGTGAGAACAAAATTTGTTATTGTTCGAAAATGTGTAATTCGAATTGAGGCAATTCGAATTTTCTCGAATTGCCTAAGAGATTCGAATTGCACAACCAAAAATTTCCTTCATGTGGTTTTCAACCAATTCGAATTCTCTAATTCGAGTTAATTCGAATTGGCAAGGAAAACCACATTATATTGCATGCCACCCATTCATGCCTTAGTTTATTTCCCATCTCTTACCAATTCGAATTGCCCAATTCGAATTAATTCGAATTGCTGGACAATTCGAATTCACCGTCCCTTTGAGGTATATGCCTTAGTCAATTTTGAGTAAGGAAAGGACTTCATCAATTCGAGTTGTCCAATTCGAATTAATTCGAATTGCTCAACAATTCGAATTAGATGATATCTCATTCCTTTGCAATGATTAATTGGGTAAGATCATACTTCATTCTTCATGCATTCGCAATTCGAATTACCCCAATAATTCGAATTGAACTATCCCTTCTACTTTGGAAACTCCAAAAATATTTTTCTTCCATGATTTGTGTAAGTTGCATGGATGTATTGGGCCTCGGCCCAGTTCATCTGATTTCCATCCATTACACATTTCAGCCCATTAGTGTCCACTTATTGTGTGCTTAACACCCGCACAATACCAAAAACATTTTCCTTATTTTCAAGTTTTCCTTTTCGTTGTGTGTATGAACGGATAATGAAAAACACCACAGATTAATGTTGGTGAAAGGTCCCTTCACAGGGATATCGACTAACCCATCTTCTGTGTGTCAATCATTATCTGTTATTTTGCATGGTCTGGTTAGTGGTTGGTGGAAGCTTCGGCGAGCGTTCTCTTCACTAAGAGTTTCGATTAGTCACTCAGCCAATTCCTAATCAGATACAGTTTTAATTTTCCCTATCTTAATTTCTCAACCTGAATTCAAGTTGCAATAGTATCAACTGATGTCGACCAACATCAGTTGAGAAATATTACAGCAAGAAATACGTGGGTTTTTCTTCCACTCACAGACAAAAGAAAACTGAATGACGGCGGTCACCGTCGTTTGGAATTCTTTCTGTCTAAAATCAGTCATCTGGGAAAATTGGGAACCAGACAGCAGATATTTGCAGTCCGGAGAACCCCAACTATCTCTGGCACTCTTTTTAGCCGATTTCTTCTCATCTCAGGCTAATCCACCTTTGTGTATCGCATTCTGTCTAACCCCACCAGATATTTTGGGGTATTTTATTTTTCTTTTCATATACTTGTATGCATGATACTATTATGTAGATGTTGCGGTCATATTAGTATTTTGGGGATCCTTCCCCTTGGACACAGAAGTCTTGATTTAAATCAGATGCTGCATAATAAATTTCCAACAAATATTCCTTTATAAAATCCGAATCTGGGTAAGGGATAAATTCGACAGTTATGACTAATTCATATTCCACTGGGGGTTGATTTTGAGAGCTTAGAAGCAGAGTCAGCGATTAGGTCTCATCTAGACTGAAAGGATCTGTGTTTTAATTGAGAGTCTAGTACCTGTCTAGGGAATGATTTTCAAATATTCATTTGCTTCTCAAAATTGCTGTGTGTTGGAAATCTGATATTAGATATCGCATTAAGTCAATATCCACTTGGGTGTAGATGAGATGTGATAAATAATACTAGAGGAACAACATATAGGCCTTGGTGAATTGCTAAGGTATGGTTGAGTATTCCTTCGACTACTATCTTCTTCTGCCAAAGTCTAAAATTGAGTCTTGAGTGAGTGCATCCGGAATAGGTTCATTTATGGATCTGTTTCATTTAGTTTGTATCTCATAACTAACCAGATGTTGTGAGCCCTGTGGCTTATTGATATCTCGGGGGTTCTTGATCTGCATCTGGTCACCAAGACCAGGGGCTCTTTTATACTAACGGAAAGAGACGTTTTTAATGCTTCCGAGTGATAGATTTAAATGCTTTCTCTACAGCTTTCTTGCTGCTTTCCTTTTAAATGCTTTCATAGAGGTCACTCGGAAGAATTAGGGGCTATCCATCTATTAAAAGGTTTGAGAGTTATGGAATGGTTTGGGGCTTGATTTGAAACTTTGGGTGTGACATGGGGGAATGATAGGAGTACTTGGCATGTCAACTAATGATACGTCAGGTGTTGCTTATCCACCACAGATATGTAATGTAACTTCACAAGGCCTGTGGAGGGAGTTATAAGTCTATGGTATCTTAGAAATTGTTGTCTTAAGAGCATGTAAATTCTCACCATAAGTACCTGTCTGTTAAAGGGAACATGGTGTAGAAAGCATGAGAGTTAGCTAACTAGAGGATTATCCCAAACTAAGATCTGTGTATTTAAAATGGAAGTTTAATTGTGTTTCATCTGAATCTTGTCCAATCTTTATTATTTCCTCCCTGTCCCATCTGTCATATTTAAACTTGCTTTCTAGATAGTGTAGCATAATTTTATATTGCTCTCGTAGATAGATTTAATCACTTTCTTCGATCTAGTTTACCATGCTTTGTAGAATAATTTTTACTGCTTTCATGATCTGGTTTAATTTATGTCAAGTAGTTGTTAGAAAACCTTGCAAAACTTGAAACGAGTAACCGAGTGGAAAATCTTAGTAAACGACGTGGGCCCTGCTTCCATCGCACATCCTCCAGTGAACGATCCGGTACTTACTATAAATTACTGCAATTTTTGACTCCGTGCGCTTTCGGGAGCACAGTTTCTTGACACGAGTAAATAAAAACACAACATTTTGGGAAAATATTCATACAGTGGGAAGATGTTCAAAAGCTTCATGGCAAGTGCTTCCGTGACATGAAATTATGAGAAGTATCATGGCGCAGATACCAGGGACTTTCAGAGTGACAGACTGAAGGTCAATCCCGGTTGCACCGTGATATTTGTCAAAAGTTTCATGGTGGGGAGGACCACAGCGCCGTTTGAGATTAAAACACCCCACATGAGTAATAAAAAGGGAAATCTTAATATACCCTCAAACCCCTTCCCTACATCATAACTCTTTTCATTTAATAAATCCACACCTGATATTTCAGAAAATTACTCGTGTTGATGAAACTCGTCAAAAGTTTCATGGCGCCGTTGCCGGGGAGGATGCAGCGCAGTTTACTAGGAGAATTACATTCCTGATTTACTCATAGATAGTTTTTGTATATACTATCAAACCATCACTAACTTGGGGATTGTACAGGTACTGTCAAAATCTTGATACCAACTGCTTATGCAACGGAGGAGGAACACATTGCCGGAGCTACCGTTCGATCTAGAAATAGAAAGGACCGCTCGCCAACTGAGGGCAGAAGCCAGAAGACGGAAAGAGCAGGAGCGTCGGACCCGCACTTCACCCGAAACATCGAGCAGCGATTTATCAGACATGGCAGATAACCAGAACATTCCCCCGATCTTACCCATAGACCAACCACCAAATAACCCTGGTAATGGAGCTGACGGAGGAATGGTAGAACATCCTAATCGTGCCAACGAAGAGGAGAATCTACCAAATCCCAATCAACAACAATACCAGCAATTCCACCAACAACCGCCACCACCCCTAAACCAATTTCGCCAAAATCAAAACAAACCAAACCAACAATACCAAAACCAAGCTTTTAATCCAGATCAGTTTCAGAACAACCCACAAGATCCACATAACTTCCAGCAATTTCCCAATTACCACCAACAGTACCAGAACCAAGCTGAACAAGGAAATCAACAACAGCAGCAAGCAGCAGCAGACTTCATGCAACCAATAGTAGAGCCCTATCTGGATGGACCTGGGAGAGCACACTTTCTTGCACGCAATTTCGAGCTCAAACCGGCACTCATTAATTTGGTGCAAAACAATCAGATCTGCGGTGCAAATCATGAGGACCCTCATGATCATCTCCAGACCTTCCTGGAGCTCTGCGACACGATCAAAAATTAGGGAGTATCTCCTGATGCTATTAGGCTAATGTTGTTTCCATTTTATTTATATAGTGGTGCCAGGGACTGGTATAAGTCATTGCCTATCAATCTGAGGAGCACTTGGGCAGACTTGGTGAGGAGCTTTTTGCTGAAGTATTTTCCAGAATCAAAGATTGAGGAAGGACGAGCTAAGATTGGAGATTTTAAAATGAAGCCAGACGAATCATTATATGATGCGAAAGAAAGATTCTTGGGCCTCATCAGGCGATGCCCCCAACACGGGTACGCACCATGGGAGCAATTGAGGAAATTCTACGGAGGACTCACCCATCCATGGAGAACAATGTTAGACGCTGCTGGCGGACGACATTTACTCCACTTTCCTATGGACCAAGCTTGGGAGAAGATTGAGACAATGTCTGTCAACAGATCCATCCTAAAAACAGATGATAGGAAGGATGATCCTCCTAGAAAAGTCTTTGCTGTAAGTGAAGGGAAAACAGATTTTGAAAAATTGCAAGAACAGGTAGTTGCGATACAGCTGGGCCAGGAAAAAGGGAAGGGAATAGACGCTTCTCAGGCAGGAACCTCATCAGACCAAGTTCAAACACAGCAATCGGGAGTTGTCTGTGGACTGTGTCAGGGACCTCATCCAACTGATACATGCCAACAGATAGCTACCGAGAGTTGTAATTATGCCGGGAACTACCAAAATCGCCATCCCAATCTCTCCTATTCTAACAACAATGCACTTAATGCGCATTTGTTGCAGCCAAACCAGCCCAACCAGTTCGCAAATCAAAACCCACAGCAAAACTTCAGACCTCAGAATCAAGGATTCATCCAGCAAAGAGTGCAGAACTTTCAAAATCAGAATCAGAATTTCCAACCTCAGATCCAACAGAGGCCTAATCAAAACCAATGCCAGAATTTCCAGAATTTTCAATCCCAACCTGATCAGAATCAACAATATAACCAAAGGCCACCATCTCGTCTGGAGAACTTGATGACTGAGTTTATAGCCAACCAGAAGGATATAAACCAACAACTGCAGTCATCAATCAAGAATGTGGAGACGCAAGTCACCCAGTTGGCCAAGGAACTACAGAACAGGGGGAAAGGAACACTTCCAAGCAGTACTGAAGCTAACCCGCAGTGTAAAGCAATCACATTGCGGGGAGGCAAGACTCTAAAAGGAATTGTTGGACATGGAAAAGAGACGGCCGAGGAGGAAAAGGATCCAGTGGAGGGTGAAAAAGAAAATGAAAGGATTGAAGGAGGAGACGGTATTGGACTGGTCGAGGACAAATCAGAAACAGCTATTCCGCAGGCTGAAGCTGCAAAGGGAGCTGAAAAGGGTAGGGTTGAAGGTACAACTTCCTTCTCTTTACCACCAAAAACAAACAATAATAAGTACATGCCAAGGGTGCCATACCCAGCACGTCTTAAAAATAAGGAACATGACCTTAAATTCAAGAAATTTCTAGAACGGTTAAGGTCTGTAGAGATAACCATTCCTCTCGTGGAAATGATTTCAGAAATGCCCACCTATGCTAAGTTCTTGAAAGAATTGATTTCAGGGAAAAGGCAGGTAGAGCAGGAGGAGGTGATTGTTCTCAACAGTACATGCAGTGCCATAGTTCAGAAGAAACTGCCCGAAAAGAAAGAAGACCCTGGATGTTGCACGCTACCAGTACAGATTGGGAAGGCCAAAGTGAGCATGGGATTATGTAATCTAGGATCCAGCATCAATGTGATGCCCTTAGCCATGGCAATTCGCCTAAGGCTCGGGGAGATTGAACCAGTTAAGATGAAGCTGCAGCTTGCAGACAGATCAATCACAAAGCCCGTAGGAATCGTCAAGGATGTGGTAGTCAGAACCGGTCAAGTTCTTTTCCCGGTTGACTTCATCATCCTCGACATCGAAGAGGACTCAGAAATGCCACTTATCCTGGGACGCCCGTTTCTGGCCACTGGCGGTGCACTGATCGATGCCAAATCTGGAAGAGTCACATTGAGGGTCGATGACAAAGAAATCACCTTTGACATGGAACAGTTGCAGAAGTTTCCGAATGAGGGATCTTGTTCCATATTTGATGTAATAGAAAATAGGAGTGAGGATGAGAGCATAAACTCTGTGACTGACAAGCCAAACGAAGTTTCAAAACAGGTACTGAAGCCTGAAGGTGCGGAGCAACCAAGGAGCTGCAACGCTGTCCACTTCGAGGACCCTATCTCTGGGGACCTTGAAGAATTCGATGGGGTTGAGTTCATCCCGGAGGAAGAGGAAAGCACCGCTGAGGAAGAAGTGGATCCTGTACTGACACAGGATCCTGAAGGTAAATCTGATCTCTCTATCCCATCCATTTCTCGAAAATTACTGCCTTCCGTTGAATGCCCACCAGAGCTTGAACTTAAAATACTTCCGGATCATCTTAAGTACGTCTTTCTCGCTGAACATAAAAGATTACCGGTGATTGTGTCAGCCAAGCTAACACAAGAACAAGAAAAAGCTCTGGTAGACATTCTAAAGAAATATGTACATGCAATCGGATGGACCATTTCTGATATAAAAGGAATAAGCCCCTCTGTTTGCATGCACGGAATCTTAATGGAAGAGGAGTACAAGCCCTCAAGGCAACCACAAAGGCGTCTGAACCCCCATATGCAGGAAGTGGTAAGGAAAGAAGTTATCAAGCTCTTAGATGCTGGTATCATCTATCCTATCTCTGATAGCAAATGGGTAGCCCAGTGCAGGTCGTACTGAAACGTGGGGGGATCTGTGTAACGACTAATGAGCAAGGAGAAGAAGTGGCGACGCGTCCAGTGACCGGTTGGAGAGTTTGCATCGACTACCGGAAGCTCAATACCGCTACCAGGAAGGACCATTTCCCCTTGCCATTCATTGATCAGATGCTGGAGCGGTTGGCCGGAAGGGAGTTCTATTGCTTTTTGGATGGGTACTCTGGCTATAATCAGATTGTAATAGCTAGCGAGGATCACGACAAGACCACATTCACTTGCCCATATGGAACTTTTGCGTACAGGCGCATGCCTTTTGGACTTTGTAATGCGCATGCCACATTTCAAAGATGCATGATGTCAATTTTCTCAGAATTTATCGAAAAATGCATTGAAGTTTTCATGGATGACTTCTCTGTGTATGGAGATACTTTTGATGAATGCTTGACTAATCTTGCACAAATTTTGAAAAGATGTGAGGACACCAACCTAGTTTTGAACTGGGAGAAGTGCCATTTCATGGTCACCGAATGAATAGTGTTAGGTCACCGCATCTCGCGCGCAGGCATCGAAGTCGACAGGGCTAAGGTCTCAGTCATCTCAAACCTACCATTGCCTAATTCAATAAAAGCAGTTAGGAGTTTCTTAGGGCATGCCGGTTTCTATCGGAGATTCATTAAAGACTTTTCTAAAATTGCCAAGCCGCTCACTAACTTGCTTTGTAAAGAAAATCCTTTCGTAATAAATGAAGCGTGTGTTCAAGCCTTTGACACGCTCAAAGAGATGTTGATTTCTGCTCCAATAGTGCAACCACCCGATTGGTCAATGCCTTTCGAGGTAATGTGTGATGCAAGTGATCTCGCCGTAGGTGCAGTTCTTGGGCAACATAAGGAAGGGAAGCATTGTGTAATTCATTACGCAAGTCATGCCCTGAATGAGGCCCAAATTAACTATACCACCACGGAGAAGGAGATGTATGCTGTGGTTTTTGCGTTTGATAAATTCAGACAATATCTTATTGGTACGAAAACCACAGTGTACACAGATCACTCTGCACTGAGATACTTGTTTAGCAAACAAGACGCCAAACCTCGATTAATCAGGTGGGTACTTTTGTTGCAAGAATTCAATATTATAATAAAAGATAGAAAAGGCAGACAATGGTGCTGCTGACCATTTGTCTCGACTAGAAAATGATAAAAATGAGCTAGCCGTAAATGAGAATTTTCCGGACGAGCAACTGTTTGCCTTGCATCTTCATGATCAAGCTTGTCCGTGGTTTTCCGATATTGCTAACATTTTAGCATGCGGAATAATTCCACCATTTCAAAGCAGGGGCCACAAAGCGAGGTTCAACCGAGATGTAGTTAACTACTTCTGGGAAGATCCTTATCTCTTCAAGCAGTGTGCAGATTCAATTATTAGACGATGTGTAACTGAGCACGAGGCTTATCAAATCGCTAAGAAATGCCATGAGTCGGAATATGGAGGTCATCACGGCCCCACTCGAACAGCCCATAAGGTGCTTGAGTGCGGTTTTTATTAGCCTACCATTTACGAGGATTGCAAAGCGTTTGTTAAAGCTTGCGACAGATGCCAAAGACTAGGGAATATCTCCAAGAGGGATGAGATGCCTCAACAAGGAATTCTCACTCTCGAGATTTTCGATGTATGGGGTATCGACTTCATGGGACCATTCCCGACATCTGATGGGAACCATTACATCTTGGTAGCTGTCGATTACGTTTCCAAGTCGGTTGAGGCCATTGCACTGCCAACCAATGATGGCAACCAGGTCGTCAAATTTTTGAAAAATAACATTTTCAATAGATTTGGTGTACCCAGGGTGATCATATCAGATGGAGGAACCCATTTTGTTAATAAAGCATTTGCAAATCTTATGAGCAAAAATGGGATTCTCCACAAGATCGGCACGCCTTACCATCCCCAAACCAGTGGTCAAGTCGAGGTCTCAAACCGCGAAATCAAACACATACTCGAGGCCACTGTGGGGACAACTCGCAAAGATTTGTCACGTAAGCTCAATGATGCTTTATGGGCATACCGCACTGCATTCAAGACTCCCATTGGGATGTCTCCATACAGACTCGTCTTCGGAAAGGCCTGTCATTTGCCCGTAGAACTAGAGCATAAGGCTTACTGGGCCGTACGAACGCTCAATTTTGACTCACGAGTTGCTCAGAGTAAGCGCAAGTTGGACCTCAATGAAATTGAGGAAATACGTGCACAAGCTTATGAAAGCTCGAGGATTTATAAAGAGCGGACCCAGAAGTTACACGATCGTCGTATTAAGTCTAAACACTTCTATGTTGGCCAGAATGTCTTGTTATTCAATTCTAGGTTGAAGCTGTTCCCCGGAAAGCTTAAATCCAGATGGGAAGGGCCATACGAAGTGGTGCACGTGTTTGAAAGTGGAGCTGTCAGGATCCAAACTGACAAAGGAGAGCTGGTAGTGAATGGACACAGATTGAAGGAGTATCTTGGGCAGTTCGACCCCGAAAAAGAAGCTCAAATGACAACAGAACCGGCTTATGCTCAATAAATATTATACATATATTTACTTACTTATTTATTACTTGCTCCACCTATTTTTATTGGGACAAAGTATCCAAAAATCAATTGAACATTTAGAGTACTAAGACTCTAAATGTGAGGATGTTGATATTTGAAGAAAACCTAATGCTTTCTTATAATTGTTTTGCAGGAATTTGAGGAACTAACAAAAAGAAAGATAAAGCCTCCAAAAACCAGGTTCCCGGTTGGGTTAATATTATATTTAATGAAAATTAATTCTGGAATTTAGAGAAATCTAAAATCCAGAATAAATTCATAAAATAAAATTGTTAACCCAACCTAATTTATGCAAGCAATATGTTTTAGACTCTAATTCTGTGTAGATATGTTTGCTATTGAGTTCATCTTGATGAACATAAATTTTTGAAAACCTAAAAATTTTTCCTCTTATGTGGTTTGTTCCAAGCAATTCGAATTAATTCGAATTTTCTTGAAATGAAAAATAAACCACAGTCAAGACATTTTGCCTTGGAAATTTTCACTCTCGGATTAGTTAATTCGAATTAGTTAGGCAATTCGAATTAATTCGAATTGACATGCAAATTCGAATTGGCACCCAAGGCAGAACTTTCGGATGTTTTATTTGGCCAAGTATTGCAATTCGAATTATAAGGCAATTCGAATTAATTCGAATTGCCTGACTAATTCGAATTAGCATACAAAAGGCATTCTCTCATGCAAGTGAGCAATTCGAATTGTGGGGAAGTTCGAATTAATTCGAACCACACCAATAATTCGAATTAGCTCACAAAAGCATTTCTATGCGAAGTCAATCCCCACCACCAGGTTCGAATTGCGAGACAATTCGAATTAATTCGAATTGATTCAGAATTCGAACTTGTGCGTGTATTTTTGTCTTTCAAGCCAATTCGAATTAATTCGAATTGGCCTGAATAACTCGCATCTCTCACAGAATGCACCAATTCGAATTAATTCGAATTAATTCGAATTAGTGCATAGTTCGAACTCCCTTTCCGAACCTTTTTTATACCCTCTTTCCCTCTCATTTTCCCTCACTTTCACTTTTCACTCTTCCAAAACCCCTCCCGTGTTCTCTCTCGCGAAACTGTCCTCCTCGCGAAACCGGCCAAAGATTTCGACTTTCCCTCCGTTCATACCCGTCGGAAATGGCATCCTCTTCGTCTAATCCAAGTGGGAGTCGGGGGGATCAATTCATTATAGATTCCCTGATGGGTCTTCCAAAGACAACTCCAGATCGTGCCTTCTTGGAAATTGAGAGGCTGAAGAAAGAGGTAGAGGAAAATAGGGTGACCATAAGGAATGAGCATAGCCTGCCTATGGACCACCAGATTGAATGGAGGTTCGAAATGAAGAACCATTGGTGGAATGCGATTCCAGAGGAAGAAAGAAATGATAGAGCGACGGGCCTCGAAAGAGACTTTTGCCAACATGTATGTAATTTCTGGAACCAAGAGTTCGATGAGGCAAGGTACGATCAACGGTTTGACGACCCGAGAGTTCACTATGAGCGGATGGTTTGGAGGATGAAACGACAGAAGGCTTATTGGAACAGAATGCTTGAAATCCACTTCGGGGATAGAAGAGCATCCGCCTTTGTTCCAGTCCTCATCCAACCACCCATTACGAGGGAAGTAAAAATGCATTATGCCCCCAAGACGCCTCCACCGTACTTAGTTGCGTCAACTGGTGTACTCTCCATGCCGGAGACCTTTCCATTTACGTACAAGAAGGAACTATTCGACAATGGGACCATTTGCGGACCGGAGGAGCAGCTATGGCTGACATTGCGTGCAAAAGAGCGTCATACTGAAATGACATTCAACTTCCGGGACTCTCTCCAGGCGGTACTGAACTACGGACAAGCCCACCACACTCCAATGCTGGATTCGATTATTGAGAAAACAAAAGCAGTCAGGAAACTGTGGGGGGAATACATGATTGCATGGGGAAAATGGGAAAAGGACATCAGGGAGTCTGTACTAAGACCGGGAGTAGTAATACCTCCGGGAAATGTGGAGATTCTGCCAGTCTTCTTACCACAAAGGATTCCGGCAGTTGAGCCCCGAGAGACTACAATGAAGGGGATGCCCAATTTCGAGCTGATGAGAGCTGAATGCATCGCGATGATTCGAAACAGATCATGGGACAGAATGGGACGCAAGAGGAAACAGATCTCAGTCATGGGCAAAAACAAGTTTTTGGAGTATCTCAACCTTCCACCAGTCCGAGACCTAGGACATCTAAAGGAGAAAGAGGCAGACATCGTGGACACCTTGTACACGGAGATGAAAAAGAGGTTCCTCGACCTGCTATGTGAAATGGATGCAGAAGGTCTAAGGCACTGTCAAGAACACCGACCTCGTTTGCAGTATAACACGGGATTCCAAGGTGTCCTAGGCAGATATTTCACACTAAAATGGACTGCGCAACTCACAGCCATGTCCGAGCCTAAATTCATCCAAAAATTTCTTAAGATCAAGGGACCGGAATTTGGATTGGGTGTTGAGGATGAAGAACAGATCATTGACGATTATGTTGATCCGACCTCCGAGCAATCTGAGCCTGCCGAATCTGAACCCTCTCAGACTGAATCCGAACCAGAGCCACCCAAGAAGAAGAGAAAACTGATAAGGTTGGCAGATAAAGAAAAGTCTGAGAAGTCTGCTGAGCCCCAGATCAAAATCCAAGAACCTCCGAGTCAGCCAAGGATCATTCCCCCTGTGCCCAAATTCTATGATGAGCCCACCAAGCAAAAAGACAAAGGCAAGAAGCAAACCATTGAGTTATCCAAGAAAGAACAACAGCGCAAAGCCCAAGAAGATGCTGATACAGAAGCAGCAAGGATAGCTCAAGAGGAAGCTGAGATGGATAGGATTGAGGCACAGAGGAAAGCCGAGTACGAGGCCCGACAAGCTGAAAGAGCAAGAAGGGAGAAGGAGGAGGCTGAGATCGAAATGGCAAAAGAGACGGAGGAGTGGAAGCAGAAAATGGAAGCTGCAAGGGCCGAGAAAAATCGACTTTGGAAAGAACAAATGGCCAAGGCATCTGAAAAGGAGGCCAAGAAAGCAGAAGAAGACGCCAGGAAGGCAGAAATGGAGGAAAATATTAGAAAAACCCGAGAGGAAGAGGAGAATAGAAAAGCTGCTGAAAAATTGCAGGCTGAGCTGGAGAAGAAGAAGAAAGCTGACACTGAAACACAGGTTGAGGTCGGGGACGATGATTGTCAGATAATCAGCGGAACCGACATTATTCCTGTTAAGGTGAAAGCTGAGCCAGCAGAATGGGCCAGGGAGAAGGAGGAACAAGTAAAGAGATCTACTGCTCGCAGAAATGACACAAAGGCGGATGTTGAGAAAGCAATGGAGGCAATGCGACCCACAAAGGAGATAGAGGAAATGGTGCACAAGGGCAATGTCAGACTTGAAGAATCAAGGAAGAAGACAGCTGGACTTGTGAATGATCTGAATGAAATAGCTGCACAATCTCTGGCAGCAGCTATCACTCAACCGCAACCCACAGTGCAAGAAACAGTAAGAACTGAAGGTAGCAGTGGAGGTGAGCAAGTAGAAATGTATACCATAGAAGATATCTTCAAGGACAAGACATTTCAGCAAATCCTCCATTACGATCTCAATATTCCCATAGAGCAAGGAGACGACATGGAAGAACAATTGGGAGACCTTAACATCGGGAGGGAAGTTGAGGCATCACAGCAAGAATACCAGCATGTTGCCGATCCCTATCTTCCCGAGGATTTCTTAAATTCTGTATTCCATGAAGATCCTTGTAATGCACACGAGCAGGGAGCAACTCAAGGAGGTGAAGAAACTGAGTTGAGACAAACTGAGGAAGAGCCACAACCGAATACACAGGTTGAATCAGAACAGCACGAGCAAACTGAACAGAGGGAACAACCAAGGGAAAATTCTGACTCTGATGGAGAACAAGCAGGAACTGAAGGAACCCAAGAATCAACCGGATCAGTGCGATCGGCTGATTATTGGGCCAACTCAACTTCAAGGGGCAGACTAGGTGTATCCACTAAGAAGTTCAGAAAATTCCGCATCAGGGATGATGATGATATAATGAGGAGGTTCAACGGGAATGAGCAGAATGCGGGATGATACATGGCACTGGCTGGAGTATTCGTCCCTGATAAAGCAGTCCAGAACTGATAGATCATCCAATGCTACTCAGGCTAAAAGAAAACCACGGATGGACTGAGTTCCTTAATCATCACGCTGAACCCGGGATAGCAGAATTGGTTCGGGAATTCTACTGCAACATCAATGCCACACGAAAGACAAGTTGGGTGCGAGGAGTTGATGTAAACATCTCTGGAGAATACTTGAACAACTTCCTTGGCACACCCAACTGGAGGTCAAAAATTCCGATATCTGAGCATTTTGAGAAGGGAGCAAGCAGGGCAGCTGACAGGCAATATCACGACAACATTACTAGATCCCTTACTGCTGAAAGCTACACTGGTGAAATCCCCTTCAAAGCAAAGCACCTGAAGCTGGAGTTTCAACCCTCCTATGACTTCTACATGTCGAAGATTAGGCCAAACCCTCATGCACATGAAACATCTGGTCGAATGTTGAAGGGTTTTGCCAAGATTTGGCATGGACTGAAGATCAACGTGGGGGAGCAGATTTTCCATGTCATGACCACAAAAGTCACAGGCACCAGAGCTGCTGCTTTATGCTATCCCAACCTCATCAGGAGAATTTGTGAGGCCCAATGAGTAGATCTAACAGTTTTTGCAGAGAGCGATCTTATTGATATGAGCCGGCCGATCCCAGTCCCAAAGTCAAGGATAACTAAACCAGTTACATACATTATGCCGGAAGAATCAGACGCTCAATCCAGATACACTCCTAGGACACCAACAGCCGGACGCAAGGGACGCAAGAAGAAGGACCGTACTGAAGCGGTACCTTCAACAGAAGAAGCTGCAGTCACGCCAACAGAACCTGCTCCCACTCCCACTCATCCTGGAACTGATGTTTCCACTCCAAGCTTATCACGAAGACATCCAGTCCGACCCTCTCGCAGAAGCCCGACTGTGTCTCAATATCCAGCTGATTCTCAAACTCTAGAAGCATTGAGCAGAATGGGAGAGTCAATGATGCAGAGTGTCAGATCGTTGGCCGATGCCATTGTTTCGACTCACGAGAAACAGATGCAGAAAGAGGAAGAGTTTAGGCTGAGAATGCTTGAGAGAGAAGAGGAGTTCAGAAAGGAAGCAGCAAGGCAGCATCAAGAAAGGACTGAGAATGAGGAAAAGAATAGAAAAATGTTCGAAGCAGTGTTCGCCAGTCAAGCCAGAATGTTTGACAATCAAGCCGAAATGATGAAGACCATCCTCAGCAAGTTCCCATCACCTCCAGGAGATGCCACCGGATCCTCCACACAGCCCACGGAGAAGGAGGACTAAGCTAAGTAATCACATTCATGCGAGCTCCATTGTAAACCTCATGCATTAGATTTTCCATTCATTCAGTGCACTTTCCATCCTCACCATGGAAATCTATTGTAACTGATGTACATTACTACTTTCCAAAAGAGGATTTCGTCTTGAGTTCTCTATTATTTGAAAAAAAAAAAAAAAGATGTGTGGCAGTCCAAGATGAATAAGTGACTGTCACACCAAAAAACAAGCTGTGACATGCTTGCATGTTCACAGTGTCTTTTTACTGCTTTCAATTTAACAAACCGGCATAAAACAAGCATAAATCTGTCTCCTAAATTCACATGTTGAATTTAGGCTGATGATGAAACTTTCAGACTATTACATTGGGATAAAACAATTAAAAATATGCATGATATGAATTCTCGAAGTTTTGAACTATAAAAATCCAATGATATGATCACTTGAAAGAAAAACAAATATTCATGTTGAGAATTTGATTGAATAAGTTGTAAGAAATTTTTCAAAGGCTAAATTTGAGAATGAGTGTATGACATAATCAAACCGTCCCTTGTGAGATCTGAGCCGAGTCACTTTTACTCATTTCTTTCTTTGATTGTGTGAATCAATTTGATTAAAGGACACTAGAACTTGCAATTGGGACCGATGCAAGACCATGCCATATTCCCGAAATCGAGCAAATGATCGAGGCACTTAGAAAAACCCAAAATTTTGGCTTTCGTTTGAATTCCAAACCCAAAAACATTTTCCCTTTAGGATTAACCAACTTGAGCCTTTAAGCCTGATTTTTCTTTGAAACCACTATATTATTCCCAGCCTTACAAAAAGACCAAGAAAATCAAACCCAAGTGTACATGAGCCATCCCATCAAGGCATTGTAATTTTTGATCATCAAATATGTATCAATCGGTATGCTATAAACCGATTCAAAAAAAAAAAATCGTTGAGATCCATAAATTGCAAATGACAAAGCAAATTAGACAAAGTCTAATGTCATGCAATAGAAAAGGAAAGAAAAACAAAAGAAAGATAGAAATAATGATGATCATAGATTCTACAACATGCCAAGTTATGGTGGAATGGTGTCATGTCACTTTTTAGCCCAATAATTCCCTTTCCTACCAAATGTTACAACCGTATGCCCCGTTTTAACCTTGAATAAGACCTCGGGATCTCGACTTGAGGAAATGAGTAGGTGGCGAGTTGGTCCAATTGCAAGCTTATGGGAGAATTTAATTGAATTTGATTTTGAGTGTTGATGATAAAAGCCAATCTTGAGAGTGAGTGAACTTTCCGATTCTACTATATGTGAGGCTCTATTTCTATCAATTAATGATCATGTCATGCTTGAATTCAAGGAGTAAGCCAATGGATCGTTCTAAACACTTATTCAAGAAGAATTAACAATAATGATTGGTTTGTGTATTCACTCAAGTGAGAAGTATCATTCCATTAAACACTGCAACTAAGAGAGTTTAATACTTGTAATTTTTATTGTCTTATCCAAATATAATAAGAATGAAATTTCTGAGGCCACGCAAATGGATTGAATATGCAGAGTCCAAGCTCCTAGGAGCACTGACTCTGACTGCTCGGGGACGATCAGTATTAAATGTGAGGATGTTGATAATGGCCAAAATTGTCCATTATTTCCAATCCATTTCCGTGTCTGAGACGGACATTTTGATCGTGTTTCCATCTTATTTTAATAAGAAATCAGTTGAATTTGGCATATTAATGCTAGTTTGTAAAAACATCGAGCTGGTAATAAAAAGACACAAAATATGCAATTTTAAATTGTATTTGTCTTAGAAAAATCCAAAAACATGAAAAAAGGAAAAAGAAAAGAAAAAGAAATGAAAAGATGGGCAAAAGAATAAAAGAGCCCACAAAAATCCAAAAAGATGGAAAAAGGATTGAAAATCCCACAACTGAATTTTGGTCAAGTGTTGAAGCACAATTCGAATTGTGCAATTCGAATTAATTCGAATTGCACACAATTCGAATTGCTGAAGAGAACAAAGAAATGGTTAAGTGTTGGAAGGGATGCAGAAGCCTAATTCGAATTGTTCAAATTCGAATTAATTCGAATTAGGGAATGAAGAGAGAAGAAACCCAAAGGCAAGAAGAAGATGCAATTTGAATTGTCCAATTCGAATTAATTCGAACTGGCACAAACAATTCGAATTGCCAACAAATGCAAGGAGGCCAAGCAGAAACCCTCATCCAATTCGAGAAAAGACCAATTCGAACTCTTCACAACAATTCAAATTGATGACTGAAGGCCACAATCCCAGCTCAAGGAAGAGATCTCACAATTCGAATTAATTCGAACTGATTGAGATAATTCGAACTTCGCTCAAAATTCATCCAAAGGAAGCTGTGGAGCATGAGCACAATATTGGTGGGCCTAGGGTTTCGAAGTTTGTCTATAAAAGCTGACCTCCCTCAACACAAGAAACATCCTTAGATCAAGAATTTTGCCAAAAAGCAGCTTGGGACAAAAAGAACAGCAGGAGGTTCCACACCCCTTAAGGGTTAGGTAGGTTAGTTTATTTTTCTTGCCAGTAGTGTAATCTTTACATGCTTTGATCTTAGTTTAGTGTAGAAGCAGTTTGTGTAACCTTTAGAGTAGCCATTTCCATATTTTTATAAGCTTTCTAGTTAGAATAAACCCTACCTTCAAGCTAATGATGGTTTTGGGTTCTTTATTTTGCTTTCAAAGTGCCAATACAAGAAAATTTCCAGAAATGGTGTTATTCATGTGTTTTGGCACTCTTTAATGCTTTCTTTAGAAATAAATGCTTAGCATGTTTGTTTGTTTCAACTAGGTTACATTTATTATGTCCTAGTTGACATTCAAACTTAATAAATGCATGTTTGGTGGGTTGTTAGCTTGATTTTGTGCCTTAGAGCTTCAAATAAGTGTCTTAGGTTTTAGATGTTTTTAAGGTTAGTTAGTATTTATCTTTATGCCTTTCTTTCCTGCCTTTATTTTTATTTTATGCTGCCTTAGATAACTTGAGTGTTCTTATTTTATTCATGTAGTTCTTAGATAACTAGATGTTTTAGGTTCTTTGATCTTTGATCCTTTGTTTGTAGAAATAGGGTTTGAATCTTGCCAATACCCACTGGATATGTGTTTGTTTTTATCTTGAAAACTTCACTAGGGTGGCTGTGAAGTGACATTGATGTGAGATGAGGGATTTGGTAAATCTAAACCCATCATTATAGCACAGTGTTCACCTAACCCATACTGGTGAGAACAAAATTTGTTATTGTTCGAAAATGTGTAATTCGAATTGAGGCAATTCGAATTTTCTCGAATTGCCTAAGAGATTCGAATTGCACAACCAAAAATTTCCTTCATGTGGTTTTCAACCAATTCGAATTCTCTAATTCGAGTTAATTCGAATTGGTTCAACAATTCGAATTGGCAAGGAAAACCACATTATATTGCATGCCACCCATTCATGCCTTAGTTTATTTCCCATCTCTTACCAATTCGAATTGCCCAATTCGAATTAATTCGAATTGCTGGACAATTCGAATTCACCGTCCCTTTGAGGTATATGCCTTAGTCAATTTTGAGTAAGGAAAGGACTTCATCAATTCGAGTTGTCCAATTCGAATTAATTCGAATTGCTCAACAATTCGAATTAGATGATATCTCATTCCTTTGCAAGGATTAATTGGGTAAGATCATACTTCATTCTTTATGCATTCGCAATTCGAATTATTGCAATTCGAATTACCCCAATAATTCGAATTGAACTATCCCTTCTACTTTGGAAACTCCAAAAATATTTTTCTTCCATGATTTGTGTAAGTTGCATGGATGTATTGGGCCTCGGCCCAGTTCATCTGATTTCCATCCATTACACATTTCAGCCCATTAGTGTCCACTTATTGTGTGCTTAACACCCGCACAATACCAAAAACATTTTCCTTATTTTCAAGTTTTCCTTTTCGTTGTGTGTATGAACGGATAATGAAAAACACCACAAATTAATGTTGGTGAAAGGTCCCTTCACAGGGATATCGACTAACCCATCTTCTGTGTGTCAATCATTATCTGTTATTTTGCATGGTCTGGTTAGTGGTTGGTGGAAGCTTCGGCGAGCGTTCTCTTCACTAAGAGTTTCGATTAGTCACTCAGCCAATTCCTAATCAGATACAGTTTTAATTTTCCCTATCTTAATTTCTCAACCTGAATTCAAGTTGCAATAGTATCAACTGATGTCGACCAACATCAGTTGAGAAATATTACAGCAAGAAATACGTGGGTTTTTCTTCCACTCACAGACAAAAGAAAACTGAATGACGGCGGTCACCGTCGTTTGGAATTCTTTTTGTCTAAAATCAATCATCTGGGAAAATTGGGAACCAGACAGCAGATGTTTGCAGTCCGGAGAACCCCAACTATCTCTGGCACCCTTTTTAGCCGATTTCTTCTCATCTCAGGCTAATCCACCTTTGTGTATCGCATTCTGTCTAACCCCACCAGATATTTTGGGGTATTTTATTTTTCTTTTCATATACTTGTATGCATGATACTATTATGTAGATGTTGCGGTCATATTAGTATTTTGGGGATCCTTCCCCTTGGACACAGAAGTCTTGATTTAAATCAGATGCTGCATAATAAATTTCCAACAAAAATTCCTTTATAAAATCCGGATCTGAGTAAGGGATAAATTCGACAGTTATGACTAATTCATATTCCACTGGGGGTTGATTTTGAGAGCTTAGAAGCAGAGTCAGCGATTAGGTCTCATCTAGACTGAAAGGATCTGTGTTTTAATTGAGAGTCTAGTACCTGTCTAGGGAATGATTTTCAAATATTCATTTGCTTCTCAAAATTGCTGTGTGTTGGAAATCTGATATTAGATATCGCATTAAGTCAATATCCACTTGGGTGTAGATGAGATGTGATAAATAATACTAGAGGAACAACATATAGGCCTTGGTGAATTTCTAAGGTATGGTTGAGTATTCCTTCGACTACTATCTTCTTCTGCCAAAGTCTAAAATTGAGTCTTGAGTGACTGCATCCGGAATAGGTTCATTTATGGATCTGTTTCATTTAGTTTGTATCTCATAACTAACCAGATGTTGTGAGCCCTGTGGCTTATTGATATCTCGGGGGTTCTTGATCTGCATCTGGTCACCAAGACCAGGGGCTCTTTTATACTAACGGAAAGAGACGTTTTTAATGCTTCCGAGTGATAGATTTAAATGCTTTCTCTACAGCTTTCTTACTGCTTTCCTTTTAAATGCTTTCATAGAGGTCACTCGGAAGAATTATGGAATGGTTTGGGGCTTGATTTGAAACTTTGGATGTGACATGGGGGAATGATAGGAGTACTTGGCATGTCAACTAATGATACGTCAGGTGTTGCTTATCCACCACAGATATGTAATGTAACTTCACAAGGCCTGTGGAGGGAGTTATAAGTCTATGGTATCTTAGAAATTGTTGTCTTAAGAGCATGTAAATTCTCACCATAAGTACCTGTCTGTTAAAGGGAACATGGTGTAGAAAGCATGAGAGTTAGCTAACTAGAGGATTATCCCAAACTAAGATCTGTGTATTTAAAATGGAAGTTTAATTGTGTTTCATCTGAATCTTGTCCAATCTTTATTATTTCCTCCCTGTCCCATCTGTCATATTTAAACTTGCTTTCTAGATAGTGTAGCATAATTTTATATTGCTCTCGTAGATAGATTTAATCGCTTTCTTCGATCTAGTTTACCATGCTTTGTAGAATAATTTTTACTGCTTTCATGATCTGGTTTAATTTATGTCAAGTAGTTGTTAGAAAACCTTGCAAAACTTGAAACGAGTAACCGAGTGGAAAATCTTAGTAAACGACGTGGGCCCTGCTTCCATCGCACATCCTCCAGTGAACGATCCGGTACTTACTATAAATTACTGCAATTTTTGACTCCGTGCGCTTTCGGGAGCACAGTTTCTTGACACGAGTAAATAAAAACACAACATTTTGGGAAAATATTCATACAGTGGGAAGATGTTCAAAAGCTTCATGGCAGGTGCTTCCGTGACATGAAATTATGAGAAGTATCATGGCGCAGATACCAGGGACTTTCAGGGTGACAGACTGAAGGTCAATCCCGGTTGCACCGTGATATTTGTCAAAAGTTTCATGGCGGGGAGGACCACAGCGCCGTTTGAGATTAAAACACCCCACATGAGTAATAAAAAGGGAAATCTTAATATACCCTCAAACCCCTTCCCTACATCATAACTGTTTTCATTTAATAAATCCACACCTGATATTTCAGAAAATTACTCGTGTTGATGAAACTCGTCAAAAGTTTCATCTCCTTCTTCCGGATTTAGTCTGATGCTGCAGGACCCGGATGAATGGGTCCTGAGTCTTCATCCAGCTGGATCAAGATCAATGCTTTTAAATTGCTACCTTCTTCTTTATTGATTTCTTCTGTGAATTCTGCAGACTTGAGAAGGGTGGCAATTTGGTCCGTGAATTTCTTGGTCGGTCTCCTGGAGCATGGTCCCGATGGAATAATTAATGCTGTAAATTTGGCTCCATGCCAGTTAGTGTCCGCGGCGGGGGCACTGTGGGTATCTATTCCGATCATTAGGGGAGTGGACCTTATTTGACTGTGACTTGTATTTCCTGATTCTGAGTATTCTCTCACGGTTGGGATTGGTTTGAGAATCATTGTTTGTTATTTCCCTGTAAACTTGGTATTTGGACAGGCTTGTAGTCGAGATATTATGATTATGTGATGGACTTGTTTCTGTTGCTTGCTCTGTTACTCTGGTGTTATGCTTTGCTGGATTTTCTGATTGCCAGGCTTCGTGTTATCAAACTTAAATTGATTGGCCAACAGTTTAAGGGAGGTAACACGGCAGTGACGTCACAAAATTTGGTTTAAAATTTTTGGGGCGTTACAATGATGATGATGTTGTTCCAATTACTCCTCCACAACCAACACCTGAACCAACACCTATTTATCCTATTATTCTTTCTGACACTGAAGATGTTGATCCAGTTGTTGAAACAACAGACGAACAACCACCTGTTCCAGATTCCCCTAAGAGAAGAGGTCCTTAGTGTGGACCACGTGCACTGAAATATCATACTCAAGATAATGTAAATGGTGATCCAGATGCTCCTAGACAAACTCGAGGTCATCAAATAAAATTTTATGAATTGGCTAATCTATGTTTTGCTGTTATTAGTTGCTTTGTATATAATGTTGAACCCAAGAATGCTAAAGAGGGCTTTGCATATAATGTTGAACCCAAGAATGCTAAAGAGGCATTGACGACGTTTGAACAACTCGCAGGTATCCTCACTAAGTCCTTGGATGTTTCTCGGTTTGAATTATTGAGGTGCAATTTGGGCCTCTGCTTCTCTCAATAATAGGTAGGTTTATTTTGGGCATAATGTACACTGATTTTATCTATTTTGGTCCAAGACCATGGGGTTTTGATTTAACCGGTACAGATAATTTCCCTCCAATATTGCCTTGATCATTTAATGAACCTGAGGGGGAGGGTGATTCTGAGGATACCGAGTGATCTGTCCAATTAAGTACATTGGAAAATATTTAGTTGTTTTAATAACTCTGGAACAACTCTTTCGATGAAATTTTGTTACGATTTCGATATTTTGGTTTTCTGGTGAGTAATTGCTAAAAAATAAGCTACTAGCTTATGGATGATTTCCCCCTTATCCTGGGTTGATATCTCTGATCCTACTATATCTTGATTACTTTTTATGATATATGGTGATCTGCCCTTTTACTTTCCACGTGGGTTATGCTTGGCCCGATCATCTCCACAAATGAAGAGATTGTTAGGGAAACAACTTGTAAGTTGTGAAGATGTTCGTTGTCACTTCGGTGTTGAAAAAAGCTATCAACAACGAGTAGATCACAACTAGAAAGTACAAAGGACAGTGACGTGACCACTTCAACCCAGCAGTCTTCTAAGAATTTTGGATGGTCCTATGAACCATATAAATACCTATTTTCATCTCCTATTTATTTTACACCATATGCTAATATTAGAGAGAAAACGGAGCTTGAGAGGTCCTTACTCTGCCATGGAGATTGGAGGCAGATGAAGCCAGCAAACCCCCCATTCTGATGCCTGCAAAAGGCTCAAACAACCATTCTACGTGGGTATTATCTCTGTTGTTTTATTGCTTCTTTCATTTGGGATTTTTTTATTTGTGTTTATGATTTACTCAGTCTATCATTTGTAAACAGACGCTGAGCATATATAGGTGGTGTCTTACCTTGAGGTTGATTAATAGAAATGGCTAGAAACCTCAAACATCATTTCCTTACCTTCTACTGAATTGTTTGAGAACAACAGTTGATTAGATACACCTTGAAGCTACCAACTGTTTTCTAAGTCGGGGGAGTGATTAGGAAGTTCATTATTGAACAGGGTTTGTGTAAAATGGGTTGAAGAACCGTACAACAAGTTTAGTAGTATTTTAGTGAAATCCTGGCTTGAGCCCCAGATGTAGATCAGTTGATCGAACTGTGTGAACAAACTTTATGTTAATTGTTTTACTTCCGCATTCTGTTTTGTGTTTGTCTCTGGTTGTTAACTGCAGGTTGTTGAGATAACCTCTAAACAACGCATACAATATAATTGTTAGGTCCGTTTGCGAGGATAACCAATGAACTGGTCCTGAAAACTAGTCCAAACACCTTTCGTGGACACGTTAAACAGTTTAAAGATATTATGCAGCGGAAAGTAAATAAACTGTAAAAGTAAAGAACTCAAGGTTTGTTGTGTAATACCCGTAAATTTTAGAATATAAAATAGGAATTAATCCAATAGGAAAGAAAGTTTTGTTTCCGAGAACCCGTAAACTCGGAAATGCACGTGAGTCAAAAGACGACGATTTAGAACCCGACGGACCGAAACCGACGGTCTTAAGATTTCAAGCATGAAATCGAATTGAGACGGAATAAATTTATGATGAGAAGCATAATCCGAAAATGACCCGGAAAATCGAGCACGAAAACGTGGAAGGATAGAAGTACGAAAGAGAGGAGGAAAAGACCCGATGGATCGGATTGCACGGACCCGCCCGGACCGCAGTCCAGGCGGGAACCGCGCGCTGGTCGGGCGGGGTTTGGCCGTTCGGCGCGCCAACCCCGCGTGGGTCCCCAGATTCGTGCAAATGACGCATTTTCGGCGATTTCTTGCCATAATTCGACCCCCTGACTATGGAAAGAAGATTTTGGACGAGGGAAAGCTTTTAGGGACGAATTAGGGCTGCCTCCCCCACCCTTTCTTCAGTCACCAAGCCCCTCTTCACTCCCAAACTCTCCCAAAGCCAAAACACATTTCCGACGAACTTCCGACGAACTTCCGGAGACCTTCCGACGACCAACAACGACCGTAGAGGCGTGTAGATCAAGGATCACAGTCCTTAGATCATTGGTAAGTAGTATCTCAGGTTCTCAATCTCGTTTTTCCTTTCAAATCCCCAATCTAACTCTTGAATCGTTGATGGCAAATACATTCGTGGCCAAAGTCGGGAACTTTGCGTTTCGTAGATCCGTTCGTAGGATTTTGGACGAGCCGAGCGACCCTAGGACGACTCAAGAACACAATCACTGTAAGTTGAGCCTTCCATATCAATACGGGTGGTTTAGGGGCGTCCGATATAGTCGTAATGTAACGAAACATAAAAACCAAAATTAAAAACCCCAACTCGCGCAGTTTCTGAAATCGGCCTAAAACTCTTATTTCGAGGATTCAATACGAGAAACTCAAAACTAGACTTTTAATCCTAACACATAAATCTAGGTCGTGTAAAACTTTCAGACATTTTCGTTAAAGTTTGCTATTTCAAATCGCACCGGACATAAACTGTTTTACTAGGACTTTTTCGAAAACTGACAGTGATCATATTCGAACTTGATGCGCATGTTTCTATAATTTCTAGTCCGATTTGATCTTTGCAATCTAAATAAAAGTTGTAGGTAATCATGTTTAGTATGTGCATATAAAATTTCAGAATTTTTGGAGTCCATTTGGTATATTAAAAAGTTGAAACTTTGAACTGTGTCAAACCTGAGTCCGGACAGAATTCTGCTTGCGTAATAAACTCGATTTTTGACATGTTTCCTCAACTTATTTCGAAAATGTTAAAACACAAAAGTTGTTTGTTAGGATGTTTCTAATATACTGTGAAAATTTCAGATTTTTCGGACTTGAAATGAATTTTAAAATTAAAAAGGCGTAAACTGTGACGCCAAGAGACTTTTAAATCGAGAGATTTTGAAATTTCGTAACAAACGATCAAAGACTTGAAATACGATACATCTATACTTTTGAAAAACCCCGATACGTTAAATTGAAATGATACATGAGATACTTTGGTGGAGGGTGAGTGCTCTGCAGGGTGCCCCTCTAGCCTTTCTCTTTGGGCCTATAATGGACGAGAGAATTTAGATGAGATATTACGCCAATCGGCGGGAGATACATGGCCTACTCTCTCGGGATTGTCCGTATGGATTTCCCGAGGCTCTGAAGTGTTACTGGGTATGGCAGATACGGCTGCGGCCGCCGGATCACCGGCTATACAAGATACTTACGACACGGCTGCGGCCGCCGGATCACCGGCTATACAAAAAATTGAGAAATGGTTACGTAACGGGGAAATAAAAGATTTAATATTTTTAAGTATTCATTTATTTACGCATGTTTTTAAATTATGCATTTAAATTATGTCTTTAAATTTCATATCATGACTAAATTGTTATTGTGGATTAAATGCATGTTCAAGTACACAATTAAAATATTATTTCCTTTAAATTTGTGAATGCATGTTTAGGAGTGGAATTTTAATTATCTAATTAAATCCCTTTATTGCTGTGTTAGGTTCGACTTACTCAGTATTTTATATACTGATAAAATTGTTGTTTTCTCTTTTCTTTTCAGAGTATGGAGATAATGCATGAGCATATGCATTGGGGGAGAAAAACTTTAAAACTTTATTTTTATCGCTTTATGTGACATTTGCATATCGGGCCTGTATAACCCGAGTTTTGGCCATGTCGGCCCCTTTACATTTCCGCTGCGATATTTTACTTTCCGGTTTTGCTATGTGCGGATGAATTATTATTATTATTATTATTTTTAAATAAATTCCGGACTTGTTTTTAAACCTTTTTGCAATACCGATAGCCTTGCATCTATTTAGCAAGCTCGGAGAATCCGTGTCTTGCTAGGGAGGTGTGGCGGTGGCATCCCGGCCTGGGTTATCAAATCCTGGGTGTTACAAGTTGGTATCAGAGCCCGGAATATTTTAAAGCTACTATTATTATTATTTTAAACCAATATTTTGAACTAAGTATTATTTTTAATTTATTATTATTATTATTGTTTTTAAGACTACTAGTATTATTATTTTAGCCCAAAATTTGAGCCCAAAAATTTTCTATAATATTTTGAGCCCAAAGGGGATTAAATTTTTTTGACCCAATAATTATTTATTATAAGGCCAACCATTTCGGCCCAAATACCTATGTTTTCACTTCTTAAGTCCAAATTATTATTTTGGCCAATATAGAGGCCCAACTTTTTAAATCACTTAAAACCATAATTAAATTTAAATTAAAAATACATTAAATTGATTTTGGGGGGATTGCATATGCATATTCATGTAGATTTAAATTCCTGCATATCCTGACTTTTATTCGAAACATACTCTAACTCTAACCTCCTTGTTGACATTAGATGGCCGAACCCAATGCGAACATGACGAATCTGATGATGAAACTGACCAACGCATACCTCGAATCCCAACAGCATATCAATCACTTCAAGGCCCTAGTGGGGCATCTAGAGAGTAATGTGGACTATTTGAGACATCTTAGGGAAGCTGACCATCATGAAATAACCCAACTCAAGGCCCAAGTCGCCGAACTCCAAACCCAAGTGGTCACACTCCAAAACAAGGACAACGAACTGATGATGCAAATAGGGCACTTATGAGCTGAGCTGCTAGGCCTAGAGGCCGACATATTTCCTCCGAGCCCGAGCCCGGTGGGAACACCCATTCCCATTGACGTATCCAGCGACGAGGACGATCCCATCGAGGATGTACCTGCCTAGTCACTCTAGACTTAGGGACCCATACTGATACACTACTATCTATGTTCCCTTTTTCCCAAACTATTACCAGCACTACTATTTCATTCCTATTACGAATGCTTGTAATCGACTGAAAAATTTTCTCTTGAGTAATAAATCTACAAGCATTTATTTTATACAAAGTATTCCTTACATTTTAATTAAATTATTTCTCTTCGAATACCTTGTCAAAACCCGATCAAACAAATGAACAAGGTAATAATAATCAATGACCTATAGATAACAACTAAACAAAAATACAAGTATTAATAAATAACATAAATATGTAAATATATATATAAATATTTTATATAGAGATAATCACCAAACAAGGGTATCTCCAACCCTAAACCCCAACACCCTGGACCCTAGGGTCTCACGAAAAAAAAAAAAAGAATCTAAACTCTCTTGTTCTTGCAACAGCATGGCACCGAGAGGAAGACCACGTGCCCAGCCCACTACTCCAAACACCAACGAAATCCCTATGCAACCAGAAATGCCTATACCCGGCGAAGGGGTACACGCTCAAGAGGAGCCGGCAAACCCTATGCCAAACAACATGGACGCGCGCCTACGCACTCTAGAAGAGGTTCTCATTGCGATAGGGAATGCGCATGTGAACCAAGGCCAGGCAGCTGCGGTACCTCCACCCGAGGCCCGCATTAACTACTTAGCTATGGTGAACTCATATCGCTCGCCGCACTACGCCGGAGAAGAGGACCCGGCTAAACTTGAAGAATGGATCCGAACATTCGACAAGCTACTAAACGCGGTGAAGTGCCCAATTGGCGAGAAGGTGCCTGTGGCATCGTACTATCTCGGAGGGGAGGCGGATGACTGGTGGCGTGCCATGCAATATAAGTTAGCCGAGGACGAGGAACCCTATTCTTGGGAAGAATTCATGGGTCTGATCAGGGATCGCTTTTATCCCATGAGCACAAAGTCAGCCATGTACGAGGAGTTCCTATCTTTGAAACAAAGAGGGCAAACAGTCCAGGAATACTACACCCGTTTCAAGGAGTTGGTGCGTTTCGCACCAAGACTCGTGCCGACAGATGCGGAAAAGGCACAGAAATTTGAAATGGGGCTAAACTTGACTATACGGGAAGTGATCATTGGCGTCCAATACCCAGACCTGCAATCGGTGTATGATCGTGCGGTAGCTGTTGCAAGGGTGCAACAACTAAAAAGGAAAGTGAGCGGAGAACCTAGTCGAGGATCTTAGGGACAGGATAAGAGGAGTAGAGACAACTGTTCCGGTAACAATGCTGTAGGGTACAACTTTCGGGGAGATCTGAACAGACCCCCTCAAAACAACAATAGAGGAAATGACGATAGAACCCTTTTCCGGGGTAACCCGGTGCCACCTTGCCCGATATGCGGCAGGCCTCATTTGGCCAGAGGGTGCCCCCAACAGGGCGCCTGCTACAGGTGTGGTCGCAACGGCCACATGGCGAATGAGTGCCGCACTCGCCTGGAAAACATCACCAAGAGGGAGGACTTAGGCACGGGGCCAACGCAGCCTCGCAACCAAGATGGGCGGAATGGAAACAACCAGGGGTATAGACCCCCTCAAAACCAGAATCTCAATCAAAATCAACGTCCTCCACAGAATCCAAATCAGCAACAGAATCAGAACCCGAACCGGGATCAGCAAGGCAATCCGGGACGTCCAATGGGGCGGTTGAATGTCATCAATGAGGCAGATGTGCCTATGCAGGGGGACGTAATGGGAGGTACGTTCCATGTCTTAAGTACACCCCTTAGAGTTCTGTTTGACTCAGGAGCTAGTTGTTCGATAATATCATCAAAAGTCTTACCTGAACTAGATCTACCTAAGTGCGAATTGATTAACTTAGGAATTCAACTTCCATCGGGGGAGGTAGTATCATGCTCTAAGTGATATAACGGAATTCCGATAGTTATTAAGAACATAGAGTTTTTCGTGAACCTGGTAGAATTCGATCTAAAGGATTTTGACGTCATACTAGGGATGGATTGGCTAACCCAATATATAGCCGTGATCGATTGCCAAAAACAAAAGATCACGTTGTCAAAGAGTAGGGGGAGGAGAGTCATCTTTTACTCCCAGCCCCTAAGAAGTCTACCAAGATAGTTAACGCCCTTAAGCTATGTAGCTTAATGCGTAAGGGTTACGCATTATATGCATGCTACATTCATAACCTTGGGGCCGAAGAGGTTAAGGTGGATAACATTCCGGTGGTGAGAGAATACCCGGATGTATTTCCGGAAGACGTTCCCGGCATGCGCGCCTGAGAGAGATCTGGAATTCACCATAGATCTCATCCCGGGAACGGAGCCTGTCTCAAAGGCTCCTTACCGTATGGCGCTGCTAGAAATGAAGGAACTAAAGGAACAACTCGAGGAGTTGCTAGAGAAGGGCTACATAAGGCCGAGCACGTCCCCATGGGGAGCCCCGGTCTTATTCGTTAAGAAGAAAGATGGAGGTCTACGACTATGCATCGATTATAGAGGACTTAATCAAGTCACGGTCAAGAACAAGTACCCGTTGCCCAGAAATGAGGATTTGTTCGACCAACTGAAGGGAGCTTCAGTATTTTCAAAGATCGACTTGCGATCTGGATATCACCAGTTAAGGATCGCAGAAAAGGATATCCCAAAGACGGCGTTCAGAACTCGCTACAGGCACTACGAATTCACGGTGTTATCATTCGGGCTGACGAACGCCCCAGCGAGTTCATGAATCTCATGAACAACGTGTTTCGAGAACTATTAGATCAATTCGTAGTGGTGTTCATAGATGACATCCTGATCTACTCGAAAAGCGAAGAAGAACATTCCGAACACTTACACAAAGTGTTAGGGATCTTACGAGTAAATCAGCTGTATGGCAAGCTTTCCAAATGCAACTTCTGGCTAAAAGAAGTGGCATTTCTGGGGCATATCGTATCCGCCGACGGAGTGGCAGTAGACCCGACAAAGATCTCGGCAGTGACCGAATGGGTGCCACCGAAGAATCCAACCGAGGTAAGAAGTTTTCTCGGATTGGCGGGATACTACCGAAGGTTTGTAAAGGATTTCTCAAAGATCGCTCGCCCATTGACACAGCTGTTAAAGAAAGGGGCGAAATACGACTGGACCAGTGAGTGCGATTCCGCATTTCAAGAACTGAAGAAACGACTTACCACAGCGCCGGTGTTGGCACTACCATCGGAGGATGGAGACTTCGAGGTGTACAGCGACGCCTCGAAGGAAGGATTGGGATGCGTGCTAATGCAAGATCAAAAGGTTATAGCATACGCATCACGTCAACTAAAGCCACACGAGGAGAACTATCCGACGTACGACTTGGAACTAGCCGCAGTCGTGTTCGCTCTAAAGATATGGAGGCACTACCTCTATGGGCGGAAGTGTCGGATGTTCACCGACCATAAGAGCCTCAAGTATATATTCACGCAAAAAGAGCTGAATTTGAGGCAAAGAAGATGGTTGGAACTGATTAAGGATTACGACCTGGAAATCGCGTATAACGAAGGAAAAGCCAACGTTGTGGCCGATACCTTGAGTCGAAAAACTCAACACGTGGTGAATTCACTTGTGGTACCGGCCGAGTTGTACAGAGACTTGGCAAAATTAAGTCTGTAGTTGGTACACTCTGGCGAAGTAAGCGAGGTCGTCAACACGATGGTAGCAGGGTCTACCATACTCGATGAAATACGACTAGCACAACCGGGTGATGAAAATCTGGAGGAAATTAGGAAGAGCATTGCTGAAGGAAAGGCAATGGATTTTAAAATTCATGAGGACGGAAGCATCCGCTTCAAGGGAAGGTGGTGCATACCACGAAAATGCGAGGACCTAAAGCAGAAAGTGATGGATGAAGGCCATAATACCCCATACTCGGTCCATCCCGGAGGCGAGAAGCTATACAAGGACATAAATAAGAACTATTGGTGGCCGAACATGAAGAGAGAATTAGCCGAATTTGTGGCAAGATGCCTTACCTGCCAGAAGGTCAAGGCCGTACAACAGAAACCCTTAGGATTAATGCAACCATTGGAAATCCCAAGTTGGAAATGGGATAGCATTTCAATGGATTTCGTTTCGGGATTACCACGTTCACCGGAGGGGATGAATAAAATCTGGGTGATCGTGGATAGGTTGACAAAAGCTGCCATATTTATCCCTATGAAGGATACCTGGTCCATGGACCAATTGGCAAAGGCATATGTCGACAACGTGGTACGACGACATGGAGTACCACATGACATCATCTCGGACAGAGACAGTGTGTTCGTCTCACATTTTTGGACAAAACTACAAGAAGCCCTCGGTACGAAGATAAAGATGAGTACCGCGTTCCACCCCATGATGGATGGACAAACAGAAAGAACGATCCAAACTTTTGAAGACATGCTAAGGGCATGCGTATTAGAGTTTAATGGAAGTTGGGAAAATCACTTACCCTTAATCGAATTTTCCTAAAAACAACAGTTACCATGCTAGCATTGGCATGGCACCTTTCGAGGCACTATATGGACGCAAATGCCGAAGTCCATTGAGCTGGGAAGAGAGCGAGAGGACTATGGTAGTTGGACCGCAACTTGTTGAGGACATGGCTCAACAAGTCAAAATAATCCAAGGAAAGATGAAAGTCGCGCAAGACCGGCAAAAGAGCTATGCCGACGTGAGACGGCAAGATTTGGAATTCCAAATAGGCGATAAGGTCATGTTAAAGGTGTCACCGATGAAGGGTGTAATGTGCTTTGGCAAGCGGGGGAAAATTGAGCCCACGGTACATAGGACCGTACGAGATCCTAGAAAGAGTGGGAAATCTTGCATACCGACTAGCATTACCGCCACAATTTGCTCGTGTCCACGACGTGTTCCACGTCTCACAATTGAAGAAATACGTCCACGATCCGACCCACGTACTCCAACCGGAGGAGATTGAGCTGGACGATGACTTAAGCTACGAAGAAATTCCGGTACGAATACTCGACAAGAAGGAGAGGGTAACAAGGAATAAGACCGTGAGAATGGTTAAGGTTCTATGGTCTAACCACGAAGCCGAGACGGCAACGTGGGAGCTAGAGGCAGACATGAAGGATCGTTACCCAACCCTATTCCAAGACAATACAACAACAGTTATGGGGGCATAACTGTAATCTTAAGAGGGGGAGGATGTGACAACCCGAATATTTCCGGATATTTTGTCCGAATACTTTGTACCCCAAATAAATAAATTCAAATTGTTTTGAACTACGTAATGACTTGATCCCTTCACGGGGTACGTAGGCAACTCGGAAATTTCAATTCTGGGTTCAGTCAAATAATAACAAACAACAACACACAATAATACAATCGCTTAATCAAACAATTCCCGAACTCGCGAGAGGATGAAGCGCAACTTCGAGGACAAAGTTGGTTCTTAAGGGGGATAGACTGTAATACCCGTAAATTTTAGAATATAAAATAGGAATTAATCCAATAGGAAAGAAAGTTTTGTTTCCGAGAACCCGTAAACTCGGAAATGCACGGGAGTCAAAAGACGACGATTTAGAACCCGACGGACCGAAACCGACGGTCTTAAGAGTTCAAGCATGAAATCGAATTGAGACGGAATAAATTTATGATGAGAAGCATAATCCGAAAATGACCCGGAAAATCGAGCGCAAAAACGTGGAAGGATAGAAGTCCGAAAGAGAGGAGGAAAAGACCCGACGGATCGGATCGCACGGACCCGCCCGGACCGCAGTCCAGGCAGGAACCGTGCGCTGGCCAGGCGGGGTTTGGCCGTTCGGCGCGCCAACCCCGCGTGGGTCCCCAGATTCGTGCAAATGACGCGTTTTTGGCGATTTCTTGCCATAGTTCGACCCCCCGACTATGGAAAGAAGATTTTGGATGAGGGAAAGCTTTTAGGGACGAATTAGGGCTGCCTCCCCCACCCTTTCATCAGTCACCAAGCCCCTCTTCACTCCCAAACTCTCCCAAAGCCAAAACACCTTTCCGACGAACTTTCGACGAACTTCCGGTGACCTTCCGACGACCAACGCCGACCGTAGAGGCGTGTAGATCAAGGATCACAGTCCTTAGATCATTGGTAAGTAGTATCTCAGGTTCTCAATCTCGTTTTTCCTTTCAAATCCCCAATCTAACTCTTGAATCGTTGATGGCAAATACGTTCGTGGCCAAAGTCGGGAACTTTGCGTTTCGTAGATCCGTTCGTAGGATTTTGGACGAGCCGAGCGACCCTAGGACGACTCAAGAACACAATCACTGTAAGTTGAGCCTTCCATATCAATACGGGTGGTTTGGGGGCGTCCGATATAGTCGTAATGTAACGAAACGTAAAAACCGAAATTAAAAACCCCAACTTGCGCAGTTTCTGAAATCGGCCTAAAACTCTAATTTCGAGGATTCAATCCGAGAAACTCAAAACTAGACTTTTAATGCTAACACATAAATCTAGGTCGTGTAAAAATTTCAGACATTTTCGTTAACGTTTGCTATTTCAAATCGCACCGGACATAAACTGTTTTACTAGGACTTTTTCGAAAACTGACAGTGATCATATTCGAACTTGATGAGCATGTTTCTATATTTTCTAGTCCGATTTGATCTTTGCAATCTAAATTAAAGTTGTAGGTAATCATGTCTAGTATGTGCATATAAAATTTCAGAATTTTTAGAGTCCATTTGATATGTTTAAAAGTCGAAACTTTGATCTGTGTCAAACCTGAGTCCGGACAGAATTCTGCTTGCGTAATAAACTCGATTTTTGACATGTTTCCTCAACTTATTTCGAAAAAGTTAAAACACGAAAGTTGTTCGTTAGGATGTTTTTTATATACTGTGAAAATTTCAGATTTTTCGGACTTGAAATGAATTTTTAAATTAAAAAGGCGTAAACTGTGACGCCAAGAGACTTTTAAATCGAGAGATTTTGAAATTTCGTAACAAACGATCAAAGACTTGAAATACGATACATCTATACTTTTGAAAAACCCCGATACGTTAAATTGAAACGATACATGAGATACTTTGGTGGAGGGTGAGTGCTCTGCAGGGTGCCCCTCTAGCCTTTCTCTTTGGGCCTATAATGGAAGAGAGAATTTAGATGAGATATTACGCCAATCGGCGGGAGATACATGGCCTACTCTCTCGGGATTGTCCCTATGGATTTCCCGAGGCTCCGGAGTGTTACTGGGTATGGCAGATACGGCTGCGGCCGCCGGATCACCGGCTATACAAGATACTTACGACACGGCTGCGGCCGCCGGATCACCGGCTATACAAAATATTGAGAAATGGTTACGTAACGGGGAAATAAAAGATTTAATATTTTTAAGTATTAATTTATTTACGCATGTTTTTAAATTATGCATTTAAATTATGTCTTTAAATTTCATATCATGACTAAATTGTTATTGTGGATTAAATGCATGTTCAAGTACACAATTAAAATATTATTTCCTTTAAATTTGTGAATGCATGTTTAGGAGTGGAATTTTAATTATCTAATTAAATCCCTTTATTGCTATGTTAGGTTCGACTTACTCAGTATTTTATATACTGATAAATTGTTGTTTTCTCTTTTCTTTTCAGAGTATGGAGATAATGCATTGGGGGAAAAAACTTTAAAACTTTATTTTTATCGCTTTATGTGACATTTGCATATCGGGCCTGTATAACCCGAGTTTTGGCCATGTCGGCCCCTTTACATTTCCGCTGCGATATTTTACTTTCCGGTTTTGCTATGTGCGGATGAATTATTATTATTATTATTATTATTATTTTTAAATAAATTCCGAACTTGTTTTTAAACCTTTTTGCAATACCGATAGCCTTGCATCTCTTTAGCAAGCTCGGAGAATCCGTGTCTTGCTAGGGAGGTGTGGCGGTGGCATCCCGGCCTGGGTTATCAAATCCGGGGTGTTACATGTTGACCCAGTTCGGCACAAGCCTACATCTGGGGGATACCAATCCAGGAGGTTCACTAATTGCTTCAACTTTATCCTCGATCCAAACAATAGTGATTTAACTCGCCCAACTCCAATCACCAAGCGGTTGAATTGTACGACCAAAACACTCCCTTGTTTTGGTGAAGATCTCCCCGACCTTGCTCCAATTCCTTGAAGGCTCCCCCTCCAAGTTACCCTTGGTCGAAACCTGTTGGCAACCCTCCTTCTTAGAATATTTCGTTTAAGCTCTTAAGTATGACGACTCCTCGAAAATCTTGATTGAATCCGTCGACTACAATCAAGCATACAGTTGCACTCTCTTGATCAATCCACCCGAGGAAGTGTTGATCTTATATCTTCTTTCGAAATGATAAATTCACGAACACGGAAGGAATATGTTTTTCTCTTGTCAAATCTTACAAACGCACAAGGGAGAGAATCAATAATACAAGTTGTGAGCACCACTTCCCTTGGCCGGCGTATTTCAAGAGAGAAAAACATCTCTCCATTCAAGGTAGGATTTTGTTGCCATAATTAACCCTTTCCTTAGAATGGAGTTGCCCAGATAAGAGATCTTTGTTTCCATACTTCTTTTGCACGATCCGGGCAAGGAATCAGCTAGCCGTTGGAGAATATTCTTGAGCAGATTCGCTAGCATCTCTTCCTTTAAATAGTTTGTCGACTGCTGTCGTGGTTGGTCCAACAAAGTAGTTCAGACATCGGTTGTGAATACATTTGCTCAAAACTGGTTCCCAACAATATCCCCCTTTTTGGCAGAATGTGGGCCAGTATATGAGTTGATCAAACCGATGTCCAAACATTTACACAAGTACAGAAATGAAGAAATAATTCCCATTTAGTCCCAACCACTGATTATGATTTTTCCCAATTCAAGACAAACTACTCTAATGCTCCGTACATATAATCATATCCATTTAATCTAGGAGCATTTTCATCAAAAACAGGCACATGGCAATCAAACCAAATAAGGCATGAAAGATCACAATTTAATTATTACAGGCCATAGTGCAATTGTCCAAAAACAGTCATAAACAGTTCACAAAAGTAGTTCAAACAGAATTAAAAATATTACCCTTCATCAGCAGAAACTTTTCTTCACCAAACTCCCCCTCCTTGATTGTAGTGCTTGCCAGAGGAACCGATCAACGGTTACATCAACTTAACTCCCCCTCTGGCGCACATTTTGCCCAAAAGGGCATGCATCATTCAGATTCTTCAGAGGAATCTGCATTCGAGTCCTCAGATTCCTCCACTGGATTGGTAACCATGTCATGTTCTTCATCCGACCATACATCAGGAAGCTGTCTGAACAGCTTTTCAGCAGCTTGCACACGACTGTGTACTTGAGCTTCCAGTACTTTGAGATGGTTGATATGGTCAGTTAGTTCCTCACGCAACATAGAGAAAGTATCTTTCGCAGGGATCCGTCCTTCTGGTCCAGGCAAGTCAGGCTTCTTTTTCACCAAGGCAGCAGATAACTTGAAGTCAGCAATGTCGTCAGGACGATCATGCTTGTCTCCAAGAATATGGAGATGCTTCAGGTATTCAGAAATGAGTCCAGGATAGGAAAGTGTGGTGTTGTACTTCCTCTTAATCTTGCCAGCGAAGCCCAGCATTTGTTCAAGCACAAGTGCTCCATAGTTGATCTCATACTTTTGATCTATAGCAAACAACAATTTGCACATGCTTTTGGACACAACAGAATGGTTAGCAGTGGGCATGATATTATGTGCACACAATTTGTATAGTAGTGAAAACCTTTGTGTCAGAACACCTGCACTTAACCCCTTGCCACGAAATCTTTGCCCTTCTAATCCAGTTAGTGTCTCAGATTGTGCTCATAGAAAACTTTGCACCACGTGAGTAAACAGATTTCAGAGAAGTTCAAGGTACCTGGAGGAATCGGTTCAGGGCCTTGGCTTTGAGTTCAAGCAATTCTCCATGTGCATAGTTGAGTTCAATCCAAGGGTTTTTGATGTTGAGGACGTCAGAGCTCAGGTTTGCATAGAAATTCCTAACTAGATGTCCTTTAACCTGTTTGATCTCCGTTCCCCAGAAAAGTAGAGACCTTTCTTCCAAGTATTTATGCCATCCAATCTCCTCATATCGAGTGGCAGCAAAACGAATCTCGGGGTGCACCTTCATCTTCTCCAGTACAGTCGTGAAATAGTGCTCGGACACTTCATAATAGAAAGCAGTGGATATGGCGTTCCCTGCATCTATGATCTCTGGTTCATGCTCTTCAGATGAGGATAAGACAATCTTCCTCTTCTTGGATCCAGTGGCTTTGGAAGACCCTTCTGGTTCAGAACGAGTCCGCTTCTTTGGTTCGGACTCCTTGGGTGAACTCCTTGCTGGTGGAGTTGGTTCTTGTATTTCAGTCTGGGGTTCCTCCTCTTCAAGGGGCTCAGCCTCAACACCTTCTTTGACTTTTTCTTCCGATTCTTCTTCTTCGGATCCTTCTTCCTCGGACTCTTCCTCCTCGCTTTGAGTGTCTTGAGATCCCAATTCCTCGGACTTGTCTTCAGTGGGATTCTCCCCCTCAGTTGGGTCAGGGGCATTGTCCTGAAGATGTTTTGTGTCTCCTCCGGACTCCTTATTCTGATCGTCCTCGGAGCTTGAGGAACTCTCGTCCTCTTCTTCCTCTTCCTGCTCAATTTCAGTGTGAACAGGTTCTTTGGCAGGAGCAACTTGTTCAGGTTCTTTCCTCAGGGCATGTTTCCTTTTCTGACTTGCGGTCCATGCAATCTCTTCGGTGATCTCATTAACAGCATCATTCCTTTCGTCATCGCTGATGTCGATCATGGATTCATCTCCTGAGCTTTCATCATCAGCCTCTTGCACATAATCTGAGTCGAGCTCTTCCTCGTCAAGTGGTCAAGTGACAGGTTCAGACGCCTTCGGTGAACCAGTTTGGGTCACTGTGGCAGTGATCTGAAGAGGTTCTTCAGGGGTTACTTTCGTGATGGTGACAGGAGCAGGGTCGGTCACGACACTTGGTTCTATCACAACCTTCTTTGCAGGAGTTTTCTTCTTGGTCTTTGTAGTGGACACCTTCTGTGCATCCTTGGGTGCGGTTTCAGCTACTTTATCGGGCACAACAGCTTTGGCCACTTGGTCAGATCCCATAGAGGGAATGTTCGCCAGAATAGAATCAAGGGGCTCCAGTGCTTTGGCAAGGTCTGCCTGAACTCGTTCGCTGATTGAGGAGTTCTTCCTCACAACTGCTTTCTCCCTTGGTTTGGAGGTGGAGACCGCCTTTTCTTTTGCTTTTTGTGTCCCTTCTCCCTGTTGTTTCATGGTGTTGGCTCCAGCAACTTCTGCCCTTATGTCCAGGGGATCATGAACAACAACGGTGGAAGCACCTTTTCCTCCGGCAGTGGAGGGAGATGAAGAAGGGAATGGACCAGGTACAATCGATGGTGTTTCCGAGACTGTCTGCTCACCAATCGCCTTCTGGATAGCCTTCGCACGTCCCTTGGCACTCGATTCCTCCGGAGATATGACTTTCTTTCTTCCCGTTGAAGCTGCGGGAGTAGGATCTTGAGACTTCGAGCTTTGGCTTCCTCGTGTCTTCACCATTGTTGATGAAAAGAAGAGCTTTTTGACAAGAACAAGTGAGTACGCACACTTTCTTTGGAGAATGTATGGAGAAGATTCTTACCAAGAAGAGAACGGGAGAAGTAAGGAAGCACAATCAAGTTATGATATGGGCACGATTTGAATGAAGAACTTCCCTTAATTAAGCATGGAAAGAGGATCACAACTTCCCATAACCCCAATCATCATGATTTTTGAACGGATAGTGCAGGTAACCGTTCCCGCCTCACGCGCCTGTCACATCGAGTTCAAATTTGATTCCAAAATTTCAAATTATGGTATGTTTTTTATCCTGCAAAATTTTATCTTAACTGCATATATTAGACAAAATATACTAATTAATGTAAATAAGGAAATAAAATATGTAGGAATTGAACTTAGGGAAGTTTGCATAAACAAAAACTTATTCCATGATCTTTGGGATTTTATGCGATCGTGCAAAGACCAAGATCCATTCTTAATTTTTCAAATCTTTCACGATCAAAAGCCTTAGGGAAAATGTATGCAAGTTGCTCAGTAGTTCCGACATGTTGTATGGACACAATCCCATCTTCAACAAGATCTCTAATGAAGTGGTGTCGGAGCTCAATATGCTTGGTTCTCCCATGTTGAAATGGGTTCTTTGAGATGTTGATTGCACTCATGTTGTCACATAGTATAGTGAGGACTTCTTGATCATTCCATAGTCTAGCATCATTTGCTTCATCCACAGTAATTGTGCACAACATCTTTCAGCTGCAATGTATTCAGCTTCGGCAGTTGAGAGTGAGATGGAGCTTTGTTTCTTGTTGTACCAACTGACTATGTTGGCTCCAATGTAGAAGCATCCTCCTGTTGTGCTTTTTCTGTCGTCCGCATCACCTGCCCAATCTGCATCACTATAACCAAGTAGGGAAAGATTAGATTCTTTAGAGTACCATATACCAAGATCACTTGTCCCTGAAACATATTTGATCACTCTTTTGGCTGCTTTCAAGTGAGATTCCTTTGGATCAGCTTGGTAGCGAGCACATACTCCAACTGCATAGCTTATGTCAGGTCGACTTGCAGCCAAGTACAGTAAGCTCCCAATGATGCTTCGATAGAGTTTCTGATCTACACTTTGACCACTAGGATCTTTGCTCAATCTGTCATTAGTCCCTATAGGTGTTCGGACAGGTTTGCTGGACTCCATGCCAAACTTTTTGACAATGTTTCGAGCATACTTGGTTTGACTGAGAAATATGTCATCTTTCTTTTGTGCTACCTGCAAGCTAAGGAAATAGGTTAGTTCCCCAACCATGCTCATTTCGAACTCCTTACCCATTATTTCGATGAAGTGGTCTTTGAGCACATGATGTGTTGATCCAAAGACTATGTCATCTACATAGACTTGAGCAATTAGTATTCCTTTGCTTTCTCTTTTGATGAACAAAGTCTTGTCAAGACTTCCTCTTTCAAATCCATGTTCGAGCAGGTACTTAGACAGCCTCTCGTACCAAGCCCTAGGAGCTTGTTTTAGGCCATATAGAGCTTTGTAGACATGTTGTGGATGATGAGGGTCCTCAAATCCTTTGGGTTGTTGCACGTATACTTCCTCATTAAGCCATCCATTTAGGAAGGCACTCTTGACATCCATTTGATAGAGCTTGAACCCTAATGAGCATGCAATGGATAATAGGAGTCGAACTGCTTCAAGTCTAGCTACGGGGGCAAATGTCTCACTGAAGTCTACTCCTTCAACCTGTGTGTATCCTTGGGCAACTAGTCATGCCTTATTTCTAGTAATGTTCCATTTTTCATCACTTTTGTTGCGAAAGATCCACTTGGTACCGATTACATTCTTATCTTTGGGTCTTTCAACAAGTGTCCAAACTTCATTTCTTTTGAACTGAAGTAGTTCATCCTGCATGGCGTTTATCCAATGCTCATCCTGGAGAGCCTCTTCCACTTTGGTTGGTTCGATCTTTGATGTATAGCAGTGTAAGCCAGCTAGTTCTTTGAAGTTGATCTTCCTTCCCCGGGTTTTCCTTTTCTCATTTACATCACCTATGACATCTTCAGGATCATGATGTTTGTGAATACGTCCATTGAGGTCTTTCTCAGGCTCAGAGTCATGTGGCAAGGTGTCCAGAGTGGGCGTTTGAACGACTTCCGTGGATTCGTTGCTGGAGGTGATTTGTTCAGCATTGATTTGTCCCAAATTCTGGCTGCTAGGTAGTGTAGACGGAACTTCATCTTCATTTAGTTGAGCAGGATCCTTGCACGAGACATCTTCTATCGCAACATTTGTGGATTCAAGAACTTTCCTTGTCTTTGGAATGTATATCCTGTATGCTCTGCTTGTGATAGAGTATCCTACGAACACTCCTTCATGAATCTTTTCTTGGAATTTTCCCATATGTTCCCTGTCATTTAACACAAAGCATTTGCTACCAAAGATATGAAAGTAAGTTATGGATGTCTTTTTACCGTTCCATATTTCATATGGAGTCATGAGAGAATTCGGTCTTAAGTAAACCCTATTTATGGTGTAGCATGCAGTATTGACAGCCTCAGCCCACAAGAACTCGGCAACATTTTTGGCGTTCAGCATGACCCTTGACATCTCTTGTAGGGTGCGATTTCTTCTTTCCACCACACCATTTTGTTGAGGAGTTTTCGGCGCGGAGAAATCATTCTTGATTCCATGAATGGTGCAAAATTCTTCAAAGGACTGGTTTTCAAATTCTCGACCGTGATCACTTCGAATCCTCTTTACTTTGGTATCTTTTTCAGTCATGAGGCGATTGCATAGTTTTTCAAAGGCTTTGAAGGCGTCACCTTTTTCCCTGAGAAAGTCTACCCAAGTATATCTGGAATAATCATCAATGCATACAAAAACATATCTTTTACCTCCCAAGCTTTCAACCTCAGTAGGACCAATAAGATCCATATGCAATAAGTCCAGACATTTGGTCGATCCGAGGTGTTCAGACAGCTTGTGTGAACTCCTATGTTGTTTGTTCTTGGCACATTCGTCACAGAACTCCACGTTGGAATTTTTGAAGTGAGGAAGGCCTTTGACTGCTTCAGTTCTACTGAGTTTGATCAGATCTTTGAAGTTGAGATGCCCAAGCTTTTCATGCCATAGCATGATGTGGTTTTTACCTGCAACTGAGCCAAGATTGCATGTTTGAACAAGATGATAACAATTATTTTTAGAGCGCAAACCTCTCATAATGCATTCCTGATTTTGGTTGAGCACTTGACAATCTTTCTTGGTGAACTGCACCACAAGGTCTTCATCACACAATTGACTGATGCTAATCAAGTTTGCTTGGAGTCCATCAACAAAGAACACTGGTGATAGTTCTCGTGAGCCGTTGTTCTCAATGGTTCCTTTTCCAACCAGGGCACCCTTTTTACCATCTCCAAATACAACAAATCATCCATCAATCTCCTTGTAATGTTTGAGCAAGTTTTGTTCACCAGTCATGTGTTTGGAGCACCCACTATCAAAGTACCATGCTGTGTCCTTAGATTTCTTCTTTTGTGATAAGAAGGCAGCATGGCATCTGTTCTGAACTTTAGGAACCCATTCGCATTTGATGGAGATCAGCTTCATCTTGATTTTATCGTTTGGCCAGGTGATAGGTCTTCCTGCTTGTAGGTCTCTTACTAAGATTCCACAGTTCTTAGTTTTGTGGCCTTCAAGTTTGCAGTAGTCGCATCTGAGTGGAATTGGAGGAGGTGGTCTTCTTGTCCATTTGTTTCTTCCTTCATGACAAAAAGGTTTCTTGGTAGTTCGGTGTTCACTCAGCATTCCTCCGGATACAAACTTGCTTTTCTTTTCTCCTCTTGAGGTGGAGGCTTGATATCCTAAGCCTTGTTTGTTGCTGCTAGGCCTCCCCATTGCAATGACATCATCTAGCTTGGCTTTTCCCTTGTTTAGTGCTGCTAGAGTGCTTTCAGCTTTGGCAAGTTTCTCTTGAACTTCAGTTAGTTCGGTGTGGAGAGCATCTTTCTTGCCAAGCATACTATAGTACCATAGTTTATAGTCAACCTTTTCCACCTCCAGGTCATTATTATCTTTCTGGAGTTCTGTATTTTTCTCACGTAGTTCGTTCACCTGTTCAGACAGTTGTTTGAACATCTTTTCAAGTTCCTGATTTCTGCTTTCGAGACCCTGGATATGCTCCCTTAAGTTTCCATTCTCGACATACAGTTCTACTGACTCAGCAATAGAAATTTCCAATTTCTCGAACGTTTCTTCATAGAGATCGTTAAGTTTGCTGATACTTTCATCCTGTTCCCTGACAAAGGAATGTACCATGTTAGAAGAAACCATATTGACTGAGTTAGTACTGGTACCTGCATCGTTTTCATCATCGCTGTCTGAATCCCATGTCCCGACGAACGCCACTCCATAGTCTGGACCATGTTCATTGGACTCCTTCTCATCTTCGGAGTCACTGAATGTTACTTGGTAAGATTTGCTTGACTCCTTTGGTCGAAGATTGGCACAGTCCTTCTTGATATGGCCTCTTCCCCCACACTCAAAACAGATGATTTCTTTGTCATCCTCAGTCTTAGAAGGTTTGGATTTGTTTCTGTCGAACGACTTCAAGCCTTTCTGAGTAGGTTTGGAATTTGATGTCCCGGCATCCTTCTTCATAGAAGAGTTGAATCTAGATCTACGGTTCTTAATGATCTGATTTAGCCTTTTGGACAGCATGGCCAATTCTTCTTCATCACTTTAGTCATCAAGATCTTCCATGGTTGAGTCATCCACATCCTTGGTCACGGATTTGAATGCTACTGGTTTGCTTTTGCCCCTAGGGCAAGGATCCATTTCCCATGATTGTAGGATTCCCATCAGTTCATCAACCTGCAATTTATCAAAGTCTTTGTATAGTTCAAGTGCAGCTACTTTTGCATTGAACCTTTCCGGAAGCGTCCCAATGATTTTACCTACAATATCCTGCTGAGAATACACTTTGCCAAGCTGAAGGGCTTGGTTGGTTAGATCATGGATACGACCAATATATTGGGCAACAGTTTCATTATCATCCATAGTAATCTTATGAAATTGAGCATCAAGTGTAATGATTCTTGATTTCTTTACCGGAGCCATACCCTCGTAGGTATTGGCTAAACTGGTCCAGACGTCGTATGCAATTTTGCATCCAGCAATAAGTCTGTATTGATCCTTTGTAAGAGCATTGTGAATCGCATTCAGGGCTTTGGAGTTCTTTGATGCAGCAAGTTTCTCGGTTGCAGTCCATTCACTCCTTGGTTTGACGGTTTTGACACCATTTTTTTCTTCTACTGGAGGATGGTATTGATTTTCTACTGCATACCAAGCTCCTTCATCTAGAGCGATGAGAAATGCCTCCATTTGATCTTTTCAGTATGCATAGTTTGATCCATCGAGCAATGGGGGTCTGGTCACCGAACCACCTTGGCTATCCATACTTTTATGTCTAGATCTCGCTTGCAGAGCGTGTGGCTCTGATACCAATTGTTAGGTCCGTTTGCGAGGATAACCAATGAACTGGTCCTGAAAACTAGTCCAAACACCTTTCGTGGACACGTTAAACAGTTTAAAGATATTATGCAGCGGAAAGTAAATATACTGTAAAAGTAAAGAATTCAAGGTTTGTTGACCCAGTTCGGCACAAGCCTACATCTGGGGGATACCATTCCAGGAGGTTCACTAATTGTTTCAACTTGATCCTCGATCCAAACAATAGTGATTTAACTCGCCCAACTCCAATCACCAAGCGGTTGAATTGTACGACCAAAACACTCCCTTGTTTTGGTGAAGATCTCCCCGACCTTGCTCCAATTCCTTGAAGGCTCCCCCTCCAAGTTACCCTTGGTCAAAACCTGTTGGCGACCCTCCTTCTTAGAATATTTCGTTTAAGCTCTTGAGTATGACGACTCCTCGAAAATCTTGATTGAATCCGTCGACTTCAATCAAGCATACAGTTGCACTCTCTTGATCAATCCACCCGAGGAAGTGTTGATCGTATATCTTCCTTCGAAATCATAAATTCACGAACACGGAAGGAATATGTTTTTCTCTTGTCAAATCTTACAAACGCACAAGGGAGAGAATCAATAATCCAAGTCGTGAGCACCACTTCCCTTGGCCGACGTATTTCAAGAGAGAAAAACATCTCTCCATTCAAGGTAGGATTTTGTTGCCATAATTAACCCTTTCCTTAGAATGGAGTTGCCCGGATAAGAGATCTTTGTTTCCATACTTCTTGTGCACGATCCGGGTAAGGTATCAGCTAACCGTTGGAGAATATTCTTGAGCAGATTCGCCAACATCTCTTCCTTTAAATAGTTTGTCGACTGCTGTCGTGGTTGGTCCAACAAAGTAGTTCAGACATCGGTTGTGAACACATTTGATCAAAACTGGTTCCCAACAATAATATTGGGCCTGTCACGACTATTTCAAAACTAATATCACATACTTCAATTACCATGCCTAATTATATTTTCTCGCACATATATGTAAAAATAAAATCCATCGACCTTAATTCATGCAACCAGCTAACGTGCACTTTGGCTGGAATGGACAGAGTATTAAGGATTGAAAACAAATCAAAAACAAAATTGGTTAATTATAGTAACAGATATTTTGGTTTGCATCTCATGTAGACAAATTTTAGAGGGATTTCTTTAGGTGAATACCAGGGTATCCCCATGCTTTATGGGACCCACGATTAATCACTTGAGGATCGGGTGGACATTGATGGATTGCCTATCCTAATGCAGAATTCTGCATAGACAAAGGCTCGAACCCGAGAACTTTGTTTAAGCTGTCAAATTCTTATACCATTCAGGCCAATTGCATTTGGTAAATTTTAGAGTCTTTTAAATACTGAATTATTGGAAATATTATTTAAATTTCCCTTCCCATATTTTTTTCCTTTATATTTCGTGATTTGAATTTATATTACTCCCTCCTGTTTGACTTTTTGTCAATGTTCATTGTTCAACTTTGACTCAATATTATTGCAGTATATATTTGAAAAAATAGTCGTGTTCGGTCTTGTTTGATTTGTCTAATCGTATAGTTTTAGAATGTACTTCATTTTAAATAATTTTTAGTTCTATATATTTTGAGATATTAATAATTAAAAAGTGCATTGAATTGTGTGCAGAAATCAAACAGAACATTTTAAGTGGGATGGAGGGAGTACGAAATAATAATTAATACCAACAGCAGTTGGCTTGAGTGGATGGGGGCTCTAGTCGCTTAAGCAAGGTCCAAGTTCGAGCCTTGTGTATGCAAAAAACTGCTTTATGAGATGCGCCCTTAATTGTCTTTGTAGATCCTCGAGGGATTAGTTTTAGGTCCAATGTGGCCTGGGGGATACCCGGTTTCATCATATAACAATTATTATTATTTAATAAATATTTTATCTAGGAATGAGGACTTGCCCAAGCGGCTAAGTCCATGACTTCCAACATTCGGATTGAGGCCACCCAACCCTCTTTCCCTCTCATTTATCCATTTATAATTTGTGTGTTATGGACGCTCAACACCATTAGGAAGGGTATTTTAGGTGAAGGGAAATCTGCTTGGGAATCTGCTTGAGTTTGAAGCAGATTAGTTTTGAGCAGATTTGCTCAAATATGCTCCCTGATGGAGAAGGTTTACCAAACAACAAAAAAGAGTAGAAAGATTGGTCAAATCTGCTGATTATAAATATGCCCTTGAATCTACTGTCAACCAAACATGGCCAATAGACCTCCGCTCAAATTTATCTTTTCAAAATACTCCCTCCATCCCATTAGTAACGTCTATTACTATTGGGCACGTGAATTAAGATAGAATTGATTTGTGAGTATATATGATGGGGTCCACATAGTTGTTAAAGGGGAAAATTATTTCTATTTATAGAAATAAGACATTTGTGATGGGACATCAAAAACTAGTAAGTAAGACATTTCACTGAAACAAAGGGAGTATCATTTTCATCCCTATTTTTGTCTTTTCTTATTTTAATCCCAAAAATTTTGCTCATTCCCCACCACTATTGAATTATTTTATTAATATCTTTTTTTGGTAACACTAGCTGAGAAGGCTAGCAAAAGAAGAAGGAAAAACAATTGTATTTTAATGTTTTATTACTCCATCTGTTCCAATAAAGATATCTTGTTTGACCCAGACATGTAATCCAATGCATTTCTTTATCGGTTAATATCTCAATATATACATATATGAAAAAATTATGCAAAATATATATATTCTAAATCTATACGCTAGACGAATCTAACAAGACTCGATTTGATTATATTTTTTTCAAATATTTACTTGTAATAAAATTAAGTCAAAGTTGAACAATATACAGTGCCAAAAAGTCATACATAACATCTATGGTGGGGGGAGGGAGGAATAATGTAGAAGAAAAAATATTTACTTATTTATTTTTTTTAATTTTTTATTGAGGAGCCGAAGCCATACATCCATTTGATGCACTGCAATACAATTTTTCCCTAATTTTAGATTTTCCCTCATTTCACTTCCTCTAGTTTGGAGACTCTGCGATACAATAAGGAACAACGCTGCTCATTGACATCATCAATAAAAAAAATTAATTTTATAAATTAACACTTATGATTTACTTAAGCAATATTTAATATAAAAAAATACAGTAATACTTAAGCTATCAAAAATATATTTATTAATTATACAAATAATTTATATTTTTAAAATAATGAGAATGTTTGCATTTCTCATTTATAAAGTACAAAATTGAGCATTGAAGAGTTAAGATGAAATCTTAATTTTATTTATTACTCCCTCCGTCCCACTATTTGTGTCCCAAAACTTTTGGGCACGATATTTTATGTCGGAATAGTCAATATTTAATGTAGGGGGTAGATTAGTGTTTAAAGTGAGGGTAAATTAGGAATTGATGTGATGTGATCGTACTTAGTTTATATTTTTAATTGATTTATTTATTTGTGATGTGATAGTTGTGTGTTTGAAATTCTCCTATATTTATTTATCAATGTGATGTGATGGGAATGAGTTTAGTAATTAAAATATTTAATTATTTCCTAAAATGAAATATGACAATTGTAATGGGACAGACCAAAAAGTAAAGTGGAACAGAATTAGTGGGACGGAAGGAGTACTTATAAAACTTGAATACTACTTATTAATAAAACAAGTTGTCCTTATATACCATTTCATATGCTAAATATGCTATCTGCTGATTGATTCACCGAACACCTTTAGTGAATCAAAAATATAGATCTATTTTCTAAGGAAAAAAAAATGTTGACACAAAAATGAAACTCCTATTAAATGTCACTTGCTCTAAAGTAAAAATTCTACCCTATCTATCTATACTATAATAAATCCTGAAAGAATATTTTTCCAAACTTCCTGTTATATCCTTCTTCATATTTACCCTTTCTCCTTACAAAATATAAAATATTTTGGGTATAAAAGTAATTTACCTCTACAAATCCCTCAATGAGGGTCTAAAATGTAAATTCACTTCTACAAAAAAACTAGAGTCGTTCGATTACTCAATTATTCATCTCTTCCATCCATTTGTTGTATCTTCTTATGAAAGATTTCACATCCAAACTTCCGTCCATTTGATGTATCAACACTGAACGCATAATCGCAAAGCACCTCCCCTCTCTGAACCCATCGCCGATCCTGCCTGCGCTCTGCAAACACCTGCGCATCGGCTTCACCTGCTTCATGCAGTGCCACCGCCTCATTCCCGCCTACGCGTCGTCTCCCTCTCTGAGAGACACCCGTGCGTCGCCCTCCATCCGACTACAATGTTTTCCGGCCTCCGCTGGACCCTAGCCACCGCACCTTCCCTCAGACTTTTCTACATTCCTATCTGTTGCGGTTTCTTTGGGACCTTTATAGCTTTCCTTATTCAGGTTAGGGCTATTGTCATATTTCCCATCCTGTAACTAAATTTTCCAACTTTCATTGTCTATTTTAATGTTTTCGTGGATGTGCTGTGTTAATGTTCATAAGTCATGCTCGCTTGCTAGGGATTCAGTTTTTTCTTCTTTTTGTGGCCATATAATTTAAAGCCTAAGTCATTCCTTACCCGGGTCAAACGAATCTACTCTAATATTTTGTATTGCATCAGTTAGTTTGCTCAGTAGATTCATATTAGCAGTCTTAATCTTTATGTCGTACGATTTCTATGTTTACCATGTTCTGAATTCCTGAAGGCACAACTACATAAATTAACACTTATAAAAAATTAATTTTATAAATTAACACTTATGATTTACTTAAGCAATATTTAATATAAAAAAAATAATACTTAAGCTATCAAAATATATTTATTTATTATACAAATAATTTGTATTTTAAAAATAATGAGAATGTTTGCATTTCTTGCAATTATAAAGTACAAAATTGAGCATTGAAACCTTAATTTTATTTATTACTCCCTCCATCCCACTACTTGTGTCCCAAAACTTTTGGGCACGGTATTTTATATGGGAATAGTTAATATTTAATGTAATGGTAGATTAGTGTTTAAAGTGGGGGTAAATTATGAATTGATGTGATGTGATTGTAATTAGTTTAGATTTTTAATTGATTTATTTATTTGTGATGTGATAGTTGTGTATTTGAAATTTTACTATATTTATTTATTAATGTGATGTGATGAGAATGAGTTTAGTAATTAAAATATTTAATTATTTCCTAAAAATGAAATGTTACAATTGTAATGGGACGGACCAAAAAGGAAAGTGGGACAGAATTAGTGGGATGGAGGGAGTACTTATAAAACTTCAATAAGTACTACTTATTAATAAAACCAGTTGTCCTTATATGTTATTTCATATGCTAAATATGTTATCGGCTGATTGATTCACCAAACACTTTAGTGAAATCTGCTAGTGCTATCTGCTGATCAAATCTGCTATCTCCTAACTCCCAAACAGATCCATTGTTTTTTTTTTTGCATGTTTTCAAAAATATAGATCTATTTTCTAAGGGAAAAAAAAAGTTGACACAAAAATGAAACTCCTATTAAATGTCACTTGCTCTAAAGTAAAAATTCTACCCTATTGTTTAAATAATTAATGCAAGAAAATGTCGACACTGTGGAGGCTAATCCCTTTCAAATTACGGCAACGATGCCTTTACATCATCGTTCTCTTCCCCTATATGTCGACATTCTTCTTTGTCTTCTCCAATCCCTTCCTCCGTTTATTCATACCCATTCCTTTCAAATTTTCAATCGAGTACATAATCCCATTCCCCACCCCACCCCTCCCCTCCACTCTCACTCTCTCAGTCTCTCATACTGTATTATCCACTGTATTTATTTATTTCAGTTTCGACCGCATGACTCATTCCTCATGCGTTCCCAAATCCCAACCTTTCAACGCTTTTTGTTTCATTACAGCATTAATTAATATTTTCAGACATTCTCTAATAGTCTAATTGTATTCTTTCGCCGATTGCTTGCACAATTGACCACAACCCTCCAAACGGCCTGAAAATAGAATCAACACTTCGCTTGCCTGCTGCCATGTCATTTGTGCAGGTGCTCTTTTCCTTAGCAATTTAGTTTCTTCCGCTGTTTTCTTGTGCTTCTCTAGTTTTTTGCTCTCTGAGTAGTTTTGTTTGAATTGGGGTGCAGGATCTTTTGTCAGTGGTTTGGACGGGGGAATTTGGAGGGCGAATTCGAGATTATTCAGGTGAATTTTTGTGAAGTTTGTTTGGACGAATTGGGTTTGGAATTTCGGGTCATGGAATTGTTTGTCAACTGTCAGACATGGTTAATTGCTGCACTCAGACGCAAAGTTTCAATCTTTAAATTCATTTGATGATGGGATGGCTAGTGTAATATGAAATTGAATTCATGTTTTGTGTTAGATTTGAGATGTAATTTTTCAAGAGTCAAAAATGAAAATAAAGAATCATGTTGTTTAAGATTTGAGATGTAACACAAAAGTGGTCTGGCATGTGCATTCCTTGCCGATATTGGTAGTTTGTTGATTGCCTCCTACTAAATGCCAATATTGGAAGTTTGTTCAATGTCTTTTTCTCTCTCACTTTTGGAAAAAGAATCACTTTTAAAGGTGTCCGAATCTTTATGTTGCTACAATTTTGTGTATGTGTGCTATCCTGTAAAGGAATATATGAAAGCTTTGCATATTGTGTGCTGCACGTTCTTGATCGACCAACAAATTTTCATTATTTAAGTGAAGTAGATCTTGGCTATATAGTAATGATCGAATCAATTTGTATTGATGTTTGATGTTCTGGGTATGTGATGGATCTCTAAAGCCCGAGTTTTCTTGTTTCTTTCGTTATGAAGGCACGTTTTTGCGAAATATATCCCAATCCATGTCTAACGGTAGCTGTGGTCCTTATAATGAAGAACTCGAAGGATGCAGAGATGATTTTCATGCTCTTGTCCTTAAGCTCATTGCAATCACTGCAATTCTCATCACTGGAGTGTGTGGTGTGACCCTTCCTTTATTTGGCAAGAAGCACCAGTTTCTTGGGGCAGATTCGAATGTATTTGTGGTTGCCAAAGCTTTTGCAGCAGGTGTCATCCTTGCCACTGGCTTTGTCCACATGTTACCTGATGCTACATCAGCCTTAACCAACTCTTGTCTACCGAGAGTTCCATGGTCAAAGTTTCCTTTTTCGGGGTTCATTGCAATGATGGCTGCCCTTGCCACATTACTTGCTGATTTTCTCGGGACACAATACTACGAGAGTAAGCAAGAGAATAAAAGACAGATTATGGAGGCTGATACTTTGGATATGGTGTCTGAATCCAGCATAGTTCCCATGGAAACATGGGAGTGCAATGGAAAGGTCTTTGGAGAAGAGGAAGGCGGCGCTATTAACATTGTGGGTATGCATGCACATGCTGCGCATCACGGTCACAATCACCCACAAGCACCAGGAGCCTGTCAAGGGCCTCCAAGTGAGGATTCACACATTCACTCGCACTCACATGGGGTTAGGGGTGTCGATGAAGATGGTGTGAGGCACATTGTTGTTTCACAGGCAAGTTGATATATTTTTCATTTTTAAAACACCGTTACTCCTTTCCCGTATGGCTTAAATTGCCAATTCATTTTTGTATGACAGGTCCTGGAGCTTGGGATTGTTTCGCACTCAGTGATCATAGGACTTTCACTCGGAGTATCCCACAGCCCGTGTACAATTAGGCCACTCGTCGGGGCATTATCCTTCCATCAGTTCTTTGAAGGCTTTGCGCTTGGTGGCTGCATCTCACAGGCAAAGTTTAGGGCCCTCCATTCGACCATAATGGCGTGTTTTTTTGCCTTGACAACCCCATTGGGGATCGCAGTTGGAATTGGCATTTCTTCAGTGTACAATCCCAACAGCCCGGGAGCACTAATTATAGAAGGTATATTTGACTCTATATCTGCTGGCATTCTGATGTACATGGCTTTGGTGGATTTGATTGCTGCCGATTTCTTGAGCAAGAGAATGAGTTGTAACGTGAGGCTCCAAGTCGCATCTTACTTTTCTTTGTTTTTGGGTGCTGCATTGATGTCTTCGCTCGCAGCGTGGGTATGATGTTTATACTACTGGAAACCACAGATTAGATGGGAGGCTATTTTTTTTTACTTGAACCTTTGGTTTTGGTTCCTTCTAATTATACACACATCCTTCCTGTCTTGTTACATACCTGTTGTTGAATGATGAACTGATGGTCTGAATTCTTCTTACCAATTTGTTGTAAATATTGATCTTAGAATAGAAGGATGTCACAGTTTAGTGTACTGTAATATTCAAACAGGAAATTGTGTCTTGAAAATCCTCTTCTGCTAAGCGACTTAGGAGGGAAGGTTTGAGAACATTTGAGGTTAGCACTGTACTAAATAGTGTTTTGTCGCATTTCTGTGTAATTTGTAAATAATAAAGTAACATTTGTGTTACTGTTACTTGTACTATGTTATAATACTCTTGATTTTACAAATGGTGCTATTGTAACTCCTTGCTGCTTACATAACAATGGTACTACTGTAACTCGTTGTTGTTTATATAACGGTAGTTCGATATTGAAAATGATATCACGATGAGGATACAATGCAGATTTTGCATATATAGAAGTGATGATGTAGACATGTAGTTAGAGGTATCAATGTCGGCCGAGCCCGTTGGGCCGGCCTGCCCTGCAAGACAAAATATGCAGGGCGGGCCTAAGAATTTAAGGTCGGCTTAGATGCGGGACTAAACGGACTTAACCCGTGGCGGGTGGGGGTGGGGGGTCCACAGGCTTTGTCCAGTTTTTTTTTTTTAAAACACATTATACTATATTTTGAATATTGATTAATTTATTTGCTAAATTATTCAATGTCTAACATTAACTCATTAAGTCATTAAATATATATCATAAGTTTGGTTACACATTAAATTTCAAATTGTTATACAAATAGTCAATATCTTTTAATATTTCTTTGCTTCTCTATATTATTTTGTATTAGTTTTTTTAAGTATAAATTCCTTTTTATTTTATTTATTAAAAATTGTGAATGCTTGTAAAGGCTATATTTTATTGTCAATTATCTTACTTTTAAAATATAAAATCAATGCTAAAACAGCTTAACCTCCTAGAGACTTCGACTGTCAGACACAATATTTTTATTAACCCAGCCATTAATTATAAATCTTTTGTCTTGTCCAATACCATATTTTTAAAATATAATACACCCATTTAACATTACAAATTGGAATAAATTCAATTTTAAAGAATTATTCAACAAACGCACTATTAAAGTAAATAATTATGTCAAAAATACACATTTTAACTATTTATAATTTTAATATTATTTATAAATCATTATATCTTATTTTTAGTTTATACAATAAAAAATATTCACAATTTTATATTTTTTATATTAAAAAATAAATTTAATAATATTTTTTAAAAAGCCCACGGGCCAGCCCGCAAAACCTGTAGCCTGCGTGTGGGGCGGGTCGGGCTTAGGCATTTTGAGCCCGCCCCGTTTAGGCCCACCCCGTTCAAGCCTGCAAAAATGTGGGGGCCCGCACAGGCCAACCCGTTTCACCCACGGGTCCGTTTCGATACCTCTACATGTTGCATTTTTGTGATTAAAAGTGATTGAGTAAGTTCTTATTTGGATTATGGTAGAAATTTCAAATATCACAAAAAGCTATTGTGTCATCACATTTTGTGCCAAACGTTACAAAAAAAAGTTAACGCATCATCATATTCTAGCACATTTACCCATTTCTGTATGTATGCTAACTCTTCTGTTGATATGAGGCGATAGTAATCTTTGTCACCCAAATTTTAGTATTTGTGCCACGGATGACTAATTCTAACACCACATCCCGAGTTCGGAATGAAAATTAAGCATAGACTCAATGTAGTGCATTGTATTTTGGTTATTTGTGATAGTATTTTGGGTTTTCAATGTATCTTGGTTTTTGTAATGTTAGATATAATGTGATGTATTTTAATTTCTTTTTTTTATTTACTAAATCGTGTAAAATATGGAGAAAAACAAAAGCAAATTGAAAAACCAAAAAACAAGAACAGTGAATATATATTGGTTGAAAAATGACAAGAAAACAATGTAAAAATTCCTTGGACCGACGAGGTTCGAAAAGACGGATTCTTGTGGTCCTCTCGACCCCAGTTGGGCAGTTCTAGAGAACTTGATAAGCTTTGGCGAACTAAGATGGTTGGTGATAAACTGATAAGGAGGGTCCATTTTTACTAAAAAGAAAATTTGTCACATAAAGGATGGTTAATTTCTACTTTTTTTTAAGGAAAAAAAAATTATTACAGAAAAAATAACTAATTTTCACTGAAAAAATTGCCACAAAAATATGAATATCAAACATTAATTTACGCAAAAAAATATCAAACATTGTAGAACTAATGCTGATTTCCCACCTAATACTGAGCTTTGGCATCTACACTATTATTTTATCTCGTCATGTGTATTCCTGATTTTCTCTATTATTCGTATCATGTTTGCCACAATCGATCATTTTTTCTTTCATCAGGATTGTGTTTCGTTCTTTCGATTTTACTCCTTATTTATTTATTTATTTCGAACTTTTATCGAAGATTGATTGGAGTACTGCAAATATTATTAGAAGGTGCAGTATTTGGGGTCTATTCTGCTTCACGATGAAGTTAGAGAATAAGCTTCATTTTCAACTAGATAAGACAAAGGATTCGAATTGATATCAAATTATCATTTAATAAAATGAGCTAGCACTAATTTTTTGACGGGCAGATTCTAAATTTTTTCTTTGATGGGTGACTTCGAAAAAGTAATACTATTAATTTTAATATAATAATTATTGTATATTAATAAAAAATTAAATTTAAAATAATAGAAATTTTAAAGTACCAATTAAAATAAAATACTTTACATCCCAAAATCTCGTTAAAATGAATAAATTAAATACAGTAGTTTTCTGTCACATCAATAAATTTAATAGTTTTCTAAATGAAAAATTATAGACAAATATGGATGTAATTTTTTGTGGAATAAAAAATTATAAATTTACATTTTTTAAAATATTAAATTTAAAAGAAAACATTGCTAAAAAAACTTGGTAGTTGCGGGTGTTTGTGTAAGGACTTTTAAAAACCCATCTATGCGGTTTGTCACCTAGGAGAAATGGCATGTTTTAGCAATCCGGTTACAGTGCAATCTCTTTATGAATATGCATGTGCAAACATTATAAAAATCGTATCTCGAATAATACAAAACACTTCTCTTATAACAGATTTTCCCATCACACAAAACATCCCTCATCACACTAAAACACCATTTTATCAATCACACAACTGTTTGGCTGTTGGTACAAGCCAATGACCTTTTTCTCCTCAAGGGAGGCTACCGGAAAAGGATCAAACCGATTAAGTGTCCGGAATTAGATAATGCGCCTAAAACTTAACTTATTAACACTTGAATTTCAATGGCAAAGATGAAACAAAATGGAAATCTATCTGTTGCTGAGAAACAACGACGGATTACCTCTCAACTAGCTACCAAAACTACCGGTTGTTAAGGAACAGCGGCTGTTTTTGGAAAAAGGTAATTGCTACAACTAGGCTAAAATCTAATAAAGCTGGTAAAGGAAAGCAGTAAAAGATATAAGGAAGTAAATTGACATAAAGGAATTAGGGATTGGATTGGTCTCTCCTTGACTCTATGCTCGGCATCCCCTATTTATAGTCGGAGCTTGATAATCACTCCCTAACAATTTTTCGAGCCGATTGGCACTCCTCCCCTTTCGGCTGACTTTGCTTTTGCTAGCTTTGGCCGACTTCTTCGGCTCTGGGGCTTGGGCTTTTCTTAGTTCTTTCTTTCCCCTTTTAACCCATTACTCTTTTTTTTTTTTCTATCTGGCCCAATTGTCTGGCCCAGACTCGGTTCATTAGTTTTTCTTGGCCATAACAGATGCCCTCTTTACTTGAGCACACTTCTAGCTAGAAAGGGCCCAAGTAAACCAAAACTTCCCTTTCTCCCTCATTCGGCGCCAACTCCTCCGGGGTATCTGGCCACGATCACCTGTGCTCCTCGAATCTCGCTAACCCGTAGCCTCATCATTATCCGTCTTTTCAACTTATCATCTTTCACTGTTTCTCCCGTATCTTCTTTGTTTTCCTTCCTGCGGATTTTTCCCGATCTCTTTCTCGACCTTCGTATTCCTAAAATGGCACACCCAACTCTCTCTCCTTCTTCCACTCGAATCAAGAATATTAAAGAATCTTTCGCGGATCAAACTTCCATCCGTCTTATCGATGATTCTTTCACCACTATTGGGCCTCTGGCGACCTCCATGGAGACCGACGCTTGTGCTACCCGTTTTTTTGATGAGGAAAGACTATCCCTTTGTTTGACGAGAGTTTTTCCCCAAAGCCTTTTTCTAATCTTGGCACTTGGCCTACTGTGACCGTTGAATACACCGACTGGTACAAGCAGGTTCGGCCTTATTGTGAAGTGGTCTGGGCGACCGCTAACGTTGATCATTTGGTTAACCTGATGTTGAACCATTTCCTTCTGATCTTCGCGTTGCTGTGTTTCTGGAATTCTTCTGTGAATTGCTTTTATTTTCTGTGGGGCATCATGACCCCAACAATTCAAGATGTCAAACTTCTTCTTGACGTGCCCTCTCTTGGGAAAGGTAACATGGGGGTTTCTGGTTGTGAAAAACCATCACAAGATACTACTGGTTTTAGATCCAAGCTTACTTATATTAATTGGATTAAGCAATATAGAAGCGACCCATCATCCCCTGAACTCCTAAAGCCAGAACCGTTAGCCTTCATGATGTGTTTCCTCAGCCGATATTTATGGTGTTCTCCGGCCAAATCAGTAGTTCTCGAGGTTTACCCTCTAGCTTGTAAACTCATGGAGGGCACCCGCATGCCTTTAGCTGACTATTTTTTGGCTCACTTGTACGTCGGCATCTCTGTTCAGATTCTAGGTTGGGCGAAAGGTCGTCCAGATAAATCTCGTGCCTCTATTCGGTACCTTCATTTATGGCTAGTCTGGCACTTTCGAGACATTTCTGGCGTTGAAGATCGGATACCCATCACTATGCCCTCTTCGAATAATGATCTTCTTGGGGTTCGTCTTCCTGATATGTCTCTGACCCAATGGATATATTATTTTATGAATTGGTTGCCCACTGCTTCCTTTTCTGCTTATCCCTATACTGATGTTTCTGGTAGCTGGGCTTCGGCTATCGGCACCCCGCCCTTTGGCCAGCCCTTGCGGAAGCCGATTGCTCAAGTTTGGAATGCTTGTATCATCCCTCGTCATAATTTTAATTGCTCATTGGCGGTACTTCCAATCATTCCATTCTCTCTGAGGTGTACAACCCTCACTTAGTCAGTCGTCAGTTTGGTTTTGCTTAGGATTTGGTTCTTGCTTTCAATGGAGACCCAACTAGATACAACAAGGACTATAAAGGAATCGGTCCTTCTGAGAGTCGTCAATCCTGTCGGACTTGAGCCATTCGAATTCGTGACTTTGAAGTTCGTTCTTTTGATGTCCGACCTGGTCTATCGACCAAACGTTTTGACGACTGGTGGGAAAAAGTGGCTCATGCCCACTTTGGCGTTGATTAACAAGCTCATTTTATTAGCCGTGGCTTTTCAGGTACTATGATGTTCTCTATTATTGAATTGACTCCTGATTATTCCTCTCAAGATGATGAGCCTTTGGCCTAGGGTTGCAATCGAATCGAATCGAAGCGAATACCACTATTTCGTATTCGTATTCGAAAAAATATTCGAATATTCATATTCGTATTCGGTTTGTAAGCGAATAGAAAATGGTATTCGTATTCGATTCGAATATTTTGATACAATATTTTTTTGTTAGATTCAAATACATTCGATTCGATTCGAACCTATTTGATTTGATATTCGAAAAAAAAAACCTGCCAATTAGTTTGCAACATCATCAAAATATCAATCCAAAGTGCATTAACACAATAACATTCCAAATTTCACAATAATTCCAAAGTGCAGTAACAAAATAGTTCTAATATCCTTCAAAGTTTCCAACATCATCAAAAAATTTCCTGTCCAGCTGCTCCATTCAGTTTGCAGCTCCATTTTAGTAAAGATTCAGACTACTCCATGTACTTTTAGATCAAACCTGCAAATTATTAAGGAATTAAGTCATTAAGTGAAAAGTGGTGTTATCAAAACACACCTTAGTAAAGAACTATAGACCATCAATTAAAGATTACATGTTCACGAGTCGGTACACTACTGAAAGCTAGAGCTTTTGCAGCGTCAAAAAACCTGGAAATGCCACCAAAGGGCAGGGGAAACACATACCAAAAAAAAGACTTGTTGTATAACACATGCTTTTAAAAACATAAATCTTACCGAAACCATAAAAATAAGACATAATTTGAGCTACCTTAAGGAAATGCCATCAATCAGTCTGCAATATGACTTCAATAGGCTCTTCTTGCTCCTAAACAAAAATATAAATCCATTAAAAAATAAATTATTTGTAAAAAAACATACATCAACTTAAATAATACTACAAGAAATAAATAGAACTCACAAATAGAAATAAAATCTGTCCAAAATATTGAACAAATCAACCAACAACCAACAAGAGCTCATCATATGGCCTGTTGATAATGCTGATAATGACCTGTTCAAATTAATTAATTATATTGAGTTTTAGAAATGTGCAAGAAATGGGTACCGTGAAATGACTTCATGATTGGAGAAGTAAAAATATGGAACTCCTGGAAAATAAATACTCTTCCCACTTGTATTTTTGTACTTATTATATCTACTTATCTAGTTGTAACAATAATGGAGAGCACATAATTCTCTACTCAGAATTTATATTTCTTGACCAATGACTTCAACCACGGAGGTTGTAGCTACCATAAGTTGGTTTAAAAAAATCTGCCCTCATGTCTGATTTCACCTTTTTTAGTGCTATGGGTAATGATAGGTAATGATCATCACAGAAAATATAGAGCCTTGCAAGAGAACATAGTTCAAAATGGTAAGTAAGCTACTATTTTCAATCAAATAAGTAACAGATTCATTTGTAAAACATGCAAAGTTGTTGTTTGACGCCATTATCAGGCACATGGCGTACAAGTGTTCAACAGTTTTCAATAGTAGAGATTTACTATATGATAATTCACAATCTACCGCATTTGCTAGCATAACTCAAAAGTTCTTTATGATGTTAAACAAAAACCAGACTGCATACCAAATTTGATATGTACTGACAGAATAACCAGTGGAAGAAACCAAACTGATTGAGGCTACTTTGGCTTATCTGTGGCGTAGCGAGGAACTTCACCTCTATAAACCTTCCAACAAGAGCCCACTGCGGATTGAAGTCAAGTTAAACAGATCTAGTACCTTCAGATCTAAAAAAAAAAAACAACCAACAAGAGCTCTGAACAAACACTGTCCAACAACAAAAATCAAAGAAGGAAAAGGAACAAAAAGGGAAAGAATGAGATACCAAGCCCACTGCCTCAGCAACGGCAACGCCACCAGGCCACCACCACCTCAGGCTGCTCCTGTCTGCTCGTCCTCGTCAGTGCTCCTCTGCTGCGCAGCTCAACATTACCACTGCCGGCTCATCTCTCCAACCTCTGTCTCTGGCGAACCTCAGTCTGCGCACCTACTGCTCAACCCCAAACCATCTCTGGCCACTCCTGTCGTCTACATCACTGCCGCGGTTCCTCTGCTCCGACCATTTTCTCGGTGACCGCCGTCAACCATCACCATTTTCACTGCTCTTGCGTTCGACCATTTTCTCGGTGACCGCCTCCAGGCGTCGACCATCACCCCCGCAGCTCTCTCACCATCTCGCAACCCTCAACAATGGTCGTCGTCGCACAACTCCACTCCCGTTCGAGCCAAAACCATCATTCCTCTGTACAATGAAGAAAAAGAAAGGAAACAGAAAGAAGAGAGGAGAAGACAAGTGAAGAAAACGGCGCTCAAAACCCCAACCCTAAAATCTGCTCTTTGTGCCTAATAGATACAATTTTCCTGGATTGGGCTTCAAAATTGGTTATACGGGTTGGGCTTAAAAAAAACGATATTAGTTTGACCTTACCAATTAAAACATATATTATAGAAGTATATAAATAAATTATACGAAGTATATATTATTTTATTAATTAAATATTTAATCGAATACGAATGAATATCGAATCGAATATTGAGATATTCTTATTTGTATTTGTTACTTATCGAATCGAATCGAATATGTTCTATTCGAATTCGAATCAAAAAATTCAGAATACAAATAGCAAAATTTCGAATCGGATCACGAATCGAATCACGAATCAGTCGATTCTGTTGCAACCCTACTTTGGCCCCTCCGCCTAGTAAGCTTTCCATATTTCCCACATTTCTTCTTGTTCTCCATGTTTTTCGGATTATTCTCTTATTCCCTTCTTTTCCGTAGGGACTGGGCTTCAGGAGGACACTTCGGCACCTCTGCCTCACCAACCCGTTTCGTCTGCCTCCACCGCTGCTGCTACTTCTGGCCGAAAGCGGACTGCTCCGAGTTCGGGTAGGTCAGATGATGATTCTATTCACAAAGCTCGGAGGCGATCAACCCGTTCTCCCCTTCCTAAATCGTCTGCTGCGGCTAATCAGGTACAACATATCCTCTTTGTCCCTCCCTTCTTCTTTAGGTATAACTTGACTGATTGCTTATGTTATGATGATGATTTTTCTTTAGAGTCGTTCATTTCTGGATTCTTCGGGGACGCTGGCCTCCCCCGGCCACTCGTCTGATCCTGATGAAATGCCTCATCAGTCTCATATTCCTTCTTGTTCAACATTAGACCCAATAGATGAGACTGCTGTTGTTCCTTCTTCTGCTCCCTCTTCCAGCCCTTTTTTCCAATCTTCTTCAAGTATTCCTGGGGCCGATTCGGAATCTAATCAGAAATTGTCTGGTCTGGCTCCTCGTACCCATGGGGTTGGGACTGAGCTAACTATTCCTACTCCGACTATCCCTTCGGCTACCATCCAACCATCCTCTTCTGTTGTCGTCCTTTCTGATCCTTCCATTGTCCATTTTCAGCAAGAAGGATCATCCTCTGTCGAAGAAGTCCCTGCTTCCCCTTTCCCGGATAGGGAAATTCTGGACGAATTTCTTTCTCCTATTTTGCCTCTTCCCGCATCGAACTTCCCTGATAGCTTCAGGGCCTGTTTGGATGAGTTGGATCGTCTAGTTACTCATCAACCGGATGTGCTTTCTTTTCAGACCAAGCCTCTTCTCTTGCTTGTTTCCTATATTGAGCGGACCTTCTCTGAAGAACTTCTTTCCTCGGGTTTGGAGGGCGTTATTAAGGCGATGTCTGCTTGCATCTTGCGTATGGACTTGGAACTTCCTGGTGTTCTCGCTGCTCGTAAGAAACTCGAAGATGAGCAAGCTTCCATAGCTCTTCATCAGGGGAAGTTCGACAAGCATTCCTTCGATTATCAGGAATGTATGAGCAAATTATCAGGTAATGATCTCCTCAGGCTTAATTTTTCAGAGGAGCTCGCTGCAACTCAGTTGCAGATCGGCCGACTCCAACGTAAGGCGCAGGATCTGGAGAATGCCTTAGCTGACGTGGATAAGGAATCGGCCCGTCTACAACGTCTTGTTAAACAGCTTCAGAAATTTGCTCAAGTTCCAAAGGAAAAGATCACCGGTCTCAGCGAGAGATGGGTTATATTTCTTTGAGATCGGCTTTTAGTGTAAAAGTTATCGGTGTTTTCCAGGGATTATGGACGGAGACTCAGGCTGTGGCTGGCAAACTCCGCCCCGTTGCTGCTAAGTTATGTTCTTCATCCGACACTTCCTTAGCTCCTGTCCATCCTGTTAATCCCAATCCCCCTGCTGCTGACTCCTTGATAGCAGATGAAGCTAGGCCCTTGGATGCTGCTCTATCATCAGTTCGGCCCCCAACAGGAACCGGTATGAGCTAACCGCACCTTTCTATTCCGTATCGTATTTCTTCTTTTCTTATCCTCTTCCTTTACCTCAGATACTCAGTCTAAACTTCTTCAAGATGCGACTGAGCATCTGCTATAATCTCAACCAGACGAAGCTCAAATTTCAGCCGAAGATGAAGCTCGAGCGCTTCAAGAATTTCAATCGGCTCTGGATCCTGCCACTGGTCCTAGTTCTTCAGCTGATCCGAACATTAATAGCCTTTATGGGTTGGACAACGATATTGACTTTGATATTAGTGAAGACTAGTCATTGTAAAACTGTTGAGTTTGATGCTTTCGGATTTATTTGTTATAATGGTCGTAATATGTTCTCGGCCGAATTTCTTTCATGACATAACTTTTGTGCTTAATGTATTTCTGTTGCCTTTTTAACTTGTTCACACTTTCGGCCGATGTTCTTCGACTTTTCCTAATGAACGGTCGGCCCATTTATTGATATTTGTCTTTTTGCCTGTTGCATATCATTCTGTCAGTTTCCCGTAATCTCTGGGATTTCTTTTGGCAGAGCAATATTTTCTGCAGTTTTCTCGGGGATCAAGAAAATGTCTTTTCCACAATTAGCATTCACTGATTTACGTTTCTTTTTTGCCTTAAATGATGCCGCTTTGTTCCCTATAAATACAAGTAACTCCATGCATTCCAGTATCAGTATCACACCTTACAATGTATTTTATACTTTCTTCAATCCACATCCTTGCCTTTGCGCCTGTACCCCCATGGCCTGTTGAGATTCTTCATTTATCAGGATCTCTAGCCAAGACACAAAAAACTTCCACCCATGCGGCACAAACTCAGCTAATCTCCTCACTACCATATTCATGCGGGAGAGGATCTCTGAACACCTTTTCTAACCTTGATCTTGATGGTCATCTTCAGGCTAAGATCTGTCTCTAAATATTGATATGACCCGTCGGATCCTTTATTATGTTGGTATCGTAGAGTTTTGGGTGACCGACCGCACCCCTGTTCCTCTACGGGACCATTCATGGATTTCGCTCTGAAGGGCATACCCCTCGGAGTTCTTCTCTACTGTGTTTGCCTGGCGGGGTATTCCCGTTGCTTTCGGCAGTGAGATCCATGTATTTTTTTTCTTTTTGATCGGGTGAGGCTGGTTTCACTAGCACAACACCTGCCGATCTCGCCGGCGGGAAGGACTTGAGAATGATCCTGGGTGTCTTCCACTTCAAATCCCATGCAGTCCCCTTCTCTTCCTCGCCGCGGTAGAATATGACGTTTCCCTTGTATATTGTAACTTCGGACTACCCACGCCGTCTTCGGCCGAAGTATCTTCTTATTATAATGTTCGTTCTTGGAATAAAAATGTTTTATTTTTCTGTTTAATCCCAAGTTGAAGCATAATATCTTTTCATATATCTTGCATTTACTGGATTTGTCATTTGTTCTCCATTTTCGTCTACAAACATGTATGCTCAATTTGGTAACTTCGTCTGGACAATAAACGGCCCCTCCCAATTGGGGCTCTGTAACACCCCGGTTTTGGTCACCCAGGTCGGGATGTCACCGCCACACCTCCCTAGTAAAACACGGTTTCCCCGAGCTTACTAAAGAGATGCAATGCTAGGTATTGCAGTATTTAAAATATTTAAAACCATTCAAGTAGCCCATTCAATAAAAATTCAAAATAAATATTATAATGCAGCGGAATAATAGTATCTAAGTATAAGTATTGCATCGGAAAATGTAAACAGGGCCAACATGGCCAAAACACGGGTTAAACAGGCCCGTTTATACTATAGTCTAATGCAAAAATCAAAATATTAAATGTTCTCATAAATCCCATGCATGTAGTACTCATGCTCATTCCACATACTCTGTGAGGAAAAGAAATAAAATGCTTTGGTCAGCACAACTTGCTGAGTAAGTTAATACATACATGATCGTGGGGTTTCAAAGCCATTCATTTGGATTTAACTAAAAGCATGATCATAATAAAGCATAAATAATTCAATTTAATCATCTAACCAGTTTGCATAATTAATTCATGGCACTAATCAATAATATATTTAGCATAATTTAAATAAAACCATAATTAATTTAATTAAAGCATTTAACAATTTAAATGGACAATAAATATTTAACTATCCCCATTACTCCCAAGATTTTGTATTTCAAGTATTTCACGATTGCATCGCAATCTCGTCAAGTTTAGCCGGTAGCCCGGCGGCCGCAGCCGTATCTACCATACCCAGTACCACTCCGGAGCCTCGGGAAACCCATATGGATATTCACGAGAGTGTAGGCCATATATCTCATGCCGTTTTGGCAACATATCTCAAACTTTCGTGCGGGTCACCATCGTCCATAAAGGCACGAAGTGAATCGTTAGGAGGGCACCCTGCAGAGCACTCACCCCCTAATTTTAAAGAATCAAGTTTATAAGGGGATTTCCTAATTTCAGATTTTATGTATTTGTTTTAAAAGACTTTTCAATTCGTTTAATCCTTAAAGGCTAATTTGCCCGTTTCAACAAGATATCAAGATTTCACTTGGTCAACCACAGTTTACTCCAAAATTCATCAAAATTCGGTTTTAAGTCCAAAAATTCTGAAATTTGACTAGTGACTCGAAAACACAAAGCTGAACAAGTTTCATGTTTTAAGTTTTTTGATTCGAGGTACGGACGTAGGTGAAAAACGTCAATTTTTAACAGGATGGTAATCTGTCCAAAAATTTCAACACCAGTTTCAAGATTTCAAGATCTACCATAGCAAACTAACTCCAAATTTGATGAAAATTTACAGAGAGATACCTAAGACATATATCTACAACTTTCATGTTCAACCAAAGTTCTGAATCGATCTAAATCTATTGTCAAAAACGTCTACAAGTTCGGACCTAAGTTCTGTCAAGATTTCAAGATCTAATTTAGAACAGCTCGGTTTGAGATTGATTTCAGATATCAAATGTAACACCCCGGATTTGATAACCCAGGCTGGGATGTTACCGCCACACCTCCCTAGCAAGACACGGATTCTCCGAGCTTGCTAAAGAGATGCAAGGCTATGGGTATTGCAAGGAGATTTAAAAACAAGTCCGGAATTTATTTAAAAATAATAATAAGTATCATCCACACATATAGTAGTACTAATAATATATCGCAGCGGAAAATGTAAAGTGGGCCAACATGGCCAAAACCCGGGTTTTACATGCCCGATATGCAGTATCATAAAAGCGATAAACAAAGTTTAAATAATTCCATCCCCCAATGCACATGCTATGCATTATCTCCGTACTCTGAAAGAAAGAGGAAAACAACAATTTTATCAGTATTATAAAATACTGAGTAAGTCGATCCTAACATAGCAATAAAGGGGTTTAATTAAATAATTAAAATTTTCTCCTAGGCATGCATACGAAAATATTCCATTTAACAATTAAAATAATTAATTTAGTCGTATACTTGAACATGCATTAAATTCATAAATAATAATTTAACATGTTATAAAATTTAAGACATAAATTTAAATGCAAAATTTAAGGACAAGAATAAATAAATAAATAAATAAAAAGTATTAAATCTTTTAATTTTTCCCGTTACGTCCCGTTTCTCAATATTTAGTGTAGCCGGTCATCCGGCGGCCGCAGCCGTTTCGTATATCAAGTATCTTAAGTATTTCCAAGTATCTCGCGATTGCATCGCAATCTCGTCAAGTGTAGCCGGTCATCCGGCGGCCGCAGCCGTATTTGCCATACACCAAACACTCCGGAGCCTCGGGGAAGTCCATACGGATAATTCCGAGGGTGTAGGCCATGTATCTCCCGCCATTTGGCGTAATATCTCATCTAATTTCTCTCGTCCATTATAGGCCCAAAGAGAAAGACTAAAGGGGCACCCTGCAGAGCACTCACCCTCCGTCAAGTATCTCATATGTTTCAATTTAGTGTAACGGGATTTTTCAAAAGTATAGATGTATCGTATTTCAAGGTCTCGACCGTTTGTTTCGAAATTTCAAAATCTCTTCGATTTAAAATCATTTAGCGTCACAGTTTACGCCTTTTTAATTTAAAAATTCGTTTCAAGTCCAAAAATTCTAAAATGTTCACGGTATATCAAAAACACCCTAACAAACAACTTTTGTGTTTTAACAATTTCAAAATAAGTTGAGGAAACATGTCAAAAATCGAGTTTATTGCTCCACATGTACACTGTCAGGATTCAGGATTACCACAGTTTAGAAAATCGGCGTTTTGACATATCAAATGGACTCCAAAAATTCTGAAATTTTATATGCACATACTAGACATAATTATCTAAAACTTTCATTATATTGCAAGGACAAATCAGACTAGAAAATATAGAAACGGGTTCATCAAGTTCGGACATCAACACTGTCAGTTTTTCGAAAACGTTTTTCAAGGCAGTTTATGTTCGGATCGTTTTGGGTAGCAAACGTTGATGAAAATGGCTAAAATTTTTACACAACCTAGATTCATGTGTTAGGAACAAAAGTCTATTTTTGAGTCTCTCGGATTGGATTCCCCAAATATGAGTTTTAATCGGATTTCAGAAATTGCGGAAGATAGGGTTTTTAGGTTCAGTTTTTACGTTTCGTTACAACGTGACTAAATCGGACGCCCCTAAGCCACCCGTATTGATATGAAAGGCATCAACTTACAGTAATGGTGTTCTTGAGTCGTCCTAGGGTCGCTCGGCTCGTCCAACGCTACTGCGAACGGATCCTTACCCACGTTCTCTTCCTCCTTCGGCCACGAACGTGTTTACGAGTCCAATATTCGAAAGTTAGATTAAGGATTGGAGATGAAAATGAGAAAAGGAATCTGAGTACTCCTTACCAATGATCTAAGGGATGTAAACCTTGATCTACACGTTCCTACGGTCGTCGTTGGTCGCTGGGAGTCGTCGGAAGTTCGTCGGAAGGGTGTTTTGGCTTTGGGAGAGTTTGGGAGAGTAGAGGAGGTTTGGAGGCTGACAAATGGGGTCGGAATTAACCCTAGGTCGTCCTAATACTCCTTCCCCCGTCCAAAATATACTTTCCATAGTCGGGGGGTCGAATTATGGCAAGAAATCGCCGAAACGCGTGAATTGCCGGATTCTGTGGTGCCACGCGGTGGTGGTGCGCTGGTAGGCCAACCACCGCGCGGCCAGCGCGCGGCCTCCGCCTGGACCTCGGTCCGGGCGGGTCCGTGCGATCCGATCCGTCGGGTCTTTTCCTCCTCTCTTTCGGGCTTCTATCCTTCCGTGTTTTCGGCTCGACTTTCCGGGATCTTTTCGGATTGTGATTCCTACCCTAATTTTTATTCCGACTTAAATTGATTTCTTGTTTGAAATCTTAGGTCCGCCGGTCTTGGGTTTTCTTTCGACTTCCGTGCATTTTCGATTTTACGGGTTCTCGGAAACAAGACCCCTTTCTCATCGGATTATATTCTTAGTTTATATCCTAAAATTAACGGGTATTACAATCTACCCCCCTTAAGAATCAACTGCGTCCACGAAGTTGTGCTTTATCATCTCGCGAGTTCGGGAATTGTTTGATTCAGCGATTGTATTATTGTGTGTTGTTGTTTGTTATTATTTGACTGAACCCAGAATTGAAATTTCCAAGTTGCCTACGTACCCCGTGAAGGGATCAAGTCATTACGTAGTTCAAAACAATTTGAATTTGTTTATTTGGGGTACAAAATATTCGGGCTATTACATCCTCCCCTCTTAAGATTACAGTTATGTCCCCATAACTGTGGTTGCATTGTCTTGGAATAGGGTCGGGTAACGTTCTTTCATGTCTGCTTCCAGTTCCCATGTCGCCGTCTCGGTTTGGTGGTTAGACCAAAGAACCTTGACCATCTTCACGGTCTTATTTCTTGTGACTCTCTCCTTCACGTCGAGTATTTGTACCGGGAATTCCTCGTAGCTCAGGTCATCATCCAATTCAATCTCTTCCGGTTGGAGTACATGGGTCGGATCGTGTATGTACTTTTTCAATTGTGAGACGTGGAATACATCGTGAACACGAGCAAATTGTGGTGGCAACGCTAGTCGATAAGCGATTTCCCACTCTTTCCAGGATTTCATACGGTCCTATGTATTTCCGTCCCGAGGGTTTTCTGTAGCCTTGCAAAAAGAAAATGCAAGGCAATTCTACTGTCTTTGTTAGGAATGATGTCGGGTGATACCCCCATGTCGTCGTACCTCATTATCAATGTACGCCCGGGTTAAGTGAGTGGTGTAAAGTAAAAGAGATTAAGCAGAATCGAAAAAATAAAACCTCCTCTGTGACCCGCGCGGTGTCCGCGCGGTATGAGGCCTCAACGCGCGGCGACCGCGCGGACGCATCAGTTCGAAAAAAATAGGGCTCGCGCTCCGCGCGAGCCACTTCCCCCATTTCTCATCCGAGACCACTTCACATTTTCTCTCAAATTCGCCCTCTTGTTCCCAACTTCTTCCGGTGCCGGCTTCGATTTTGATTTGTAAGGTATGCACCTACTGCTTTTAGTTATCTATTTCAATTTTTATGCTTTGAATGACTTGATTTGTGAAGGGATTTAGGTCTTAGGGTTTATGTACAAAAATTGGGGGTTTGTTATTTTTAGGCTTGATTTGTGCAAATTAGCAAGTATATGTGGTAATTGATGTTACTCTTGTTGCCTTGCTTGTATTTATGCCACAATGTGTTTATGTTTTTGGCAAATTCTTGTTGGATTTAAATCTTTAGAAAGACTATGAAGTTTTTGATTTTTGGTTGGTATTGGGGTGTGATTATTAGCTCATTTTTTTGTTGTTTGGTGCCGTACGGAAAGGATGAGTTTGTTATTTGAGCGATAGTTTCGTTTTGTGGCAACTTCCATGTGTTTGTTAGTAACTTAGAATTTGGTTTATTGCGCACATAACGTGTTCGACGAAATGCCACAAAGGGTTTGGAATTAGCTTGAGCATATCCTTTGTCTAGATTACCTTCCGGTTTGTCTTAGCGAACGATAGGACTTGATGTTCTTATGGAATACTCACGTTGGAAGTCTATATTGTTGTCCCTTACGTATTTCTGCTTGAGTTTTGTGTGGAATTTAGTCTTATAATTGGTATTGGATAATTTGCAGGATGTTGCTCTTTTTGTGGGTTGTTTTGGCGTCTCTCATGTGTCCTCCGAGGACCAGGAGACGGGTTACTCAGCGCGATGAGGCTGGCCCTAGCACTGCCGCTCCGGTGATGCCTGATTCTGATGAGAGCGAGTCCGAGGAGGACGAGGAGCAGCGGGGCCCGAGACTCAGGGGTCTCCCTGACGAGGTGCGTCCTCACCGGCATGACAGGTTTCGTTTTAGGACGAGGGCCGCCCAGGACTTTTATTTCGACGAGCTTCGTCGAAACAGGGCTTATGTCCCCGAGAGAGGCATATATCCTGATCATCTGGGCGATGACAGGGTCAGTGCGGTCTTGGAGTATTTGCAGTGGACTGGACTTGCACGTCATCCCGAGGGCGTTGCCTCCGGTTATCTGGCTATGGAGGTTATCGCCAACATTGGCAGTCTTGGGGAGGGTGACGACCTATCTCGGGTATGGGTTCGTGGTCGCTATCTCGACTTCAGTGTTCGGGCGATCAATGTCTATTTCGGTTTGCCTGACGATGGCGCATTCCGCCCACAGCCTGAGGGCCGTGTTCTTGCTCCTGCGTGGGATGTCTTATGCACAGTGGTGGCTCCTCAGCTCGAGCACGATCATGAGCTGCGTTTGACGACGATAGACTCCCCTTGGCGAGAGCTCACCCAGATATGGTTAGGGCGCGTCCGGCTGATTACCCGGAGCCATATCGTCCTGGATCACGTCTATGAGACCATTTGCTTTATCGCGCGAGGCGGTAGGGTGAATGTGGGAGCTTGCATTGAGGACAACTTGAGGGGTATGCGGAGAGGACGAGGGAGTAGGGTGATTACCCATATTCACCTCATTTGTGGCTTGTGCGCGGCGCAGGGGATTCGCACGACACCGGAGACAGATCCGTACGATTTAGTAGCGGGTGGTTGCTACCGTATCCCGACTTTCGCTGCCCGGCGTAGCGCCTTACGTCGTGGAGTTCCTTGGGCTGTACTTCGCCCGCAGCCTGATGATGGCGGCTTGATTCTAGTTGTACCTCCGGAGCAGCCACCCCCTCCTCCAGCAGTTCCACCTCCTGCAGTGGCGCCTCAGGGCCAGGAGATGACTCAGATGCTGCAGATGATGCAGGAGATGCGGGTCGGTATGGATGCCGGGTTTGCAGCTGGGCAGGCTCGTTATGACGCCCTAGACGCTAGGTTGGACTTTTACCAGGCCCGTATGGACTCGTTTGCTACGAGGCAGGCTCAGCAGCAGGCCACTATGTCCGACATGTATGCCTATATGCGGCAGATGGATGACTACATGCGTCGGCAGTTCCCGCCTCCCGATCAGTGATTTTTCGTATTCGCATTTTCATTTAGGTTTCGTAAAAGACGTATTTTGTTTAGTTTCTCCTTATGAGGATGTTTCTGCTGACTGAGATTCATGGTTTATATTTCCGTTGTGTTATTGCCCAGTTACGTGTTTGACTTGCGTTAGTTGTTTGTTGCTGTTTAGAAAGACGGTTTAATTGTTCTGCCTTAGTTTATGATTCGAGATGTTCTGGATTCATTGTTACCTCCTTATCGCATCTACATGTGTGTGGGTTGCCCGACAATACTTGCATCGTTGTGGGACTGAGTCGCTTCAAGGAAATTAGGTAAAATAATGTGATAAGGTATACAGGGTAAAATTTAAATATATATATTTAATAAATAATTGCTTGTAAGGAAAATTTTTATTAAATAAAGAATGGTATAAATAGGTATCAATCTATTGGGACCTGTTAGTAGAGGTTGTTGAAACTAGTGTACTGTTTTTTTTTTTTTTTTACACACTTGTATTTTTGTTTGGTTGTTATCTCCTTATTACATTTGCATATGTTGTTTATTTATTATTACCTTGTTCCTTTATTTGATTGAGTCTCAACAAGGTGAATCAAGGATGGTAATTATAATAAAATGTAAGGAATAGTATATTTGTATATAAAACAAATGCTCGTAAATTTATTACTCACGAGAAACTTTTATTTGATTACAAGCATTTGAAACGGAAATAGTAGTGCTGGCAATAGTCTAAAGGGAAATACTAATAATAGTGCATCGGTATGGCTTTCTAAGTCTAGAGTGGATAGGTAGGTGCATCCTTGATGGGATCGTCCCTATCCGAGACTTGGTCAGTGCCCAAAGGTCCACAAGGCACTGGGATCAGTGGATCGACGGCTTCCGGAGCTGGTCCTTGTAGTCCCTTCAAATGGCTCTCCACAGGGCTTAGGGTTGGGCTTCCAACTACGGGTGTTGGGCTTCGTGGCCCCATCAAATGGTCCTCCACAGGACTGTATGGCACCACGATATCCGTGAGGTCGAGCAGGTCCATCCCTAGGTCCTTGATTTGGTCTATAATCGCATCGCTCCGTTCAGTGAGTTTGTGCACTTGAGTTTCTAAGTCCTTTATGCGACCTTGATCGGCAGCTCTCGAGTTCAGAAAGTGTTGGAGGTCAGCTTCCCTAAGATGCCCGAGATGGGCCAGGTTAGCCTCGAGTTGCTGTACCCGAGTCTTGAAGTAATTGACATGTTGTTGTGACTCAAGGTACGCATTAGTCAGTTTCATCATTAGATTGATCTTGTTCGTGTTGGGTTCGGTCATCTAATGTCAAACAAGAGGTTAGAGTTAGAACATGTTTCGAGCAAAGTCAAGATATGCAGGAATTTAAATCTACATGAATATGCATATGCATTCCCCCCGATAAAAATTTATTTAATGTGTTTTTAATTTAAATTTAACCATGGATTTAAAAAAAGGTTGGGCCTCTATATTTGGCCAAAATTTAATAATTTGGATTAAGGCATCAAACAAGGGTATTTGGGCCAAAATGATTGGGCTCATCATAAAAAAAAATTTTGGGTCAAGGTAATTAATCTTTTAGGCTCAAAATATTATACTAAGTAGATAGAAAATTTTGGGCTAAGAAAATAATTATACTAGTAGTCTAAAAATAAATTTAAAATAATACTTAGTTTAAAATAATGGTTTAAAAGTAATAATAGTAGTTTTAAAATATTCCGGGCTCTGATACCAACTTGTAACACCCCGGATTTGATAACCCAGGCCGGGATGTCACCGCCACACCTCCCTAGCAAGACACGGATTCTCCGAGCTTGCTAAAGAGATGCAATGCTATAGGTATTGCAAAGAGATTTAAAAACAAGTCAGGAATTTATTTAAAAATAATAATAAGTATCATCCACACATATAGTAGTACTAATAATATATCGCAGCGGAAAATGTAAAGTGGGCCAACATGGCCAAAATCCGGGTTTTACATGCCCGATATGCAGTATCATAAAAGCGATAAACAACGTTTAGATAATTCCATCCCCCAATGCACATGCTATGCATTATCTCCGTACTCTGAAAGAAAGAGGAAAACAACAATTTTATCAGTATTATAAAATACTGAGTAAGTCGATCCTAACATAGCAATAAAGGGGTTTAATTAAATAATTAAATTTTTCTCCTAGGCATGCATACGAAAATATTCCATTTACCAATTAAAATAATTAATTTAGTCGTATACTTGAACATGCATTAAATTCATAAATAATAATTTAACATGTTATAAAATTTAAGACATAAATTTAAATGCAAAATTTAAGAACAAGAATAAATAAATAAATACATAAAAAGTATTAAATCTTTTAATTTTTCCAGTTACGTCCCGTTTCTCAATATTTAGTGTAGCCGGTCATCCGGCGGCCGCAGCCGTTTCGTATTTCAAGTATCTCAAGTATTTCCAAGTATCTCACGATTGCATCGCAATCTCGTCAAGTGTAGCCGGTCATCCGGCGGCCGCAACCGTATCTGCCATACACCAAACACTCCGGAGCCTCGGGGAAGTCCATACGGATAATCCCAAGGGTGTAGGCCATGTATATCCCGCCATTTGGCGTAATATCTCATCTAATTTCTCTCGTCCATTATAGGCCCAAAGAGAAAGGCTAAAGGGGCACCCTGCAGAGCACTCACCCTCCGCCAAGTATCTCATATGTTTCAATTTAGTGTAACGGGATTTTTCAAAAGTATAGATGTATCGTATTTCAAGGTTTCGACCGTTTGTTTCGAAATTTCAAAATCTCTTCGATTTAAAATCATTTGGCGTCACAGCTTACGCCTTTTTAATTTAAAAATTCGTTTCAAGTCCAAAAATTCTAAAATGTTCACGGTATATCAAAAACACCCTAACAAACAACTTTTGTGTTTTAACAATTTCAAAATAAGTTGAGGAAACATGTCAAAAATCGAGTTTATTGCTCCATATGTACACTGTCAGGATTCAGGATTACCACAGTTTAGAAAATCGGCGTTTTGACATATCAAATGGACTCCAAAAATTCTAAAATTTTATATGCACATACTAGACATAATTATCTACAACTTTCATTTAGATTGCAAAGACAAATCAGACTAGAAAATATAGAAACGGGTTCATCAAGTTCAGGACATCAACACTGTCAGTTTTTCGAAAATGTTTTTCAAGGCAGTTTATGTTCGGATCGTTTTGGGCTAGCAAACGTTGATGAAAATGGCTGAAATTTTTACACAACCTAGATTCATGTGTTAGGAACAAAAGTCTAGTTTTGAGTTTCTCAGATTGGATTCTCCAAATATGAGTTTTAATCGGATTTCAGAAATTGCGCAAGATTGGGTTTTTAGGTTCGGTTTTTACGTTTCGTTACAACGTGACTAAATCGGACGCCCCTAAGCCACCCGTATTGATATGAAAGGCATCAACTTACAGTAATGGTGTTCTTGAGTCGTCCTAGGGTCGCTCGGCTCGTCCAACGCTACTACGAACGGATCCTTGCCCACGTTCTCTTCCTCCTTCGGTCACGAACGTGTTTACGAGTCCAATATTCGAAAGTTAGATTAAGGATTGGAGATAAAAATGAGAAAAGGAATCTGAGTACTCCTTACCAATGATCTAAGGGATGTAAACCTTGATCTACACGTTCCTACGGTCGTCGTTGGTCGCCGGGAGTCGCCGGAAGTTCGTCGGAAGTTCGTCGGAAGGGTGTTTTGGCTTTGGGAGAGTTTGGGAGAGTAGAGGAGGTTTGGAGGCTGAAAAATGGGGTGGGAATTAACCCTAGGTCGTTCTAATACTCATTCCCTCGTCCAAAATCTACTTTCCATAGTCGGGGGGTCGAATTATGGCAAGAAATCGCCGAAACGCGTGAATGGCCGGATTCTGTGGTGCCACGCGGTGGTGGCGCGCTGGTAGGCCAAACACCGCACGGCCAGCGCGCGGCCTCCGCCTGGACCTCGGTCCGGGCGGGTCCGTGCGATCCGATCCGTCGGGTCTTTTCCTCCTTCTGGCTTCTATCCTTCCGTGTTTTCGGCTCGACTTTCCGGTATCTTTTCGGATTGTGATTCCTACCCTAATTTTTATTCCGACTTAAATTGATTTCATGTTTGAAATGTTAGGTCCGTCGGTCTTGGGTTTTCTTTCGACTTCCGTGCATTTTCGATTTTACGGGTTCTCGGAAACAAGACCCCTTTCTCATCGGATTAAATTCTTATTTTATATCCTAAAATTAACGGGTATTACATCAAAACTTAACAACAAATTATGAAATTTTTACAGTAGCTAGATCTACATCTTAGAAACATTTTTCGTGTTTTAAGTTTTCTCGTTGGAACATGTTTAAGGGTTTGGAAAAATCATGCAAAAACGTTGCGCCGTTAAAGATTTCGTTTTGACAGATTTTACGTTCTTGGTTTAAATCTTTAGATTAAGTGTATTTTAAATCCTCCCAAAACCATAGTAAGATTAACTTACAGATCTTTGGGCGTACAGGTTCGTCGATTCGGAGGCGTGGCTTCCAGTCCACCGTTTATCTCCTCGGTTCGTCGGGTTCTTCGTTCTAGATCCGATTCGGGGCGTAGAGAAGAAAAGAGTGAAGTTAGGTTTCGTTTTCGAATCGCATATGGAACAAGGATCGGATCAGAACTTACCACAACGTTGGAGATCTTCCGATTTCCGTCCACGACTGTCCTCGCCTTGGTTTCGTGCCTCCGACGACTCCGGGATTAGGGTTTTCGAACGTATTGAGAGTATGAATGTTTTGAAAAGTGTTCGGGGCTATCAAGAGGGGTTATTTATAGGTGGACACGACCTAGGGACGTCCAAGGTCGTCCTTGGTGAGTCTTGAGCCAAAAGGAATACAACCGAAGTCGAAAAATCCGGATTCGGGCGAGTAAATCTCGCAACGGGCGAATCTGTCCATTGGCACGGACTTGGCGCGCCGTTTAGGCAAACACCGCGCGGCCACCACACGGCCCACGCCTGGACTTCGGTCCGGGCGGGTCTTGCGATCCGTCGGGCATTTTCTCCTCTCTTTCGGACTTCTATCCCTCTATGTTCTCGGATTCGGATTTCCGGGATATTTTCGGCTCCTATTCCCTATCTAAATTCTTACTCGGGTCTAGATTTAATATTGGCCTCGAATTCTCGAGTCTGTTAGTGTCGGGTACACTTGTACAATTTATTTGATTAATTTATCTTTGGCTTTACGGGTATTGGAAATTTAATTCCTTCTTAAATTAAATTCCATTTCTCATTTCCTTGTCTATGTATTATGTTTATTCATTTATTTTATTTATTTATTTATTTATTTATTTATTTATTTTATGTTGCAAAATTCTCGGGTATTACAGTCTACCCTCCTTAAGAATCAACTTCGTCCTCGAAGTTGTGTTTCGGCTTTTCTCGTGTTAGGAACGAATCCTTTTATTTGTTTTATTATTTTGTGACTGAACTTAGAATTAAAACTTCTAAGTTGCCTACGTACCCTGTGAAGGGATCAAGCCATAACGTAGTTCAAAGCAATTTGAATTTGTTTGGTTACAAAAATGTACGGAAAATGCATGATGTCACATCCTCTCCCCCTTAAGATTGCAGTTATGTCCCCATAACTGTGTCGGTGTCGGTTTGGAACAGTGTTGGATAGCGTTCCCTCATGTCCGATTCTAACTCCCATGTTGCTGTCTCGCTTTCATGGTTCGACTAAAGAACCTTGACCATGTTGACAGTTTTATTCCTCGTTACTCGCTCCTTAGCGTCTAGAATTCGCACTGGGACTTCTTCATAAGTCAGATCTTCATCGAGTTCGATTACTTCTGGTTGAAGTACATGTGTTGGGTCTGGCACATATTTCTTTAGTTGTGAGACATGGAAGACATTATGAACTCGATCTAATTGTGGCGGTAAAGCCAGTCGGTAGGCCAAATTCCCGACTCGTTCTAGAATCTCGTAAGGTCCTATGTATCGAGGACTCAACTTTCCTTTCATGGGTGATATCTTTAGCATGACCCTATCTCCCACTTAAAATTCTAGGTCTCGTCGTCTCACGTCAGCATAACCCTTCTGACGGTCTTGAGCGGCTTTCATTTTCCCTTGAATCACCTTTATTTGTTGAGCCATTTCTTCGACAAGTTGTGGTCCCACTTCCATAGACTTATCAATTTCTTCCCAGCTCAACGGGCTTCGGCACTTTCGTCCATACAACGCCTCGAAAGGTGCCATGCCAATGCTAGCATGGTAGCTATTGTTATAGGAAAACCCGATTAAGGGTAAATGAGCTTCCCAATTTCCCTTAAACTCCAACACACATGCTCTCAGCATGTCTTCTAGTGTTTGGATTGTTCTCTCGGTTTGTCCATCCGTCATTAGGTGGAATGCGGTGCTCATTTTGATTTGAGTACCGAGAGCTTTTTGTAACTCCGTCCAAAAATGAGAGACAAATCTACTGTCTCTGTCAGAAATGATGTCATGTGGTACCCCATGTCGTCGTACCACATTATCAATGTAGGCTCGGGCCAATTGGTCCATAGTCCACGTGTCCTTCATCGGGATAAATATGGCTGTCTTCGTTAGCCTATCCACAATCACCCAAATCTTGTTCATGCTTTTAGGTGATCGGGGCAATCCCGAGACAAAGTCCATCGAGATGCTATCCCACTTCCAACTTTGAATCTCTAGTGGTTGCATCAGTCCTAAGGGTTTATGTCTCACTGCCTTAACCCTCTGGCAGGTGAGGCATTTCGCCACGAAGTCTGCCACTTCCTTTTTCATTCCCGGCCACCAGTAGATCTTCTTCAGATCCTTGTAAAGTTTGTCACCTCCGGGATACACGGAATATGGTGTATTGTGACCTTCATTCATCAACCTTTTCTTCAACTCGACACACTTTTGAGGCACACACCATCTCCCTTTGAAGCGAATGCTTCCATCCTCATGGATAGCAAATCCTATTGCCTTACCCTCGGCAATATTATCCTTTATCCTCTCCAATTTCGCATCGCCCGGTTGAGCGAGCTTAATCTCGTCCAATATTAGAGTTTCTACGATCATGGCATTGGTTGTGTCATAACTGTACCCGGATGCACAAGTTCTAAGTCCAATCTTGCCAAATCCATGTACAATGCCGGCGGAATTACCAACGAGTTTGTCACGTGTTGGGTTTTCCGGCTTAGGGCATCGGCTACCACATTTGCCTTCCCCTCATGGTAGGATATCTCCAAATCATAGTCTTTAATAAGTTCCAACCACCTTCGCTGTCTCAGATTCAACTCCTTGTGAGTGAATATATATTTCAAGCTCTTGTGGTCGGTAAACATTCGACACTTTCGCCCGTAAAGATAATGTCTCCATATCTTTAGAGCGAAAACGACCGCTGCCAACTCCAGGTCGTGTGTCGGATAATTTTCCTTGTGAGGTTTCAGTTGGCGTGATGCATATGCAACGACCTTCAAGTCTTGCATCAAGACACAACCTAAACCTTCCTTCGAAGCATCGCTGTAAACTTCGAAGTCACCATTCTTTGATGGTAGCGTCAATACAGGTGTAGTTGTGAGTCATTTCTTCAGCTCTTGAAACGCTGTCTCACACGCCTCTGTCCACTCGTATTTTACTCCCTTCGTCAGTAACTGGGTCAAAGGTCGTGCGATTTTCAAAAAATCCTTCACGAACCGTCTATAGTACCCAGCTAATCCAAGGAAACTCCTTATCTCAGTTGGGCTCTTTGGGGCTGCCCATTCGGTTACGGCAGAAACTTTTGCCGGATCCACTGAAACTCCATCAGCGGATACTATGTGTCCAAGAAATGCTACCTCCTTCAACCAAAAATCGCATTTGGACAGTTTGCCGTATAGCTGATTCTTTCGCAAGGTCCCTAACACTTGGTGCAAGTGCTGAGCATGCTCCTCCTCGCTTTTCGAGTTGATCAGGATGTCATCAATGAACACCATTACACACTGATCTAACAGTTCTCGAAACACATTGTTCATGAGGTTCATGAACATTGCTGGAGCATTTGTTAACCCAAAGGATAACACTGTGAACTCGTAGTGGCCATATCGAGTTCGAAACGCCGTCTTCGGACTGTGTTTCTCGGCGATTCTCAACTGGTGATACCCAGATCGTAAGTCGATCTTCGAGAATACTGAAGCTCCCTTCAGTTGATCAAATAGATCCTCAATTCTCGGTAGAGGGTACTTATTCTTGATAGTCACTTGGTTCAATCCGCGATAGTCTATGCAAAGACGTAATCCTCCGTCTTTCTTCTTAACAAATAAAACCGGTGCTCCCCATGGGGAAGTACTCGGTCTTATGTATCCTTTCTGCAGTAGCTCCTCGAGTTGTTCCTTTAACTCCTTCATTTCCAGTGGTGCCATCCGATACGGAGCTTTTGATACAGGCTCGGTTTCCGGAATGAGATCTATCGTGAATTCAAGATCTCGCTCAGGTGGCATGCCCGGGATGTCTTGGGGAAACACATCCGGGTACTCTCTTACCACTGGTATGCTGTCAACCTTGTTCTCTTCCGCCTCAAGGTTGTGCACGTAGCACGCATATAGCTCATACCCCTTACGCATCAAGTTACTTAGTTTGAGGGCACTAACGATTTTGTTGCTCCTCTTAGGGGGCTGAGAGTAAAAGATAACTCTCTTTCCCCTACTTTTCGACAGGGTGATCTTTTGTTTCTGGCATTCGATCACCCCTTTATACTGGGGCAACCAGTCCATCCCCAGTATAATGTCAAAGTCCCTTAAGTTAAATTCTACTAAGTTTGCGAAGAATTCTACGTTTTTGATCACTATAGGAATTCCGTTATATCGTTTAGAGCAAGCTACTACTTCTCTTGAAGGCAATTGAATTCCTAAGCTAATTATCTCGCACTTAGGTAGATCTAACGCAGGCACTATTCTTGATGCAATGATTGAGCAACTAGCTCCAGAATCAAATAAGACTCTAAGGAGTGTGTTCAAGACATAAAATGTACCTGCCATCACTTCTCCTTGTGCAGGCACATTCGCTTGGTTAACCACGTTAAGTCTTCCCATAGGGCGTCCTTGATTGCCTTGCTGATTCGGATTCGGCTGTTGATCTTGCTGTTGATTTTGATTCTGAGGTGGTTGAGGACGTTGGTTCTGATTCTGATTCGGCTGCCTATATTGATTTTGAGGGGGTCTATACCCCTGATTGTTGCCGTTCCGTCTGTTTTGATTTTGAGGCTGTCCCTGCCCCGTGACCAAGTCTTCCATTTTCATTATGTTTTCGAGCCTCGTTCGGCACTCCCGACGCATGTGGCCCATGCGACCACACCGAAAGCATGCCCCCTATTGAGGGCATCCTCTCGCCAGATGGGGTCGTCCACATCTCGGGCAAGGTGGTACCGGTTATTCTTGGTTAAACCTCCTTCCATTATTGGTTTGCTGTGGCCTATTCGACCCTCTCCGCTGTTCGTTCCTTCCCGTGTTGTTCTCGGCTCTTGCGTCCCGGTTCCTCTTGTCTTGGGGACCCCGGCTGGACTCCCCACTCACTCTCCTTTTTAGTTGTTGTACTCGCGCCACTGCCACAGCGCGATCATACACGGCTTGCAGATCAAGGTAGTGCACCCCTGCGATCACTTCGCGTACTGTCAGGTTCAGTCCCATCTCGAACTTTTGAGCTTTCTCCGCATCCGTGGGTACTAATCTTGGTACGAACCTCACCAACTCCTTGAACCGAGTGTAGTATTCTTGCACGGTCTGGCTTCCTTGTCTCAGTGACAGAAACTCTTCGTACATCGCTGCTTTAGTACTCAAGGGATAGAATCTATCCCTGAGCAACTCCATTATTTCCGCCCAAGAGTAGGGCTCGTCATCTTCAGTCAGTTTTGCTTGAATCGCCTGCCACCAGTCGTCCGCTTCGCCTCCCAAGTAGTACGAAGCGACATGCACTCTCTCTCCTTCCGGACACTTGACCGTGCCCAGCAGCTTGTCAAAGGTCCGGATCCATTCTTCCAGTTTGGCTGGATCCTCCTCACCAGCATAGTGGGGTGGCTGGTAGGGATTCACCATTGCCAGGTAGTTGGGGCGAGCTTGGGGCGGAGGTACCGCCGCAGCTTGGCCCTGATTGACTTGTGCATTCCCTAGCGCAATCAAGACCTCCTCTAGCGTCCGAAGACGATCGCCCACATTGTTCGGTGCAGGGGCGTCCTGCGCACCTTGGGGTTGCTCTCCTACAGGTTGAGCAGGTTCGGTGTCATTTGGTGGCACTTCAGTAGCAGTTTGGGGAGCAGGTTGGGTTCTTGATCTACCTCATGGTGCCATTCTATTACAAACGGTGTAGATTAAAATGTAATATATTGTCTAGGCAAATTACTATGAATGTGCTTGTATTTTCACACATAATGCTTGGTTGGGCTTAAAAGTAACGCAAGGTTTTGTTTTATTTTGTTTAAATGAATAAATCTTGTATTTTATTCCCTTAAAAGAAGCTTTTAATACAAGTTAGAGGATGTACAAAAATAGCAACGTTTTCTTAGCTAAAATAGTATCTACTATAAATAGAATCCCTAGCGTCTCAAGACATCCTCCAGTGGGGTAGCGGGATCCTCCTCCGGGTCTTCCTCCTCCGAACTTGGCGGCAGTAGGTCGTCAAAGATGGTGTTCAAGTCCTGTCCATGAGCATCGACGTGTTCCTTCAGTATTAGATTTTGCATAGTGAGGGTTTGGACTTGGCGTTCGAGTTGGTTTATGAGGTGGTGGTCCGCCTCTCTTAAGTTGCCCATGTGGTGCAGATTTGCCTCCAATTGAGCCATACGATGTTTCATTTGTTCTATGGTTTGTTGGGAGTCAAAGTGAGCATTCATCATTTTGATCATCAAGTTCATCATATCTTGACTAGCCATCTAGCGCAAGCAAAAGATCTAAGTTAGAATGTATAACGCTTCTAGGTTCTCTAAGTTTAGGCAATGCAGTATGCACATGCAAATGATGATTTCCCCCCAAAAATAATTCATGCGCTATATATATATATATATATATATATATATTTTTTTTTTCCATGGGTTTTAAAAATAAAAATTGAATCCATGGAATTAATGCTTCAAAAATTTAAAATAGTATTTAAAATCCTTGGATCTCTATATTGGGTCAAGAATAATTATAATTTGGGCTCAAAAATAATTTTGGGTTAGGAAATTTTTAAAATAATAATTTGGGCTTCTATAATAATAATAATGTAAAAATGATCATGGTTTAAAAATACTAGTTTAAAAATAATAATAATTTAAAAATAATAGGTTCAAAATAATAATACTAATTTAGAAATAAGTCGGGCTCTGATACCAACTTGTAACACCCCGGTTTTTTGTCACCCAGGTCGGGATGTCACCGCCACACCTCCCTAGTAAGACACGATTTCTCCAAGCTTACTAAAGAGATGCAAGGCTAGGTATTGCAGTATTTAAAATATTTAAAACCATTCAAGTAGCCCATTCAATATAAATTCAAAATAAATATTATAATGCAGCGGAATAATAGTATCTAAGTATAAGTATTGTAGCGGAAAATGTAAACAGGGCCAACATGGCCAAAACATGGGTTAAACAGACCTGTTTATACTATAGTCTAATGCAAAAATCAAAATATTAAATGTTCCCATAAATCCCATGCATGTAGTGCTCATGCTCATTCAACATACTCTGTGAGGAAAAGAAATAAAATGGTTTGGTCAGCACAACTTGCTGAGTAAGTGAATACATACATGATCGTGGGGTTTCAAAGCCATTCATTAGGATTTAACTAAAAGCATGATCATAATAAAGCATAGATAATTCAAGTTAATCATCTAACCAGTTTGCATAATTAATTCATGGCACTAATCAATAATATATTTAGCATAATTTAAATAAAAGCCATAATAAATTTAAATAAAGTATTTTACAATTTAAATAGACAATAAATATTTAACTATCCCCATTACTCCCAAAATTTTGTATTTCAACTATTTCACGATTGCATCGCAACCTCGTCAAGTTTAGCCGGTAGCCCGGCGGCCGCAGCCGTATCTGCCATACCCAGTACCACGCCGGAGCCTCGGGAAACCCATATGGATATTCATGAGAGTGTAGGCCATATATCTCATGCCGTTTTGGCAACATATCTCAAAATTTTGTGTGGGTCACCATCGTCTATAAAGGCACGAAGTGAATCGTTAGGAGGCACCCTGCAGAGCACTCACCCCCTAATTTTAAAGGATCAAGTTTGTAAGGGGATTTCCTAATTTCAGATTTCATGTATTTATTTCAAAATACTTTTCAATTCGTTTAACCCTTAAATGCTAATTTGACCGTTTCAACAAGATATCAAGATTTGACTTGGTCAACCACAGTTTACTCCAAAATTCATCAAAAATCGGTTTTAAGTCCAAAAATTCTGATATTTGACCAGTGAATCAAAAACACAAAGATAAACAAGTTTCATGTTTTAAGTTTTTCGATCCGAGTACGGACGTAGGTGAAAAACATCAATTTTTAACAGGATGGTAATCTGTCCGAAAATTTCAACACCAGTTTCAAGATTTCAAGATCTACCATAGCAAACTAACTCCAAATTTGATGAAAGTTTACAGAGAGATACCTAAGATATATATCTACAACTTTCATGGTCAATCAAAGTTCTGAATCGATCTAGATCTATTGTCAAAAACGTCTACAAGTTCGGACCTAAGTTCTGTCAAGATTTCAAGATCTAATTTAGAACAGCTCGGTTTGAGATCGATTTTAGATATAAAAAAGTAACGAAAAATTATGAAATTTTTACAGTAGCTAGATCTACGTCTTCGGAACATTTTTTGTGTTTTAAATTTTCTCTTTTGAACAGGTTTAAGGATTCGGAAAAATCAGGCAAAAACGCTGCGCCATTAAAGATTTCGTTTTGACAGATTTTACGTTCTTGGTTTAAATCTTTAGATCAAGTGTATTTTAAATCCTCCCAAAACCATAGTAAGATTAACTTACAGATCTTTGGGTGTACGGGTTCGTCGATTCGGAGGCGTGGCTTCCAGTCCACCATTTATCTCCTCGGTTCGTCGGGTTCTTCGTTCTAGATCCGATTCGGGGCGTAGAGAAGAAAAGAGTAAAGTTAGGATTCGTTTTCGAATCGCATATAGAACAAGGATCGAATCAGAACTTACCACAACGTTGGAGATCTTCCGATTTCCGTCCACGACTGTCCTCGCCTTAGTTTCGTGCCTCCGACGACTCCGGGATTAGGGTTTTCGAACGTATAGAGAGTATGAATGTTTTGAAAAGTGTTCGGGGCTGTCAAGAGGGGTTATTTATAGGTGGACACGACCTAGGGACGTCCAAGGTCGGCCTTGGTGAGTCTTGAGCCGAAAGGAATACAACCGAAGTTGAAAAATCCGGATTCGGGTGAGTAAATCTCGCAACGGGCGAATCTGTCCATTGGCGCGGACTTGGCGCGCCGTTTAGGCAAACACTGCGCGGCCACCGTGCGGCCCACGCCTGGACTTCGGTCCGGGCGGGTCGTGCGATCCGTCGGGCATTTCCTCCTCTCTTTCGGACTTCTATCCCTCTATGTTCTCGGATTCGGATTTCCGGGATATTTTCGGCTCCTATTCCCTATCTAAATTCTTACTCGGGTCTAAATTTAATATTGGCCTCGAATTCTCGAGTTTATTAGTGTCGCGTACACTTGTACAATTTATTTGATTAATTTATCTTTGGCTTTACGGGTATTGGAAATTTAATTCATTCTTAAATTAAATTACATTTCTCATTTCCTTGTCTATGTATTATGTTTATTCATTTGTTTATTTTATTTTATTTATTTTATGTTGCAAAATTCTCGGGTATTACAGGCTCCACTTTCCCATTCGGCAATCCTGTTGCTTAGGTGGCCATGTAACTTTCCAAACCAAATCTCCAACTTCAAAATGTTTAACTTGGATTCTCTTATTATACCAATTGGCTACATCATCTTTATTTTTCTGCAAATTCTTAAATGCTTCAACCCGATCGGAATTAACATCTAACAATTCGTCCTTCATTGCTTGATCATACCGTTCAGCTGAAAATTGGTCTGCTTGACTTGTTCTCAAAGTTGGCACTGTTATTTTAGCCGGCAGTACTGCATCAATCCCATAGTCAGCCGAAATGGTGTAAACCCAGTGGCTGAAGTTTTGGCATTCCGATAAGCCCATAGTGCTTCGGACAACTTTTCATGCCACTTCCTCGGCTGGTCTTCAATCATCTTCTTAATGATTCCTATCAATTGCTTGTTTGTAGCCTCTGCTTGCTTGCCTATTCCCTTGTGGATAATATGGGGATCAATGGACAATCTATATTCCATATTCATCAGCAAAGGCTTTAACTTTATCTCCAACAAAAACAGTTCCTCATCAGTCAAAATCGTTTGTGGAATTCCAAACCTATAAATCAATTGCCTTTTAATGAACTCAATGACCTCCTCTTGAGAAATACTGACATAAGCTTGTGCTTCGGCCCACTTTGTAAAATAATCTGTGGCCACTAAGACATACTCATGTCTCTTTGAAGAGGAGGGGTGAATCTTTCCAATAATGTCCATGGCCCATCCCCGGAATGGCCATGGTTTAATCATGATACAAAGTTCTTCGGTCGGTAGTTTCCGAATCAGCCTATGCATCTGACAATCACGACATCCCTCTGCATATTTTTCACAATCAGCTCCCATATTTGGCCAGTAGTATCTTAGCCGAATAATACTTCACTACATTGATTTTCCAGCTCGATGTGCGCCACAAATTCCCTCATGTACTTCGCCCATCACTCTCTTAGCATCTTCTTTTCCTACGCATCGGAGTAATACTCCATCGATAGCTTGTTTAAAGAGTAGTCCTCCTATTATGATATAATCCATCGCTTTCCGCTTTTCGGCTGGATCCTCTAAAGTTCGTACTATTTCTTTAATCCATTCGGCCTTCTCAACTTCGGCCCAACATATTTCAATATTACCTGCCCTCGGCATTATCCTATATCTTGCAGCGTATTGAGCTAATTCATTAGCCAATTCATTTTCTTTTCTCGGAATGTATTCTATATACGCTTCATCGAATTCCGCTAACAAATCAATTGCCTCTTCATACAACCCAATCAACTGTGAGTTTTTAACTAAGAAATCCCCAATAATTGTTGGATAACTACTTGAGAATCACCCTTAATTGTTATGGCCTTAACCCCTTCTTTTTTCAACTGTCGTAATCCCGAGATCAATACCTTGTACTCTGCTTGGTTGTTAGTGTAGGACATGGGCAATTGCACATAATATTTGTATAGCTTGCCCCCCGGTGTACGTAGTGTGAACCCTGTTCCAACACCTGAGGCTGCTTTCGATCCATCAAACATTATCGTCCATGGCTGTAGGTATACTATCCCCATTTCATTTCCTTCATTCGGCCGAATCCCATCTGCAGTATCTTCTGCTATTGGAAACATTGGATGATCTGCCAGGAAATCGGCTACGACTTGTCCTTTCATATCCTTTAGTGGTTGGTACCTTAAATCGTACGCATTCAATCTCCTGGCCCACTTAGCCATTCTTCGGCTGCTAACCGGATCGTTCATCATGATCTTAACTATATCAACTGAAGCCACAACCATTACCTGTCTCGGCTGAATGTAATATTCCAGCTTCTGACAAGCATGATATAGACTTAGGCATAATTTGTGAATCAGCGAATACCTGAGTTCTGCGTCTTTAAGAATCCTGCTTAAATAATAGATCGCCCGATCCCTTCCTTCTTCATCTTCCTGAGCTAACAAAGCTCCTATGGAGTCTTCGGCCGCTGCTATGTATCATTTTAACGGTCGGCCGATGACTGGAGGAACCAACACAGGTGGATTGATTAAAGCTCGCTTTAGTTGCTCAAAGGCTCTCTGTTGGTCATCTCCCCATGTGAATTCCTCTTTTTTCTTTAACCTTAGCAGATCGGTCAATGGCTTTTCTTTTCCGGATGCGTTAGCCAAGAATCTTCTCAAGAAACCGATCTGGCCTAAGAATTTCTCCAGACTCTTCTTATCATGAGGCGGTCTAGCTTCTTGGATAGCCTTGGTTTTATTTGCATCTACTTCTATACCCTTGTTATGCACCAAGAACCCCAAGAAGTTTCCTGCGTGTACCCAAAAACCACACTTAGCTGGATTCATCTTGACTCCATGAAGCCTCATCCTTGCAAATACTCTCCTTAAATCGGCCAAATGGCTCTCCACATCTCTAGATCGGACCATGACATCATCAATGTAAACTTCTACATAATCTCCTATTAGGTTATGGAAAACATAATTCATGGCCCTGTGGTATGTAGCTCCTGCATTTTTCAAGCCGAATGGCATGACTACCCATTCATAAATCCCAATGGCTCTAGGGCATTTGAATGCAGTCTTATGTACATCTTCTTCGGCCATAAAGATTTGGTTATACCCAGAATAACCATCCATGAAGGATAACATTCCTTGTTTTGCGGCCGAATCAACCAATAAATCAACAATGGGCATCATGTATTCATCTTTGGGAGTTGCTATATTTAGATTTTGAAAATCAATACACACTCTCAACTTCCCATTCTTTTTATTACTGGTACAATGTTTGATAACCATTCTACATACTTAGCTGGCCTAACAAATCCGGTCGCTAACAATTTCTCTATCTCTTCCTTAATCTTTGGGACGATTTCAGGTGCTGCCCACCTGGCCGGTTGTGTATGCGGCCTGAGACCTTATCTTGGGTCCTCGTCTGTCCCAACAGTGATCATTTTCAGAGGATCTTGTGCCGTAAAATCTAGTGTCCGCTTCGGAATAGCGTCCATCAGCTCACTCCATTTTGCCTTTTCCTTCGTAGGTTCGAGCTCTGCCGACTCGAGCTCTATTGTCCCTTCTCTGCTTCCTTCCATTACTTATCTTTTTCGGTATTTGGCCGTGGGCCGGCCTGGTACTTCACTTCAAATCCCAAATCCATCCAATCACACTCAACAACTTCCGCATATCGATCCCCGACGACCGCCAGGAATGGTTGTATAGTTTCCTCGTATAGCACCGCGTCAATTCGTCCAGCTGAGCTGACTGAAAATGGAGTTTGATCTCCATCTACCTGTTCTATTGAGCCATCATTCTTCCAGAACCATATCTTCTGGTGAAGAGTCGATGGCAAACATCTAGCTATGTGGATCCAGCATCGGCCTAATAAAGCCGGATACGGGACGCCAGCATCAACTACAAAAATCATAGTCGGAATCGAAATTGTTCCGACTATCACGTCAACCAGTACACCCTTCTGCTGCCGTCTGGGATCCCACAAAACTCAACACTTACATTCGAGTAGGTAGCAAATCCTCCCTAGTTCGGCCGATTTTGGCCAAAGTAGTTAACGCCATGATGTTTATTGTCGCTCCTCCATCAACAAACATTCTCCTTAACGACTTCCCATTAACCCAACCCTTTACATACAAGGGCCTCACATGTTGAGACATTTTTTGTGGTAGGAGGCAGAATGGTGCTCGGTTGTGAATATGGGACGAACGCCTTGTACCCTTCTTCTAGAGTCTTCTCAACTTCGGCCTCTAGCCGAATTGTTTCCAACTTGGCAAAGCAGAAGTCAACCACGGGCTCTTGTTCGCAGAAATATTCTCCTTCCTTTTGATAGAATACCACTGCTAGTTCTGTGTCGGACCAGTATTCCTCATCACTTGCCGTCGTGATGCCTACCATGCTAGCACTCGATCTGAAGTCAAATTTGAATTGACCAATTGAAAGAGTTTCAGTATTCGGAACAATGGATGTCTTTGGTTTCCATTCCCTTGTTCGGACTGGTCTAGGCTTCCACTCTTCTTCTACCTCTCCTAGATCATCGTCACCCCGAACTTCTTTCTGTTTCGGCCGAAACCCAGTTTTGTGTTTCAGCCGATCTTCATTGTTCCTCTTATCTGCTTTCTGCTTCACACCTTCGGCTGACTTGATACGAGCAGAAAACAAATTTTATTTAATATTCTTCCCTCAGAAAAAGAACCATCATTTGGAAAGTCTTCCTCCATGTGCATCATTTCATATTCCTCTTCAATTGCGGCCGCTTTCCGCCGCTGCATTCTTCCTTTAAATGTACGATACGATCCCTTCCCTTTAGGGATAAACGTGTCATTTTCCCTCTGAGTCGGAGTCTCAAATCGGCTTCGGCCGAAGTACCCTCCGTTCGGAAAATTCTGTACCCATTGACCAACCTGAGTGTTAGTAGGTGGTCTCCTAAGTCTCTTTATCGCCGGAGGTACAGCTTCCTCGAGGACTGTAATTTGTATTACAGTTTCCCATTTTTCCTGTCAGCTGTTAACTTCATCTCTGAATCCCAGCCATTGGTGTTTATCTTCAGGGTCGGCTTCTCTTTTCCTTCTTCAAACTTTGACTTTCCCTCACTTTCCGACTGTTTGATCCACTCTTTAACCTCGTAGTGACCCAGTCGGTCGAAAACATTCAATACCTTTTCTTTCCCCTTCTAGGGTGAACCCAATCGTTCCCATACTCATGTCTTCATTTGACCCCATGGCTGTTCCCCTAGCCGATCATGTACGGATCTCTTGCTACTAGATGGCTGATCTCCCAGCCGATCATGAGCAGAATTCTTCTGGTCAGGATGTACCATTACCATATTAGCAACTGGGAAAGGGTTCTTATCAATAGCCATTAATCTATCTGGGAATTTTAATTTCCCATCATCAATGTGCTCCTGGACCATCTTTCTGAAATGTCTGCAGACTGCAGTGGTATGGGTTGCAGATGCATGAAACCTACACCACCCAGCATCCATTTGTTCCTTTTTCGGCTGCGGATGATTCCCTTTAAACTCAAAGAGTCCATTCTTTAAACAATAATCAAAGATTTCATCCATCTGAGATAAATTGAACGTATAAAATATTTGAGAATCGTCCTTGGCGCCTGTCATCTCCTTTCCTCTTACTGGCCTGAGGGCTGGACAAGTCATGGGCTTTTTCATCACTAACTCAGCCCTTTCTACCTCTGCTAAGGCGGGTACATCATCCATGTTGAACTCTTCGCCGATCTCACACCTATCCAATGATTCTGCAAAAGATGCAGCCGATTGGATGGGTTGAGACCTCCCGCTTTGACTACGGATTGACTTGAAAGCCACTTGTTCCGCCAAATACGTTTCCATTCTTATTGCTTCGGCCATCAATTCGGCTACAGTCTTTGGTCTTGTCACCATTATCCTATCCTTGATTGCAAATTTCTGATTTTGTTTAAAATTTGGATATACTCATGTTCTGGCAACATCGTCTTCATCTGAGCTTTAACTGCATAAAACCTCTCTAAAAACTCATTAACAGTTTCTCATGCCTTCTGCTTAGTTGAAGTTAGGTCTACTACCGACACCTCAGGGCTTGTATTATAAAATCGGTCATGAAACAACCTTTCCATTTCCGCCAAGGTGTTGACTGATCCTGGTGGTAAGTTAATATACCATTCAAAAGCTGGACCAGTCAGCGATAGGCTGAACAAAATCAACTTATGAAAATCATTATGCGCTATTCTAGTGCATTGAGCAGTGAATCGGCCGATATGTTCTATCGTTGATCTGCCAACTTCACCTGAAAATGTGTTAAAAATCAGGAACCTTGACTCCTCTAGGCAACGGATATTGCTCTTCTATGTAATCAGGGCAGAGCTTCCTATACATCAGTCGATTCTCCTGACCGATTGGATTTCCAAACTATGTTTGGATGATTTCCGTTATCAGCTCCCTATCTACCAGTTGCGGCTGATTCTGCTGAAGTGGTGGGTATTGTTGTTGTACCACCGGAGCAGGTGGTTGCGCGACTGGCTGAGGTTGCAGCTGATATGGTTGTTGCTCATACCTAGCTTGCGGCGGGACATACGATCGTGGTCCCTGCCCTCCTAGCGTCCATAGGCCTGCTGATGGTAGTTAGGTTGGATATGAGGATTCTGAGCCACAGGCGGTGGATTTGGAATAATCCGAGGTGGATTCTACGCTGCTTGAGCATTCTAAGCTCCAAACGGATACATATTACGAGCGAGTTCGACTCTAAACATAGTTGGCATAGCTGCCAGTATATTTCTCTCAATTTGCCGAACTGAGTTGGTAACAGCCGCTTCAACCATGAATTGAACGTGATCGCGAAACCGCGGGGTCAGATCATCATGTGGAAACTTCTGAGCATTAAAACCCGCTGGACCTGTGAATCCTGGGGGAAAATTGCATGGATTAGCCGTGCGCTCTTCATGAATCGACAGAAAATCGGTTCTTGTCGCCGTATTAATCGCTGGAGTTGTATGTAGATCAACTTCCATTGTACGTTTGTGTCCCACTGAGCGTGCCACTATTTGGATGTTGGTACAAGCCAATGACGTTTTTCTCCTCAAGGGAGGCTACTGTAAAATGATCAAACCGATTAAGGGTCCGGAATTAGATAATGCGTCCAAAACTTGACTGATTAACACTTGAATTTCAATGGCAAAGATGAAACAAAATGGAAATCTACCAGTTGCTGAGAAACAACGGCGGATTACCTCTCAACTAGCTACCAAAATTACCGGTTGTTAAGGAACAACGACTGTTTTTGGAAAAAGGTAACTGCTACAACTAGGATAAAATCTAATAAGGCTGGTAAAGGAAAACAGTAAAAGATACAAGGAAGTAAATTGACATAAAGGAATTAGGGGTTGGATTGGTCTCTCCTTGACTGTATGCTCGGCATCCCCTATTTATAGCCAGAGCTTGATAACCGCTCCCTAACTGTTTTTCGAGCCGATTGGCACTCCTCCCCTTTCAGCTGACTTTGCTTTTGCTAGCTTCGGCCGACTTCTTTGGCTCTGGGGCTTGGGCTTTTCTTAGTTCTTTTTTCCCCTTTTAACCCATTGCTCTTTTTTTTTCTTCCTGCCCCAATTGTTTGGCCCAGACTCGGTTCATTAGTTTTTCTTGGCCACAACAACAACATAACTCTCACATCACATAGAGGGTGATTGCATATGCAACCACATGCACCCTATCTCCATCCGTTTTTGAGAGTATTATGGATGGGAAATAAGGGATAAGACTAGGGTGTTGTTACTTGTAGGTGCAGTTGTGGGAGGAGAGAACTTTTTGTGATGGCCACCAAACATGTGATATCTGCATTCATTTTCATGATGGTCGGTGGTTTGGGATTCTTGTGGTTATTTATGGATAATATTCAGTCTAAATCGTGCATCACAATTTTGGTTAGGGAGATATCACAAAATGGCATTGAGGCATCATCGCATCACTGTTTCTAGTTTAATTAGAGGAGAATCAGCACATCACAAAATGATAATATAGGGGCATCACCACTACACCTGCAGATGATGGTATGGTTGTACACTAACTTTATTGGGAAATGAGGCCTAGCTCCCACAATATATATTTCAGAAAGAAAAATAAAAAATTTCGCTATTACAAATTACTTCCGCTTTTTTAATAGTTGAATTCTTTGTATTTTTCAACCAATTCAAATTATATTTTTAATCATTAATAATTCAAATTGGATACAAGTAAATATTATTTAAAAAAATACTCTCTCTGTCCCATTTAAGATGTCTTGTTTCATTTCTGCACACAATCCAATGCACTTTTTCAATCATTAATATCTCAAAATATATACAACAAAAAATTATGTAAAATATATATTATAAAACTACATGATTATACGATTCTAACAAGATCCAATTCGACTATTTTTTTTCAAACATATACTTGGAATAATATTGAGTCAAAGTTAAACAATGAACAGTGCCAAAAAGTCAAACCAGACATCTTGCCTAGGACGGAGGGAGTAATATTCTAAAACTACGTGAATTCATCTCATTTGACTATATTTTACATATATGTAATTATGCTAAAAAAATCAGTCAAAGTTACTCAATTAATAATAACTGTACAAATTGAGTAATTAAAAGAAAACCGAGGAAATATATAAAGAAGATGATTCTTACACAATTTTGTGTTAGGTTCATTCTCAAAAGCATATTCACTAAGCATGAAATTTCAATTCATAGTAAGAAACCACAGTATTTTTTGTAAACCTATAATAAAAAGAAACCACATTTAGATTCTTTGACGTCTGAAGAATGAAATGAAAGCCACAAACTAGAGCAATTCCCTTGCAAAAAAGGATTTTTAGGAATTTTGAGAATTCTTAACCACTATGCTTGGTGTTTTTAGGCTTAACCCAAGTATGTGTGGCCCAAATGCATTATATGCAATTAAGTTACTATCCTCAAAGGGGCAATTCTAGAGATTCTGAACATGTTGTACTTGACCTAATATGCTACATCTCAGCCACCATTAATTTTTACCATTTCGGTTTCATAAATGGATATGGAAACATGATTTGCCAAAATCCCAAATAATGGCAGAAATAATTCGTGATCAACAATGAATATAGCACAATTGGAAAGTACAAAAGGACAGTGACGTGGCCACTACCTCTAAACAGGCTTTTAATGGTTTTAGATGGGCCTAGAATCCGTATAAATTTCTGTTTTACTCTTCTATTCCATTTGTACACAACATTGCAGCTAAAATATAGAGAGAAAACAGAGCTTGAAGGTCCTTTGTTCTGCCACGGAAGTTGGAAGAAGATGAAGGCCACAAAACCCCATTCTGATGTCTGCAGAAAGGCTCAAACAACCAGTCTGCTCTGGGTATTGTTTTTGTTGTATGATTCCTTTTTGTCATTTGAGGATTTAGTCTTGTGTTTATGATTCAATCTATTTATCATTTGTAAACACAAGAATAGAGCTTACATTGGTGGTGTCTTACCTTGAGTTTGATTGAGATAAGGTAGCTAGAACCTCAAACACCATTTCCATGCCTTATAGTGAATTGTATGTGTACAGGAGTTGATTAGATACACCTTGAAGCTATCAATTGTTTCCTTAATCAGGGATAGTGATAAGGTATTATGAAATGGGTTGAAGAGCCTTGCAACATGTTTGGTGGTGTTTTAGTAAAATCCTAGCTAGGAGCCCCAAGATGTAGATATGTTGATCGAACTATGTGATCAAATTTATGGTGTTCTCTGTTTTCTTTCCGCACTCTGTTCTGTTTTTCTCTAGTTGTTGATTGCAGGTTGTTAAGACAACATCTAAACAACGCATACAGGGTATTGCATATTAAATTGGGCATGTCAATTGGTATCGGAGCAGGGGCTCTAATTGTTTACTTTAGTCTGGTCTAGTATGAGTCGAGAAGGTGCTTCCATCTCGAGGCCTCCTTTTTTTGATGGTACTATCACTGCTGGAAGAATCGCATGAGGATTTTCATTATATCTGTTAGCATGGGTGCTTGGTATGCTGTTGAGACACCCAGGGAACAACCTATTAAGGAGATTTTCACACTTCCATAGAAACTACAGCTGTAGTTACTACTCATGTTCCTGCAACTCAGGCTGAGTTAACTCCCCAAAAGAAAAGCCAATAACAAGGAAATACTGCTGCTCTTAATTGCTTATTCAATGTAGTAGATTAATCCCAATATCAGAGGATTTATACTTGCACTGCAGTTAATGAAGCATGGCATACTTTGGAAGTTACTCATGAAGGTTCCTCTGATGTTCGAGCATCCAAGCTACAACGCATTGAATCTGCTTTTGATAGTACAAGGATGCAAGAAGATGAGAAATATCATCTTATTATGCTCGCTTAAAAAACTTGGTGAATCACGCTCACATGCTTGGTTTGGAGTATGATAATGACAAGTTTGTAAGGAAGATGTTGAGAACTGTTTCAAGGAAGTATCAATCCAAGGTCTCAACTCTTTAAGAACTTTATAAGATCCACACTCTCATTGTTAAAGGGCTTGTAAGCATCCTACAAACATTTGAGATGAATTATTTGGACGAAGAGCCTACTCGAAACCTTGCTTTCGAGGTTGAAAGTGAATCTGAAGGAATCAATGAAGAGGAGATATCCTTTATCACCAAGAAAGTCTCTCGAATGTTGCAAGATAAGAGAGCTAAGCAGCTAAATTACAAAAAAGGATGATCGTGGTCGCTATCAGCGTGTTGATGGAACATCTCGCAAACAATCATCTAAGCAGAGATCAGATGCCTCTCATGATATGAAGAAGAAGTATAATAAGCTAGAACTGCTTGAAAGCTTCAAGAACATTAAGTGCTACAATTGTGGTGGCATTAGCCATAAAGTATCCGAGTGTCCCACAGCCAAAAGGAGGAGAAGGAAAGGCATTCCAAGCTACTCACAGTGATGATGAAGAGTGCAATGTGTCAATAGAAGAAGTGGAAAAAAAGTGATAATTAAGAAGTAGTTGCTTTCACTGCTCATGATGTTGTTCCAACAACTGTGGAATCATCGTCTGAAATTGTCTAATGAGGACATTCTTGAAACTTATGAAACTGTAAAAGATGAACTTGCTTGTGCTGTTAGAGAGAACAAAAAGCTACTTATACAGGTTGGAGACTTAATGATTACTGTTTATGAGAAAGAAGCCAAGATCCTTGAGCTTAAGAAGATGGTGGATGTTGTATTTGCTGAAAGGGATTATCTGAATGGTAAAAATTTTCAATTGACCAACAAGATCTAAAGTCTTGAAGGAATGATAAAAGGGAAGGAGAAATTTGAGGAAATTTATTCTAAAGGGAAGCATATATTTAATTCTATGTCTTGTCTTGGTCATGAGCACAACACACCAACAATACAGAATGTTGTAACCACATTTGTGAGTGCAGGTACACTTGGTGAAGGCAATTCTAAAGAACCAGAAGAGGATGAATTTCGGCAAGAATCCTCCAAAACCAAAAGAAGCAATGATTGTGCCTATTCTAAGTTTCAAGGGCAATCAGTCAACCCCTGTTCCAGATTAGATAGAAATATTCTTGGTGGTCGGCAGTTGTTCGGTCATCCCTTGAACTATAGAGGAAGGTCAAAGTCAAGATGATTGGATCCCTAAAGCCAAAGGAAATTACTTAGTTATTCTCACTGGTCAGAGAAACTCAATTCATGATTGATGATACTTTTATAGTGGCTGTTCTCGTCACATGACTGGACAAATAGAACTTCTCATGAATTATTTTGAAGAAGATTGTGGAGAAGTCATTTTTGGAGATGGTGCAAGAAGCAAGATTCTTGGCCATAGTAAAGCTGGTAACATGTCTACTATTTCAAAAGTTTTCTATGTTTATGGATTGACTACAAATCTCATATCTATTAGTCAATTATGTGATGATCAATTTCCTGTTAATTTTACCAAAGATACTTGTGAAGTTGTTGATGAATCTTAGAATTGTGTGATGAAGGAACTTGGTCTTCTAACAATTGTTATATTTTGAAGAAGGCTATGCATGAGGCTTTGTTGACACAGGATAATACTGCTCGCCTTTGGCATCAAAGGTTTGGATACATGAACTAAGAAACACTCATTCGTCTTAGCAAGTTTGGAATTGTTCGTGGGTTGCCCAAACTACGGAGCAATGCTAAACAAGTTTGTGGTGATTGTGCTAAGGGAAAACAATTCCACTCCTCTCACAAAGTGATGGATGATGTTCAAACCACTAGATGTTTTGTGCTCTTGCATATGGATTTGATGGGGCCAACTGAAGTTGCAATTTTGGGTGATAAACGTTACATTTTTGTGTGCATTGATGGATTTTCTCGTTATACATGGACTGACTTTTGAGATCGAAGGATGAAACTTTTTCTATCTTTTAAAAGTTGTCTCTTAAGCTTATGGCTGATAAGGATTTGAAGATTGTTCGCATTCGAACGGACCATGGAAAGGAGTTTGAAAATAAGTTGTTTGCACAACTCAGAAACAACCATGGTATTATGCATGAATTCTCAGCTCCTCACACTGCACAACAGAATGTTGTGGTTGAGCGTAAGAATCGCACATTACAGAAAATGGCACGTTCATTACTACATGAAAGCTCTCTTGGAAAGAGATTTTGGGCTGAAGCAGTTAACATCTCTTGCTATATTATAAACCTTGTGTTTCTCAGGCATCAAACAAAGAACACTCCATATAAGATTTGGCGTGGGAAGACTCTAAATATCTCACATTTCATGTATTTGGTTGCTCTTGTTATGTCTTGAAGGATCGAACCTCTCTCAAGAAGTTTAACTCTAAATCTAATGAAGCTATCTTCTTGTGATATTGTAATACCGGAGATTTTTATCGGCATCCAAAGGAATAAAATTAGTTTCTTAATCCGATCAAGGTTGAAATATCTCCGAGAAGAAGAAAATAATTTATCACAATAAATTATTGCTCAGAAATGAAACGCCGATAGATTCAAAAATTCAAAATGGAATAAAAGAGGGAAAGGAAGTCCGAAGACATTCCATGAATCGAGTCAAAAGAATTGGAATTAAATTCAATAAAGAAAAGAATTTTAATTCCAAGAACCGTGAAGTCGAAAATGATTTAAATAAATAAATCATGGCACGGGAATTGAAGGTCGACGGATTCAAAGGCCGACGAATCCAAACTCGACGGGTTCAAGATTTCAAATATGAAATCAATTTAAGTCGAAATAAATTTAGGATAGAAATCGAAATCCGAGAATGACCTAAAAATTCGAGCCTGAAAACGTATGAGGATAGAAACCCGAAAGAGAGGAGGAAAGGCCCGACGGATCGCACGGCCCGGCCCTAACCGCAGCCCAGGCCGGAGCCGCGCGGTCTGGACTGAAAACACGCCAAGGCCGCGCCACTCAACAAGCTGCGATCATGTTTCGATTTTCGACGAATTCTTACCTTATTTTCGACCCCCGACTTTGGTAACTCAATCCCGGTCGAGGGAAGGAGTATATGGATAGATTTTGAGGTCTTGGAGCTCATTATTTTCGTACTGCACAAACCCTAGCAGCCTCCATCACCCATATTCTCCCCAAACTTCTTTCAAAACCCGAAACCACCATGTTCTTGCTTTCCGATCACTTTCCGGCGACGAAATCCGACCAAGGAGGCGTGGAGAACAAGGATTTGAGGTTTTTAGATTGTTACTAAGTATTTTTTAAGTTTTTGTTCATCTTTTCGAACCCGAAAATTTGATCTAACCCTAGATTTCTACTTCCGATTCCGATTCGTGGCCAAAGGAGGAAGAATCGTGTTGAGGAGATCCGTTCGTGACGATCCGTAGATTCCGGACAACCCAAGGACTGTTTAGAACTCATATCATGTAAGTTAATCCTTACTACGGCTTTGGTGGCTAAAATTTTACACGAACATGAAGATCTAACGAAAACTTAATAAAATATGTCAACAAAAATTTCACACGCGCGCAGTGTTTTTGGATGAATTTTTCGGACCCCTAAAAGTCTTCAAACGAGAAAACTCAAAACATAAAAAGTATTCCTAAGACATAGATACTTGTGGACGTAAGAGCCCAAGCGTACGGCTGTCGGACATAAGAGCCCTAGCGGATGGTGATCTGTAAAAGAAATGAAACAAGAAATTTATAAGAGATTCAATTAAATCTTTGTGGAATTGTGGTTCGTTTATTTAATCGCTTTGCAAGTTATATCTGTGATCATTTGGAATCCATACCTTTGGTTTACACAATTAAATTCCATTAGTTAGTCGAGCTAATATATATGGTGCATGCAATCGTGCTAAATGCAAGTCAATTCTTTTCTTAAATAATTAAAGGCTTTGAAACCCCATTATTGTATACTAGGGGTTAACTTACTCAGCATGTTTATGCTGACAAAACCGTTGTTTCTCTTTTTCTTTTCAGAGTATGAGGCTTACACATGAGCATAGCATGCATTGGGATTTTGGGAACGTTTACTCTCGTTTTTATACATGACTAGCATAACGGGCTTGTTTAACCCGTCTTTAAGCCATGTTGACCCTATTTAATTTCCGCTGCTATATCTATATTTAAATATTACATTTTGCTGCAACTTAGATAATGCTATGTAATGATTTTTACTATGTTTTATTAAATGGGCTGTTTGAAATGTTTTTAAATTCTGAAAAACCATAACCATGCATCTCTCTAGCAAGCTTGAAGAAGTCGTGTCTTCCTAGGGAGGTGTGGCAGTGACATCCCGGCCTGGCTGATCAAATCCGGGGTGTTACAGAGTGGTATCAGAGCCCGGAATATTTATAAAGCTAGTATTATTATTTTTAAACCATTATTTTTAAAACTATTATTTTTAAACCATTATTATTTTTTAACTATTATTATTATTTTATTTTTAAGGTATTATTTTTAACTCTTATTGTTAATGTATTATTAAATTATTTCAAGGAGCCCAACTAGCATTTTTAAATTAAAGCCCAACTTTTGGCCCGAAGGTTTTGAAAGCCCAAACCTTATACTTGTTTGTTTATAGCCCAAAGTTTTTAAAGCCCAATTATTATTTTGAGGCCCAATCCTTATATTTTAAATAGAGCCCAAATAATATTTAATTTTTGGCCCAACATAGGGGCCCAAATAATACTACTATTTTTCTATTAGCTCACCATGGGATAATTTTTTTTTTTAAAAAAAAAACCCATGGAAAAATGTAGTGCATAAAATTATTTTTGGGGGTTGCATTTCATTTACATTACATGACCATCTAACTTGCATATCGTTAAGTGAATTACCCTTGCTAAATAATCTCCGGCTTGACATCAAATTAGGAATACTAACTAGAGACTAATTTTGCCTTAGTCCTAGATCTTGATCAATTACACACAGCGTGCCCATATATATTATCTGCCTTTACCGATCTCTCTCTCAAATTTTCCTGACTCCTAACGTTCCTTAGATTAGAAACTCATCTTCGCGTGCGTAATAACGAAAATGGCACCTAGGAGAAAACCCGAGGAAGGTAAGTCCGAACGATACTGATACTGACCTCCCCAACGTGCCCAACAACAATGAGACTCCTTAGAACCTAGGAGAACGAGTGCCTCCTGTGCCCAACAATATGGAGGAACGTTTAAAAACTGTAGAGGAAGTTCTTATAGCATTAGGAAATGCTGAGGTGTATAGGGCACAAGCAGCAGTACATCCGCCAGTAGCTCGAATCAACTACCTAGCGTTAGTGAATCCTTATCAACCACCACACTATGATGGGCAAGAAGATCCTGCCAATCTAGAGGGTTGTATCCGTACCTTTGATGAACTTTTGAACACTATCAAATGCCCTGATGAGGAGAAGATACGTGTAGCAACCTACTACTTAGGAGGCGAAGCCGATGAGTGGTGGCAAAACTTTCAAACGAATTCAGAGGAAAACAAAGAAGCCTACACCTGGGAAGAACTTAAGGAAGCCTTGAGAGAAAGATTCTACCCACTGAGCACCAAGACTGTGAAATACGAGGAATTCATCAACCTGAAGCAAGGTGCACAAACAGTGTAAGAGTACTACACCAAATTCAAGGAGCTAGTACGATTTGCTACGAGGCTAGTACCAACCGACTCTGACAGGGCTCAGAAATTCGAGATGGGTCTGAACCTTAGTATCCGGGAGATACTTGCAGTAGGACAATTCACAAACCTGCAGACGATATATGATTGTGCTGTTGCGATTGCTCGAATCTAGCAATTGAAGCGTAAGGAAAATGGTGAGTCGAGCAAGGACTCGCAAGGACTTGAGAAGAAGGATCGAAAAGACAACAATAACAACTTTTGGAAAGGCAATGGATCTCGAACGAAAGAAAATAAAGGTCTCAACAATGGAGGAGATGGCAACCGTGGTGCATTCATACCACTCTGCCCACGATGCAACCATGCACATGTGGTGCGCCAGTGCCCGAAGCCTGGAGCCTGCTATAAGTGCGGCAAGTTCGGTCACAAGGCTAGGGGATGTCGAACGCCACATGAGGCGATCGAAAAGAGAATAGACCTGATGAACCTTGAGCAAGGAGAGGGTGACAAGGAACAAGATCAAATCCCGAACCTTCTTGAGAATAATACCTAGGCAGTTATGAGGACATAACTATAATCTTAAGGTGGGGAGGATGTAAGAACCCGAATATTATGTATCTCAAATCAATAAATAAACAAATTCAAATTATTTTGAACTACGTAATGACTTGATCCCTTCACAGGGTATGTAGGTAACATGGAAATTTCAATTCTGGGTTCAGTCAAATGATATAATAAAACAATAGAAACAATATCATACAATAACATATGATAACGCAACAATACAATAACGCAATATAGAAATGAACGAAATGAACGATAGAACCTTAGTTCTAAGCTCGTGAAAAGCTAACACGCAACTTCGGGGACAAAGTTGATTCTTAAGGGGGGGGTAGACTGTAATACCCGCGATTTTTATCGGCATCCAAAGGAATAAAATTAGTTTCTTAATCCGATCAAGGTCGAAATATCTCCGAGAAGAAGAAAATAATTTATCACAATAAATTATTGCTCAGAAATGAAACACCGATAGATTCAAAAATTCAAAATGGAATAAAAGAGGGAAAGGAAGCTCGAAGACATTTCATGAATCGAGTCAAAAGAATTGGAATTAAATTCAAGAAAGAAAAGAATTTTAATTCCAAGAACCGTGAAGTCGAAAATGATTTATATAAATAAATCATGGCACGGGAATCAAAGGTCGAACGATTCCAAGCCGACGAATCCAAACTTGATTGGTTCAAGATTTCAAATACGAAATAAATTTAAGTCGAAATAAATTTAGGATAGAAATCGAAATCTGAGAATGACCCAAAAATTTGAGCCTGAAAACGTAGGAGGATAGAAACCCGAAAAAGAGGAGGAAAGGCCCGACAGATCGCACGGCCCGGCCCAAACCGCAGCCCACGACGGAGCCGCGCGGTCTGGACTGAAAACGTGCCAAGGCCGCGCCACTCAACAGGCTGCGATCATGTTTCGATTTTCGACGATTTCTTACCTTATTTTCGACCCCCGACTTTGGTAACTCAATCCAGGTCGAGGGAACAAGTATATGGACGGATTTTGAGGTCTTGGAGCTCATTATTTTCGTCCTCCACAAACCCTAGTAGCCTCCAACACCCATATTCTCTCCAAACTTCTTCTAAAACCCGAAACCACCAAGTTCTTGCTTTCCGATCACTTTCGGCGACGAAATCCAACCAAGGAGGCGTGAAGAACAAGGATTTGAGGTTTCCTGATTGTTAGTAAGTATTTGTTAAGTTTTCGTTCATCTTTTCGAACCCGAAAATTCGATCTAACCCTATATTTCTACTTCCTATTCCGATTCGTGGCCAAAGGAGGAAGAATTGTTTGAGGAGATCCGTTCGTGACGATCTGTAGATTCCGACGACCCAAAGACTGTTTAGAACTCATATCATGTATGTTAATCCTTACTACGGTTTTGGTGGCTAATATTTTACACCAACATGAAGATCTAACGAAAACTTAATAAAATCTGTCAACAAGAATTTCACACGCGCGCAGGTTTTTTGGATGAATTGTTTGGACCCTTAAAAGTTTTCAAACAAAACTCAAAACATAAAAAGTGTTTCTAAGACATAGATCTACCTTCTGTAAAATTTTCATAATTTTTCATTAAGATTTGTTAGCCGAAGGCGGACCTGAACTACCCTGCGTTTTTACCAAATGTTCATACGTTGACAGAGTTGATTTCCAAACTTGTTAGCCATTTTGAACTCTGATCTAGGCCGAATTAGGACTTGTGTTAAACATGAAATTTGTAGATCTATGAGTTGTGAATACCTCTGTAAAATTTCATAAAGTTTCATCAAGATTTGTTACCCCAAAACGCGTTGTACATTTTCTAAGCTGCATGACTTTTTCGAAAAACTTGACAGTTTGCCTAGTCGAACTTGATGTGCATTTTTCTCTCACTTGTGGTCAAAACTAATCTTTGATGTATAATAAAAGTTGTAGATAATTGTCTCAAGATTATGCCTGTAAAATTTCGTGCATTTTCACTAACGTTTGGATAGTCAAATCTTGAGTTGAACAGACTGTGTTTTTGAAAAAAAAGTTGACAGATTTTGAATCCGAACTTGAGGAATTAATCTGACCTAATTCGTAATGATTTTGCATAAAATGCCTCTAATAAAACTCGTTTATTTTGGTGTCGTAAGTGCCTGTAAAATTTCATAAATTTTGGAGGTCATTTGCTATGTCGAAAACTCTTTTGAAAATCAGTGCGCTGTTTTAGAAAAGTGGACAGATTTTATGTTTTGCAAAAATTGTAACATTTCACTTGCTTCCTCACCTAATTTCGAAATACTCGAAACATGAAAGTTGTTCGTTAGGATGTTCTTGAACTACTGTGAAATTTTCAAATCAATTGACCTTGAGATGAATTTTAAAACGAAGAAGGCATGAACAGCGACACTGTAAAACTCTATCTGTGAAATCGGTCTTTGTAAACAAGAGACGAAAATTCTTTTGAAAACATTGTGGTTCATGACTAAGCTGGATACTATCAATGTTGTCTACGGCTTGTGGACATAAGAGCCCAAGTGAATGTCTAGTGGACGTAAGAGCCCTAGCGGAAATATTGATTGTATGGCTAGCGGGCGTAATAAATCTAGTAAAATATTGACCATGATACTTGTGGACGTAAGAGCCCAAGCGTACGGCTGGCGGACATAAGAGCCCTAGCGGATGGTGATCTGTAAAAGAATCTAAACGAGAAATTTATAAGAGATTCAATTAAATCCTTGTGGAATTGTGGTTAGTTTATTTAATCGCTTTGCAAGTTATATCTGTGATCATTTGGAATCCATACCTTTGGTTTACACAATTAAATTCCATTAGTTAGTCGAGCTAATATATATAGTGCATGCAATCGTGCTAAATGCAAGTTAATTCTTTTCTTAAATAATTAAAGGCTTTGAAACCCCATTATTATATGCTAGGGGTTAACTTACTCAGCATGTTTATGCTGACAAAACCGTTGTTTCTCCTTTTCTTTTCAGAGTATGAGGCTTGCACATGAGCATAGCATGCATTGAGATTTTGGGAACGTTTACTCTCGTTTTTATACATGACTTGCATAATGGGCTTGTTTGACCCGTGTTTAGGCCATGTTGGCCCTATTTATATTTCCGCTGCTATATCTATATTTAAATATTACATTCCGCTGCAACTTAGATAATGCTATGTAATGGTTTTTACTATCTTTTATTAAATGGGCTGTTTGAAATATTTTTAAATTCTGAAAAACCATATGCTTGCATCTCTCTAGCAAGCTCGAAGAAGTCGTCTCTTGCTAGTGAGGTGTGTCGGTGACATCCCGGCCTGGGTGATCAAATCCGGGGTGTTATAGATATTCATTTAATCCCAAGGCTTTTCGGGTGTATTTAAAGAGGACTTCTAAGGCATTAGAATAAGTCAATATTGTGTTTGATGATACTAATCCTTCTATGGGGATTGAAGTTAATCATGATGATGATGATGTTGTTCCGATTACTCCTCCAGAACCAACAGCTGAGCCAGCACCTATTGATCCTATTGAAATATCAGACCTGGATGATGGTGATCTAGTTGTTGAAACTACGAACGAACAACCACCTATTCCAGATTCTCCTAAGAGAAGAGGCCCTAACCGTGGACCACGTGCACTTAAGTGTCATACTTACGATGATGTTATTGGTAATCCTGCTGCTCCTAGACAAGCAAGAGGTCATCAAATTAACTTTTCGGAATTAGCTAATCTATTTTTTGTTGTTATGAGTTGCTTTGTATCCAATATTGAACCCAAGAATGCTAATGAAGCTTTGAAAGATGAATTTTGGATAGCTGAAATGCAGGATTAACTCCTACAATTCAAGCGCATAGATGTTTGGGAGTTGATGGAACAACCACCTGGAGTCAATGTTATAGGCACAAGATGGGGGTTTCGAAACAAGACTGATGAACATGGTACTATCATTCGAAACAATGCTTCTCTTGTTGCACAAGGATTCACTCAAATTGAAGGTTTGGATTATGATGAAACCTTTGCTCCGATTGCACAAATTGAGGTCTACTGAATTCTAAATGAGTATGATGGGAGAGCTTACTTACTTGCAAATCAAGCAATCTGATGATGGAATATTTCTTAATCAAGAAACCTATGTTGGGCATATGATAAAGAAATTCAAGATGGAGGATTGTAAAGTTTCTCGCACACCCTTTGGACAGCATAGAAAACTTACTAAGGATGAGGTTGGAATTGCCATTGATCAAAAGCTATATAGAAGTATCATTGGTAGCCTCTTATGCTTAATTCCTAGCCATCATGACATTTCTCTTTAGTGTTGGTGTATATGCTAGGTATCAATCTGCTCAAAAGAATCACATCTCAAGGCTATGAAGCGGATTCTTCGATACGTTAAAGGCACACCAAGCCTTGGTATTTGGTATTCTAAGAAGTCTTCTTTGGGTATTCTGACGACCGCAAATCAACCACTGGTGGATGTTTCTATCTTGGACAAAACTAGGTCAGCTGGTATTCTAGAAAGCAGAATGTTGTTGCACTTTCCATAACTGAAGTTGAGTATATAGCTGCTGCCAATTGTTGCACTCAGTTGATTTGGATGAGGTATATGCTACTTGATTATGGAATTTCCTTGGATGATTTTATCATTCACTGTGATAACACAAGCGCAATCAATATATCACGGAATCCAGTGCAGCACAATCGAAGCAATCATATTGACATCCAATTCCATTTTATCAGAGATTTGGTTGAAGATGGGTTGTGTAAATTCAACACTTGACGACATTGTAACAACTTGCGGACATCCTGACTAAGTCGTTGGATGTAACACTGTTCGAATTATTGAGGCGGGATCTGGGCCTCTTCTTCTCCAACTGATGGGCTTTGTTATTTTGGGCCAATGGTTTTCTCAAATTTCATTTCATTAGGCCCAAGCCCATGGGATTTTTATTTTTTTTTAATTTTTGATAAGCAAGCCCATGGGTTTTTTGATGTCTTGCACAAAATGCGACATTTAATTGTGCTTAAATAATGAGTTAAAGGTTTAATTGGTGGAAATTGTGCCATTATTTGCTAGAAACTATGATTTTAAGTATAAATGGTGAATTGTGATCTCATTCTATGATTCGATGCATTTTAATATATTTTATGTTGAGATTGCATATGTTTATGTGTTTTAGCAAACCAAAAGCCAACGAGACCAAGCAGAAGTCAATTGGAGCTCTGAAACTCAGGAAAACAGAATAAAACAGAGAGAGAACGGCGAAATCAGCGCACGAGGACAGAGAGTCGGCGCTATACGCGTACTACGGAGGGATAGCATGCGGCCGTCGCGCCATATGATGAGATAGTGCGCGCACTTCACGCGTCACAAACACATAGCGCGCGGACAGCGTGCAAGGCCTGCTGTTCGGCCCAATTTTATGTGTTCGAGGGTTTTCGAGTCCCGGAGCTTAAATAGCACATTTTCAGACTTAATCAGGGTTCCGAATTCATTATTCTGATCAACCACCATTTTTCATCCATCATCAAGCAAGAGAGAAGAGGAGAAGAAGGCAATCCATTGCAGATCTGACGAGATTCCTACATTGGCGTTCCTTCACTAGATGATGTTTTCTATTATTATTACTTTCTATATTTGTGTGAACATGTTAGACTAAACCCATCGTTTGGGATACCTAGATTTGGATATTGTTGACTTTTGCTTTTGTTATATGAATTTCGTTGATTTAATGTTAATCTGTTCATTTCTTATGTGTGTTTGGTAAGACAGAAAGGAGATCTGAACTAGGGCTTTATATTGTTTAGGTGATTGAAAAATACTTAAACAAATTATAATTGGCAGATTAATTCTAATAATTTATAGCTTGAGAAAGTAAAAAATTTGTTAGAACCAATTTTTAGGATAATCACTAGTCGTAGGAAGTGCATGTCATTAAAATTTGGAGGTTTCTAAATTGTGGTTATTCTGAATAGGCATTAAATTGATTAAAAATTGGATTTTTATATGCAATTGCAAATTCGTCAACAATTGAAAGATTTAGGGATCCTCATTCATCATCTAGCATATTAATTCACTCTCTCTTTGTCTTGTTGATTGGAATTTTTATTGCTTTATTTTAATTAATTACAATTTTAGTATATTAGATAAGCAAAAAATTCACGCACCTTAATTTTATTCGCTACTTGAATTTTATAAATTATAGCAATTCCCTGTTCCCTGTGCATTCGACCCAGTTTTACTGGATTATTACTTGGTTTGTACACGCGTGTTGCGTTAGAAAATATTCCACAATCCAAGTTTTTGGCGCTGTTGCCGGGGAGGGTGGTTTTTGTTATAGTTTATTGAGTTTTTGTGGTTCCTTTCTTATTTCTTTCTTATTTTTATTTTTATTTTTTATTATTTCAAATTTTCTAATCATTTATTCCTTGTTTTCCTATTGTTTCAGGCTCTAGTTTATGCCCAGAGGTTTTCCACCAGAATTCGAGTTTGATCTAGAAATCGGCAGGACTGAACGAAGAATTAGGACTAGGAAAAGGTTAGAAAATACCTTGGATGGGGGGCGAAGATGAGCGTGAGCGGCAGGTACCGCAGGGAGTGGGTGTGCAGAATAATCTTCAAGCTGTAGGTGCGAATCCTCCCCGAGCACCAACTTTGACTCTCAAGCAGCAGATGGAAACCACTGGTCAGGTTATGAATGATCCAATAGTGAGACCTATACCGAATTTAACTTTCACCATCCCCCCTTCCTTCATAACTATGGTTCAGCAGAAACAATTTGGAAGAGGTATCCAAGAGAACCCAAACATCCACTTATACTATTTTAGGAACCTGTGTAGTACAGTGAACATTGTAGGAATGACACATGAGGAACTCATGATGCAGCTGTTTCCCTTTTCATTAAGAGATAGGGCCGAAGCATGGTTTATGTCAATTCCTGCTGGTTCGATTCACACGTGGGATGACTTGTTGCAGAGGTTTATGACTAAGTCTTTCCCACCTTCAATGGTCACTAAGCTTAGGAATCAAATTAAGACATTCAAGCAGAAAGGACATGAGACAGTGACAAATGCATAGGAGCGAATGAGGGCAAGCATTAGAGCATGTCCCCAATAGGGATTGTCTGAGCCAGAGATTCTTTATGCATTCTATCAGGGTCTGACTCCTGGGGATAGACAGTGGCTTAATGGGACATCTAGGGGAACCTTTATGGATATGAATGCAGAGGATTGTAGGAGGATATTGGATGCCTCAGCAGAGGATGGGGAGGTATGGGGCAATGGAGAAAGGAATGTCCCTACTAAAGTAGGAGATATGGGAGCACTGAAGGAGATGAAGGACGAGCTAGCTATGGTAGTAGACAGATTGTGGAGTATGGAGATTGCTCTGAATAAGGTGATAGTTCCAGTTCCAGGGAAGCCGGTATATTGTGCAGGTCCTCATCAGTCCCACACATGCCCGACTGCAATAGCTTCTGAAAATCAAGCTTTGAAGGAGTGCAGGATGTTCAGTATGTGAATAATCATATGAGACCTATTAATCCACATACAAACAACCCACCTTTTCAGCAGGGACCTCCAGGCTTCTTTCAGCAGAAAAAGCCCTTCTACCCACAGCAGCATAAATCTTTACCAGCACCTCATCTAGTCCCAACCTTCACCCCATCTTCGGATCCAATTATGGGACTTCTTCAGAAGATCTTGAAAACAAACTCAGACATCCAAGCGGCTGGATAATTTCTAGCCCGTACTGAGGATTACATGGTGAGGAATGATGCAGAGTTGGCCAACATCAAAGCTGGACAGAGGAATTTAGAGTAGCAAGTGGGTAATTTGGCTACACAGTTAGCACAAAGAACCCCGGGTGCATTGCCTAGTAACACTGAACTAAATCCAAGGGAGCGATGTGCCTAAACTTGTGCAGATTGATCGAGCTAATGAGAAGGAGCCTGAGGAGACACAAATGGACCACGCAGGCAAGGAGCCTAAGAAGAAGAAAGCGGTTGGGGAAGCTCAACTTCCCAAACTACCTTTTCCACACCGTGCATAGTTGTCTGCTGAGGATGAGGGTTTCAGGAAGTTTTGCAATATTTTCAGCAAATTAGAAATTAATATTCCATTTGTTGATGCTTTTTTAAATATGCCTAAATATGCAAAATTTCTTAAAGATATTGTGTCTCGTAAGAGAAAACTTGATAGTGGTTTGGTTTCTATTTCAGGGGAGTGCAATGCTTTAATGGAGAAACCATTACCAAGGAAGTTGAAAGATCCAAGGAGGTTCACCATACCTTGCACAATTGGAGGAGAAGTTTGCAAGGATGCCCTGTGTGATTCGGGAGCTAGCATCAACTTGATGCCCATGTCACTGTACAAGAAGCTTGGCTTGGGAGAAGTGAAGTCAACAAGGATGATTCTACAACTGGCGGACCGTTCTAAAAAATCACCATTTGGTATTTTAGAGGATGTGTTGGTAAAGGTAGACAAATTTATTGTGCCAGTTGATTTTGTTGTACTTGGATGATGATAGAGATGTACCACTAATTTTGGGTAGTCCATTCTTAGCTACTTGTCATGCTTTAATTGATTAAGGATGGAGTGGTAACTCTTAAAATTGGAGAAGATAAAGTAACTTTTAATGTGAACAATATGCTTAAACAATCTTCTCATACTTTTGGAATGAATTTAATTGACTGTGTTTATGATAAATGTGATAGTAGCTTTAATGATGTTTGTTTGGAGGAGGGTAAGAGTTGAATTCAGGAGCCGGAGGAGGAATTCAAGAGAGTTGAAAAGGTGTCAAAATTGAACCTATGGAGCCAAAATGGTGTAAAGAGCAGTCCCGAATCGAGCACAGCATGCGGAACGGAGTTCGACGCAGGACCAGACGCATCCGCGCACTGGTCGCACGCCAGGAAGGGATACCGCGCGCAGAATGAGCGAGATGCAACAGATGTGGCGCAGTTCGCGCGCCACGAAGACAAAACGCGCGCATAGCACGCGCCATGATGATGATGTGGCGCGCTGTTCACGCACTGCTGGGGGAAAACGCGCGCATAGCACGCGATATGCGCAGGATGTTCGATCCGATTTGATTTTTGCGATTTCTTCTGACAGGGAGTCTTCCTCTCCTCTTTTTGCTCCTTCTATACCAATTCTCGGAACTTTATTGCCATCAATTTAAACTCCATCTGAAATTAAATTGAATAAACTATCATATCATCATAATACTTATCTCTTGGATTGAATGACTCAGTTCTTGCTATGAATTCTGCAGGAATCACTTAGGACCTACAGAGGATGTCTGGCTGTCAATGTTAAATGCAGCACTTCCGGGAGGCAACCCGAGTGTTTTTCATATTCTAGTTATTATTTGATTTTTTTTGTTAGTTTCTATTATTTAGACTTATCTGGTGATTTTTAGTTTCAGTGAGCACATCAGTGTAGACAAAAGGCTTGGGTAAGCAAGGACATCACGCTTGGACTAGATTCATGGCCCACATTTTTCACGACCCAACCAGTGATACCCGGTTTTAGTGTCTTTTATTCTTATTTTAATTTTATTTTTTTATTTTTATTTTTCTTTTTTTGAGTCTTTTATTTCTTCTTTTTGGGCATGGGTTGTGTAATCTGATATTCTAGATCGTTATGCATTGACATGTTATATAATTCTTGCCTACCTTTTTGTGTCGAGTTGTGTCATGTCGGTTAGGTAGTATCACTGAGATGGTTTATACCTTAGCTTTATTGTTTAGACATTGAGGACAATGTCAACCTTTAGTGTGAGGATGGGGGATACCCCACGTTTTATGATACATTGCTCACTACACGTCACCACTAGTAGTTGTATTTTTGTCTAGGAGTTGAACTTGATTGAAAACTAGTTAGAGTAGATTGATTTATTGGAGTTTGAATGAGTCCCCTCATACTGCATAACTATCAGGCTCAACCAAAAAGCCTTTGGGTGAGAATTTTTTGCCTTAATTATTTTTAATTGTGTGAACCAGGCATACTTTTAGATCTATTTATTTGTGATTTTAATGCATGAGATTACTATTTGGAATTTTGATGAGGAATATGATATAGGCACCTAGAAGCCTATGGCCTGAACACTTCCTACCCTTGACATATTTATCTTTAGGGAAGCCCCTCTGAGCCTTTTAGCCTATTTTCTTTGATGAGCCACTATATATTTTTCACTAGCCACATATTTTTGAGCCTTCAGAATTTAAACCTGAAGAACAAGTGAGATAATGTTTAGTGGGGAGTTGGGAATATTTTTGTTATGGGGAAGCCTTAAAATATGAATCAGGTGAAGATAGGAGGTGGAGTTGAGCTTTGTAGAAGTATTATAGTGCCCAAAAAAAAATGATTTTCCAAATTCTCAATGTGGATATATATAGCTGGCACAATTGTTCCTCTGATAAAGAGTTTTAACTCTAAGTCATGAGCAATTAAGAATTGAAGTCCCGTCTGCAATGTCAGATGTGGGATTCTTCTAAATAAAATTATGAGACCGAGCTGTTGAAAGCCACGAGATTTGGGGGAATATATTACTTATTCTACGGTTTGGATTTTGATGTGATGGGGTGTAGTTCTATATGTTTGGATATTTGGGTTTAATATTTTATTGGAGTGATACTTGTTCCATTTTTATTAGTCTACTTCATACCTAATGACCCTAGCCCCGTTACAAACTATTGTAAATCCTATTGATTCCTTATGATGAATTTCAGTGTTGTGATTTTGTAATTGTATTAATAATTGCACTGTCTTGGTATTGAGTGATTTTTACCCAGTTCATAAGAGAGCGCTTCATACACGTATATTTATTTTCTTGTGTGAACCATTGTGAGGGTTGAGCCAAGTAGTAATGTTTGTGTTGAGGGGACGAATGAGAACTTGGTTATGAAATTTGCTTGAGCTTGTGATTGGTTGTAGTTTGGCTTTTAGACATTTTGGTGGCTATTATGTGTGTTGATATTATTAGGTCTTAGTTCTACCTTGTTCAGGGACGAACAAGACTTAATATGAGGATGTTGATGTCCTGCACAAAGTGCGACATTTAGTTGTGTTTAAATAATGAGTTAAAGGTTTAATTGGTGGAAATTGTGCCATTATTTCCAAGAAACTATGATTTTAAGTATAAATGGTGAATTGTGATCTCATTCAACGATTTGATGCATTTTAATGTATTTTATGTTGAGATTGCATATGTGTAGGTGTTTTTAGCAAGCCAAAAGCCAAAGGGACCAAGAAGAAGTCGATTGGAGCTCTAAAACTTGGAAAACAGAAGAAACCGGCGAAATCAGCGCACGAGGACAGAGAGCCGCGCGCTACGGAGGGATAGCGCGCGGCCGCCACGCTGTATGACGAGATAGTGCGTGCATTTGCGCGTCACGAAGCATATAGCGCGCGGACAGCGCGCGAGGCCTGCTGTTCGGCCCAATTTTCTATTTTCGAGGGTTTTCGCATCCCAGAGCATAAATAGCACGTTTTCAGACCTGATCAGGGTTTCGAATTTATTATTCTGATCAGCCACCATCTTTCATCCATCATCCAAGCAAGAGAGAAGAGGAGAAGAAGGCAATCTATTGCGGATTTGACGAGATTCCTACATTGGCATTCCTTCACCGGATGATGTTTTCTATTACTATTACTTTTTCTATATTTGTGTGAACATGTTAGGCTAAACCCATCATTTGGGGAGACCTAGATTTGGATATTGTTGACTTTTTCTTTTGTTATATGAATTTCGTTGATTTAATGTTAATCTATTCAATTCTTATGTGTGTTTGGTAAGACCGAAAGGAGATCTGAACTAGGGCTTTATATTGTTTAGGTGATTGAAAAGTACTTAAAAAATATAATTGGCTGAATAATTCTAATAATTTGTAGCTTGAGAAAGTGCAAAATTTGTTAAAACCAATTTAGGATAATCACTAGCCAGATGAAGTGTATGACATTAAAACCAAGAGGTTTCTAAATTGTGGTTATTCTGAATAGACATTAAATTGATTAAAAATTGGATTTTATATGCAATTGCAAATTTGTCAACAATTGAAAGATCTAGGGACCCCATTCATCATCTAGCATATTAATTCACTCTCTCTCTCTCTTTGTCGTGTTAATTAATTGCAATTTTAGGATATTAGATAAGCAAACAATTCACGCACTTTAATTTTTTCGCTACTTGAATTTGATAAATTATAGAAATTCTCTGTTCCATGTGGATTCGACCCGGTTTCACCGGATTATTACTTGTACTGTACACTGCGGGTTGTGTTGGAAAATATTGCACACACCAGTTTTAAAACTTAAAACCAATTAACGTGGTTTCCCCTCCATTACATCATCATCCGC